>OY986436.1:102976957-103599457 GCA_963920525.1 Dichetophora obliterata | reverse complement strand
GGCAAAAAATCACGTTGTATTTTTGAAAATCCCTATACATTTTTGAATTAATGAGCAGCATTCTAACATTCCATTGGAAAGCGTTAAAAACTGAGAGCGAAGTTATGCTCTTAGCATAAAGCCGGGATAAATTGTGAACAAAACCAATTTTTTATCTCGACATATATACAATTGAAATAAAATTAACCTAGAGATAGTTATCCACGAGTTAAATCATATTTATGCTTCTTTTTATATTTTATATGGTCCTTAGGGCCATTTTGTTCACAGAGAGATACATTTATCCCCGAGTTAATTCCATGATTTTTCCCGTTTTTCATTTGTTCACAGTGAGTTAAGCATTTAACTCTTCAAGCTGGCGATAAAAATGGTGGCGATATAGCTGAACTCCAGAAATGCTTAACTCGTGAAAACTGGTGAGTTAAGGTTTCAAATTCACTCTCATTACTCTCATTTTAATATTTTTTTATTTACTTGGTGTTAAAATATGTAAACAGACACAGCTCTTTTAATTTTTAATTAAATTCTGAAAAAAAGGTTTGACAAAAAAGTTTTTAAAAAATAAAAAAAAATAAGTATAACAAAATGGATCTTTTGGAGCACTTTTGGGAGAACTGAAGCGATGATGATGACGAAGTGGAAGTAACTTTGCGAGCCGAACGCAGGCAATGCAGGAACGCATTGGATTCGACAAGTGGGACGAGAATGACTTCGTCTATCGTTTTCGATTGACGAAGGCCGCGGTCGTACGGAAGCTGCAATTAATTGAACCATCTCTGCGACATACACGGTAAAAAAAATTTTTTCTACACATAGGGCTCTGTCACCTAAAAATGTTTTATTTTAAGAATTTTAAACACGAGGAAACAGTATTGGGGGTTCTGATTTCGAATCTGGTGTCGGAATTTTAAAATTCAAAATGGGTTGCCACCTTAATTTTTTTTATTTTTACGAATTCGGGGTTGGCGCAAACTAAAGAGTAAAAATGGGTCGCTGAATCCGAATCCGTTGTCAGAATTTCAAAATTCAAAAATTTTTCTACACATAGGGCTGCCACCTAAAAATGTTTTATTTTAAGAATTTTTAATATGAGAAAACAGTATTGGGAGTTACTGATTTCGAATCTGAAGTCAGAATTTTAAAATTCAAGATGGTGGATAAGGTTGCCACCTTATTTTTTATTTTTACGTTATGCTAGGCAAGCTGGTTTGGTGAGCATTTTTGTTGTTACAGTTTTACCTTAGAAAAGAGTTTCTCTCTTGAGAGAGAGTGCTGGTAATGTTATCGTTGAAAAACGAAACAGATTGGCTCCAAAAATACTAGAAGCTATTCTATTCCTAAATCCTATTTTCAAAAATGAAAAATACTCAAAATAAAATACAATACTTTTAAATACTTGTTTATGTGTCTTTTTATTGGTTGTGACTTTAATTTGAAAAATACTTTTAGGATTCCACCATGATAGAATTGTTAAATGATGTTGAAAACTTTTAAAAATACATATTATTAGGTGGCAGCCCTATTATTTCAAAATTTTATAATTTTGACATTCTGACAACGGATTCGGATTCAGCGACCCATTTTTACCTTTCAGTTCGCGCCAACCCCGAATTCGTAAAAATAAAAAAATTAAGGTATGCTCTAAGCATAAAGCCGGGATAAAATGTGAACAAAACCACTTTTTTGTCTCCCGATTTATACGCTTGGTATAAAATTAACCTAGAGATAGTTATCCCCGAATTAAAACATATTTATGACATTTGTGAACAAAATGGCCCTTATTGTTTCAAACCATACTTTCTTATGCAAGTGATTATAATAAACGTAACGTAATGTAACGGGACAAAAAGACTCGTTGAATTTCGATTTCTACATTACTTTACATTATGTCTGTTCAAAGAACAACTAAACATTGAGGTTAGATTCGATTATTGCGCTATTTTACATTGTTGACTATGCTTTTTGTTGAGTTTTCGTTATTAATGTGATAGTTCTACATATCCACAGCTTTGGATGACGAAGTTTTAATTGAACTTTAACGGGAACGTGCAATTATTTACGACAAACAACTGCCTGGCTACTTCCTATTATAATTGCTACAACGTACCTGTGTGTTGTTCGTCTGTCGATGTTGTGTGTAGTAACTATGAATTCTAGTTCATTTGGCGTTGATGATAGCCGTAAGGTTCTAATTGATGTTTTATGTAAACAACGCGATGGCCTTTCTGTTGTGCATTTTAATGCGAGAAGTTTAAATCTAGCAAAACTTGATTCTGTGAAATATGTTTTTGAAATTTCTAATGTCGATGTTATCTGTGTGTCCGAGACCTGGTTTAATAATGACATCCCCAACAGTTATTTTGACATTTCCAACTATACTCTTTATAGAAATGACAGCATTGGTAAAAGGGGAGGTGGTGTTGCTATTTACTGCAAATCATTTCTTAAAACAAGGCTTGTAAATTTGTCCAGTGGTTCAGATGTTGAGTTTTTAAATGTTGAAATGTCTAATAATAATAATGCTAAGTTACTTGTTTCTTGAGTATATAATCCTAATAGATGCTGCAGTCTTGAACCTTTTTTTAGTGCTCTGTCGACACGTGTAATTGATTTTGGTTCCTATATTGTATGTGGTGACTTAAATGTAAACCTGCTTAACAAAGACAACATATCTGACAGCTTAATTGACCGAGTTAAGGCTGCTGGAATGACAGATGTAAATTCTTCGATTTGTTCCAAATGCGACTCCTAGTTTAAATGATGTATTTATTGTTTCAGATGTTACTTTACTAGTTTTTGATAAAATTTCCTTTATTTTGGACCATGATCTGCTTTTCTGTTCCTTCAATTTTTATACATGTTGTGATTCGTCCTCTATGTCAGTGTCGTATCGCGACTACAAGTCAATCGATTATTCATTATTGTATGGTTATCTTTCTCAAATTTGTTGGGTTGAATGTTGGTTTTGTGTGTCTGTTGATGATGAATTGAATGCTCTTACATCGCATGTATTAACTGCTTTTGATATTTTTGTGCCTCTCCGTGCAGTGACTGTTGTGAATAAGACTTGCCCGTGGTATACCTTATTCGTAAAAGCATCTATTATGAAAAAAAAACTTTATGGTAAATGGAAGAAAAATCGCACTGATGATAATTGGAGACTGTTCAAGCTTGCTCGCAATGAAGCTGTGTATGTTATTCGACAGTCTAAGAAAAAATACTTTCGTAGTAAGCTCGACAGCTCACTTTCTTCGAAAAATCTTTGGAAAAAAAAAACGTAAACTTGGTGTCCGTAGCAAAGATAATAATCCGTGTGATATTGATCCAAATGCTCTAAATGACTATTTTCTTACCAATACATCATTAGGAAATAACACATTTCAATGTAATGAGCGTCAGTTTCACGAACTTGATATCATTCTCATTTTCTAATGTTGACATAAATCTGTTATGAGCATAAAATCAAATGCTGTTGGAGATGATGGTATTTCTTTGCGTTTTTAAAGTTAATTTTACCCTATATTATTAGACCGTTGACTCATATAATAAATCATTGTTTTACAACTTCGTGTTTTCCTGAATCGTGGAAAATTGCTACTGTCATTCCAATTGCAAAGGTTACAAACGCTTCTGCTATGAAAGAGTATAGACCAATTAGCATTCTGTCTACATTCTAGTCTCTGTCTACTCATCTAAGAACTCATAGCCTTCTATCTCCATACCAATCTGGTTTCAGAGCTGGGCATAGCTGTGCGACTGCCATGCTAAACGTTGTTGATGATTTCCGAACATCGTTTGATGCAGGACATATAACACTTCTCTGCTTATTGGATTTTTCCAAAGCCTTTGATTGCGTCAATCACTCTATTCTTATCCAGAAGCTTAGGCTACTTTTTGGCTTCAATAATGCTGCTGTAAAATTAATAGCCAAGTATCTTGAAGGAAGAAGGCAGAGAGTTAAGATTAAAAATAAATTTTCCGACCTTAACGATATTTCAACTGGTGTGCCACAGGGATCAATTCTTAAGCCCTTGCTATTTAGTGTCTTTATAAATGACATTTTTACCGTGTGCATTGATGTGTTGATGCATGCTTATTCCGACGACATTCAGTTGTATTGTTCAAACCGTGTCGGACTACTTGATGACTTGTGTTGCAGGTTGAATGACGATCTCAGTGCAATTAGTAAGTGGGCGTCTGACAATGATCTCTGCTTTAATGCAAAGAAGTCTATGTTCTGCCTATCTCCAAGGATAAACTTAGAAACCTTGAAATCCCTCCTATACTATTAAATAATAAAAGTTTGAAATTGGTGAATAAAGTAAAAAATCTAGGGTTTTTTACTAACTCAAAACTGTCATGTTCTGATAGCATCAATAGTATAGTTGGAAAAATCTATTACACGTTGCGATGCCTTCGGCTATCTGCTAGGTTTACACCAATTGAAACCGAAAAGAGACTTGTTATTCAATTAATTGTGCCATATATCACATTCTCGGAACTAGTATACAGTAGTCTAGATTCACATTCAGCGCATAAAATACTTGTAGCCTTTAATGATGCGACTGGATATGTTTACGGACTAAGTCGTTTTGAACATATCTCTGCGATCAGTAAGAATATTTTGGGGTGTAGCATAATTAGCTATTTGAACGCGAGAAACTGTATCTTTCTACTCAAGCTCATTATTTACAAGACTCCTTCATACCTTTTTCAAAAATTGCGCTTCTGTGCCTCAATTCGAACATGTAATCTTATAATACCGAAATTTAGTTGTTTACTATCTAAGCGTCTTTTCTTCAACCAAGAGATTCATGTTCAAGTGTAAGTATCGTTACTTGTATAAGATATTTGTATTTCCAAGTAAATACAAGAATACTGAAAACTTTGCAACTCTGCTTCCCACAAGCGCCTGTTTTCCAATTTTAGCGGCCCTCACAACCCTTCTTCTGCGTTTAGAAACACCTGCAAAATAATATCCAAAACTATAGCATTTATTAATTGTAAGGTTTTCCACTGTGCATGACAAGAGCAGTATTTATAATGACTGCTTAAAAGTTGCCCCCAATACATATTTTAATCAAGAATGTAACACAACTAAATCTCTCTTATCATAGTTTTCTATTTATATCTTGCTCACGTTTCTATAAAATTAGAATCATATATTCATACATATTTACTATTCTTTCTAACTTCTCTTGATATATCATAGTATTTAATCATATCTTATAATATTTTATATGTATACAAGTTAATTTTTCACTTATTAATTTTTATTTTTTAAAAAACAACATCAAGCTAGACTTTATAACAACATCATGTTAGACTTTATTGTTGAATGAGTACTTAAAAACTGGCTTAACAAATTTTATATCTTAAACTATTGGGCTGCAACTCGATCTTCACTTATTGGTATTTTTTTATGTTTTTATTATGCTGCAGTTTTATTTCATAATTTCGAGTTTGGTGCCTATCGCCGGTAGAGGCGGCGTCAGCATATTTGTCCAGAGCGGATGCGCGTGTACCTTTGGAATGTACTTTAGAGTTTTAAATATATGTGGCGTTAACTTACATACATACATATATGTATATATACATAAACATATGCATATATACATACATTCATCATAAAAATTTATGTTTTTATGTACACATTTAACCGCAACTGATAAGAAATTACTAGATAACCGGATGTAAATAACCGTAACTGATAACAAATGAACAAATAAATTACCGCAACTGATAAGACATTACCAAATAACCGGATGTAAATTACCGAAACTGATAAGAAATTGTCAAATAATAGGATGCAATATGCTTAATAACTCAATTTTTTTTAAAATATTGAGAATCAGTTTAAACATATCTGTCACGGTGAAAAGTTTAAAGAATAAAATGATGAAAGCAAGTTTACAAAATCTTTTTCAAAATCCTAGTATTAAATACTTACCTATTATGGATATGGAAGTAAACTTCCCGTATGAAGTCAACAGAATCGAGATAATAGATACAAAATATGGCGAAAGTATTAGATGTCTTATAAATAAAGAATTTTACATTTATTTACCGAAAAGATTTTTGATTATAACTGTAAGGACCTAAATTTCGGCCGAGGATGAGCTCGCCGGATCCAGGGTCCGAAACAATTATTTATCTTTTGTCTGAAATCAGACACCAAACCAACACACCACTTGTCTCCGATTACAAAGTTTATTTATTGCTTATAAATTGCATGTGCTCTTACAATAATACTTAAGCTAACATCTCAATTTATATATCAATAAATGCAATGGTTTGATATCTTTATGAATACTAAAATGATAAGTCTATTATCGGTTGAGCTCCGTAGACAAGGATCTAGTGTGTCATTTAGGATGTGGCCGAATTACCGTGGTGAAATTTCTCGATTTAGTTAGTAACTTTCAGTACACCCAGCGATTTGCCGGGAAAATTCGGCTGAACAAGAAGCTGGCCATCCCGGGCTACAAGTTCACCGAACGAATTGCAAACAGAAGAAACCACGACGGTACACGGCGTAAGCAGGTTCTGTATCGTCGGCAAGCAGAGACTGGCCTTTCCGGGTTTCCACTTACCACCGTTACCGAAACCGAAAGGTGCCGTTACCGAAAATTCCCTACTCGGTTGGCTACTCGACGTCTCCTTAAAGTAATGGTCCGGACGTAGCAATCTCTAGTACTCGCGACAACTGAACACTTCCTTCACCCCTTATTCCACGGAACTCAACACTCTTAATTCTCTAATTTAAGTACATATTTTGCTTTAATCAAAAGAATCCTTAATTTAATCACAATTATTCACTTGAATGCGATTTTATACTATGTTAAAATTTATGTTATAGTATAGATATACGTATTGTTTTACTTTACTCAAACAAAATATTTAATTTCACCAAAAAAAAACCTTTTTAATTTAAAGCCATTTTATAGTTACGCTAGCTGCGGTTTTCCTCTCGCAGCGCCGTTGACGTGCTGTTGGCGCTCCGTCTTCTTCCTTCTGCAGCAGTGCGGTCGGCGTTTCCCACTTGCGCTGCTACGGCGCGGTCGCTATTCTTATAATTCTTCTGCGGTCGGCAGCACAAGTCGTTGTTCTGTCCGTCCTCCGCCTCGTTGTTCGGCTGCAGCGCTATTACGTCGACTCGTTGAATTATTTAATCAATACTTGTGTTGCTAGAAGAGCCAGACCACGACTGGTCGCTACCACGCGGGTTCAGAAAAAGCTCCCGTTTCATGTAAGTTCTCCCTTACATAGCCTTCTCGGCGGCAGGCACGCTATGCTTCTTCTTCCTGTGTTTGCTCAAATTTTCCCCTCAAAATCATATAATTGTTCCGTTTTGTGTACTCACTTTTAAGGCAGGTATCAGCCGGCTCCATCACATAGGGTGTGTATGTATGTAATGCGTGTACATGAAAGAAAAGAAGCAAGAGCAAATTTTAATAATATATCACCCCAGTAGGCAATGTATTAGCGGCTGGGTGTGAGGCAAGTGCCCAGGTAAGGGGTTGAATATTTTAACCTGATAACGATTGTTCGCCTAAGTGTGGCTCGGGAGCGACGACGCTAACTTATTCGCAGTAAATATTCTTATCCGTATCTCGACTTAATTATTTACTTTCTACCGATAATGATGAAGTGGGCGACTCAAGCCACGACGGGTAGCTCGCTTTCATCATTTATTCTCGGAAGACTAGTTATGCTATTTAATTTAACGTACCGGGATTTAACGCTCCCGTTACGTGATTTATCTAAATAAATAACGCTAGAATTAATTTAATGGTAATTATAGTTCGTTTACCCTTTTCTTTTATTGTATTTCAATTTTTTTAGCATTCTTATGCCTATAAATCCATTTTATTGCTTAACAGCTATTATTCACCTTATTCTACGAGATGTTTCTCTTATTGATTATTAAAATAATTAATAAATACATAATGTAAGAAAATTATCATTAAAGCTTAAATTAACGGCTGCTCTGGCTAAAAGATCGTTAGCTGCAGTGGGGTGTGGTCGCCTAGACGCGCGCTCTGGACGGGTTACCTTAGCGGTTACCCCCATCCAATTGTTGCCGCGGTTGGAAATGCCTTCCAACAGGGCCATCCTTCATGGTTTTACGGGTACCTGACCCAGTTGTGAACTAAAAGAAAAAGGCTCAATAAAACATGTAGGGACAGAATTAGCAAAAATTGTGTTCCTTACATTACTAAGAATCAGATGGACTATTTAAATGAAACATTACACATTCTAATGAAAACCAAAGATCTGCATGGTGTATTCTCCATAATCGTTAGAAAGAAGAAGGAAAACAGAAATATAGTTTGTAACAACAACAACAACAACAACAACAACTTATATTAAAACTCTGGAGAAGATAAAGATTAATAATGTGTTGTAGAAAAAAACATCTTTTAAAGTATCAACCTTAATAAAATTTGTAGAATAAAATTTCAATAAGCCAATAAAATTTTCATTATTAAAAAATAAAATGTTTTCTGTATTATTTGCAGGTATTCATCTTTTTTATTATTTTGGGTTCATCTTTATTAATTCATGAATTATGATGACTGGAAAATCCTAGCAATATAACGTAAGCTTGCTGCCCCTTTGTTTTAATATCCTCTTCAATCAAGTACGTATTCGGAATATGTGTCTTCATTACTTCATGTTCATAGAATACGTCAATAATAAGGTTTCCTTTATATTTGTCTAATAAATAAGTTACAGGCTTTGTGTTTTGTATGGAGCGAATTAAAAATTTCAGCTGTCCAGTCTGAAGTATATCCTTTTGCAAAAATATGGTTATATATGTGCTAATTCAAACGTGGTCATAAGTTTTTAGTTTACCTTTTTTAAAAATTTTAGGATGATTACAAGCTTGTTTTAGTATGGAGCCTTCATTTCTTATGTTCACCGACTTTGGTGTCACTCCAATGGTTCTATACTTTTTGATATTATATTCATTAATTATATAATTCCCTTGTAAACTAAATTTGTTCCACATCATCCCTTTTATAGTTCTTTTAAGTCGTTCTATAATAGATGCTTTCATGATGCTATATATAGAATAGTGATTTATATTATGTTTTTCATACGGTTTTGAAATATTTTATTATATAACTCTTTGCCATTATCCGTTTGCAAATTTTTTTGGATCCTCTTTAGTAAAAAAATGGATCTCATTACATTAGTAACATCTTCACTTCCCTTAGATTTTACGGGAACAATCCAAGCAAACTTTGAAAATGTATTTATTATCGTTAAAATAAACCGATAATTTTTGTTGTACTTTGAATAAGCACCCAGTTCAACAAGATCTGCTTGCCAAAGATCGTCTTTGCCCTTGGTTACCTAAATGAATCTTGGTGTATAGATTTTGATATATTTCAGAGCTACCCATATAATGTTCAAACTTGTCGATAGGCATTTTATGAATATTGATTATGTTATATTTTGTACAGTGTGAAGCAGTATATGCACTAACTTTAAACCGACCATCAAGATCTGAGTCAAATTCTAACTTCAACAATACTACTTCAAATAACAACTATACTAATACTCAATCTACAAACCAACCATCCTCTACAAAAGCTTCTATAGTTTCACTAATCCTCCTCCCGCAGTGCCACATCGCAATCATGTAACATACAGCGACATTGATCTCAGTGACGCAGCAGACTACCCCCCCACAGCAATAACAGCATACAAGCTATGATCTCAATCTAAATCTAAAGTCACCATTCTTCCTAGAAACGCATCTAAAAGATTACAATCTCAATTTAAATCACTAAGCTCAAAATCAACCACAAAAAAGCCATTATATCCACCAGCTCTATTCAGCCCGATACTTACTCAGATAATTCAATGATTGATGAAAATTAAATCAATATAAGTCTTTTCATTCTTTATATTCATTTATTAACTTATTTACTTACTATTGTTTAAATTTATTATTTCCTCATAGCAACAATGGCTCTACGTATTATCCAGTGGAATATGAACGGTTGCTTAAATAATTATAATAAACTTATAATCTTAATAAAATTGTGTAACCCAAAAATAATTTCAATACAAGAATCCCGTATCCACTCCCTCCTTAGCATCCCAACTCCAATAAACTTTTCATTTTATTCCCTTAACACATCCAATACAAACTTTGGCGGATTTGCCTTACTAGTACATAATTCAATACAACACAAACTTATTACGAATAGTAATGATTTTGATGCACTTACCTGCGAGATCCAGTATCATATAAAATTTAACTTAATATCAGCTTACATCCCACCAAGAGATAACTTCAATATCAACAACCTTCAGAATGTCTTTAACTGTCTCAACAACCTGACTTTAGTTACTGGCGATTTTAACGGTTGGCACAGAACTTGGGGCTCGCCAAGTAATAACAAAAAAGGTTCATTAATCTTAAAGTTTATAACCCAGTCTAACTTTCTCCGTCTCAACCATGGCTCACCCACCCACTTTAGTACCCACAATACTTTCTCCCACATCGATCTTTCCTTTTGCTCCCCTTGCCTCGTCATATGGGCGGAATGGAAAATCAGCACTGATTTGTCATGTAGTGATCATTTTCCAATCATTATAGACCTTTTCGCAAACCAACCACATAACAACCCCACTTATCGACCAAAATTCATAACTGATCGCGCCAACTGGCCTTCCTTTATTGAAAACTGTCGTAAATATAATGTTATTCGACCAGTTAGTCTAAACATCAACAAAGAAGCATCAAATCTTAACAAAATTATTCGTCAATCTGCAAACGATTCCATACCACAATCCTCACCAAAACGCTACGTCCACAATGTACCCTGGTGGAACTCAAACCAAAATCAACTCAAAAAAGACAAAAATAAACTTTTGATTCTTTTTAAACATAACATGACTCTTGTTAATATGCTAAATTTTAAAAAAGCCAGAGCCCGTCTCAAATTCGAAATTAAGAAAGCTAAAACAGACTCATTAACAGCTTTTATAGATGAAATTAACCCATCTTCAAAAATTGGCAAAATTTGGGCTACCATAAGAAGGTTTTGCGGTTATAAGATCTCACACAACATTCACTGCATCTCTGACCCCTACTCTTCTTCTTCTACACCACAATTTACAACCAACAAAAAATATATCTCCAACATCTTTAGTAAAACATGGTCAAATGACTCTGCGAACGACCAATTTCCCCAATTATTTAAATCAAGTAAAAACACCAGTCTAACCCTTCCTCTCCCCACTCAGCCTTGCACTACAGCAATATTTATTGAAAAAAATATGAATCTACTTGAATTTCACTCAGCCCTATCCAAACTAAGAGGTAGTACCCCTAAATTAGACCGAATCAATTATTTCATGATTCGCAATGCCTCTGTCGTTCTAGAACACAGAATTTTAAAATTTTACAACATTTTTTGCAATAATATACCACAGCAATATAAATTTAGCCTAGTTATACCAATTTTAAAACAATAATGCGACAAAACCCCTGTGAAATCCTACAGACCTATATCGCTTTACCCTTGTATGTCAAAAGTTCTGGATAAAATTATTGCTACTCGGATATGGTGGTTTGTTAATACCAACAAACTAATCAATAGTCACCAAATGGGATTTAGAAAAGGCAAATCCGCAGCGGATACTCTGCTCTATGTAGAATACCTGATTGCGAATTGTCTATAAAAAAAAAACATTTATCAATAGTTTCACTGGATTTTGAAAAAGCTTTTGATAAACCAACTGTTAGCTTGGAAGCTCGGTCCCAACATAATAAATTATGTAAATAATTTTATGTCTAATAGGAAAATAATCGTCCGAATTGGAACCTTTACATCTGATCCACAGCCATTATATAACGGCATTCCACAAGGGTCCCCACTCTCAGTGATAATATTTCTAATCGCTTATAATAAACTAAGCAGCATCAGAACAAAACTTTCTCCAGCAAAATGCAAGTCTATTTCATATCTGTCGCAAACACAGCTGTTCGTGCACTATAATTGTTAACAATTTTCAGCTCAAAGAATGCGACTCCATAAAAATTCTTGGCATACTAATTAACAAAATAATACAAATGGGACAGTCATATAGAAAAACTGAATTCCTCCTTATGTAAGCAACTTAACGTTATCAAATGCCTTTATTTAAGCCCCAAAATCAACTGCAGTACTTACTCATTGATACAAGTAGTGAAATCTCTAGTTATATCAAAAATAAACTATGGTTTAATTCTGTATGATTTTGTACCGAAGTCTGTTCTAAACAATAATAAAAACAATAACAATAATAAGAACTGCCCTCGGAGCTTTCAGGTCAACCCCAATCAACAACATGCTATTCGAAGCAAATATTCTTACTTTAGAAAACCAAAGGGGCCTACTATTAGCCAACCAATTCAAATCCATACTCTCTTGCCAAGATACCCCCTTTTTAAGGTGATTAGTAAGTAAGTAAGTAAATTTATTGAGACTTCACATCTTTTACAATAGTACATATATGAGAACTTAACATTGAAGAAAAAGAAACATAGAAAAAGTGAATAAGTATTCTATTACAATAAATAAGAGAACGTACAGATTCTGCAAGTTATTAAAGTAAAGAAGAACAAATGCTTGCTCACGGCATTATTAAAAGTTACTATGATGAATTATCAGAACAATGAACGACTTAAAACTAATATAATATAAAAGGAAATAATAAAAAATAAAAACAAAATTTAAAATATTTACATATATACACGTAATAACTAATTTACATTAAGAGTTAGTCAGCCTCTATAAGTACCAGGGCTTGTTTTAGTGTAAAATTCTAGCAGAAGTGATATGGCTGAACTAATTTCTGGATTCAAATTTAAGTTTTCATTTATAATACCAACTGGTGAAATATAATTTGTGTTAGACTAACTGAAATCTTTTTGCGAGTCAAAAACAAAATTAATCAAGTCATTTTCTATAAAATTAAGTTTTCTGACATTTCTTTCCAGATGTATTAGTATATATTTACAAAGCGGAATAACTCGTGCTTGTCTGTAAACATAAAAATTTGAAAATCTTTTGGTAGACGGCTCAAAATTTCGATCAATACACAGTCTTAAAATTTTGAGTTCAAATTTTTCAAGAAGCTGCGCAACAGTGGGGGATATTGCAAACCAAATAGTAAATCCATACATTATCACTGAACGAGTGCTTATTTTATAAATAAGCAGTTTAGTGTTTTTTTGGCAAATATTTATTTCTCAAAAGGTTAGAGAAATTACCCATAACACGGTGTTACAAAAAAGAAATTTTTTTCTGTCCTATGAACCAAATGCACATATTCGGAAAGAGGGGAAAAAATTAAAATACACGTGTATCGTCGATTTTCATGTACACGTCAGAATTTTTTTTTTTAAGTTTGAAGTATAAAGCTCGTAGTGGCCTGTGGGGAAGCCTTTGGACCGATTTTTAACCCATTTCAGTGATCTAATCGAGCTGATTTTTTGCAGGCAGACTCGTGGAAATGTCTGTAGCACGTCAAATTTTTAAAACAATTTTTATCAATTCTCTGATTTTCCCCAATTTTTATTATTTTTGAAAAAAAAAATATTTTTTTCACTTTTCTTAGCATAACTTGAAGGGACTCCAAATTTTTAAACTACTAAAGCGTTAGGAAAAAAAAATGTTTTTTGACCCATCCTACTCGATATAGTTGTAGTTAATCAATAGTAACCTTCTAACACTAAACAGTTTTTGACTTTTACAACACTTACAACTGGTCTAGGGGCCCTCAAACGATACTACATGTCCATCCAACTTCCATCGGACATGTCCATCCGCCTTGATTTCTTGCACACGAACGATACTACATGTGTGATGACTTGACAGGTCGGATGGACATGTAGTATCGTTTGAGGGCCTCTTCTGACAGATGAAATAAGGAATTGCAATATTGCTTTAAGTTCTGTTGTGCGAAAACGTATTTCTATATATTTCATCTGAAAAAAATGCAGTGTCCGACGCGAAATAACTTTTGTTACGTTTGTGGCTTATTCGCACCAAGTAAAAATTTCAAAAATATTACTAAAACAGTGGCGAATTCGTTTCAGAAAATATTTAAGACTGCTTATGTTCCTTACTTGTGGTATACTCCGGAAGTCGTGTGCGACTATTGCTACAGAAATTTGTGCAAGATTACTGATGGAAGGTCAACAATAAAGTACGCTGTACCAACAATTTGGCTACCACGCACGGAGCACTGCAATGAATTGTGCTACTTTTGTGTAACTTTTGCTCAAACAAAAGGGTACCAATACATTCACCGCAACAAAATTCGCTACGCTAATGTAGAATCGGTAATTCCAGCAGTTCTATACTCACCAGAAGACCGTGTAGCGGCTTCAGTGGAGATTTTTGATAATGTTCCCGAAATAAGCGATGCACAATCAACAGTTGTACCAAAACTGCTATCAACTTTTCTTCCATCGAATGCGAGAGTCCACAAGTATCGGAATTTGTGGCAACACCCAGTGAAATTGGGACTGCAATGCCGCATTTTATAACGCAAGCCGACTTCAATGACCTCGTACGAGACGGAAATTTGTCGAGGAGAACAGCAGAACTCTTTGCATCACGCTTTAAGCAGTGGAATATAGTGGCGGCTGATTTTGAAATAACAGCAGCTCGTGATCGAGGTAGCACTATTCCATATGACCAATTTTTTAGATTGCACGAAGATCGGGGAAAAAACTTGGCTTATTGTTGTGACATTGATTTGCTGTTTGCAAAAATCGGTTACCCACATATTTCAGAGGAGTGGCGACTTTTCATCGATGCATCGGTCAACAGCCTTAAAGTCGTGCTGCTTCATATCGGCAACACACATCCATCTGTCCCGATCGCATATGCCATAAACCTCAAGGAAACATACGAAGGCATGGAATTAATATTACAGTTGATAAAGTACAAAGAGCATAATTGGAAAATATGCTGCGATCTGAAAGTGGTCGGTTTACTCATGGGTGTTAAGCGTGGATTTCCAACCCACCAGTGCTTTTTGTGTACATGGGAAGGTCGAAAAATAGATGAGCATTACACTGAATTTAAGTGAAAGCCGCGAACATGCTACAAAGTAGGCGTAGAAAGTATAGAGAATCTACCATTGGTGCAGCCGTCTCAAATCATTTTGCCTCCATTACACATTAAGCTCGGTCTCGTATAAAATTTTGTTAAAAAACTGGATCGTGATGGCGAGGCCATTGCAACTTTGTGCAACATTTTCCCGAAATTGAGCGGCACAAAGATTCATGCAGGTATTTTTTTTTTAAGAAGTCATTCAGTAACTTTATGTTTTCTTATGATTTTTTTGATTTAAGGTGTTTTCAATGGTCCGCAGATAAAACAAATAATTGCAAGTTTTGAATTTTCATCAAAATTAAATGCTATGGAACAACGTGCATGGAAAGGTACAGTTGCCGTTATTGAGCAGTTTCTTGGCAACAAACGAGCTGCCAATTATAAAAATATTGTCGCAGAAATGATTTCGGCATATGGCGAAATGGGCATTTTAATGTCGCTAAAGATCCATTTTCTTCACAATCATTTAGATTTTTCCCCTGATTATTTAGGAGCTTGTAGCGATGAGCATGGCGAAAGGTTCCATCAGGACATTGCGGCTATTGAAAAGCGCTTTAAAGGAAAAGACATTACCCATATGCTTGGCGAATACTGTTGGTCTATTTGTCGCGATACTGAAGCAAATGCTTACAACCACAATAATAAAAGGCCTCAATTTCTTTAAAAACATTAAAATTTTTAATGTAACAATTCTTTATTTTTATATAAAAGAAAAGTAATAAAAAAATTGTTTTTTTAACGAACTGAAACCTTAAAAAAACGATAACCATTAAAAAAAAATATATACTTCAAACTTAAAAAAAAAATTCTGACGTGTACATGAAAATCGCCGATACACGTGTATTTTTATTTTTTATCCCCTTTCCGAAAAAGTAAATTTGGTTCATAGGACAGAATGTGTGTAACACGGTGTAATTTTTCTTACTTTTTTTAATACTATAATCGCATGTATATTAAATTTTAGACTGTTATGGAAATTAATTCCCAAGTATTTTATTACATTTTTAAATGGTATGTTTGCACCATTAAGTGATAATGTTAATAATTTACTTTGCGGAACCGTTTCTCTGTGGCATTTTCCAGAAGGATTCCTTATGCATATTGCTTCTGATTTGGATGCGTTTATCTTAATTCCCCAATTATAATAATAAATATTAATTTTTTCCAAGTGAGCCCGGACCCGATTTAGAGCTTCTATAGGAGTGTTCCTCTGTGCATATGCAAGTGAATCGTCTGCATAAAGGATGCCTATCGAACCATTAGACCATAGACCATAGTCTGAAGAGACATTATTTATATTAACAAAAAATTTCCGGTTATTGAGAAAATTGTGTAAAATTTTTATAAAAGAGGGATTAAAACCAATCTGCATAAGTTTAAACACAATTCCATCGTGATAAGCCTTGTCGAAGGCTTTTTCAACGTCCAGAGCTACCGCCACAGTGCATCTTCGATTTCGAAGATTGAGGATTAGATCATTTTCAAATTTCAACAAGGCATGAACCGTAGAATGTTGTTTTTTGAAACCGAATTGAAAATCAGATATGTATTGAACGTCAATTCCAATATCCATTTTATCCTTAATAATATGCTCTAAAAGTTTTCCAAGATTGGATAGTAATGAAATTGGTCTAAAATTATTTACTTCGAAACATTTAGGTTTCTTTTGAATTGGAATAATTTTTACTAATTTCCAAGCTTTAGGAAAGTAACCATTATTGACACAATTGTTAAAGATTATTGTTAAAAATTTAAGGACAGCATTTGGAAATTTCTTAATAATAAAATTAGAAATGTTATCACGTCCAGCTGATTTTTTTGCATTAAGACCCTGGATATATGAACCTAAAATACCAGAATTTATAAAATACGAAGTATCTGGGTTGGAAAAAGAGTTGAAATCTTGACTGAAGTTATAAATTGAAGGCGGATATGATTCAAGATTATTACGGATTTCGGATTCTATTTCACTTATATCCGGCCTAGAAGGAACTACTTTTTCATAAACCTGTTCAAAATGACTTTTAAGAATTTCAACTTTTTCGACATCATCAGTGTAAATGACATTTTCATAGAAAATTTTTGTACAAAATTTAGCTTCTTTTTTTTAATTAAACTAAAAATTTGTTTGTAAGCAGTAGGGCCAGGCTTAATTAATTTTAGTTTTTCGCCGAATTGACGAGCTTGCTGCATTTTAACTTGTTCTTTAATAATTATTTTTAAGAGAGAGATTTGTTTGTCAAGAAGTCGATATTCTGAAGATGACTTTTTGAAAGTGGAAATGAAAATTTTCCTCAACCTTCTTTGCCATCTATTTTTAATTTTGAATTAATTGTTGATAGAATCAGCAAGAAATTTTGAGTACTTTCCCTTAACTTCAAATGTTTCTGAATGGGAGTCTTTTGTTGAATTTATGGATGTAGTTAAGAACTCTATATATGAGTCAATTTCAGAATTTTGCAAGTTAACATGACTAGGACGATAATTGTTCTGAATTAAGTTTGTCAATTGATCATGAAAATCATCCCAATTGGTGTTTTTGAATGAGGTGTAAAATCTGGGTGTATTTAAAATAAAATAAAAGTCTTTTAAATTTAGTTTGAGAAGAAGAGGAAAATGATCTGAAAAGGAACAAAGACTTGAAATATGATAATTGGAATTTATAGTATCTATTATATTTATGGAAACTACGAAATGATCAAGGAAGGAAGCACCATTTGGAAATGAAGGAATTAAATCACAAATTCTTATAAAGTCAAGATAATTGTTTTGTAACCAGCTGAAGAATGTATTTCCGTTTAGATTATTAAAATTATCATTCCATGAAATATGTTTTGAATTAAAATCTCCACCGATAATCAATCCATCAAATTTTGAAGCATAATTAGCTATTTTTCCTAATCCATCATAAAAATCATCAGACACAAAGTTACAAGGGATATAAATTGAGCCTACTAATAAATTTTTATTAACTCCATTTACAGAGACACAAATATCTATGAAAATATGTGGAAAACGCACATTTTTAATTGTAACAATGGAATATTTGTAATTACTTTTCAAAGCAATGGCCACTCCTTGGGAACTATAATCCCTAATAAAGTTATAGTTGTTGAGACGCACATATTTTGACATAGATAAATGTGTTTCCTGAAGAAAACAAATGTCTACAGAGTTTAAAGTTTTTTGTAATTCAATAATTCTGCTGTCATTAACCAAAGATCTAACATTATAACTTGTAATGTAATGTTTGTTCGGTCACGGACTACATTTTTAATATTCTTATAACAAACTTACTCTTCAATTCAAATTTATTAATTTTTCTAAAGACTTTATGGAATACCATAAAGTGGGTGTATTTGCCCACAGTAAAGTAGTTTAACTCAACATACACTTTCATACATTGCTTTATATACTCAAAAGAGAAATGAACTGTAATAATTTTGTAAGACCATAACTAGAATATGTTAGAATATTAAAGAACAGTTGGAAAAAATCATACGAGGTGTTAAGTCGTTTTGATCCGCAGCAACCAAAAAACTCTTTGGTTTTACAATGTTAATATATAAACATATATTAATGGTATAAAAATTTCTTACGACCGGACTGTTACGGTATATGACAACGTATATAAAACTATACGAAGCTGGTGAGATCGATCAAAAGCTGAAGTAGTCAAAATGGGAGCCATTGAATATGCTAGCTTTAGCCGTTGGGGGGGGGGGGGTACGTGACCACTTCAACCAAACAGCGTTACCATTATTACACACACTTTTATTATAGACTCCCTAAAATTAGAAAGTTACTCTACAGAGGATCAATGTGACTATTTCTTAAAAAAAACCCTTTATAGTCACTTAAGAAAATCAAAAATAGAAAAACTGATATTAATCTTAATTTATGAATAGCTAACTTCAAGATGGAAAAGAAGTTAGGCGCTCTTCACCCTCCCTACCATGTCTTACTGTGCGCTATAAATTTTAAGACCCCTATTTTGACCGCTGTTCTGTTCGCCTCACATCACCTTAAGGAGAAATAATTAATTTAACACGGCATATTTGTAAGTTACTAACACTTTTATTGAATAAGCATTGTAAACAAATCCCTTACATACTTTACGTTAACCGATGATTAAACACATAAATATAAATATTTAGGTTAAGTAAAAGGCGGTTTAAAGTAATTAAAGTTTATTTACAGAATTTACAATATTAACACTGAGCTTGGCGCACGACTTGCCAAGACTCTAACACAATTTTAACTGTCAAATCTTTTTAAGGCAGCAGGACCCATAGCCCATGCCACCACAACGCGTTGTATATATATTGTAAGGTAATGTACACTACAGCGAAAGCGCACATTGCCAATACCACGAATACACAATTCCCGATATGCATTCTAATGTTTTTTATATATCACCAGAGTCACTGGCATTTATATTATGTCGCTTCGTCATCAGCGCTAATGACGGAGCGACAGAGTGGTTGCGGGGTGTATTATATTTACCCACACAAATGCGCGCTTGCCTGTGAGCTGGGTAGCTAAACCAGCGCCCAGGCAACCAACGCTCAAGTTATACGACACGCTTGTTGTTGTAGCTTAAAACAACACACAAGCTGCCAGCTAATGCAGATAAGCATTTAATCGCTTAGTGACGAATCGTCACTTGAGGCCAAGCTTTGCTAGCTTGGCGCGCCAGCTATGACTCTGGTCAGCGGCGGCTCAGGTTACCGCTGTGTTATTCCCAGCGATAACAACGTCGCCAGCTGAGGAATGTGTTTGGCTAAGCGTTAATCGCTAAGCCAAGGCACTTGAAATTAAAGTGCTGTTTATTTGAGTGGGTTGCAACAAAGTGTCGCCAAACAAGCGAGGAGCATTAAACTCCTCTGACCCACTTATATATTTATTCTAATTCTTAAGGGGGATGGGGTGACAGATGGTCACGCCACAAATATAACAAAATGCGATTCAGCGCAAAGTAGCATAATTAAAATATTAAATAGTAGTATTAAAGTTTTAAATTAGTAGTTTATGAACTTATAAACGTAGCAGAAATAATAATTCATAATTTTGTTTTGTTTTATAAATGCATGCTTAAATTTTAATATTTTTAGATCATAACAAAATACTAACTTGCATGAATTAAGTATTTATAGATTTTACTTATCATTAGTTTTCTTTTCCATATATCCATAACACAAAATACGCAAAGAGAATTTTAAACGATATCAAATTTTATAGCAACTCATTTGCGAGCATAAAGTAAAAGCAATTATTTATACTAAATGTAAACACAAGAGTGAGAAACTTTATCGATCTTACTACCACTAATTACATCAACAACAACAAAAAAATCGGCTCTTGCCTCTCACGCGCTCACTGCAATACAGACATTAGATTTGCTAATGTTGTTGTAGTAATGCTTTAAGCTTTACTTAACGTTTATTTTTGTGTTTTAACTAAAGCTTAAAAAAAATATAATTCATGCCAAGTTACCAACAATGTTATGCAAAACAATGTACTTGTTTATTATAAAATATATATACATAAAAAAAAAGACTCACATTGATAGATCAGCGACATCCATGATGAAGGCCCTTTATATATAATAAGTTGGGGATTAGCCGAAGCAGACCACAGTGGGTCCCTTTTCGTCCCCTATTGGACAAAGGGTACTACTGCTCGGAGTACTCGTACGTGAGCATGCTCCTCGTGTAAGCATCCTTTGTCACCTCAAGCATATCCTTATAGGTTAGTTGACCAATCTCGGCTTCGCCAATAAATGGGCGTCCCAGAGTGGTCAATCTTATGCTTGCCAGCGCCGGACACTGGCACAGAATGTGTGCTGCTGTTTCCGGCTCCTCTAGGCATAACCTACACGCATCGTCCTCGGTCAGAGTCATCTTCCCGAGATGGTACATGAAGGGACCGTGTCCTGTGACCAATGCAGTAAGCCAGCTTAAAGTCTTTCGATTGTATCGGATAACTTTTGCTGCCTCACTACGAGACCACTTCACGGCCGCCTTTGATTGCCTGCAGTTAACAGCTTCTTCCCACCTTTTACTGTGTTCTGAGTCCGTCCATTGTTTAATAAGGCCTGCCACCATATTGTCGCCTATGGCGATACGTGGTTCTGGTCCACAGAATTCTTCTGCTGATCCTGTTCTTGCTAAAGAATCAGCTTCTTCATTCTGTTCTATGCCAGAGTGTCCTCTCACCCACATAAGTGTGAGCTCATTCGTCTGGGCGCACCTATTGAGTTTTTTAAGACATTCTATGGCCAACCTGGAAGTGATGTCTGTCCGTTGCATACACCTAATCACAGACTGATTGTCGAGAGTGATGACAATTTTCTTGCCACTGATCCGGCCATCTATCAGGTGGTCCAGCGCATGCACTACGCCAAACATTTCTGCCTGGTATACAGACACAAACCTCCCCAACCTCAGTACACAGGATAGGCTTAACTCTTTTGAGTACACGCCTGCCCCGGCCAGGCCATTCATCAGAGAGCCGTCTGTGAATATACTGATATCGCTACCAGCGATTTCTTCACAAACGGCTCCATCCGTTAGAAGAGTTTTATAACATTTTTCTGTTATTTTTACTCTCTGCCTTCCATCCATAGGCATAAACGCCTCCCTGACATCTCTCTGTACAATATCAAGGATGCGAATATGACCATGCAGGGCCGTTGCCCCATGCCACGTAGCATTTCGCAACATCCTGAGGGCTGACAGCGCCGCTGTTTTCTTTATTTCTAAATCCAACGGCAGCATACCTAACAGAACCTCCATTGCGCTTGTTGGAGTGGTGCGTATTGCACCTGTTATTCCAACACACGCCAGCCGTTGGACTCTGTCCAGTCTCTTCTTAATGGTTTTCTGGCTGACTTTTGTCCACCAAATCACCGAAGCGTACGTGATGACAGGTCTAACCATCATAGTGTAAACCCATTTCATAGCCTCTGGGTTTAGCCCCCATTTGAGACCACAAACGCGTCTGCACTGGAACAGAACCCTCTTGGCTCTTTGAATCCTATCTTCTACATGCTCGTTCCAGTTCAGTTTGCTATCAAGGGTTACCCCTAGATATTTAACTTTCGTGGACATGTTGATTTCAGCTCCAAAAAGTCTGAGTGGTTCTGTACTCAGGCCTACCCTCTTTCTAGTAAAGAGAATATTGCCTGACTTGCCTGCGTTTACGGTAAGGCCTAGTTCTCGACACCACTCCTCCACCATTCGGAGTGCTCCCTTCATGATGTCAGAGATGGTGTCAATGAACTTGCTGCGGATCACCAACGCAATGTCATCTGCATACCCTATCGTGTGTATGCCCTATTCATCCAGTCTAACCAGTAGTGAGTCCACAGTTATGTTCCACAGGGTTGGCGATAACACCCCGCCCTGGGGACATCCTCTACTTACTCTACCTCTAGTCTTTACTCTACCATTCTGCATGTTGACAGCCCTGTGTTTGAGCATATTGTATTTAGTATTTATTGAGTCTTTGGAAGAATTCCTTACAGACTAAAACAAAAAAATATTTCTTAAAGTTAAAGGAACTTAAATAACTTATATCGAAATAAATTAACATAAAATTAGTTACAAAAGTCTTTGCAAAGCATACTTAAAATCAACTTTAGTCATACAAAAATCGATGGAGCTATCTTTGTATATATTATTAAGCAATGAAAGAGACCTATTAATGGGCTCATTGATGGCATAGTTAGTTCTGTGACATTTAATATGAAAATATTCTGATGCACGTAACGATCTAGAAGGTATATTAAAAGATATAAGCTCAAGAAGCAAAGGACAGTCAATATTACTATTAATAATGTCATAAATAAACATTATACCTTGAATCAACCGCCTCATTTCAAGACTTTCAAGACTTATAAGCATGGACCGAGAAGTATACGAGGGAATAGGCTCAGTAAAAACAATTGAGCGTAATGCATACTTAAGAAATTTCTTTTGTATACGCTCCAAACGATTAACGTGAACACCGTAATACGGGTTCCAAATGAGTGATGCATAATCCAAATTAGATCGTACAAATGAAGTATAGAGCTGCTTTAAAGTATAAGGGTCAAGAAAAGCGGAACTATTTCTTTTAATGAAAGCAAGAAGGGAATACGCCTTCGGAATTTCGGAATATTGTCCACCCAATTTGCTATCATTGGGCTTACATTGCGTTCTGTCAGGGCTTGCCGCAGCCTTCCAAAGCATATTTTGTCGAAAGCACCCTCGATGTCCATAAATGTGGCCATCGCAATGCCTCCTGAAAATACCTCCTTTTCAGTCACTCTTACCAATTCGTGAAGAGCACTCTCCGTAGACCTACCTGCTCTATATGCATGTTGGCATCTACTCAGAGGATTTTGCGTCAGCGAGGTGCTCTCAAGACAGTCAACCATCACTCTTTCCATCGTTTTCAGGAGAAAAGATGTTAGGCTGATCGGTCTGAACGACTTTGCCTCCGCATAATCTTTTTTCCAGGCTTCGGAAGAAAGACAACTTTCGCCTCTCTCCAGACTCTCGGAACATACCCAGTCGCTAGGCAAGTAACGAATATACCCCACAGCCTGGGTGCAATGAGATCTTCCCTCCACTGCATCATAGCAGGGAATATACCGTCCATCCCTGATGTTTTGTACGGAGCAAATGAGCGTATAGCACTCCTCACCCCGTCCATAGTGATCATCCTTTCGGCTTCCAGCCTGTCAACCCTGTGCATTCCTTTCTTCAAGTGTGTCCACGGGTCATCAGACTTAAAACTTCCAGGAAAGTGCACCTCCATCAGAACTTCCATGGACTCCTCTAGGTTCTCTGCCATGGTTCCATCCTTCTTTCGGATCAGTCCCACTTTGGAGAATGGGTCTTTTGAAACCATTTTCTGAAGCCTACATGCTTCTGATATAGTTTCCATCCCAGAACAGAAGTCTCTCCACGACTGCCTTTTCCGTTGTCGTATGAGGTACTTCAGCTCCCTTTTCCGTGCCTTGTAATTTGCCCATGTTTCTGGGGTTCCCCCTCTCATGTGCAGGTTGAAGGCCTTCCTAACCTTCTTCTACAGAGATTCGATTTCCGTGCACCACCATGGCGTTGGATCACCTTCGTCTACTGAAAGTATTGGGCATGCCACCTCGTAGGCTTCGACCATGGCCGAGCTAAGGTGTTTGACATGACTTTCTACTTCCACCGTATTCCCTGGTACTTTTATCGCTTTTTGGGTCAGTGTTTCCCTCAACTTCGCCTTATATTTCGCAGGATCTGTATTCTTGGGAATCCTGACCTTCCTGCGATTCCGTACTTGAATTCAAACTGTATGGATCTGTGGTCCGACATGGTTAGCCTATCCACGACCCTCCAATTTTTTATTCTGTTCAGAATCTTCCTGCAGATGAGAGTTACATCAATCACTTCCGCTCGCCTCGCATCAACGAAAGTCGGTTGTTCTCCTCTATTTGCTACCAACAGATTGTACCTCTCCACAAACTCAAGCAATTGCTCTCATCTGTCGTTGTTGTTAGTGCTACCCCACGCAGTATTGTACGCATTAGCATCACATCCTATCATCACTCCAATGTTCCTTTCCTCACAGTACTTTACCAGATTCTCCACCTCTTTTGAAGGTGGTTGGTCTGGAGAGTCGTAGGGAAGATACGCTGAAGCTACCATACAAGCACCTGTACCATCCTCAATTCTCACAACGGTGAGATCCGGGGAACATAGGTGTGGCATATGTACCGCTAGTATACCATGTCTCACCAAGATACAAGTCCGTCGTCTGCCATCTGTTACTGGTTGGTACAGCGTGGCCTTTCGCTCTGAGAGACCTTTAATTCTATTGTGAAGAATCCAAGGTTCCTGAAGCATTGCTATGTCAATTCCATCCTCCTCCATGCAACGCATCATCATTGCTGATGCTGCCCTACTATGGTGTAGATTGAGTTGACACACAATGAGGTTTTCCTGGTACGGGCCCACCGCCCGCCCTGGTGGTTCTTCCCTTGCAGGATTCCCCACCAGCCCCGTACCAGGGGTTCCATCGCACTCACCTTGCATCCTTTTCGAATTTGATGAGAGCTTGATCAAGGCCGCAGTTGAGTTTCCCTCCTGCCGACCTGATTGCCTCCATCTCATCCTTCCGGCACCACACGGTGAGCTTGACGCCTCCTTTCTTTGCATCTCCGAACTTCGTTACGTTACTAACTCTCCATTTAGAAGTGTCTGCAACGCACCGGTTCTGGGTCTGCAACCTCCTAAGGATGACCTCCTTGCCTTCAGAAGTTCCGTAGACAAAGATGAACATCCTTCTAACGTCCTTCAATGCGTACAGTCGGTCGATCCGCAACTCAGCCCCTTCCCATAAGTTCTTGAGCTTTGTCACGTTTCGGCACAGCCATACCTTGGATGATGGGTTCTTGCACTTAAGTACAATTATTCCATCCTCCAAGTTTGCATTGCCCACAAAACCTACATCGCCATCACTCTCATCGATGGTGTCGAGAGACTCCAAGAGAGCGGATTTAAAGACCGCTAACTGAGACTCTCCCAACTGACCATCGATGGAGCAATCTACGATGCCCATTAAGAGGTCTTTTTCTGCTACCATAGCATAGGATGTCCGGCAGCTTCCAATAACCCCTACCTGGTTTGATCTTCCTCCAGCTAAAGCCTTCGACTTCGCGTCCGCGACCCTTTGTTTTGGCAAAATTTTACTACCGCTCGGTTTCTGGCTATCAGCCCTCCACGATTTGCCCTGGCTATCGACTTTTGAGGGTCGTCCACCAGCTCCCATCGTCCTTCCTTTATGTGGAAGGCTATCAACCTTTACAGGATGTCCACCTTCCCCATCCCCATCCTTAGCCGAAGAGCTAACAGCCGTAAGCTGTCCACCTTCCGACTCACCGGTTCGAGTCGTCCCTGTAACGACTTCGCCGAAAGGTCCAGGCTGCTCCCTGAATCTTTTCCGCTCGTTCGTCTCCGGGGTGGACTCATCGCATGACATGCTTTGGAATTGGTCCGCCATTTTACTGACGGGGGACTCCAAAGCATTCTCCCAAGCGGTTGTGCCCGCCCTCTTTCACTTCCTCCTCCGCTTCTGCTTCTCCCTAACACGGAGTCGCTTTGCCTCGGAATCAGCGTCGTTCCCTATCGCTGAAGCTCCGACGGGACTGGCTGACAATTCCACTCCTTTCGGAGTTTTATCGTCCACCAGGCCCGGCAGGTCACCTTGCGGCTTCCGGCACCCTTCCACGATTAAATCCTTTTGGGACTCCACCGCTTCAGGACTCGTTACCTCAGCGCACCCTTCCTTTTTTTTGTTTTTATTTTCCATGAAAATCCCACGAGTTGGGGAGAAGTATACGGACCGGACGGACAGAGATCCCCATTATCCGCCCTACCCTACTAGTATACAACAGGGAGTGGGCTGCCCTGAGGAGACACCATTCGCGATCTAATACCCCTAGACCCTGCACCATCGGTGCTATCTCCCTCGGCATGGCGTCTACAACCTTAGAAATGGGGGGTGACTTTTAGTAGTTCGTTGCTCCACAAAGCCTAACTCAATAGCCATTGTGTCTTTACAACTTAAGCCTCTACATCGCGTCAAGATTGTCACCCATTCGTAGAGGTGATGATGATGATGATGTTGAGCTGATAAATTTATATGCTTAATAAGCCTTTAGCTTGAGCAGAATTATTGTTTTAAATGTAATAATTTATGTTTTACTTATTTATACTTTGAAGTTGGGTCTTAACTCATAGGACAACGGGCATGAATATTTATTTATACCGGTACGACTAAATTTTCTTATATATGATATTATTACGAATTTTTGACACACATTACATAGTAATATAACTTTTTAAACAACTAAGATTTTGTTTTTTTCTTTTAAGTCAACATCGCTTGTAAGGTTTTGCTGCATGTTTTAGAACACTTAGTTTAGTTTACTATAATTTTGTTTTATACTGTTTTTTTTTTCTTTGAGGCGATCTACACGTGTGCTACCGTTTGATGCAACTAAGTGATATCAAACGATGCCAGTTGAGTAAACGGTATCCCCCCTCGTTTCTTTTGTCATCAAGACAACTTTAAAAGAGCACGATGGATGGAATTCGGTGACGATTTTAATAACTTTGTAGGAGTGACACGTTTTGATCATACGGTATTTCTCTAATTATACCAAAAATTTGTTTGAAATTAGTTAGGTAATTTTAATGCTAAATATATATGTCTTTTGATGTTTTTTTTTTTACCTTAAGCGAATTTTTAAGAAAAATTCCATAGATATAGTTGATATACACAAAATTATGTAAAATATTTTGTGAACAACTTGCAGTATACTGATGTATACTAGAAGAGTGCCAATTTGTATTCTTTTTCGTGAGCTAGACGTGCGTTAATTATACATTTGATGTTACATTAGGTCTATAGCTAGTTTAAATTAAATTTACCTGAATAAAATATTATGTAGGATAAACCAAAATTCCAATAGTTTTCTTTTAGTGTCAGTGATTAAATTCTGAAAATGTTTTTAATGAAAGAAAAAGTGTGATTTAGAATGCCAAGTTATTTATTAACTTTTATTGAAATTTACTGCGAAAATTAACTGATTTTCAATAACTTACTTGAATTGAATATCGTAAATCTTTCTGAAAATTAGAAGAGAACTTCTTTATTCTTTCACTGCTCAACGAAAAAGGAAGTTTCAGTTTTTAGGCTGAAGCTGCAAACCTCGACAAGTTCAGAGACAATTTTTGAGAATGATGCTTGAGAAGCTGTTTGAGTGCTGTTTGACAAGCATTCCAGTTTTCTCATATGAGGCTTTTTAATAATGAAATTTTAGGAAGGTAGCCCTGACAAATGGCATTAAAAATACTCAACCAATTTTTACACCTAATTGTTCATTACAAACTCAGAAAATTTTTAAAATTATGGGCCATATTTTTCTTGAACTTCTTTTAAGAGTGAGATACACTCTATTGTAACTTCGTCTTTTGACAACTTATTTAAATTTTGAAGGAAACTTTAAAACCTTTGCTCAAGCGGAGGCCGCTCTGAATCAAAGATAGATTTAACTACTCTTAAAAACTCTTCAACAATTGAAGGTTTTTCTCCTCTATTGAAAGAATTCATATTTGAAGAGTGAAAAAGGCTAGCGTAGGATTTGCCTTCTTTGACCACTGACTGCCTATTAACGGCACTTTGGACGTTTGAAAAACAATTGATTTTTTTTCTTTAGCTTCATTAATGAAAGAATTTTTCCTTTTAATGTAATCTTTGAAGAAAGAGCAGCCTCTCCAATTAGTTGGGTGCCCAAATTCACCACAGTTAATACAATATGGCTTTGTGTTAGTATTTTCATTAAGAGAGCACATACCCGGCTCGTGAATATTTTCGCACTTTACGCAACGATAAGCTTTATTACAGTTTTTTGCAATATGCCTCCACTGCTGGCATCTTTTGCATTGAACTTCGTGTTTCTTAGATTTAGGGGCTTCCCAAGTAATTATCTGGTGTAATATATTCTTAATTTTTCAGATTTCATTAAATTTTTTTCCCGGTAAAAGGGTTACTAAAAGTAAGCCTGTATCGTATTTATTTTTGTAAGCTAATGGAGTTATAAATTTTTCGACTTTTTCAACTATATTTGGAGTTATTTTGTCTAAATCTTGTTTAATTTCATTAATATCTGAAAGGAAGTGAAGACCACGTAATACGAGGCTGACTTGCCTGGATTGCTTTAATGTAAAAGAAAACTAATCAATTTTTTATTTCTTAAGAAGGGTCTTCATTTCCGCATGAACAGAGGGGTCTCTAAAGTACAGCTTTTTTTTAGTTGCAGATTTATTTATTATTTTAAAATCAATTTTGGGAATTTTTAGATTAAGTTGATCAACTACGGATTTTATATTTACCTTGTATAGAATAATTGGTGGACAGAATTTTGAATTTTTAGCTGTAGGTTCAGCCATAACACTCTTACTTGAACTTACCACTTTTTTTTTAATTGCGTTGTGTTGATTGAAAGGTCAGCTAACGCTGCAAATCTATTCGCATTGTTAACAGCTGTGTTATTTAGAGCAGAGGGAAAGATGAAACGTCTAGATGTTTAATATGTCCACAACTAGATCTCTTTGGTCGTTTTCTTACTATGGTGAATTCAGATTCGTTATCGTTGGAGTCCTCAGCTGTTTGAACCAGATTTTGGGATGATGGCCTTCCTTTAGAAGCGACCAAGTTTAGGTACTCCAGATTATCCTGAGTAGAACCATCATGTAATAAAGTCAGTTGTTGGGTTGTTAATATAGTGTCAGGCGAGTTTGAAATGCATGCATGTGAAGTAGAGGGATTATTGTTTGCTACGCATGATGGTGAGTTGATATTTTGATGATCATCAGAAAAGTCCATAATATGAATATTTTCCGGATTTGAACCAATTGAAGGAGGCATAAGTTGTTGACCAATTTCACCTGGGATGGATGATGTAATATCGGCAGTAGCGCCTTCACCAGGTTCAACGTAGTGATTTTTTAAGTTAACAGATGCCATAGCTGTCTGCACTTATAACGCTTATTACAGACGTCTGTAGCAAAAACTAAGTGTTTGAATGTTTGTAGGTACGCACTAGAATGTTAAGTGCTTGCGCAGAGCAAGCCACTCGTAAAGGCCACGCAGCAAACAGCTTAAATTTTTTTCTGCTTTTCTTTTAGAATTAAAGGAATACCGCCACCAGATCGTAAGAATCAGAGGCAATGTAATGCTCAACGCTTGATTGAAACAAGCACAGCAATTACTTTGCAATAAAAATTTATTATTTTTTATATTTTTTTTAAATTATCTTTAAGGTGATTAAAACTTCCCAAGTAGTAATCAAGAACCAAAAGTTTTCCCTACAATAACAAGAATAATTCGTAGCTGCCGTGATATCGACATCCCGCATGTACCAATAGTAACAACAAATAATGCGAGTATTAACTCACCCCCTTGGCTTCTTCATAAACTAGCTATCAATACATCACTTCATGAACAAATTAAATCCAATACAAATCCTCAACACTTCCGAACACTATTTTTAGAAATTAAAGAACATTTCAAAAACCACACTTTTATCTACACTGACGGCTCTAAATCGAACAGCAACACTAGCTACAGCGTCACTTCGTGCACCAAAACTATTAAAGTCTCTCAACTACCTCAATATATCAGTGTATTTTCTGCAGAAATTATCGCCATACATGAGGCATTGAACCACATTAAAAACAGACACGGTAATTTTGCCATCTGTATAGACTCTCTCGCATCTCTAAGCGCAATATCCAACATCCATAACAACGACTACTATCCCAAATCAATAAGAAATACTTTACGTAGACACAATCTACGCCTAGGACATTCCAAACTCTCCCACAGCCATTTAATGGGCTTAAATGCCGATCCCATCTGCAACTGCAACATTCAACCTTCCAGCTACATACTATCCCACTATCTCTTCGATTGTCCCATCTTCTCAATGCAAAGAAATTCTTTATTCCATAATTCAAACACCTCATCACTTCTTCGCAATCCTTCTCCTTGCAACATCAGCAAAATAATAAAGTTTTTAAAAAACTGTAGTATATATAATTTAATTTAAAAATAAACAAAGTACTTAACTATTCATAATATACCTATAAGCAGCTTTAAATAGATATTAATTTTAATTATTATTTTTATTTCTGTAATAAATAAATAAATTTATTTGGTAGACTATTTATACAATAATCTTTGCTTCTCTCAGTTCCTCAATAATTGAGACTGTTTCATTATTATGATTTGAGTGACCAGCTATTGATAATTGGTGAAAACGAGTTGGGATCATCCCAATATACAGGGTTGCCCATATTCGACGGACTCATCTGGCAACGCCATAACTTTTGACAGAGATGTCAGATCGCTTAATGACATACCGCGTTTGAAGCGTCAGTCCAAGCAGATTTTTACCATGGAACAATACACGCTACGCAAACGCTCTAAAATTGTTGAAATTTACATTCAACAAAACAAGTCAATAGTGAAAACTCAACGTGCTTTCAAAAAAATAAATAAAGTGAATGGAAACGGAAAGTGGAACGGTAAACAAACAAAATTGCCGTATTTACGCCACTGAAAATCCTCAGGAGATTCAAGTAGTGCCTCTTCATGACGAAAAAGTCACAGTTTGGTGCGGCGTTAGTGCGAAAACGGTCATTGGGCCGTTTTTCTTCCAAAATGAAAATGGCCATGCTGTTTTTTGTGATGCCAATTATTCGTCGAAAGCGTATGAGGCAGTTCTGGTTTCAACAAGACGGCGCTCCACCGCACACAAGTCGCATAACAATCGATTTTCTGAAGAATTTGTTTCCGGGCCGTTTGATGTCGAAAAGTGGTGATTTGGACTGGCCACCGCATTCGCCCGATTTGACGCCGCCTGACTTCTTCTTGTGGGGATATTTGAAGTCAAAGGTTTACGTTAACAAGCCAAGGACCGTAGAAGAGCTCAAGGACAACATTCGTGAAGAAATAGCCGCTATTCCGGCCGAAATGTTGGCGAAAACGATGGAAAATGCTGCAAAAAGGGCACAATACGCCATCAACGCCAGAGGCGGCCATTTGAGAGATATCATATTCAAAAATTGATGTAAACAAATCTACTTAGAACAAATTAAATGATTAAGATTACCAACCGCCAAATTTTTATTTTTTTCTTTGATTTTTTTAAAAAAAACACGGGTCCGTCGAATATGGGCAACCCTGTACATAATATGATTTTTTTGTATTCAACTTCATCAAACCTTCACCTCTATGAACTTTTTCTTTAAATAGTTATCTAATAATCGTTGTATATTTTTTCGAACGATTTCCTTTAATTTGCCCATTTATGCTGTTATATCGTTAATGAGCATTAGTCATCTTTAATGTGTTCTTATAAATATTTAATTCTGCTTCGTTAAAACCAGAGCTGAGTATTTTGTGACTACAATTTCTTTTCAATTACAATTACAGTAATCGTAATCTTTAAAAATAAACGATTACGATTGCTGTAATAGTAATGTAAAAAAAGTATTATTACGATTACTGTAATCGGTATACACGAAAATTACAATTACGATTACTGTAATTGTAATAGAAAAATCTATTAATTACAATTATAACAGTAATCGATTATTATTCGTAAATATTTCGTAAACTTGTAATATTGTAAACTTAAAAAACCTAAAAAATAATAAAATAATAAAAATAAAAAAAACTAAAGTGCTTGAGTTTGTGTTTGCGTGTGTGTGGGCCAACGATCTCAGGGTACATCAGCAAGTCCAGCAAAGTTAAATTGGCTTTCTTTGCTGGCGAACGTCCTCCAAGTGCCACCACCAGCAGCACAAGCAAAAGCAGTGCAAAATTTCTTGCTAGCTAACATCCTCCAAGTTCCATCACCAGCAGCACAAGCAAATGAAGCGAAAATTCTCCGCATTCAATTTATTTAATTCACACCGGCAGAAATTTGCCTCAGTGCTTGAGACATGCTGAAAAGGTGCTTCTGAAAGATTGGAGAGTTGACCAGTCAATTGAATTGTGCTGCACATGCTGGTGCTGCTCGTGGCGACTCTTGGAGAACGTTGGCAAGCAAAAGACTCAGGAAATTTGCGCTCCACTTGCTTTTGCTGCTGGTGATGCCACTTGGAGGATGTTGGCTAGCAAGAAATTTTGCACTGCACTTGCTTGTGCTGCTGGTGGTGGCACTTGGAGGACGTTCGTCAGCAAAGAAATCCAATTTAACTTTGCTGCACTTGCTGATGCACCGGGAGATCGTTAGCTCACACACACAAACTCAAGCACTTTCGTTTTTTTATTTTTATTATTTTATTTTTTAAGTTTTTTAAGTTTACAATATTACAAGTTTACGAAATAAGTTGCAAGTACAAGAACTCGAATAAAATATGTTGCAAATTAAATAGAATGAAAAATAAAATATTTGAGCTTAAACACTACCGAAATGTGAAACGTCCAACTTTGTAATTGTCAAAATTTCATCGTCCATTTGACGCAGCAAAAAAGACAAATTTATTTCAACACACACACATTTTATTCAACTTGGTATTTTCTATCCTACCACGACTGAAAAGTTTCCTTTTGACACTTGGTGAAATAAAGTAAGGCGAGGTAGCAAGAAGAAAATGTAACTATTAAAATTATGGTGAGTTTAATGAGTATTGTCAAAAACAAAAGAAAAATGTAAGCAATCACTCTTTTGACGTTCACTCGCTTCTATTTTACCATGTAAAGAGAATTAATTATGTTGGCGTTAATTTAAGTTGACTTTCTTAGAGGGCACGAACAATAGCTGAATAATCGCCGAATGTTTTATGGGACGGGCACTTCTTAAGCGCAAACAAATTTGTCTTTGCCAAAGCTTCATTTAAATTCTCAATCGAGCAGAAAAACGAAATAATTTTAATTATTCACTGTTAACTCAATTGTCTGTGTTCATTAGGGACTTAGACTACGATAGTCAACGTTTCTTACTTTTCTTTCGTCATCAAAAAAAAAAAAAACTAAAACTACTTTTGAAACTCTAAATTTTTATGCCTTGGTTTTCCATGGCCATGACAGGATTACGCTGCTTGCAGCGATGCTAGTCATACTTTTGTGGCAGTCGACTGTGACGAGGCAAAACATGTCCCAGTTTTGCCGCACATGCTAAACACAACAACACGACACCATTCCTAAACACATAAGAAGACGCAAGAACTTCACATTTACTACATATGGAAATTAGTTAGACAATTTAAAATAACTTTAATAACTAACAGGGAGTAAAGCACCCTGTGCCAACATAAATAGCTTACCATCATTTATATATGTGGTGTGAACAGCGGTTAATGCGACAAAAAATTAAGCAACAACAAGAACAGCATACACAAAGCTAAAGACCAAGAGCAACATGAGTACCAACAATTAGCAACATTTGATTAAGCGTCAACGGGACCGCGAGTACTTCGATGGGTGACCAGGGCGACCCAGCAACACGATGCGTATGTTGCCGAAAACTACTGAGCGGTATTAACATGTCGACGAGAGCATAAGTAGCAGAGAAGGGCAACACTAATGAGCGGTGTCAACATGTTAACGAAAACATGAATATAACTAGATAACAGCGGTGCTGCTACGATCAACCAGCAGAGGTATGTAATAAATTTGATTATGAGAAGACAGTCAGTTCTTGGCTTATTGAAGAGTTGCTGACAGACAATTAAAGCGAGCAGTTGGGCTTACTGAAGAGTTGCTGGCAGACAATTAAAGCGAGCGGTTGAGCTGACTAAGGAGTTCCTGGCAGACAATTGAAGAGAGCAGTTGGGCTTATTGAACAATTGCTGACGATCCACCAGAGCGAATATAAGGACTACAGGACTTGGTGAAGAAATCTGGACAGACGTAGCAAAAGAAGTGCAGACAAAAGCTGCTGAAGGAATTTGCAGTAAGAACGTTCTGAAGAAAAGGTGACAAGGATAACAGGTAAAAAAAGGGACATAGGCGCATCGTCAGATCGCAAGGGACCACTTAGCGTATAGGCGCATCGTCAGATCTCAAGGGACCACTTAGCTTATAGGCGCATCGTCAGATCGCAAGGGACCACTTAGCGTATAGGCGCATCGTCAGATCGCAAGGGACCACTTAGCTTATAGGCGCATCGTCAGATCGCAAGGGACCACATAGCTTATAGGCGCACCGTCATATCGCAAGGGACCACATAGCTTATAGGCCCATCATCAGATCGCAAGGGACCACATAGCTTATAGGCGCACCGTCAGATCGCAAGGGACCACTTAGCTTAAAGGCGCATCGTCAGATTTCAAGGGACCACATAGCTTATAGGCACATCGTCAGATCGCAAGAGACCACATAGCTTATAGGCGCATCGTCAGATCGCAAGGGACCACATAGCTTATAGGCACATCGGCAGATCGCAAGGGACCACTTAGCTTATAGGCGCATCATCAGATCGCAAGGGACCACTTAGCTTATAGGCGCATCGTCAGATCGCAAGGGACATACTCTAGCCAGGGAGCACATGGTTAGGACATAAGATCCACAACGACGATTCACCAGAGTTTCCGCCAACCACCACACCCATTTTCGAACGAGAGTCGAACGTCAACAACCTCAATCACCGACGCATTGCTCACCACATCGCCTTAGTATTTTATAAAATAATTTAAGAAATAGAATCTAAAATATTTATAAAATATTTTAAGAAATAAAATCTAAAACATTTATAAATAAGGCCTTATTTGAAAGAACCTGAAACAAAAATTCTTATTTTGTGACGAATTCTGGACACGACTGAGCATACCTCAGCTAAAGAGGCGCAAGGTATACAAAGAGAAACGGAAGAGGAAGAAGCAAGGGCAGCCGGGGTTTCGAACTATCACAATCCACAACCATATTCTGACTACTAGACTGAACTAGCCACAACCATATTCTGACGCCCAGAGGGGTGGGCTACGCCCGTCATTTTACAGCGACACCGTAGATCGAGTGAAGAAGTGGTCAGTAGGTTTCAACGGGACGGAAGACGCTCTAGCTTTCATTGAGCGAGTTGAGGAGCTTGTGGAGGTGTATGATCTGCATATAGATTTGTTGCCACGGTGCATGCCTGAGTTGCTCTACGAGCAAGCACTCCACTGGTACCGCTACAATAACGCACACTGGAACAACTGGCAAAGCTTCAAGACGGACTTTCTGGGAATCTTCTTGCCAGCTAGATTTTTAGAGCGGCTGGAAGATAAAATACGCCGCCGGCAACAATTTGCATGCGAGAAATTTAAAGATTTCGTCATAGCCACCTAGAACCTGATGCGCCATGGTAATCTCAGCAAGGACCAACAGTTAGAGCGGATCTACAGAAATAGCAGCCACGAACTCCAATTTTATGTGAAGAGAAGAGAGTTCTCAAGCTTGGTGGAGCTTATCAATTTGGCAGACGATTTCGAAGACTAAGAGCGGTCGGACAACAACCACCGCCTTGCAGAGGTTCAGCTGAGAGAGGCAGGTAGCAAGCAGTCGACACAGGTTAAATGAATGTTCTAACTTACGACTGCTGCCATCGAAGACAGGGAAACGACGGAAGGCCCCCTCTACGTCGAGGAGAGTGGAGGCCCAATTTTGTGGAGTCTCGACAGCACTAGATGGTCTTCGATCAGAAGAGTGCCGCATAGTGGCCACAGTAGCACTTGCTGACGTCTGGATGGAGGCTACTTTGGACACAGGGGCTACAAGGAGTTTCATCAGCCAATATTATGCAGACAAGCTGCGGACTACGTTAAACATCATACCTACCAAAACGCAGATTAATTTAGCTGATGGAAGCAGACAAGAAGTAGCAGAGGCATTAGAAGCAGAGGTATCCCTGGGTGAGAACTATGTGCGGTTGGCAATACTCGTCCTACCTGAAGTGTTAGATGATTTAATTCTTGGGATGTGTTTTCTGTCCGACATCGGAACATCAATACGAAGTGGAGATTTTTCCCTAAATCTACCAGGAATGCCAAGGACGCAGGAGCACACACATCATCAACTTCCATCGCAGCAGCACCTGCGTTACCAACTCTAGCTACCAACTGCCGCCGAAGCAGCACCTGCGTCATCAACTGCCATCGCAGCAACACCTGCGTCACCAACTGCCGCCGCAGCAGCACCTGCGTCATCAACTGCCGTCGCAACAGCCCCTGCGTCATCAACTGCGGTCGTAGCAGCACCTGCGTCACCAACTGCCGCCGCAGCAGCACCTGCGTCATCAACTGCTGGAGAAAGCGTTACCACAAGAAAAGAAGTCAACAGGAAAGAAAAAGAAGAAGAGGTCTCAGAGAAAATAAGTCGAAAGCCGCAGCAGCACTTGCGGTACCAACTGTGAGACTAAGGTCAGCTACACCTGCACTGAAAATTGTGCAACAAAGTAATATCGCACAATACACGAAAATTAAACCAGACATTGAAAATTTTGAAGTTAAAACCTTTTTGGAGAAAGAGCTGAAAAGTTTTGAGGAAATCCAGGGAGTTTCGAATATCGCCACGCATCGCATCGTGATGCGCGACGACAGTCTAATCAAGCAGAGATATTTCCCCAAAAATCCAGCCATGCAACGTATAATCGACACCGAAATAGATGAGTTGCTCGAGAAAAGATGTATAGAGCCTTCGCGAAGCCCTCACAGCGCACCCATAGTGCTAGTAAAGAAAAAAACTGGACAATGGCGGTTATGCGTGGACTACTGCCAGTTGAATGCGAGGTCTTTACCAGACGCTTAACTCCTCCCGAGAATCAATCATATTTTGGATAGGCTCAAAAATGCAAAGTTCATAAGCAGTATCGATTTGAAGAACGGGTATTGGCAGATACCCATGGAGGAAAACAGCAAGCAGTACACGGCATTTACCTTTCCGGGTCGAGGACTTTATCAATGGCGCGTGATGCCATTTGGACTCCATTCCGCAACTGCCACCTTCCAGCGGGCCTTAGACACTGTCATTGGAACAGACATGGAACCACACGCATTCGCTTATCTTGACGATATAGTCGTCACCGGGACTACGTTGGAGCAACATATGGAAAACCTGAGGGAAGTATTCCGTCGACTGAAAGAAGCCAACCTGCGCATCAACCCAGAGAAGTGCGAGTTTTTTAAGAAGAAAATAAATTATCTCGGTCACGTGGTTAGTGAAGAAGGCATTCACATGGACCCAGATAAGATTGCAGCCATAAAAGAATTGAGGCCACCCGAAAACGTGCGCGAGTTACGAAGATGTCTCGGCATCGCCTCGTGGTACCAACGATTTGTACAAGAATTCTCCAAAGTAGTTCATCCGCTTACCACATTACTACGAAAAGGGAAGCATTTCAAGTGGGGAGCTGAGCAGCAAGCTGCTTTTGACGATCTAAAGAAAAGGCTCACAGAGGCACCTGTCCTCGGCTGCCTTTAATCAAAGCTGACTTTAATCAAAAACTTACTCTTCAGACTGATGCCTGCGATTATGGCTTAGGAGCTGTCCTCACCCAGAATATAGATGGTACAGAGACAGTTATCGCATACGCAAGTCGCCACTTAAACAAAGCCGAAGTAAACTACTCAGCGACAGAAAAGGAGTGCCTAGCAATTGTGTGGGTGATACGCAAAATGAGACCTTATCTGGAAGGCTATGCATTTTCTGTCATAACCGATCATCTCTCACTCAAATGGATGAACTCAATCGAGAGCCCGTCACGTCGAATAGCGCGATGGACACTTGAATTACAGCAATATACATATGATGTAAAGTATCGGAAGGGTACACAGAATGTAGTCGCCGATGCTCTTTCTAGACAACCCCTCGAGGCTATTTGCAGCTGCGCTGTAGAACAAAGTGATCAGAAGAAATGTGTATGGTACGAACGACGCATAAACGAAGTCAAGACTAGTCCGGACCAACACCCAGAGTATATTATTGAAAACGGAAAGTTGTACCGCCATTTTCCCCGAACGGTTGGCGACGAAGATAGTGCGCCATGGAAATTGTTATCTCAGAAACCGCGTTATGATGGAAAATCACTATGCTCCTACCGCTGGCCACTTAGGAATACGCAAAACAATAGCCAGGGTGGAAAACAAGTATTACTGGCCAGGTATGTTTCGCAGCATAAGTCAGTACGTCAGAGGATGTAAAAGTTGCCAAAGTTATAAAGTGAGCCAACAACAACCAGCAGAAAAGATGCTTACCCACCTTGCAGAAGAACCCTGGGCTACCGTTTGAGCCGATTTTGTAGGCCCACTACCACGGTCAAAGCACGGAAATACGATGTTAATCGTTTTTGTAGACAAATTCTCAAAATGGACAGAAATAATGCCACTTCGGAGGGCAACAAGCGATCAATTAATAAAAGCGTTTAGAGAACGAATTTTGTCAAGATTTGGAGTGCCGAAGGTGCTAATTACAGACAATGGAGTTCAATTTACGAGTCGGAATTTTCAATGCTAGAAGATCTAGGAGTACAGCAAAGGTACACAGCACCATACACACCACAGGAGAACCCTACAGAGCGTACAAATAGGACTATAAAGACAATGATAGCTAAATTTACAGAAGAAAACCAGAACACGTGGGACGAGCTACTCCCCGAACTAACTCTCGCGTATAACACTGCCGAATCGGAGTCCACCGGTTATAGCCCTGCGTTCATTGTTCAAGGACGAGAGCCACGTCTTCCCAGAACACTTTTCGATGAATTTACCACTGGAACCGGTCAAGAAGTGATTTCCCCTACCGAACATGCAGCAAGTCTAAAAGGAGTGTTTAAAATTGCTAGGAGGAATATGGAGCAAGCCGCACAATCGCAAGCTAGACACTACAACTGAAGGCGCAGAATATGGAAACCAGAATTGGGAAAATTGGTGTGGGTGAAACAGCATCACCTGTCCAAAGCAGCGGACCAATTCGCAGCAAAATTGGCACCTCGATTTGACGGCCCATATAAAGTAGAAGCATTTGTGTCGCCAGTCATCGTCCAGATAAGAAAGCCTGGCCAGAAGCGTACCCGCATCGCCCACATTGCCGAACTTAAACCATACCACACCGTTTAGCGCATGGTACCGAATCCGAATCTCCCGCAGCGGAGTAGTAATAACAAGCGTCGAACTTCCGGCGAAGTAAGGGAGGAATGTGACGAGGCAAAACATGTCCCCAGTTTTCCCGCACATGCTAAACACAACAACACGACACCATTCCTAAACACATAAGCAGACGCTGGCAGACATTTAAAGCGAGCGGTTGAGCTGACTAAGGAGTTCCTGGCAGACAATTAAAGAGAGCAGTTGGGCTTATTGAACAATTGCTGTCGAGCCACCAAAACGAAGATAAGGACTACAGGACTTGGTGAAGAAACCTGGACAGACGTAGCAAAAGAAGTGCAGACAAAAGCTGCTGAAGGAATTTGCAGTAAGAACGTTCTGAAGAAAAGGTGACAAGGATAACAGGTGAAAAAAGGGACCACTTAGCTTATAGGCGCATCGTCAGATCGCAAGGGTCATACTCTAGCCAGGGAGCACATGGTTAGGACATAAGGTCCACAACGACGATTCACCAGAGTTTCCGCCATCCACCACACCCACTTTCGAACGAGAGTCGAACGTCAACAACCTCAATCACCACTAGAGTTTTGTTCTCTAGTAGATGGAGTTTTGTGAGGGGGCGGTTAGAAACATCTGCAAAATAATATCCTAAACTATAGCATTTATTAATTGTAAAGTTTTCCACTGTGCATGACAAGTGCAGTATTTATAATGACTGCTTAAAAGTTGCCCCCAATACATATTTTAATCAAGAATGTAATACAACTAAATCTCTCTTATCATAGTTTTCTATTTATATCTTGTGCACGCTTTTATAAAGTTAGAATCATATATTCATACATATTTACTGATAAGAAATTGTCAAATAAAAGGATCTTATTATGATGCAATATGCTTAATAATTCCTTTTTTTTAAAATATTGAAAATCAGTATAAACATATCTGTCACGGTGAAAAGTTTAAAGAATAAAATGATGAAAGCAAGTTTACAAAATCTTTTTCAAAATCCTAGTATTAAATACTTACCTATAAAGGATATGGAAGTAAACTTCCCGTATGAAGTCAACAGAATCGAGATAATATATACAAAATATGGCGAAAGTATTAGATGTCTTATAAATAAAGAATTTTACATTTATTTACCGAAAAGATTTTTGATTATTACTAAGAATCAGATGGACTATTTAAATAAAACATTACACATTCTAATGAAAACCAAAGATCTGGATGGTGTATTCTCCATAATCGCTAGAAAGAAGAAGGAAACTAGAAATATATTCTATAACAACAAGAACAACAACAACAACTTATATTAACAGCCCTATTCTGGAAGCTTAACTAAGCTCACCACATTAAAAAAATAGTTAATATTAACAATTCCTAACAAGACCTTTTCCTAACAATTTGGTTAATAACAGAAAGAGTCTTAACAGCGAATGAAATGTACGTGCTTAGATATAAAATTGTTGTGAAAATAATAAAAAAATACAAATTATAATATAATATTGAGTTCTAAACTGAAAAATGGAAGAATTTTTTACTTAGTTTAAGTGTTGATAATGAAATCTCAACCATGTAGCCGTGGCAAATTTTTCAAGCGCTTGCAAAGTCACAAGCTGCACTCGAAGCATCTTTTTATATAGCGCATCTCTTCTTTCAATAGGCATATCGATTTTCACCATGCATGGTGAACTTTAAAAGCTTTTTATGCTTTTATGTTGCTAATGATTTTTAAGAATACCAACATTTACATAATATAACAATCAGCTTAACAAGAGCTCCTTAACTATTTCTTGTTAAGCTAACAACCAGAATAGGGCTATAAAACTCTGGAGAAGATAAAGATCACTCATGTTCTGTAGAAAAAACATCTTTTAAAGTATCAACCTTAATAAAATTTGTAGAATAAAATTTCAATAGGCCAATAAAACTTTCATTATTAAAAAATAAAATGGTTTTCTGTATTATTTACAGGTATTCATCTGTTTTATTATTTAAGGTGTTGTAGTTCATCTTTATTAATTCAAGAATTATGATGACTGGAAAATCCTAGCCTTTTAAAGTAAGCTTGCTGCCCCTTTGTTTTAATAACCTCTTGAATCAAGTACGTATTCGAAATATGTGTCTTCATTACTTCATGTTCATAGAATCCGTCAATAATAAGGTTTCCTTTATATTCGTCTAATAAATAGGTTACAGGCTTTGTGTTTTGTATGGAGCGAATTTTAAAAATTTCAGCTGTCCAGTCTGAAGTATATCCTTTTGCAAAAATATGCTTATAATTGCTAATTCGAACGTGGTCATAAATTTTTAGTTTACCTTTCTTAAAAATTTTAAGATGATTACAAGCTTGTTTTAGTATAGAGCCTTGATTTCTTATGTTCACCGACTTTGGTGTCACTCCAATGGTTCTATACTTTTTGATATTAAATTCATTAATTAAATCTTTATAAATATATATCCATTGATAATTCCCTTGTAAACTAAATTTCTTCCACATCATCCCTTTTATAGTTCTTTTAAGTCGTTCTATAATAGATGCTTTCATGATGCTATATATAGAATAGTGATTAATATTCTGTTTTTCATACGGTTTTGAAATATTTTATTATAAAACTCTTTGCCATTATCCATTTGCAAGTTTTTTGAGATCCTCTTTAGTAAAAAAATTACATTAGTAACATATTTTTAATTACATTAGTAACATATTCACTACCTTTAGATTTTTCGGGAACAATCCAAGCAAACTTTGAAAATGTATCTATTATCGTTAAAATAAACCGATAATTTTTGTTGTACTTTGAATAAGCACCCAGTTCAACAAGATCTACTTGCCAAAGATTGTCTTTGCCCTTGGTTACCTAAATTAATTTTGGTGTCTGGATTTTGATATATTTCAGAGCTACACATATAATGTTCAAACTTGTCAATAGGCATTTTATGAATATTGATTATGTTATATTTTGTAGACTATTTTTACAATAATCTTTGCTTCTTTCAGTTCCTCAATAATTGAGACTGTTTCATTATTACTATTTGAGTGACCAGCTATTGAAGATTGGTGACAACGAGTTGGGAACATCCCAATATACATAATTTGATTTTTTTGCATTCAACTTCATCAAACCTTCACCTCTATGAACTTTTTCTTTAAATAGTTATCTAATAATCGTTGTATATTTTTTTGAACGATTTCCTTTAATTTGCCCTTTTATGCTGTTATTTCGTTTATGAGCATTAGTCATCTTTACAGCCCTATTCTGGCAGCTTAACTAAGATCACCACATTAACAAATTAGTTAATATTAACAATTTGTTAAGGTTTCGTATTCTGCTGCAAATTTAAAAGCTCTTTTCCTTACAATTTTGTTAATAACAGAAAGAGTCTTAACAACGAATGAAATGTATGTGCTTAGATTGAAAATTGTTGTGAAAATAATAAAAAAATACAAATTATAATATAATACTGAGTTTAAATACATTTAACTGAAAAATGGAAGAATTTTTTACTTATTTTAAGTGTTGATAATGAAATCTTTCAGAAGCCGTGGCAAATTTTTCAAGCGCTTGCAAAGTCACAAGCTGCACTCGTAGCATCTGTGTAATGCAATTTTTGGTCAATATTTTATTGGCTTTCAGAAACCGTTTTCGGGAACTAACAGAAACAAGCACGATTTGGGTGTAGGGCACTTAGCTCGCCGGATGGGGTGGGGTTCTTTCTGCGTTCCACCGAAATACCACATTACAAGAAAAAAATACGTGCTTCAAAAGATACTTTTAAACAAAAGCAAACGGACATATTAATCGGACAGACACTCCAGGAATATTCTTCTTCTTAACGATTTAGGTAGATCCGTTGTCCTGATCTGCATACCCACCCTGCCTTTGGTTCACTCTTCAAAAATCGAAATAAATGTTTGGGAACCCCTGATACTCCAAACTAGCTTGGCAACGTCAACTTCAACACAAAATATGGATTAATACATCATGCTATTTTATTAATCGAAGCATAAATTTGTTTTTATAATTACAATCAACATATTCTTACAAAGAAAATCTAATCTCTTTCTTACTCTTTCTCTCTCTCTCTCTCTCCCTATAGGTTTCTTTCTACTTTAGTTTAAACTGGCTTTGAACAACCATCCTAATAATCAAATACAACAATGGTTCTTTAAACATTACAACAACATCTCATAGCTTAAATGAATCATTAGTTTTGTTTTTTTTTGATTAAACTTGTTTTACACAATTCGTCCCTATAGTGATGAGAGTAATTTAGGCGGAGAGTTTTTGAGTAGCAAACAATTAAACTGGGCTTACAGTTTATTAAAAATACAACAATATAGAAACAAATGCTTAAATTTATGCAAAAGATTAAATTATTAACTGTAATTTTAGGCGAAATATATAAATTATATGAATTTACTTTTCATCGTTATTTGTTGGTTTTTGGTTTAATTTTCTAAGTTAATGAATGTAAGATAAAGAAATGAAAGAACTTACGTATATTATTTTGTTTTTTTGAAGAGATTTTTCCTCGACGCAGCAGGCCTGTCGCGATCGATGAAGTTGCTAGATTCTAACAAAAATTATATATAGTTTTTTCTTGTTATCTTACGTTCCTTTATAAAAGTTTAGGCTGAGTTATTCTCTTTATAAATAAACTAGATGGGTGTTTATATTGTTATAGTTTTTACGTAGATCTTGATGCGTAATTTTGTTGTTGCAATTTTAGCGCGGCAGTTGATTAACCCAGTGGCTTAAGTCTTGCTTATGATGATGATGATTGAAGTATGGTTACCTTTAGCTAAGTCACAGAAAGTCCCCTTTAGGAAATTGGATAGGTTAAAAATTAGGTTTTTGTTTCAGTGCTTCAATTATTTAAGTACCTTTCGGGGACTTTTATTTTAATTAAATAAAAGGGTGAATCGGGTACTATTGACAAGCCGAGTGTAGACAAAATTATTGGTACCAAGGCTCTAGTATTTTAATAAGAGAATTTAATTTAGTTTTAAACTAATTTATTTAATTTATTTTGACCTATTTTAAAAGAAAAGTTTGCAAATTTTGGACCAAATTATAGCTTTTTATTGAGTGCTTTTTTAATTGGTTACATTTATTATATTTAAAAAATAATAGTTTTTTAGAATAAACGAAACGTGATCGTTTTATTGTTTGGCAATGATTTCAATATTTGTTTTACAAATTAACCGATAAAAATGGATTTAATTTTGATGCTAAGCAATCACGTTTTTGGTTTAATTAAATTTGCACTATTCTTAGGCTGAACAAAAATTGGCACAACTTGCTGGTTTGACGATTCTGCGAGGAGAGAGAAAGCGTTAGATTTTCTTTGACAATACACCTTGGCAAGCTAATTTTTCGGTCCCAAAATCATATGCAATTTTTTGTGTATGCACTTTTGGGCGTGTTTTTTTTTTTTTTGTTTTTTTTTAACATATGGTGTAGGTACATATATGTGAATATTTTATACTCTGGAACAATGATGTATAGGTCAGTAGATAGATCATTTTGACAACTCCTGTTTTGTTAGAGATGTGATTTAGGAGATTTAAAATAACTACTATAACAATAAAGGTGGTGACAAATCGGGCCTGTGGGTTGCGTTAGTTGAAATCATATACTAAAACCTTAAGTTCGGAATGAAAATTTAGAAAAAAATCTTTTACACCTAGGCCGTCACAAAACAGATTATTTCAGGTTGTTTCCGACATGAAAGAAACTGAAACGGCTAAAAATATAGCTTATGATTGTGGTTTGAGAACTTTTGCATGAAATGTCCCTACTGGACGTTCTTGCAAATCTGTCAACTCAAAATAACAATTACCTACTCTCTTAACTATTCTACTTTTCAAGAACTTAGGAGCAAGTTAAGCATTGAAATTATCGGCCTTTTTACTCTGCGCGAAATTTCTTCTAAACACTTCATCTCCTACCTTAAAATTAATTACTTTACTACGCAAGTTATACGATTTCTTATAGCTGTTATATGCTGTTTCTAAGTTAATCTTAACCTTTTCCCTGATTAGAGCTTATTTATCGTGTCTATCAAGAATATTTTCAGAATCATTTATCTCATTAAATTTTCTTAACAGAACGTAGTTGTTAGCATGTGTAACCATTTGTTTACCAAAAAGCACATAATATGGAGAAAATCCGATTGAATGGTGAAAGGAACTTCGTAGAGCTACTGCTATCTGGCTGAGATTTTGATCCCACTCTCTCTGGTCCTTGCCTAAATAAGAACGGATAGCGGCTATGATAGATCTGTTAACTCGTTCTGACGAATTCGATTGGGGGCTATAACTTGCTGTAAAAACGTGTTTTACTCCATATTTTGCTAACGTGGTTTCAAAAAGAACGGACTTGAATTGGGTTCCATTATCAGTAATTGCCATTTCCGGAATGCCAAAAATATGAAAAACATTGTTTTCAAGAAAATCACAAATAGGGGGTGTTGAAAAATTTTTAATGAGTTTTAGTATAGGGAACTTTGTTAAGTGGTCCAAAATGATAAGTAGACCAACATTTCCGGATTTTGACCGAGGATATGGGCCAAGGAGGTCCATGTATATTCTTTGAAACGGTCTATCTGATTTTGCTTGAACTCCCATAGGAGGTCGTAATATGGTATTTGGAGCTTTGGTTTCTTTACAAATATCGCAGTTGTTTACAAAATCTTTGACGTCTAACGTCATTTTTGGCCAAAACAAATTTCTCCGAATTCTCTCAAGAGTTTTTCCTATCCCTCCATGCGCTGACATTGGTGGGCAGTGAGCTCGCTCGATAACTTCTTTAACTAGGCCTTGTGGAATCCATAACTTCCAACTTGACTCTTCACTAATTGCGTCCCCATTAAAAAACTCGGTGCGTTTATAAACAAATTTATCTGCAACTTTAAGGTCGGGCAAACGTGTGGAATTTTCACTTATATGAAGCTTTAGTTTTTGATATTCATCTGATTCAAAATGTTCTGAGTTCAAGTCGAGTTCTGTGGTCATATGGTCATTATCTAGGGCTTCAACTTCAAGCCGCGACAAAGCATCAGGCACAATGTTGAGACTACCTTTTCGATGTTCTATTGTAAAATTAAAACCTTGTAATTTTAGGGACCAGCGTGCTAACCTACCGTTTAAATCTGACTGACTCATTAGCCACTTTAAGCTCGCGTAATCTGTAATTACTTTAAATTGGTGCCCCTTAACATATTCCCGAAACTTTTCTATACTTTTCAGAGCAGATAAGCATTCTAGTTCCGTAATGGAATAATTTTGTTGTGCCCTATTTAGTTTATATGAAAAATACGCAATGGGTTTTTCGACACCATCTTCATCTTCCTGAGCTAGTATACCTCCAATTCCTGATTTTGAGGCATCAGTTTGAATAATAAACGGTTTCTCAAAGTTCGGCGTGATTAATACAGGAGCGGAGGTCAAGCAAGTTTTTATTTTTTGAAAAGCACTTTTAGCTTCCGAAGTTCATACAAAGGATTTAGCCTTTTTAGTTAAATCCGTTAATGGTGTGGTCAAGGAAGAAAAGTTGTCTATGAATCGCCTGTACCAGCCTGCAAGCCCAAGAAAACTACGTACTTCTTTTACAGTTTTAGGTGACACAAGTCTAATTATAGCCCAAATCTTTTCAGGGTCAGCTTTAAGACAACCATTCCCTATCACATATCCTAAATATTTTACTTCTTTCATGGCCCATTTACATTTAGCTACATTAAGCGTAAGACCTGAATTGCGTAATAACTGAGCTACCTGTATTAATAACGCCAGATGTTCTTCAAAGTTGTCTGATAGCAGAAGCAAATCATCGAGATACACAAAAACTCTATTTTTCAAATCAGCAGGTATAATGATATCCATAAGGCGACACAGTGTTTGCGGTGCATTCGTAAACCCAAACGGCATTACCTTAAAGCGGTATAATGGTCTGTTAGGAACAGTGAAGGCTGTTTTATCTCGCGAACCTTCAGCCAAGCTGATTTGCCAAAAGGCATTTTTCAAATCCAAAGATGTTATGAATTCTGCTTTTGGTAAGCGAGCTAAAATGCCATTTATCTTGGGTTGAGGGTAGGCGTCTTTTACTGTGACAGCATTCAACTTCCTTGAGTCTAAACAAAGTCTAATTTTTTCATTTTTCCTTACTAGAGCTACTGGGCTACTCCACGGACAATTCGGAGGTGCTAACTCAATAATATTCATATCCATCATTCTATCTACTTCCTTATGAATTAATTTTTCAACAGCCGGAGAGACGGAGAAATATCGTTGTTTGATAGGTTTTGATTCCTTCATGATTTCAATCGTATGTTCAAGCAATGGAGTTTGGCCTAAGCCCATTTTTTCAAACGATGGAAACAACGATATAACACTGTCTAACCTACTTTTCATCTCAGAAGTAACGTTTATTATTGAATGCAATTGTTCTGTTTCACAATGTTTATTTTTAAATCCATTCAACAATGGCTTCAGCATATCAAATTCTATGAAAAAATTAATACCTAAATATAGCTCCTGCTTTAAGTCTGGTGTGATATACAGTTTTAAACTTTTAGTAGAGCCTCTAAATGTAATATCTGTTTCGATGCAACCAAGAATTCGATACCTTTTTCCGCCGGCTGTTTCAATATATTCATTCATTTTCTTATATGAGATGTTTTGTTTTAAGAATTTATTTGCTGCTGCACCACTGAGGCAAGAAACAGATGCACCAGAATCTAATAAGCCACTCAATTTCATTCCTCAAATATTTACAGTAATATAAGGCCTTAAGTCAAATTTTGGAAATTCGATAGAATTTAAAGTAATTTGTATCTTTCTTCTGCTACGCATAACTTTCAAATAAAAGTTCTTCATACGCCTAGTATTTCGTTTTGGCCGAAGAATATCTGGCTGTTTCTGTTTTATTTCTAATTCAAATGAGCTACAAAAAATTCTATTTCGAGCTTGTTGGTAACGAAGCAATCTTTCATGAAGTGGTTTTATGGGATAAAGTTGGGGCTTATGTTGGTTTAACGTATTATCTAAATAGGAGATTGTTTGGATACCGACTGAAGTATAATTTTTGCTTTCGAATTTTACTTTCGTGAGCGGAGGCTGTTGTTGTTGTTTCCACTCGATTTCCAGTTTCCCGAATGTTTACATTTTTCGCAGTTGGGTTTGTAAGTGTTTTCTGCCCCGCATCCATAGCAAAAAACTGTTCTTTCACCTAAACAATCCGAAAATCGATGACCTTCTTCTCTACAGTTCCAACAACTTAATGGGTTTGTCTTTTCTCGTGTCGCCAATTCACAAATCTCATCTGCTTCAGCTACATCTTCATTATCCTCGACAAATGTTAATTCATTTACCTTTTTACTAAAAATTCTAGAACTAGATTTTTCCATTTCGGCGCTTAAAGCTTCCCTGCGTAAAATTAAATTTCGCATATGTGACACTGAAGTTATCTGTAAATAAAATAATTTTTTGCGTAATATTGGTTTTAAGTTACGACGAAGAATTTCCACAAGTTCAAGTTCAGGTAAAGCATACCGAAGTTGATCACACATTTGTAAAACCGAGCTATAAAAATCATCAAAACTTTCGTTAGCTGACTGCTTACGATCACGGATCATTTCTTTTATATCCATATCGGATAAGTGATCGGAAAAATATGACTTTAAAGCCATACACAAAGGATTCCAAATAACCCGTGGGACGGTTCTACGGTATCGCCAATACCATTCCTTTGCTCTACGGGAAAATAATATGTGAACATGTTCACACAGAAGATTAAAATCTCCACCTAACATATCGTTAGTTAACGCATTTACCATATAAATAAACTGATCAATAGGAAGACCAGATGAAAGACCATTAAAATGAATGTTCCAACTACCTATGAGGTTGGACACTTTGCTACTATTTGTTAGCACAACAGAAGATATGGATGATCGTTCTCTTATTGAGGTGGCATTGTTTCTTAACTGGGGTTGGGATGTCACATTTCGATCAGATGGACGTTGGGGATTAAAAAGATCTTGTGGCCATTCAGGTTCAGGAGGTACATTCACATTAAGTTGAGATATTTGTTGGGATAATTGTGCAATGGCATTTTGAAGTTTAGAAACTTCTTCCTGAACATATGATTGCATAGTGTTTTGAATAAGGCTTTTTATATTTTCGACACTATTTTGTGAATTAAATTGAGGTTGTGAACACTCATTTTCACCTGAATTGAAATTGTCGGACAATAAAGATTTTCGATTTTCGATTTTCGTTGAAAGTATCTTTTCGTTTTTGGGACCTGGTTTGGATGGTGGATCTTTTTGGAATTGCACCCTGTTCGTCAACTTGTGAAGAATCACTAATTAACTCCAACGTCGATAAAATGGAGCTTGGAATTGAGCTTCCGCAGTTTGGACAAGTTGGTGTAGTTTCTAACCATGGAAACAGACAGGCTTTGTGATAATGATGTCTACATTCAGTAATAACTAAAGGCAAATTATTCCCTAATGGACTCATACAAATTGTGCATAAATTTGCAGCTGAGGTTTTCGAAGTAGAATTACCTAAATTCATATTGTAATTCAATCAAAAAACTATTTGGAAAATTCGAATAAAAAAAAATAAAAAAAAAATGTTCAACAGTTATTCATTCACCTGAAAAATACACAAACATGTTGAAGTTAACTTTATATGCCAAACTAGAAAGTGTATAAAACGTAAGAAGAAGTTCAATCCTGGAAATAAAGGCAACTCAAATTTTATGTTGATCAGAAATGTTTCGTAATAATGCTGTATTCCTACTTTTATGCCAACTATCGGACTATTAAATTGTATTCAAATAATTTAATAGTATTTCCAAAAATAGAAGCAGCAAGCCACAAGCGTCTTTTCAACATAACTTTAAGATAAACCAATAAATAGAAAAGTGGAAATATTTCGTTTAAAGATGAAATAATATACGGACAGACTTAATTTGCTCTTTATCCAAAATCAAATCTGTAATCCAGTATTTTCACCTAAACTCGAAACACTCAAAGTGCAAAATGAATTAACGGAATATAGAGCTTAAAGGAAATTGTATAAGAAAAGTTGATTATATGTAAAACATAGCGTTAGCGACATCGAAGAACTTTTCCTAATCCATTCAGCCCCACGTTGGGCGCCATTTCTGTAATGCAATTTTTGGTCAATATTTTATTGGCTTTCAGAAACCGTTTTCGGGAACTAACAGAAACAAGCACGATTTGGGTGTAGGGCACTTAGCTCGCCGGATGAGGTGGGGTTCTTTCTGCGTTCCACCGAAATACCACATTACAAGAAAAAAATACGTGCTTCAAAAGATACTTTTACACAAAAGCAAACGGACATATTAATCGGACAGACACTCCAGGAATATTCTTCTTCTTAACGATTTAGGTAGATCCGTTGTCCTGATCTGCATACCCACCCTGCCTTTGGTTCACTCTTCAAAAATCGAAATAAATGTTTGGGAACCCCTGATACTCCAAACTAGCTTGGCAACGTCAACTTCAACACAAAATATGGATTAATGCATCATGCTATTTTATTAATCGAAGCATAAATTTGTTTTTATAATTACAATCAACATATTCTTACAAAGAAAATCTAATCTCTTTCTTACTCTTTCTCTCTCTCTCTCTCCCTATAGGTTTCTTTCTACTTTAGTTTAAACTGGCTTTGAACAACCATCCTAATAATCAAATACAACAATGGTTCTTTAAACATTACAACAACATCTCATAGCTTAAATGAATCATTAGTTTTGTTTTTTTTTGATTAAACTTGTTTTACACAATTCGTCCCTATAGTGATGAGAGTAATTTAGGCGGAGAGTTTTTGAGTAGCAAACAATTAAACTGGGCTTACAGTTTATTACAAATACAACAATATAGAAACAAAAGCTTAAATTTATGCAAAAGATTAAATTATTAATTGTAATTTTAGGCGAAATATATAAATTATATGAATTTACTTTTCATCGTTATTTGTTGGTTTTTGGTTTAATTTTCTAAGTTAATGAATGTAAGATAAAGAAATGAAAGAACTTACGTATATTATTTTGTTTTTTTGAAGAGATTTTTCCTCGACGCAGCAGGCCTGTCGCGATCGATGAAGTTGCTAGATTCTAACAAAAATTATATATAGTTTTTTCTTGTTATCTTACGTTCCTTTATAAAAGTTTAGGCTGAGTTATTCTCTTTATAAATAAACTAGATGGGTGTTTATATTGTTATAGTTTTTGCGTAGATCTTGATGCGTAGTTTTGTTGTTGCAATTTTAGCGCAGCAGTTGATTAACCCAGTGGCTTAAGTCTTGCTTATGATGATGATTGAAGTATGGTTACCTTTAGCTAAGTCACATAAAGTCCCCTTTAGGAAATTGGATAGGTTAAAAATTAGCTTTTTTTTCAGTGCTTCAATTATTTAAGTACCTTTCGGGGACTTTTATTTTAATTAAATAAAAGGGTGAATCGGGTACTATTGATAAGCCGAGTGTCGACAAAATTATTGGTACCAAGGCTCTAGTATTTTAATAAGAGAATTTAATTTAGTTTTAAACTAATTTATTTAATTTATTTTGACCTGTTTTAAAAGAAAAGTTTGCAAATTTTGGACCAAATTATAGCTTTTTATTGAGTGCTTTTTTAATTGGTTACATTTATTATAATTAAAAAATAATAGTTTTTTTAGAATAAACGAAACGTGATCGTTTTATTGTTTGGCAATGATTTCAATATTTGTTTTACAAATTAACCGATAAAAATGGATTTAATTTTGATGCTAAGCAATCACGTTTTTGGTTTAATTAAATTTGCACTATTCTTAGGCTGAACAAAAATTGGCACAACTTGCTGGTTTGACGATTCTGCGAGGAGAGAGAAAGCGTTAGATTTTCTTTGACAATACACCTTGGCAAGCTAATTTTTCGGTCCCAAAATCATATGCAATTTTTTGTGTATGCACTTTTGGGCGTGTTTTTTCGACAAGTCCGTCGTCTGCCATCTGTTACTGGTTGGTACAGCGTGGCCTTTCGCTCTGAGAGACCTTTAATTCTATTGTGAAGAATCCAAGGTTCCTGAAGCATTGCTATGTCAATTCCATCCTCCTCCATGCAACGCATCATCATTGCTGATGCTGCCCTACTATGGTGTAGATTGAGTTGACACACAATGAGGTTTTCCTGGTACGGGCCCACCGCCCGCCCTGGTGGTTCTTCCCTTGCAGGATTCCCCACCAGCCCCGTACCAGGGGTTCCATCGCACTCACCTTGCATCCTTTTCGAATTTGATGAGAGCTTGATCAAGGCCGCAGTTGAGTTTCCCTCCTGCCGACCTGATTGCCTCCATCTCATCCTTCCGGCACCACACGGTGAGCTTGACGCCTCCTTTCTTTGCATCTCCGAACTTCGTTACGTTACTAACTCTCCATTTAGAAGTGTCTGCAACGCACCGGTTCTGGGTCTGCAACCTCCTAAGGATGACCTCCTTGCCTTCAGAAGTTCCGTAGACAAAGATGAACATCCTTCTAACGTCCTTCAATGCGTACAGTCGGTCGATCCGCAACTCAGCCCCTTCCCATAAGTTCTTGAGCTTTGTCACGTTTCGGCACAGCCATACCTTGGATGATGGGTTCTTGCACTTAAGTACAATTATTCCATCCTCCAAGTTTGCATTGCCCACAAAACCTACATCGCCATCACTCTCATCGATGGTGTCGAGAGACTCCAAGAGAGCGGATTTAAAGACCGCTTACTGAGACTCTCCCAACTGACCATCGATGGAGCAATCTACGATGCCCATTAAGAGGTCTTTTTCTGCTACCATAGCATAGGATGTCCGGCAGCTTCCAATAACCCCTACCTGGTTTGATCTTCCTCCAGCTAAAGCCTTCGACTTCGCGTCCGCGACCCTTTGTTTTGGCAAAATTTTACTACCGCTCGGTTTCTGGCTATCAGCCCTCCACGATTTGCCCTGGCTATCGACTTTTGAGGGTCGTCCACCAGCTCCCATCGTCCGTCCTTTATGTGGAAGGCTATCAACCTTTACAGGATGTCCACCTTCCCCATCCCCATCCTTAGCCGAAGAGCTAACAGCCGTAAGCTGTCCACCTTCCGACTCACCGGTTCGAGTCGTCCCTGTAACGACTTCGCCGAAAGGTCCAGGCTGCTCCCTGAATCTTTTCCGCTCGTTCGTCTCCGGGGTGGACTCATCGCATGACATGCTTTGGAATTGGTCCGCCATTTTACTGACGGGGGACTCCAAAGCATTCTCCCAAGCGGTTGTGCCCGCCCTCTTTCGCTTCCTCCTCCGCTTCTGCTTCTCCCTAACACGGAGTCGCTTTGCCTCGGAATCAGCGTCGTTCCCTATCGCTGAAGCTCCGACGGGACTGGCTGACAATTCCACTCCTTTCGGAGTTTTATCGTCCACCAGGCCCGGCAGGTCACCTTGCGGCTTCCGGCACCCTTCCACGATTAAATCCTTTTGGGACTCCACCGCTTCAGGACTCGTTACCTCAGCGCACCCTTCCTTTTTTTTGTTTTTATTTTCCATGAAAATCCCACGAGTTGGGGAGAAGTATACGGACCGGACGGACAGAGATCCCCATTATCCGCCCTACCCTACTAGTATACAACAGGGAGTGGGCTGCCCTGAGGAGACACCATTCGCGATCTAATACCCCTAGACCCTGCACCATCGGTGCTATCTCCCTCGGCATGGCGTCTACAACCTTAGAAATGGGGGGTGACTTTTAGTTCGTTGCTCCACAAAGCCTAACTCAATAGCCATTGTGTCTTTACAACTTAAGCCTCTACATCGCGTCAAGATTGTCACCCATTCGTAGAGGTGATGATGATGATGATGTTGAGCTGATAAATTTATATGCTTAATAAGCCTTTAGCTTGAGCAGAATTATTGTTTTAAATGTAATAATTTATGTTTTACTTATTTATACTTTGAAGTTGGGTCTTAACTCATAGGACAACGGGCATGAATATTTATTTATACCGGTACGACTAAATTTTCTTATATATGATATTATTACGAATTTTTGACACACATTACATAGTAATATAACTTTTTAAACAACTAAGATTTTGTTTTTTTCTTTTAAGTCAACATCGCTTGTAAGGTTTTGCTGCATGTTTTAGAACACTTAGTTTAGTTTACTATAATTTTGTTTTATACTGTTTTTTTTTTCTTTGAGGCGATCTACACGTGTGCTACCGTTTGATGCAACTAAGTGATATCAAACGATGCCAGTTGAGTAAACGGTATCCCCCCTCGTTTCTTTTGTCATCAAGACAACTTTAAAAGAGCACGATGGATGGAATTCGGTGACGATTTTAATAACTTTGTAGGAGTGACACGTTTTGATCATACGGTATTTCTCTAATTATACCAAAAATTTGTTTGAAATTAGTTAGGTAATTTTAATGCTAAATATATATGTCTTTTGATGTTTTTTTTTTACCTTAAGCGAATTTTTAAGAAAAATTCCATAGATATAGTTGATATACACAAAATTATGTAAAATATTTTGTGAACAACTTGCAGTATACTGATGTATACTAGAAGAGTGCCAATTTGTATTCTTTTTCGTGAGCTAGACGTGCGTTAATTATACATTTGATGTTACATTAGGTCTATAGCTAGTTTAAATTAAATTTACCTGAATAAAATATTATGTAGGATAAACCAAAATTCCAATAGTTTTCTTTTAGTGTCAGTGATTAAATTCTGAAAATGTTTTTAATGAAAGAAAAAGTGTGATTTAGAATGCCAAGTTATTTATTAACTTTTATTGAAATTTACTGCGAAAATTAACTGATTTTCAATAACTTACTTGAATTGAATATCGTAAATCTTTCTGAAAATTAGAAGAGAACTTCTTTATTCTTTCACTGCTCAACGAAAAAGGAAGTTTCAGTTTTTAGGCTGAAGCTGCAAACCTCGACAAGTTCAGAGACAATTTTTGAGAATGATGCTTGAGAAGCTGTTTGAGTGCTGTTTGACAAGCATTCCAGTTTTCTCATATGAGGCTTTTTAATAATGAAATTTTAGGAAGGTAGCCCTGACAAATGGCATTAAAAATACTCAACCAATTTTTACACCTAATTGTTCATTACAAACTCAGAAAATTTTTAAAATTATGGGCCATATTTTTCTTGAACTTCTTTTAAGAGTGAGATACACTCTATTGTAACTTCGTCTTTTGACAACTTATTTAAATTTTGAAGGAAACTTTAAAACCTTTGCTCAAGCGGAGGCCGCTCTGAATCAAAGATAGATTTAACTACTCTTAAAAACTCTTCAACAATTGAAGGTTTTTCTCCTCTATTGAAAGAATTCATATTTGAAGAGTGAAAAAGGCTAGCGTAGGATTTGCCTTCTTTGACCACTGACTGCCTATTAACGGCACTTTGGACGTTTGAAAAAACAATTGATTTTTTTTCTTTAGCTTCATTAATGAAAGAATTTTTCCTTTTAATGTAATCTTTGAAGAAAGAGCAGCCTCTCCAATTAGTTGGGTGCCCAAATTCACCACAGTTAATACAATATGGCTTTGTGTTAGTATTTTCATTAAGAGAGCACATACCCGGCTCGTGAATATTTTCGCACTTTACGCAACGATAAGCTTTATTACAGTTTTTTGCAATATGCCTCCACTGCTGGCATCTTTTGCATTGAACTTCGTGTTTCTTAGATTTAGGGGCTTCCCAAGTAATTATCTGGTGTAATATATTCTTAATTTTTCAGATTTCATTAAATTTTTTTCCCGGTAAAAGGGTTACTAAAAGTAAGCCTGTATCGTATTTATTTTTGTAAGCTAATGGAGTTATAAATTTTTCGACTTTTTCAACTATATTTGGAGTTATTTTGTCTAAATCTTGTTTAATTTCATTAATATCTGAAAGGAAGTGAAGACCACGTAATACGAGGCTGACTTGCCTGGATTGCTTTAATGTAAAAGAAAACTAATCAATTTTTTATTTCTTAAGAAGGGTCTTCATTTCCGCATGAACAGAGGGGTCTCTAAAGTACAGCTTTTTTTTAGTTGCAGATTTATTTATTATTTTAAAATCAATTTTGGGAATTTTTAGATTAAGTTGATCAACTACGGATTTTATATTTACCTTGTATAGAATAATTGGTGGACAGAATTTTGAATTTTTAGCTGTAGGTTCAGCCATAACACTCTCACTTGAACTTACCACTTTTTTTTTAATTGCGTTGTGTTGATTGAAAGGTCAGCTAACGCTGCAAATCTATTCGCATTGTTAACAGCTGTGTTATTTAGAGCAGAGGGAAAGATGAAACGTCTAGATGTTTAATATGTCCACAACTAGATCTCTTTGGTCGTTTTCTTACTATGGTGAATTCAGATTCGTTATCGTTGGAGTCCTCAGCTGTTTGAACCAGATTTTGGGATGATGGCCTTCCTTTAGAAGCGACCAAGTTTAGGTACTCCAGATTATCCTGAGTAGAACCATCATGTAATAAAGTCAGTTGTTGGGTTGTTAATATAGTGTCAGGCGAGTTTGAAATGCATGCATGTGAAGTAGAGGGATTATTGTTTGCTACGCATGATGGTGAGTTGATATTTTGATGATCATCAGAAAAGTCCATAATATGAATATTTTCCGGATTTGAACCAATTGAAGGAGGCATAAGTTGTTGACCAATTTCACCTGGGATGGATGATGTAATATCGGCAGTAGCGCCTTCACCAGGTTCAACGTGGTGATTTTTTAAGTTAACAGATGCCATAGCTGTCTGCACTTATAACGCTTATTACAGACGTCTGTAGCAAAAACTAAGTGTTTGAATGTTTGTAGGTACGCACTAGAATGTTAAGTGCTTGCGCAGAGCAAGCCACTCGTAAAGGCCACGCAGCAAACAGCTTAAATTTTTTTCTGCTTTTCTTTTAGAATTAAAGGAATACCGCCACCAGATCGTAAGAATCAGAGGCAATGTAATGCTCAACGCTTGATTGAAACAAGCACAGCAATTACTTTGCAATAAAAATTTATTATTTTTTATATTTTTTTTAAATTATCTTTAAGGTGATTAAAACTTCCCAAGTAGTAATCAAGAACCAAAAGTTTTCCCTACAATAACAAGAATAATTCGTAGCTGCCGTGATATCGACATCCCGCATGTACCAATAGTAACAACAAATAATGCGAGTATTAACTCACCCCCTTGGCTTCTTCATAAACTAGCTATCAATACATCACTTCATGAACAAATTAAATCCAATACAAATCCTCAACACTTCCGAACACTATTTTTAGAAATTAAAGAACATTTCAAAAACCACACTTTTATCTACACTGACGGCTCTAAATCGAACAGCAACACTAGCTACAGCGTCACTTCGTGCACCAAAACTATTAAAGTCTCTCAACTACCTCAATATATCAGTGTATTTTCTGCAGAAATTATCGCCATACATGAGGCATTGAACCACATTAAAAACAGACACGGTAATTTTGCCATCTGTATAGACTCTCTCGCATCTCTAAGCGCAATATCCAACATCCATAACAACGACTACTATCCCAAATCAATAAGAAATACTTTACGTAGACACAATCTACGCCTAGGACATTCCAAACTCTCCCACAGCCATTTAATGGGCTTAAATGCCGATCCCATCTGCAACTGCAACATTCAACCTTCCAGCTACATACTATCCCACTATCTCTTCGATTGTCCCATCTTCTCAATGCAAAGAAATTCTTTATTCCATAATTCAAACACCTCATCACTTCTTCGCAATCCTTCTCCTTGCAACATCAGCAAAATAATAAAGTTTTTAAAAAACTGTAGTATATATAATTTAATTTAAAAATAAACAAAGTACTTAACTATTCATAATATACCTATAAGCAGCTTTAAATAGATATTAATTTTAATTATTATTTTTATTTCTGTAATAAATAAATAAATTTATTTGGTAGACTATTTATACAATAATCTTTGCTTCTCTCAGTTCCTCAATAATTGAGACTGTTTCATTATTATGATTTGAGTGACCAGCTATTGATAATTGGTGAAAACGAGTTGGGATCATCCCAATATACATAATATGATTTTTTTGTATTCAACTTCATCAAACCTTCACCTCTATGAACTTTTTCTTTAAATAGTTATCTAATAATCGTTGTATATTTTTTCGAACGATTTCCTTTAATTTGCCCATTTATGCTGTTATATCGTTAATGAGCATTAGTCATCTTTAATGTGTTCTTATAAATATTTAATTCTGCTTCGTTAAAACCAGAGCTGAGTATTTTGTGACTACAATTTCTTTTCAATTACAATTACAGTAATCGTAATCTTTAAAAATAAACGATTACGATTGCTGTAATAGTAATGTAAAAAAAGTATTATTACGATTACTGTAATCGGTATACACGAAAATTACAATTACGATTACTGTAATTGTAATAGAAAAATCTATTAATTACAATTATAACAGTAATCGATTATTATTCGTAAATATTTCGTAAACTTGTAATATTGTAAACTTAAAAAACCTAAAAAATAATAAAATAATAAAAATAAAAAAAAACTAAAGTGCTTGAGTTTGTGTTTGCGTGTGTGTGGGCCAACGATCTCAGGGTACATCAGCAAGTCCAGCAAAGTTAAATTGGCTTTCTTTGCTGGCGAACGTCCTCCAAGTGCCACCACCAGCAGCACAAGCAAAAGCAGTGCAAAATTTCTTGCTAGCTAACATCCTCCAAGTTCCATCACCAGCAGCACAAGCAAATGAAGCGAAAATTCTCCGCATTCAATTTATTTAATTCACACCGGCAGAAATTTGCCTCAGTGCTTGAGACATGCTGAAAAGGTGCTTCTGAAAGATTGGAGAGTTGACCAGTCAATTGAATTGTGCTGCACATGCTGGTGCTGCTCGTGGCGACTCTTGGAGAACGTTGGCAAGCAAAAGACTCAGGAAATTTGCGCTCCACTTGCTTTTGCTGCTGGTGATGCCACTTGGAGGATGTTGGCTAGCAAGAAATTTTGCACTGCACTTGCTTGTGCTGCTGGTGGTGGCACTTGGAGGACGTTCGTCAGCAAAGAAATCCAATTTAACTTTGCTGCACTTGCTGATGCACCGGGAGATCGTTAGCTCACACACACAAACTCAAGCACTTTCGTTTTTTTATTTTTATTATTTTATTTTTTAAGTTTTTTAAGTTTACAATATTACAAGTTTACGAAATAAGTTGCAAGTACAAGAACTCGAATAAAATATGTTGCAAATTAAATAGAATGAAAAATAAAATATTTGAGCTTAAACACTACCGAAATGTGAAACGTCCAACTTTGTAATTGTCAAAATTTCATCGTCCATTTGACGCAGCAAAAAAGACAAATTTATTTCAACACACACACATTTTATTCAACTTGGTATTTTCTATCCTACCACGACTGAAAAGTTTCCTTTTGACACTTGGTGAAATAAAGTAAGGCGAGGTAGCAAGAAGAAAATGTAACTATTAAAATTATGGTGAGTTTAATGAGTATTGTCAAAAACAAAAGAAAAATGTAAGCAATCACTCTTTTGACGTTCACTCGCTTCTATTTTACCATGTAAAGAGAATTAATTATGTTGGCGTTAATTTAAGTTGACTTTCTTAGAGGGCACGAACAATAGCTGAATAATCGCCGAATGTTTTATGGGACGGGCACTTCTTAAGCGCAAACAAATTTGTCTTTGCCAAAGCTTCATTTAAATTCTCAATCGAGCAGAAAAACGAAATAATTTTAATTATTCACTGTTAACTCAATTGTCTGTGTTCATTAGGGACTTAGACTACGATAGTCAACGTTTCTTACTTTTCTTTCGTCATCAAAAAAAAAAAAACTAAAACTACTTTTGAAACTCTAAATTTTTATGCCTTGGTTTTCCATGGCCATGACAGGATTACGCTGCTTGCAGCGATGCTAGTCATACTTTTGTGGCAGTCGACTGTGACGAGGCAAAACATGTCCCAGTTTTGCCGCACATGCTAAACACAACAACACGACACCATTCCTAAACACATAAGAAGACGCAAGAACTTCACATTTACTACATATGGAAATTAGTTAGACAATTTAAAATAACTTTAATAACTAACAGGGAGTAAAGCACCCTGTGCCAACATAAATAGCTTACCATCATTTATATATGTGGTGTGAACAGCGGTTAATGCGACAAAAAATTAAGCAACAACAAGAACAGCATACACAAAGCTAAAGACCAAGAGCAACATGAGTACCAACAATTAGCAACATTTGATTAAGCGTCAACGGGACCGCGAGTACTTCGATGGGTGACCAGGGCGACCCAGCAACACGATGCGTATGTTGCCGAAAACTACTGAGCGGTATTAACATGTCGACGAGAGCATAAGTAGCAGAGAAGGGCAACACTAATGAGCGGTGTCAACATGTTAACGAAAACATGAATATAACTAGATAACAGCGGTGCTGCTACGATCAACCAGCAGAGGTATGTAATAAATTTGATTATGAGAAGACAGTCAGTTCTTGGCAGACGATTGAATCGAGTGGTTGGGCTTATTGAAGAGTTGCTGACAGACAATTAAAGCGAGCAGTTGGGCTTACTGAAGAGTTGCTGGCAGACAATTAAAGCGAGCGGTTGAGCTGACTAAGGAGTTCCTGGCAGACAATTGAAGAGAGCAGTTGGGCTTATTGAACAATGGCTGACGATCCACCAGAGCGAATATAAGGACTACAGGACTTGGTGAAGAAATCTGGACAGACGTAGCAAAAGAAGTGCAGACAAAAGCTGCTGAAGGAATTTGCAGTAAGAACGTTCTGAAGAAAAGGTGACAAGGATAACAGGTAAAAAAAGGGACATATGCGCATCGTCAGATCGCAAGGGACCACTTAGCGTATAGGCGCATCGTCAGATCTCAAGGGACCACTTAGCTTATAGGCGCATCGTCAGATCGCAAGGGACCACTTAGCGAATAGGCGCATCGTCAGATCGCAAGGGACCACTTAGCTTATAGGCGCATCGTCAGATCGCAAGGGACCACATAGCTTATAGGCGCACCGTCATATCGCAAGGGACCACATAGCTTATAGGCCCATCGTCAGATCGCAAGGGACCACATAGCTTATAGGCGCACCGTCAGATCGCAAGGGACCACTTAGCTTAAAGGCGCATCGTCAGATTTCAAGGGACCACATAGCTTATAGGCACATCGTCAGATCGCAAGAGACCACATAGCTTATAGGCGCATCGTCAGATCGCAAGGGACCACATAGCTTATAGGCACATCGGCAGATCGCAAGGGACCACTTAGCTTATAGGCGCATCATCAGATCGCAAGGGACCACTTAGCTTATAGGCGCATCGTCAGATCGCAAGGGACATACTCTAGCCAGGGAGCACATGGTTAGGACATAAGATCCACAACGACGATTCACCAGAGTTTCCGCCAACCACCACACCCATTTTCGAACGAGAGTCGAACGTCAACAACCTCAATCACCGACGCATTGCTCACCACATCGCCTTAGTATTTTATAAAATAATTTAAGAAATAGAATCTAAAATATTTATAAAATATTTTAAGAAATAAAATCTAAAACATTTATAAATAAGGCCTTATTTGAAAGAACCTGAAACAAAAATTCTTATTTTGTGACGAATTCTGGACACGACTGAGCATACCTCAGCTAAAGAGGCGCAAGGTATACAAAGAGAAACGGAAGAGGAAGAAGCAAGGGCAGCCGGGGTTTCGAACTATCACAATCCACAACCATATTCTGACTACTAGACTGAACTAGCCACAACCATATTCTGACGCCCAGAGGGGTGGGCTACGCCCGTCATTTTACAGTGACACCGTAGATCGAGTGAAGAAGTGGTCAGTAGGTTTCAACGGGACGGAAGACGCTCTAGCTTTCATTGAGCGAGTTGAGGAGCTTGTGGAGGTGTATGATCTGCATATAGATTTGTTGCCACGGTGCATGCCTGAGTTGCTCTACGAGCAAGCACTCCACTGGTACCGCTACAATAACGCACACTGGAACAACTGGCAAAGCTTCAAGACGGACTTTCTGGGAATCTTCTTGCCAGCTAGATTTTTAGAGCGGCTGGAAGATAAAATACGCCGCCGGCAACAATTTGCATGCGAGAAATTTAAAGATTTCGTCATAGCCACCTAGAACCTGATGCGCCATGGTAATCTCAGCAAGGACCAACAGTTAGAGCGGATCTACAGAAATAGCAGCCACGAACTCCAATTTTATGTGAAGAGAAGAGAGTTCTCAAGCTTGGTGGAGCTTATCAATTTGGCAGACGATTTCGAAGACTAAGAGCGGTCGGACAACAACCACCGCCTTGCAGAGGTTCAGCTGAGAGAGGCAGGTAGCAAGCAGTCGACACAGGCTAAATGAATGTTCTAACTTACGACTGCTGCCATCGAAGACAGGGAAACGACGGAAGGCCCCCTCTACGTCGAGGAGAGTGGAGGCCCAATTTTGTGGAGTCTCGACAGCACTAGATGGTCTTCGATCAGAAGAGGGCTGCATAGTGGCCACAGTAGCACTTGCTGACGTCTGGATGGAGGCTACTTTGGACACAGGGGCTACAAGGAGTTTCATCAGCCAATATTATGCAGACAAGCTGCGGACTACGTTAAACGTCATACCTACCAAAACGCAGATTAATTTAGCTGATGGAAGCAGACAAGAAGTAGCAGAGGCATTAGAAGCAGAGGTATCCCTGGGTGAGAGCTATGTGCGGTTGGCAATACTCGTCCTACCTGAAGTGTTAGATGATTTAATTCTTGGGATGTGTTTTCTGTCCGACATCGGGACATCAATACGAAGTGGAGATTTTTCCCTAAATCTACCAGGAATGCCAAGGACGCAGGAGCACACACATCATCAACTTCCATCGCAGCAGCACCTGCGTTACCAACTGCCGCTGAAGCAGCACCTGCGTCATCAACTGCCATCGCAGCAACACCTGCGTCACCAACTGCCGCCGCAGCAGCACCTGCGTCATCAACTGCCGTCGCAACAGCACAACGCAACAGCAGTAAGAACGTTCTGAAGAAAAGGTGACAAGGATAACAGGTAAAAAAAGGGACATAGGCGCATCGTCAGATCGCAAGGGACCACTTAGCTTATAGGCGCATCGTCAGATCGCAAGGGACCACTTAGCTTATAGGCGCATAGTCGGATCGCAAGGGACCACTTAGCGTATAGGCGCATCGTCAGATCGCAAGGGACCACTTAGCTTATAGGCGCATCGTCAGATCGCAAGGGACCACATAGCTTATAGGCGCACCGTCATATCGCAAGGGACCACATAGCTTATAGGCCCATCGTCAGATCGCAAGGGACCACATAGCTTATAGGCGCACCGTCAGATCGCAAGGGACCACTTAGCTTAAAGGCGCATCGTCAGATTTCAAGGGACCACATAGCTTATAGGCACATCGTCAGATCGCAAGAGACCACATAGCTTATAGGCGCATCGTCAGATCGCAAGGGACCACATAGCTTATAGGCACATCGGCAGATCGCAAGGGACCACTTAGCTTATAGGCGCATCATCAGATCGCAAGGGACCACTTAGCTTATAGGCGCATCGTCAGATCGCAAGGGACATACTCTAGCCAGGGAGCACATGGTTAGGACATAAGATCCACAACGACGATTCACCAGAGTTTCCGCCAACCACCACACCCATTTTCGAACGAGAGTCGAACGTCAACAACCTCAATCACCGACGCATTGCTCACCACATCGCCTTAGTATTTTATAAAATATTTTAAGAAATAGAATCTAAAATATTTATAAAATATTTTAAGAAATAAAATCTAAAACATTTATAAATAAGGCCTTATTTGAAAGAACCTGAAACAAAAATTCTTATTTTGTGACGAATTCTGGACACGACTGAGCATACCTCAGCTAAAGATGCGCAAGGTATACAAAGAGAAACGGAAGAGGAAGAAGCAAGGGCAGCCGGGGTTTCGAACTATCACAATCCACAACCATATTCTGACTACTAGACTGAACTAGCCACAACCATATTCTGACGCCCAGAGGGGTGGGCTACGCCCGTCATTTTACAGCGACACCGTAGATCGAGTGAAGAAGTGGTCAGTAGGTTTCAACGGGACGGAAGACGCTCTAGCTTTCATTGAGCGAGTTGAGGAGCTTGTGGAGGTGTATGATCTGCATATAGATTTGTTGCCACGGTGCATGCCTGAGTTGCTCTACGAGCAAGCACTCCACTGGTACCGCTACAATAACGCACACTGGAACAACTGGCAAAGCTTCAAGACGGACTTTCTGGGAATCTTCTTGCCAGCTAGATTTTTAGAGCGGCTGGAAGATAAAATACGCCGCCGGCAACAATTTGCATGCGAGAAATTTAAAGATTTCGTCATAGCCACCTAGAACCTGATGCGCCATGGTAATCTCAGCAAGGACCAACAGTTAGAGCGGATCTACAGAAATAGCAGCCACGAACTCCAATTTTATGTGAAGAGAAGAGAGTTCTCAAGCTTGGTGGAGCTTATCAATTTGGCAGACGATTTCGAAGACTAAGAGCGGTCGGACAACAACCACCGCCTTGCAGAGGTTCAGCTGAGAGAGGCAGGTAGCAAGCAGTCGACACAGGTTAAATGAATGTTCTAACTTACGACTGCTGCCATCGAAGACAGGGAAACGACGGAAGGCCCCCTCTACGTCGAGGAGAGTGGAGGCCCAATTTTGTGGAGTCTCGACAGCACTAGATGGTCTTCGATCAGAAGAGGGCCGCATAGTGGCCACAGTAGCACTTGCTGACGTCTGGATGGAGGCTACTTTGGACACAGGGGCTACAAGGAGTTTCATCAGCCAATATTATGCAGACAAGCTGCGGACTACGTTAAACATCATACCTACCAAAACGCAGATTAATTTAGCTGATGGAAGCAGACAAGAAGTAGCAGAGGCATTAGAAGCAGAGGTATCCCTGGGTGAGAACTATGTGCGGTTGGCAATACTCGTCCTACCTGAAGTGTTAGATGATTTAATTCTTGGGATGTGTTTTCTGTCCGACATCGGGACATCAATACGAAGTGGAGATTTTTCCCTAAATCTACCAGGAATGCCAAGGACGCAGGAGCACACACATCATCAACTTCCATCGCAGCAGCACCTGCGTCACCAACTGCCGTCGCAGTAGCACCTGCGTCATCAGCTGCCATGGCAGCAGCACCTGCGTTACCAACTGCCGCCGAAGCAGCACCTGCGTCATCAACTGCCATCGCAGCAACACCTGCGTCACCAACTGCCGCCGCAGCAGCACCTGCGTCATCAACTGCCGTCGGAACAGCACCTGCGTCATCAACTGCCGTCGTAGCAGCACCTGCGTCACCAACTGCCGCCGCAGCAGCACCTGCGTCATCAACTGCTGGAGAAAGCGTTACCACAAGAAAAGAAGTCAACAGGAAAGAAAAAGAAGAAGAGGTCACAGAGAAAATAAGTCGAAAGCCGCAGCAGCACTTGCGGTACCAACTGTGAGACTAAGGTCAGCTACACCTGCACTGAAAATTGTGCAACAAAGTAATATCGCACAATACACGAAAATTAAACCAGACATTGAAAATTTTGAAGTTAAAACCTTTTTGGAGAAAGTGCTGAAAAGTTTTGAGGAAATCCAGGGAGTTTCGAATATCGCCACGCATCGCATCGTGATGCGCGACGACAGTCTAATCAAGCAGAGATATTTCCCCAAAAATCCAGCCATGCAACGTATAATCGACACCGAAATAGATGAGTTGCTCGAGAAAAGATGTATAGAGCCTTCGCGAAGCCCTCACAGCGCACCCATAGTGCTAGTAAAGAAAAAACTGGACAATGGCGGTTATGCGTGGACTACTGCCAGTTGAATGCGAGGTCTTTACCAGACGCTTAACTCCTCCCGAGAATCAATCATATTTTGGATAGGCTCAAAAATGCAAAGTTCATAAGCAGTATCGATTTGAAGAACGGGTATTGGCAGATACCCATGGAGGAAAACAGCAAGCAGTACACGGCATTTACCTTTCCGGGTCGAGGACTTTATCAATGGCGCGTGATGCCATTTGGACTCCATTCCGCAACTGCCACCTTCCAGCGGGCCTTAGACACTGTCATTGGAACAGACATGGAACCACACGCATTCGCTTATCTTGAAGATATAGTCGTCACCGGGACTACGTTGGAGCAACATATGGAAAACCTGAGGGAAGTATTCCGTCGACTGAAAGAAGCCAACCTGCGCATCAACCCAGAGAAGTGCGAGTTTTTTAAGAAGAAAATAAATTATCTCGGTCACGTGGTTAGTGAAGAAGGCATTCACATGGACTCAGATAAGATTGCAGCCATAAAAGAATTGAGGCCACCAGAAAACGTGCGCGAGTTACGAAGATGTCTCGGCATCGCCTCGTGGTACCAACGATTTGTACAAGAATTCTCCAAAGTAGTTCATCCGCTTACCACATTACTACGAAAAGGGAAGCATTTCAAGTGGGGAGCTGAGCAGCAAGCTGCTTTTGACGATCTAAAGAAAACGCTCACAGAGGCACCTGTCCTCGGCTGCCTTTAATCAAAGCTGACTTTAATCAAAAACTTACTCTTCAGACTGATGCCTGCGATTATGGCTTAGGAGCTGTCCTCACCCAGAATATAGATGGTACAGAGACAGTTATCGCATACGCAAGTCGCCACTTAAACAAAGCCGAAGTAAACTACTCAGCGACAGAAAAGGAGTGCCTAGCAATTGTGTGGGTGATACGCAAAATGAGACCTTATCTGGAAGGCTATGCATTTTCTGTCATAACCGATCATCTCTCACTCAAATGGATGAACTCAATCGAGAGCCCGTCACGTCGAATAGCGCGATGGACACTTGAATTACAGCAATATACATATGATGTAAAGTATCGGAAGGGTACACAGAATGTAGTCGCCGATGCTCTTTCTAGACAACCCCTCGAGGCTATTTGCAGCTGCGCTGTAGAACAAAGTGATCAGAAGAAATGTGCATGGTACGAACGACGCATAAACGAAGTCAAGACTAGTCCGGACCAACACCCAGAGTATATTATTGAAAACGGAAAGTTGTACCGCCATTTTCCCCGAACGGTTGGCGACGAAGATAGTGCGCCATGGAAATTGTTATCTCAGAAACCGCGTTATGATGGAAAATCACTATGCTCCTACCGCTGGCCACTTAGGAATACGCAAAACAATAGCCAGGGTGGAAAACAAGTATTACTGGCCAGGTATGTTTCGCAGCATAAGTCAGTACGTCAGAGGATGTAAAAGTTGCCAAAGTTATAAAGTGAGCCAACAACAACCAGCAGAAAAGATGCTTACTCACCTTGCAGAAGAACCCTGGGCTACCGTTTGAGCCGATTTTGTAGGCCCACTACCACGGTCAAAGCACGGAAATACGATGTTAATCGTTTTTGTAGACAAATTCTCAAAATGGACAGAAATAATGCCACTTCGGAGGGCAACAAGCGATCAATTAATAAAAGCGTTTAGAGAACGAATTTTGTCAAGATTTGGAGTGCCGAAGGTGCTAATTACAGACAATGGAGTTCAATTTACGAGTCGGAATTTTCAATGCTAGAAGATCTAGGAGTACAGCAAAGGTACACAGCACCATACACACCACAGGAGAACCCTACAGAGCGTACAAATAGGACCATAAAGACAATGATAGCTAAATTTACAGAAGAAAACCAGAACACGTGGGACGAGCTACTCCCCGAACTAACTCTCGCGTATAACACTGCCGAATCGGAGTCCACCGGTTATAGCCCTGCGTTCATTGTTCAAGGACGAGAGCCACGTCTTCCCAGAACACTTTTCGATGAATTTACCACTGGAACCGGTCAAGAAGTGATTTCCCCTACCGAACATGCAGCAAGTCTAAAAGGAGTGTTTAAAATTGCTAGGAGGAATATGGAGCAAGCCGCACAATCGCAAGCTAGACACTACAACTGAAGGCGCAGAATATGGAAACCAGAATTGGGAAAATTGGTGTGGGTGAAACAGCATCACCTGTCCAAAGCAGCGGACCAATTCGCAGCAAAATTGGCACCTCGATTTGACGGCCCATATAAAGTAGAAGCATTTGTGTCGCCAGTCATCGTCCAGATAAGAAAGCCTGGCCAGAAGCGTACCCGCATCGCCCACATTGCCGAACTTAAACCATACCACACCGTTTAGCGCATGGTACCGAATCCGAATCTCCCGCAGCGGAGTAGTAATAACAAGCGTCGAACTTCCGGCGAAGTAAGGGAGGAATGTGACGAGGCAAAACATGTCCCCAGTTTTCCCGCACATGCTAAACACAACAACACGACACCATTCCTAAACGCATAAGCAGACGCTGGCAGACAATTAAAGCGAGCGGTTGAGCTGACTAAGGAGTTCCTGGCAGACAATTAAAGAGAGCAGTTGGGCTTATTGAACAATTGCTGTCGAGCCACCAAAACGAAGATAAGGACTACAGGACTTGGTGAAGAAATCTGGACAGACGTAGCAAAAGAAGTGCAGACAAAAGCTGCTGAAGGAATTTGCAGTAAGAACGTTCTGAAGAAAAGGTGACAAGGATAACAGGTGAAAAAAAGGGACCACTTAGCTTATAGGCGCATCGTCAGATCGCAAGGGTCATACTCTAGCCAGGGAGCACATGGTTAGGACATAAGGTCCACAACGACGATTCACCAGAGTTTCCGCCATCCACCACACCCACTTTCGAACGAGAGTCGAACGTCAACAACCTCAATCACCACTAGAGTTTTGTTCTCTAGTAGATGGAGTTTTGTGAGGGGGCGGTTAGAAACATCTGCAAAATAATATCCTAAACTATAGCATTTATTAATTGTAAAGTTTTCCACTGTGCATGACAAGTGCAGTATTTATAATGACTGCTTAAAAGTTGCCCCCAATACATATTTTAATCAAGAATGTAATACAACTAAATCTCTCTTATCATAGTTTTCTATTTATATCTTGTGCACGCTTCTATAAAATTAGAATCATATATTCATACATATTTACTGATAAGAAATTGTCAAATAATAGGATCTTATTATGATGCAATATGCTTAATAATTCCTTTTTTTTAAAATATTGAGAATCAGTATAAACATATCTGTCACGGTGAAAAGTTTAAAGAATAAAATGATGAAAGCAAGTTTACAAAATCTTTTTCAAAATCCTAGTATTAAATACTTACCTATAAAGGATATGGAAGTAAACTTCCCGTATGAAGTCAACAGAATCGAGATAATACATACAAAATATGGCGAAAGTATTAGATGTCTTATAAATAAAGAATTTTACATTTATTTACCGAAAAGATTTTTGATTATTACTAAGAATCAGATGGACTATTTAAATAAAACATTACACATTCTAATGAAAACCAAAGATCTGGATGGTGTATTCTCCATAATCGCTAGAAAGAAGAAGGAAACTAGAAATATATTCTATAACAACAAGAACAACAACAACAACTTATATTAACAGCCCTATTCTGGAAGCTTAACTAAGCTCACCACATTAAAAAAATAGTTAATATTAACAATTCCTAACAAGACCTTTTCCTAACAATTTGGTTAATAACAGAAAGAGTCTTAACAGCGAATGAAATGTACGTGCTTAGATATAAAATTGTTGTGAAAATAATAAAAAAATACAAATTATAATATAATATTGAGTTCTAAACTGAAAAATGGAAGAATTTTTTACTTAGTTTAAGTGTTGATAATGAAATCTCAACCATGTAGCCGTGGCAAATTTTTCAAGCGCTTGCAAAGTCACAAGCTGCACTCGAAGCATCTTTTTATATAGCGCATCTCTTCTTTCAATAGGCATATCGATTTTCACCATGCATGGTGAACTTTAAAAGCTTTTTATGCTTTTATGTTGCTAATGATTTTTAAGAATACCAACATTTACATAATATAACAATCAGCTTAACAAGAGCTCCTTAACTATTTCTTGTTAAGCTAACAACCAGAATAGGGCTATAAAACTCTGGAGAAGATAAAGATCACTCATGTTCTGTAGAAAAAACATCTTTTAAAGTATCAACCTTAATAAAATTTGTAGAATAAAATTTCAATAGGCCAATAAAACTTTCATTATTAAAAAATAAAATGGTTTTCTGTATTATTTACAGGTATTCATCTGTTTTATTATTTAAGGTGTTGTAGTTCATCTTTATTAATTCAAGAATTATGATGACTGGAAAATCCTAGCCTTTTAAAGTAAGCTTGCTGCCCCTTTGTTTTAATAACCTCTTGAATCAAGTACGTATTCGAAATATGTGTCTTCATTACTTCATGTTCATAGAATCCGTCAATAATAAGGTTTCCTTTATATTCGTCTAATAAATAAGTTACAGGCTTTGTGTTTTGTATGGAGCGAATTTTAAAAATTTCAGCTGTCCAGTCTGAAGTATATCCTTTTGCAAAAATATGCTTATAATTGCTAATTCGAACGTGGTCATAAATTTTTAGTTTACCTTTCTTAAAAATTTTAAGATGATTACAAGCTTGTTTTAGTATAGAGCCTTGATTTCTTATGTTCACCGACTTTGGTGTCACTCCAATGGTTCTATACTTTTTGATATTAAATTCATTAATTAAATCTTTATAAATATATATCCATTGATAATTCCCTTGTAAACTAAATTTCTTCCACATCATCCCTTTTATAGTTCTTTTAAGTCGTTCTATAATAGATGCTTTCATGATGCTATATATAGAATAGTGATTAATATTCTGTTTTTCATACGGTTTTGAAATATTTTATTATAAAACTCTTTGCCATTATCCATTTGCAAGTTTTTTGAGATCCTCTTTAGTAAAAAAATTACATTAGTAACATATTTTTAATTACATTAGTAACATATTCACTACCTTTAGATTTTTCGGGAACAATCCAAGCAAACTTTGAAAATGTATCTATTATCGTTAAAATAAACCGATAATTTTTGTTGTACTTTGAATAAGCACCCAGTTCAACAAGATCTACTTGCCAAAGATTGTCTTTGCCCTTGGTTACCTAAATTAATTTTGGTGTCTGGATTGTGATATATTTCAGAGCTACACATATAATGTTCAAACTTGTCAATAGGCATTTTATGAATATTGATTATGTTATATTTTGTAGACTATTTTTACAATAATCTTTGCTTCTCTCAGTTCCTCAATAATTGAGACTGTTTCATTATTACTATTTGAGTGACCAGCTATTGAAGATTGGTGACAACGAGTTGGGAACATCCCAATATACATAATTTGATTTTTTTGTATTCAACTTCATCAAACCTTCACCTCTATGAACTTTTTCTTTAAATAGTTATCTAATAATCGTTGTATATTTTTTTGAACGATTACCTTTAATTTGCCCTTTTATGCTGTTATTTCGTTTATGAGCATTAGTCATCTTTACAGCCCTATTCTGGCAGCTTAACTAAGATCACCACATTAACAAATTAGTTAATATTAACAATTTGTTAAGGTTTCGTATTCTGCTGCAAATTTAAAAGCTCTTTTCCTTACAATTTTGTTAATAACAGAAAGAGTCTTAACAACGAATGAAATGTATGTGCTTAGATTGAAAATTGTTGTGAAAATAATAAAAAAATACAAATTATAATATAATACTGAGTTTAAATACATTTAACTGAAAAATGGAAGAATTTTTTACTTATTTTAAGTGTTGATAATGAAATCTTTCAGAAGCCGTGGCAAATTTTTCAAGCGCTTGCAAAGTCACAAGCTGCACTCGTAGCATCTGTGTAATGCAATTTTTGGTCAATATTTTATTGGCTTTCAGAAACCGTTTTCGGGAACTAACAGAAACAAGCACGATTTGGGTGTAGGGCACTTAGCTCGCCGGATGGGGTGGGGTTCTTTCTGCGTTCCACCGAAATACCACATTACAAGAAAAAAATACGTGCTTCAAAAGATACTTTTAAACAAAAGCAAACGGACATATTAATCGGACAGACACTCCAGGAATATTCTTCTTCTTAACGATTTAGGTAGATTCGTTGTCCTGATCTGCATACCCACCCTGCCTTTGGTTCACTCTTCAAAAATCGAAATAAATGTTTGGGAACCCCTGATACTCCAAACTAGCTTGGCAACGTCAACTTCAACACAAAATATGGATTAATACATCATGCTATTTTATTAATCGAAGCATAAATTTGTTTTTATAATTACAATCAACATATTCTTACAAAGAAAATCTAATCTCTTTCTTACTCTTTCTCTCTCTCTCTCTCTCCCTATAGGTTTCTTTCTACTTTAGTTTAAACTGGCTTTGAACAACCATCCTAATAATCAAATACAACAATGGTTCTTTAAACATTACAACAACATCTCATAGCTTAAATGAATCATTAGTTTTGTTTTTTTTTGATTAAACTTGTTTTACACAATTCGTCCCTATAGTGATGAGAGTAATTTAGGCGGAGAGTTTTTGAGTAGCAAACAATTAAACTGGGCTTACAGTTTATTAAAAATACAACAATATAGAAACAAATGCTTAAATTTATGCAAAAGATTAAATTATTAACTGTAATTTTAGGCGAAATATATAAATTATATGAATTTACTTTTCATCGTTATTTGTTTGTTTTTGGTTCAATTTTCTAAGTTAATGAATGTAAGATAAAGAAATAAAAGAACTTACGTATATTATTTTGTTTTTTTGAAGAGATTTTTCCTCGACGCAGCAGGCCTGTCGCGATCGATGAAGTTGCTAGATTCTAACAAAAATTATATATAGTTTTTTCTTGTTATCTTACGTTCCTTTATAAAAGTTTAGGCTGAGTTATTCTCTTTATAAATAAACTAGATGGGTGTTTATATTGTTATAGTTTTTACGTAGATCTTGATGCGTAATTTTGTTGTTGCAATTTTAGCGCGGCAGTTGATTAACCCAGTGGCTTAAGTCTTGCTTATGATGATGATGATTGAAGTATGGTTACCTTTAGCTAAGTCACAGAAAGTCCCCTTTAGGAAATTGGATAGGTTAAAAATTAGGTTTTTGTTTCAGTGCTTCAATTATTTAAGTACCTTTCGGGGACTTTTATTTTAATTAATTAAAAGGGTGAATCGGGTACTATTGACAAGCCGAGTGTAGACAAAATTATTGGTACCAAGGCTCTAGTATTTTAATAAGAGAATTTAATTTAGTTTTAAACTAATTTTTTTAATTTATTTTGACCTATTTTAAAAGAAAAGTTTGCAAATTTTGGACCAAATTATAGCTTTTTATTGAGTGCTTTTTTAATTGGTTACATTTATTATATTTAAAAAATAATAGTTTTTTTAGAATAAACGAAACGTGATCGTTTTATTGTTTGGCAATGATTTCAATATTTGTTTTACAAATTAACCGATAAAAATGGATTTAATTTTGATGCTAAGCAATCACGTTTTTGGTTTAATTAAATTTGCACTATTCTTAGGCTGAACAAAAATTGGCACAACTTGCTGGTTTGACGATTCTGCGAGGAGAGAGAAAGCGTTAGATTTTCTTTGACAATACACCTTGGCAAGCTAATTTTTCGGTCCCAAAATCATATGCAATTTTTTGTGTATGCACTTTTGGGCGTGTTTTTTTTTTTTGTTTTTTTTTTAACATATGGTGTAGGTACATATATGTGAATATTTTATACTCTGGAACAATGATGTATAGGTCAGTAGATAGATCATTTTGACAACTCCTGTTTTGTTAGAGATGTGATTTAGGAGATTTAAAATAACTACTATAACAATAAAGGTGGTGACAAATCGGGCCTGTGGGTTGCGTTAGTTGAAATCATATACTAAAACTTTAAGTTCGGAATGAAAATTTAGAAAAAAATCTTTTACACCTAGGCCGTCACAAAACAGATTATTTCAGGTTGTTTCCGACATGAAAGAAACTGAAACGGCTAAAAATATAGCTTATGATTTTGGTTTGAGAAATTTTGCATGAAATGTCCCTACTGGACGTTCTTGCAAATCTGTCAACTCAAAATAACAATTACCTACTCTCTTAACTATTCTACTTTTCAAGAACTTAGGAGCAAGTTAAGCATTGAAATTATCGGCCTTTTTACTCTGCGCGAAATTTCTTCTAAACACTTCATCTCCTACCTTAAAATTAATTACTTTACTACGCAAGTTATACGATTTCTTATAGCTGTTATATGCTGTTTCTAAGTTAATCTTAACCTTTTCCCTGATTAGAGCTTATTTATCGTGTCTATCAAGAATATTTTCAGAATCATTTATCTCATTGAATTTTCTTAACAGAACGTAGTTGTTAGCATGTGTAACCATTTGTTTACCAAAAAGCACATAATATGGAGAAAATCCGATTGAATGGTGAAAGGAACTTCGTAGAGCTACTGCTATCTGGCTGAGATTTTGATCCCACTCTCTCTGGTCCTTGCCTAAATAAGAACGGATAGCGGCTATGATAGATCTGTTAACTCGTTCTGACGAATTCGATTGGGGGCTATAACTTGCTGTAAAAACGTGTTTTACTCCATATTTTGCTAACGTGGTTTCAAAAAGAACGGACTTGAATTGGGTTCCATTATCAGTAATTGCCATTTCCGGAATGCCAAAAATATGAAAAACATTGTTTTCAAGAAAATCACAAATAGGGGGTGTTGAAAAATTTTTAATGAGTTTTAGTATAGGGAACTTTGTTAAGTGGTCCAAAATGATAAGTAGACCAACATTTCCGGATTTTGACCGAGGATATGGGCCAAGGAGGTCCATGTATATTCTTTGAAACGGTCTATCTGATTTTGCTTGAACTCCCATAGGAGGTCGTAATATGGTATTTGGAGCTTTGGTTTCTTTACAAATATCGCAGTTGTTTACAAAATCTTTGACGTCTAACGTCATTTTTGGCCAAAACAAATTTCTCCGAATTCTCTCAAGAGTTTTTCCTATCCCTCCATGCGCTGACATTGGTGGGCAGTGAGCTCGCTCGATAACTTCTTTAACTAGGCCTTGTGGAATCCATAACTTCCAACTTGACTCTTCACTAATTGCGTCCCCATTAAAAAACTCGGTGCGTTTATAAACAAATTTATCTGCAACTTTAAGGTCGGGCAAACGTGTGGAATTTTCACTTATATGAAGCTTTAGTTTTTGATATTCATCTGATTCAAAATGTTCTGAGTTCAAGTCGAGTTCTGTGGTCATATGGTCATTATCTAGGGCTTTAACTTCAAGCCGCGACAAAGCATCAGGCACAATGTTGAGACTACCTTTTCGATGTTCTATTGTAAAATTAAAACCTTGTAATTTTAGGGACCAGCGTGCTAACCTACCGTTTAAATCTGACTGACTCATTAGCCACTTTAAGCTCGCGTAATCTGTAATTACTTTAAATTGGTGCCCCTTAACATATTCCCGAAACTTTTCTATACTTTTCAGAGCAGATAAGCATTCTAGTTCCGTAATGGAATAATTTTGTTGTGCCCTATTTAGTTTATATGAAAAATACGCAATGGGTTTTTCGACACCATCTTCATCTTCCTGAGCTAGTATACCTCCAATTCCTGATTTTGAGGCATCAGTTTGAATAATAAACGGTTTCTCAAAGTTCGGCGTGATTAATACAGGAGCGGAGGTCAAGCAAGTTTTTATTTTTCGAAAAGCACTTTTAGCTTCCGAAGTTCATACAAAGGATTTAGCCTTTTTAGTTAAATCCGTTAATGGTGTGGTCAAGGAAGAAAAGTTGTCTATGAATCGCCTGTACCAGCCTGCAAGCCCAAGAAAACTACGTACTTCTTTTACAGTTTTAGGTGACACAAGTCTAATTATAGCCGAAATCTTTTCAGGGTCAGCTTTAAGACAACCATTCCCTATCACATATCCTAAATATTTTACTTCTTTCATGGCCCATTTACATTTAGCTACATTAAGCGTAAGACCTGAATTGCGTAATAACTGAGCTACCTGTATTAATAACGCCAGATGTTCTTCAAAGTTGTCTGATAGCAGAAGCAAATCATCGAGATACACAAAAACTCTATTTTTCAAATCAGCAGGTATAATGATATCCATAAGGCGACACAGTGTTTGCGGTGCATTCGTAAACCCAAACGGCATTACCTTAAAGCGGTATAATGGTCTGTTAGGAACAGTGAAGGCTGTTTTATCTCGCGAACCTTCAGCCAAGCTGATTTGCCAAAAGGCATTTTTCAAATCCAAAGATGTTATGAATTCTGCTTTTGATAAGCGAGCTAAAATGCCATTTATCTTGGGTTGAGGGTAGGCGTCTTTTACTGTGACAGCATTCAACTTCCTTGAGTCTAAACAAAGTCTAATTTTTTCATTTTTCCTTACTAGAGCTACTGGGCTACTCCACGGACAATTCGGAGGTGCTAACTCAATAATATTCATATCCATCATTCTATCTACTTCCTTATGAATTAATTTTTCAACAGCCGGAGAGACGGAGAAATATCGTTGTTTGATAGGTTTTGATTCCTTCATGATTTCAATCGTATGTTCAAGCAATGGAGTTTGGCCTAAGCCCATTTTTTCAAACGATGGAAACAACGATATAACACTGTCTAACCTACTTTTCATCTCAGAAGTAACGTTTATTATTGAATGCAATTGTTCTGTTTCACAATGTTTATTTTTAAATCCATTCAACAATGGCTTCAGCATATCAAATTCTATGAAAAAATTAATACCTAAATATAGCTCCTGCTTTAAGTCTGGTGTGATATACAGTTTTAAACTTTTAGTAGAGCCTCTAAATGTAATATCTGTTTCGATGCAACCAAGAATTCGATACCTTTTTCCGCCGGCTGTTTCAATATATTCATTCATTTTCTTATATGAGATGTTTTGTTTTAAGAATTTATTTGCTGCTGCACCACTGAGGCAAGAAACAGATGCACCAGAATCTAATAAGCCACTCAATTTCATTCCTCAAATATTTACAGTAATATAAGGCCTTAAGTCAAATTTTGGAAATTCGATAGAATTTAAAGTAATTTGTATCTTTCTTCTGCTACGCATAACTTTCAAATAAAAGTTCTTCATACGCCTAGTATTTCGTTTTGGCCGAAGAATATCTGGCTGTTTCTGTTTTATTTCTAATTCAAATGAGCTACAAAAAATTCTATTTCGAGCTTGTTGGTAACGAAGCAATCTTTCATGAAGTGGTTTTATGGGATAAAGTTGGGGCTTATGTTGGTTTAACGTATTATCTAAATAGGAGATTGTTTGGATACCGACTGAAGTATAATTTTTGCTTTCGAATTTTACTTTCGTGAGCGGAGACTGTTGTTGTTGTTTCCACTCGATTTCCAGTTTCCCGAATGTTTACATTTTTCGCAGTTGGGTTTGTAAGTGTTTTCTGCCCCGCATCCATAGCAAAAAACTGTTCTTTCACCTAAACAATCCGAAAATCGATGACCTTCTTCTCTACAGTTCCAACAAATTAATGGGTTTGTCTTTTCTCGTGTCGCCAATTCACAAATCTCATCTGCTTCAGCTACATCTTCATTATCCTCGACAAATGTTAATTCATTTACCTTTTTACTAAAAATTCTAGAACTAGATTTTTCCATTTCGGCGCTTAAAGCTTCCCTGCGTAAAATTAAATTTCGCATATGTGACACTGAAGTTATCTGTAAATAAAATAATTTTTTGCGTAATATTGGTTTTAAGTTACGACGAAGAATTTCCACAAGTTCAAGTTCAGGTAAAGCATACCGAAGTCGATCACACATTTGTAAAACCGAGCTATAAAAATCATCAAAACTTTCGTTAGCTGACTGCTTACGATCACGGATCATTTCTTTTATATCCATATCGGATAAGTGATCGGAAAAATATGACTTTAAAGCCATACACAAAGGATTCCAAATAACCCGTGGGACGGTTCTACGGTATCGCCAATACCATTCCTTTGCTCTACGGGAAAATAATATGTGAACATGTTCACACAGAAGATTAAAATCTCCACCTAACATATCGTTAGTTAACGCATTTACCATATAAATAAACTGATCAATAGGAAGACCAGATGAAAGACCATTAAAATGAATGTTCCAACTACCTATGAGGTTGGACACTTTGCTACTATTTGTTAGCACAACAGAAGATATGGATGATCGTTCTCTTATTGAGGTGGCATTGTTTCTTAACTGGGGTTGGGATGTCACATTTCGATCAGATGGACGTTGGGGATTTAAAAGATCTTGTGGCCATTCAGGTTCAGGAGGTACATTCACATTAAGTTGAGATATTTGTTGGGATAATTGTGCAATGGCATTTTGAAGTTTAGAAACTTCTTCCTGAACATATGATTGCATAGTGTTTTGAATAAGGCTTTTTATATTTTCGACACTATTTTGTGAATTAAATTGACGTTGTGAACACTCATTTTCACCTGAATTGAAATTGTCGGACAATAAAGATTTTCGATTTTCGATTTTCGATTTTCGTTGAAAGTATCTTTTCGTTTTTGGGACCTGGTTTGATTGGTGGATCTTTTTGGAATTGCACCCTGTTCGTCAACTTGTGAAGAATCACTAATTAACTCCAACGTCGATAAAATGGAGCTTGGAATTGAGCTTCCGCAGTTTGGACAAGTTGGTGTAGTTTCTAACCATGGAAACAGACAGGCTTTGTGATAATGATGTCTACATTCAGTAATAACTAAAGGCAAATTATTCCCTAATGGACTCATACAAATTGTGCATAAATTTGCAGCTGAGGTTTTCGAAGTAGAATTACCTAAATTCATATTGTAATTCAATCAAAAAACTATTTGGAAAATTCGAATAAAAAAAAATAAAAAAAAAATGTTCAACAGTTATTCATTCACCTGAAAAATACACAAACATGTTGAAGTTAACTTTATATGCCAAACTAGAAAGTGTATAAAACGTAAGAAGAAGTTCAATCCTGGAAATAAAGGCAACTCAAATTTTATGTTGATCAGAAATGTTTCGTAATAATGCTGTATTCCTACTTTTATGCCAACTATCGGACTATTAAATTGTATTCAAATAATTTAATAGTATTTCCAAAAATAGAAGCAGCAAGCCACAAGCGTCTTTTCAACATAACTTTAAGATAAACCAATAAATAGAAAAGTGGAAATATTTCGTTTAAAGATGAAATAATATACGGACAGACTTAATTTGCTCTTTATCCAAAATCAAATCTGTAATCCAGTATTTTCACCTAAACTCGAAACACTCAAAGTGCAAAATGAATTAACGGAATATAGAGCTTAAAGGAAATTGTATAAGAAAAGTTGATTATATGTAAAACATAGCGTTAGCGACATCGAAGAACTTTTCCTAATCCATTCAGCCCCACGTTGGGCGCCATTTCTGTAATGCAATTTTTGGTCAATATTTTATTGGCTTTCAGAAACCGTTTTCGGGAACTAACAGAAACAAGCACGATTTGGGTGTAGGGCACTTAGCTCGCCGGATGGGGTGGGGTTCTTTCAGCGTTCCACCGAAATACCACATTACAAGAAAAAAATACGTGCTTCAAAAGATACTTTTAAACAAAAGCAAACGGACATATTAATCGGACAGACACTCCAGGAATATTCTTCTTCTTAACGATTTAGGTAGATCCGTTGTCCTGATCTGCATACCCACCCTGCCTTTGGTTCACTCTTCAAAAATCGAAATAAATGTTTGGGAACCCCTGATACTCCAAACTAGCTTGGCAACGTCAACTTCAACACAAAATATGGATTAATGCATCATGCTATTTTATTAATCGAAGCATAAATTTGTTTTTATAATTACAATCAACATATTCTTACAAAGAAAATCTAATCTCTTTCTTACTCTTTCTCTCTCTCTCTCTCCCTATAGGTTTCTTTCTACTTTAGTTTAAACTGGCTTTGAACAACCATCCTAATAATCAAATACAACAATGGTTCTTTAAACATTACAAAAACATCTCATAGCTTAAATGAATCATTAGTTTTGTTTTTTTTTTGATTAAACTTGTTTTACACAATTCGTCCCTATAGTGATGAGAGTAATTTAGGCGGAGAGTTTTTGAGTAGCAAACAATTAAACTGGGCTTACAGTTTATTACAAATACAACAATATAGAAACAAAAGCTTAAATTTATGCAAAAGATTAAATTATTAATTGTAATTTTAGGCGAAATATATAAATTATATGAATTTACTTTTCATCGTTATTTGTTGGTTTTTGGTTTAATTTTCTAAGTTAATGAATGTAAGATAAAGAAATGAAAGAACTTACGTATATTATTTTGTTTTTTTGAAGAGATTTTTCCTCGACGCAGCAGGCCTGTCGCGATCGATGAAGTTGCTAGATTCTAACAAAAATTATATATAGTTTTTTCTTGTTATCTTACGTTCCTTTATAAAAGTTTAGGCTGAGTTATTCTCTTTATAAATAAACTAGATGGGTGTTTATATTGTTATAGTTTTTACGTAGATCTTGATGCGTAGTTTTGTTGTTGCAATTTTAGCGCAGCAGTTGATTAACCCAGTGGCTTAAGTCTTGCTTATGATGATGATTGAAGTATGGTTACCTTTAGCTAAGTCACATAAAGTCCCCTTTAGGAAATTGGATAGGTTAAAAATTAGCTTTTTTTTCAGTGCTTCAATTATTTAAGTACCTTTCGGGGACTTTTATTTTAATTAAATAAAAGGGTGAATCGGGTACTATTGATAAGCCGAGTGTCGACAAAATTATTGGTACCAAGGCTCTAGTATTTTAATAAGAGAATTTAATTTAGCTTTAAACTAATTTATTTAATTTATTTTGACCTGTTTTAAAAGAAAAGTTTGCAAATTTTGGACCAAATTATAGCTTTTTATTGAGTGCTTTTTTAATTGGTTACATTTATTATAATTAAAAAATAATAGTTTTTTTAGAATAAACGAAACGTGATCGTTTTATTGTTTGGCAATGATTTCAATATTTGTTTTACAAATTAACCGATAAAAATGGATTTAATTTGGATGCTAAGCAATCACGTTTTTGGTTTAATTAAATTTGCACTATTCTTAGGCTGAACAAAAATTGGCACAACTTGCTGGTTTGACGATTCTGCGAGGAGAGAGAAAGCGTTAGATTTTCTTTGACAATACACCTTGGCAAGCTAATTTTTCGGTCCCAAAATCATATGCAATTTTTTGTGTATGCACTTTTGTTCGTGTTTTTTTTTTGTTTTTTTTTTAACATATGGTGTAGGTACATATATGTGAATATTTTATACTCTGGAACAATGATGTATAGGTGGGTAGATAGATCATTTTGACAACTCCTGTTTTGTTAGAGATGTGATTTAGGAGATTTAAAATAACTACTATAACAATAAAGGTGGTGACAAATCGGGCCTGTGGGTTGCGTTAGTTGAAATCATATACTAAAACCTTAAGTTCGGAATGAAAATTTAGAAAAAATCTTTTACACCTAGGCCGTCACATCTGTTTATATAGCGCATCTCTTCTTTCAATAGGCACATCGATTTTCACCATGCATGGTGAACTTTAAAAGCTTTTTAACCCATTAATTACCAAAAAATTTAAACATTGGAATTTTTTGATGAAACTTTCAGCAACGACTAAATTTAGCATGTTTAATATTTAAAAAGGACAACAAAAAAATCCAACAAGCATTTTTTGGAAAACTGGCGTGTGTTTGACCACACGCTGGTACTGTTAGGTGTCTTGAAATTTTGTTTAGTTTATTTAATAATTTATGTAAGCCATTTAGACAAATATTAGAGCAAATAAGGTTTTAAATAAATGCAGCTAGAGTCAGATAAGTACATCAAAGTAAAAAGATAGTTTTTTTAATGGTTTTAATTGTTTATTTAGGAAAATATTAGGAATTATTCAATCCTTGGTTTTTTATTTTGACGTGTGGACCGACGTTCTAATTACAATTGTTTGTTCTCGTGGAACAATTTAAAGCATTTTTCTGTGTGAAGGTGAACGTTACATTTCTCACATTTGAATAGGTTGGCTCTTGGTGTGCACACAATGCAACGGCGACGAGAACTGGCCTTTAATGGAACGTGCAAGCCTTCTACTTTAGGAAGGTTTTGTTGCATATAATCAGGGTCTGAGTTTTCAACAGATGAAAGCTCCGTTGCGTCCATGGTATCTTTCGACGCAAGGAGCAAAGACTTAGTTACCCAATTTTTGAAGTCAAGCTGTGACATAGGCTTTGATTTTTTAGAAGCGGCTACGAAACAATGCAGTTTCCATGCATTAACAACACTGTTGTCCAAACATTGAACCCAGAGAGGCCACCACCACTTTTTGCCACGAATGCCGATACGGTAATTGTCAACTCCATTGTCGTGTAAGGCCACGCCGCCCATATATCTATTATAATTATTGAATGCGAGAGGCTGGGGAACACTATCTTTTTTTTTCTTTTCTTTGCTATATCGTTGCACCGTTACCATTAGATCAATTGCATCGTAATTTGTTGCGATAGTAACTTCTGAATTATCCATCCAATGAATTATCATAACGTTATTTCGTATGTCGCTTTCGTAGTCGCAGTTTTCAAAGCGGCACCGGCAATACGATTCGATCGAACAGTACCGGTTGCGCAGAAGCCTTTCTCTCTCAATAAGCACATCAAGTAATGTGAAGTAAAAAATTGTCAAAATGGACGGTATGGTGCATTGGATGCTCACAGTGTGATAAAAGTTCCATTACGACGGATGCACCAAGTCCCAAACACTTATTATAAATGGCAGATGCACCGAAATACGGGATGAACTGAAACATATATCCATTGTCTGAACTTTGTCCACAGTTTATACCCGAAAAGAATTGGTTTTCCTCGTATGAACTGTTTTGCTGAGGGGCCAAAATAGGGTACCATAGTCTCATCAATCGATAAATGCTCCGCAAAAACATCGAACTGCAAGTAAAGTTTGTTGAGCTTATCAAACAATGGCCGAACCTTTGCGTACTTATCATTTTAATCCAAAATCTCATTATTAGCGATATGAACGTTTGCATTTAATTTCGTCAATATGTTTCGCGACATTGCTTGACGAATTATAGATATGCCGAAAGCTGGATCAAACTCCAATACAATGTTGTTTGTGGGATATTGTGATACCCAGAAAATAGAAGAATACCAATGAAACGTTGTATTAGATATTAGTCGCAAATATTGCCGATGTTATTTTTTCGGTAGAATATCGATTTGTTTCGTCCACGGAGCAGTGGCTTTTGCTTTTCTTTTATCAATGGCTCATGTACAGGTTGCATATCGTAGGCAGTACGTTTGCTTTTTTTTCAAACGGGCTTGAAATCTGTTGCAGGACGATATTTATGTTTGGGTAGTTCTTTTGATGCCGATGATTGTGGTTACTCCTCTGGAACTTCAACTGCAGGTCCACCATAATCTTCAGTAACAGATGAGTAAATAACTTCGATTGTACCTTTAAATGTGCTCTTGATTAGCTACATAAAGTAAAGGAAACAATTTGAAAACAAAACACCTGCTACTTCGGTCAACGGATTTCATCCGAATTAATATTCGTGGAAACTATGTCATCATCTAAGTTTTCACAGTCAGAATCGCCGGCATTATTTTCAGGGGGCAGACAAACAACAGTTTTAATTTCGGATGCTCTCCCATCTGTATTGTCAGGTTCATCATCACTCCAATGATCGATGATTGCTTGCAATTCTGCGTTTGTAAGGTATTTTCGGCAAGTCATTTGGCACAACTTTTTTTAGAAATGACACACTTGTTTTGAATAGTAATAACTAATATATACCACAATTCTAAATTTCAATAAAGTTCCCGCTATGTAATGTGTAAACACGATAAAAACACCTGTTTAAAAAACAAACATTCTCTTACTGATAAACAAAAATATCAAAGTCGAAGACACTATCAGTACCAGCGTGTGGTAGAGCACACACCTAATTTTACTGTTATCTAGCATCACATATACTTTTCTCTTGTGTTTTTAAATTATCTGCTCTTCTTATTTGGACTTTTGACAACATATAACAGTACAAAAATAATAAGTTTTTTTGCAATATGTATCAAATACAATTTAAAAAATTTTTTTTTGTGTTTGTATTCGATGTAACCTTAATATAAACAATGTAGACATTTAATAATTTATATTTTTCTATGCATTGTATATACTCAAACTCGATGAATGCTAACGTGTGTTCAAACACACGGCGATAAGAAATGGGTTAAGCCCTTATGTTGTTAATGATTTTTAAGAATACCAACATTTTCATAACATAACAATCAGCTTAACAAGAGCTCCTTAACTATTTCTTGTTAAGCTAACAGCCAGAATAGGGCTGTTAAAATATTCTTATAAATATTTAAATCTGCTTCGTTAAAAGCTGGGAATTTCGTATCACAGGGCTGGGTATTTCTTGATTACAATTACTTTCCAATTACGATTGCTGTAATTGTAATGTAAGAAAAGTATTATTACGATTACTGTAATTGGTATACACGAAAATTACAATTATGATTACTGTAATTGTAACAGAAAAACCTATAATTACAATTACAACAGTAATAGATTACAACAGTAATCGTAATCAATGAAAATTACAATTAAAGTTACTGTAATCGCAACCATGTTTTTTGTAATTTAATTACTTACTATGTAAGTTATATCACAAATAATGGCGTTTAAAAAAAAATGTTAATGTGAAAGTTATGTGATTTAAATTTTGTCTTGTTTTTCTCCTTACTAAAAAGAAAATATATGCAATTTTATTCTGAAACTATTTTATTTTGAACAATACATTTTTAATGATATAAATCAGAGAACTACACAAGCCTACTTGAATTCAAGTACATACATACTTGAATTTCAAAAAGCAAGCTTTAGCCAGCTTGCAAAAATACCAAACAGATACATGTCATATAAATGCTTGCTCGTTGGCTTGGCTTGTTTAGACTTACTTTGTCGGGCAGAAAGTTGAAAAGCTTGAAATGATCGGCAAAAGCTTGCAAGCTCGCAAGTATCCAAAAAATTCAATGATTGTGTAGAGAAAGCTTAAGCGTAATAGGGCTTTTAAGGGTAGCTGATTTTGGAATTGATGTCAAAATTTAAAATTAAAGATGGCGGATAGAGTTGCCACCTAGTGTAGTGTGCTCTCATTATTCACACTGCCGACCCTAAGTTTCGTTGTCACAAACAGCAAAGTATTGAGTGACTAATAAGGTAGCACTGCATTATCGGCGTGTGCTGCACTCAGTGCATGCGAATATTTTCATTACTCACTCAATATTGTTGACCATGAAATATATCATTCGTCAAACCAAAAATATGTAATTTGAATCCTTTCGATGATTCAAATTCATATGCGAGAACGAAACGCAAAATAGGTTATAAGTATATTAACTAACTAGAGAAGTATAACCATAGATTAAGACTATTAAGTAATTTTTTTGTAAAAATGTTATAAAAGAGCCGAGATGGCCAACAATAAAGCAGACTTTAATTAACTACACAAGCTGGCAGATTTCTGCTTTGTTTAGCTTATTTTTAAACGTCTCTGTTTGCCTTGGACATAGTTCAAGTCGGCAAACACTGCAGCCTATAGCAAAGGCAAACTCTGCCGCTATAACATATTAATACGACCCTGAATATGTCTTAACATGGTGATCCTAAATATAATATAACATGGCGATCCTGCCAGGAGGAATAACAAATTAGCACTCGATGCATTTAAAAAAAGTCTGAATGAAAACTTAAAAACAACCATTTACGCGGCTCGACCAAAAGATTTATTAGAAGCAACAGAATTAGCACTCAAACTCGAAAATGAGTCAATGACTGCTCCATATAAAGGGTCCATTAAATAATTTTTTTTTTTTTTGAAAATTCTATAAAAAAAACTACTGTATATTTTCTCAAATTCCTTTTTTTATTTGAAAGTACAATCCTTCCGGTTAATAATGAAAAATAATTTCATGCAAATGGCTGCCTCGGTTGGCCATGCAGTAGCCTTCACGGTCGGTCCAGTTTTTAAGCATATTATCGATTGTGTGCAGCTGTATTTCACCAATGGCTTCACGAATATTGTCCTTTAAAGCGTCAATAGTCTCTGGCTTGTCGGCGTACCACTTATCTTTGAGGGCACCCCACAAATAATAGTCCAACGGTGTCAAATCGCAGCTTCGAGGTGGCCAAACGACATCAGCTCTGCGGCTGATAATGCGATCTTCAAAAATAGGGCTCAAAACATCGAGTGTAGCCTAGGCTGTGTGGCACGTATCGTCATCCTGTTGAAACCAAATGTTGCCGATATCCTCCAATTTTTGCCCGATAACGATCGCCATTGACTGTCACGCCTTATGGCGAGGAGTCAATGAACGGTCACTCCTTGCTCATTTTCGAAGAAAAATGGCCCAATTATGCCTCTGGACCAAAATCCGCACCAAACAGTGACTCTTTTTGGGTGCAGCGGCTTTTCAATGTATGCGTGCGGGTTTTCTGTGCCCCAAATGCGACAATTTTGCTTGTTTACATACCCGCCAAGATCAAAATGAGCTTCATCTGAAAAGATGATTTTTTTGGCAAAATCGGCATCTTCTGTAAGTCGATCGCAGGCCCACTTCCCAGCGTTGTTCAAGCGTATACACAACCAAATTCGTTCAGCGGAAGGATAAAACTAATTATTTGTCGAATCAGTCATGAGCTTAATGTTACCATTCACGAAATAAGCACTAGTTGAAAAAAAAAACGTTAGATGGCGGACCCTTTACAATAATGCATTTTCAACGGTCATTTAACCAACACCGAAACAATGTCAATAACCGCCGTAATATGAGACAGAATTTAAGCACACAGCGCAATTTCAATTCATTCAATTCGAACAATAGGCACAATGAACCCAGAAGGTATAACAATAATTTCAACCAAAATTACAATCAAAACGAGTACTATGACAGAAATTTGAACCACAACAACAACGTCAATAGAAACCGTAACAACAGTAATCGTTCTAACCAAGACAGAAACAGCAACCAAAACAGAAATCAACCCAAACAAACAGAAACATACGCATAATACATAATGAGGGAAACTACCAAGGCTCTTCCGAGACACGGTCTTTCCAGACAGCCAAAAGTAAAGATTTTTAAAATTTCGGATAAAAATTCTAATTTTATAAAAATAAAATACAAGAACAACATAATTACTTTTCTCATTGACACAGGTGCTGACATTTCTTTATGTAAGCTTAGTAAAAAGCTGAATGACGATTTTTATAACCCTGACGAAAAATGTAAGTTAGCAGGTATTACAAACGAAGAAATTTTTTCATTAGGTAGCATAAATCTAAAACTTAATTTTGGGGAGGAATCTTGCGAACATGAGTTTCAATTGGTAAGTTCGGAATTTCCAATCGAAACCGATGGTATATTAGGCAGAGATTTTCTGAATAAGTTTCTTTGCAAAATTGACTGTGAAACATTCGTTATTTCAATTTTAATTAATGAGTCACATATTACCAATGCATTACCAATGCACTCGAAATCACATAACACACTAATAATAAAAGTGCCACCGAGAACAGAAATTGTTCAACCGATCAGATTACAACTAACCGAAGATAAGGTGATTTTTAATAAAGAGATAAAAGAAGGTATTTTTCTCAGTAATTCAATAGCTCCGAAAAACGGCATGACGCACATAAAAATTTTAAATACAACAAATGACGAAGTAATATTAAATGGTATTGAGTTGGAAACTGATTCTTTAGACAAATTCGACATTTAAATTATAATAGCAAAAAACATACACACTCACAAAAACGTTTAAGTAAGATCTTGGAAACATTAGACATACAATGTAATGACACAAAAATTAAAGACGAACTACATATTATTTTCAAAAAATATCAAGACGTATTCCACCTAGACAACGAACCTCTAACAACAAATAATTTTTATAAACAAAACATCACGACAACAGACAACATACCAGTATACATCAAAAACTACAGACTGCCACACATTCAAACAGACGTGATAAATGAAGAAGTTCAGAAAATGCTAAAGGACGATATTGTCGAACCATCGCTCAGTCCATACAATGCTCCACTCCTTCTGGTACCAAAAAAGAACACGGCGGACAAAAAGAAATGGAGACTTGTAGTAGACTTTAGAAAGTTAAACGACAAAATTGTCAATGACAAGTTTCCTTTAACGAGACTAGAAGATATTCTAGACAAATTAGGTAGAGTGAAATGGTTCTCAACACTCGATATGACCAGTTCATTTCATCAAATTGAACTAGGGAACGAATCACGACCTTTGACAGCTTTTTCTACGACAAACGGACATTTTCAATTTAAACGACTACCTTTTGGACTAAAGATCTCTTCAAACAGTTTCCAACGGATGCTCACTATTGCACTCGCAGACTTAGAATTAAATGCTTTTCGTTACGTGGATGACATAATTATCCAAGGATGTAGCATAAATCACCACAACCAAAATCTAATAAAAGTATTATAAAGACTTCAAAGACATCATTTGAAATTAAACGCGGCTAAATGTTGTTTTTTGCGTCCTGAAGTAGTATATTTAGGACATCTTATCACAAGTGAAGGAGTCAGAACCGACCCAGCTAAATATGATACTGTAAAAAATTATCCAACTCCGAAAAACGCAGATGACGTTAGGCGATTCATTGCATTCTGCAACTACTATAGAAAATGCATTCCAACCTTCGCAGATATTGCAAAGAGCCTTAATACACTCTTAAAGAAAGGCACAAAGTTAACGTGGTCGGAAAAACTTCAAATAGCTTTCGACACATTGAAAGATAAATTACAACACCACCTTTATTACAATACCCAGATTTCAGCAAACCTTTCATACTAACGACAGATGCTGCAAATTATGTCTTAGGCGCTGTACTATCGCAAGGCGAAATATGCAAAGATCTACCAATATCTTATGCCAGCAAATCTCTGCAAAAGCACGATTTGAATAAACCAGTCATTGAGAAAGAATTATTAGCTATACACTGGGCAATAAACTTCTTTAAACCATACCTTTACGGTAGAAAATTCACTGTTATAACTGACCACAGACCACTAATCTCGTTATTTTCTCACAAAAACCCTTCCTCAAAAATGACTAGGATTCGAGTAGATCTATGTGACTATGACTATGATATAATATACAAAAAAGGTAGCATGAACACTAACGCAGACGCACTCTCAAGAATCCAACTAGACTCGAAAACTTTAAAAGAAATGATACCACAAGAAAACGTTGACAAGATAAAAAGAACGTTAATTATTACAAGAGGCATGGCAAATAAAGAAGCCATTAAAAATAATGAGACAAATGATAATAGCAATGAAAAAATCTTTGTAGATGGTGACAATACCCAGAAGTCTGATCAACTTCTGATATGAGATTGTACATCCCTTAGTGACGTCAAGAATATGAAGAACTTAAAGTTTTATATGGCCAATAATAATGAAAGTAAAGTACGTATTGAAAGTAATATAGTGCACGTAGCGATTAGCGATAATCAATCGAATCCAGTTTCGTTTTCGGAGAAGCTAAGATCTAAACATAATAATGTAAAAATGCATGCGGGATACAGCGATAATTCAACGAATCTAGATTCGATTTTGGAGAAACTGATATCTAAAATGAAAAATGAGAATATTGAAGAACCAGCGCTAGCCAACAATGATAAAATATTCAAATTATATACAAATAATGCATTTAAAGAAGCTTATACAAAGATACAACAAAATATTCAAAAAGGAAAAGGAAGAATACTAATTTATGACCCACCAAAAAGGGTACAAGATGACCTTACGAAATTCAAACTAATCAACGATTACCATAACACAGGCCACCTAGGTGTCAAAAAAACACTAATAAAACTAAAACAAAGATATGTTTGGAAAAACATGGGCAAGATGGTAAAGAACTTTGTGTCACGCTGTGATATATGTGCAAAAAGTAAACAAACACTTCACACAAAAGAACCACTCATGCTAACAGACACCCCTAGCAATAGTTTTCAGACATTGTCAATTGACACTGTAGGACCATTACGAATTTCAAACGAGTACCGCTACATACTGACAATACAATGCGAACTGACAAAATTTGTAATTGCACAATGTCGACAAAAGATGCAGACACTGCTGCAAGAACATTGGTTGAGCAAGTAATTCTAAAATATGGCCACTTTCAACTGTTGAAATCAGACAGCGGCACTAAATTCAAAAATGTACTAATGCGCAAAATATGCAAGCTTTTGAAGATCGAACAAATATTATCGACACCATTCCATCACCAGACAATAGGCTCTCTCGAAAGAAACAGGGTGCTAAACGAATTTTTATTGACAACAGCTACTGACCACGAATGGGACAAGTGGATCCCATACTTCACATTTACGTAAAACACGACCCCACACATAGACACAGGATACACACCACAATTAGAATACGGAAAATTAGCGTCAGTACCAAATTACATTTACAATTCACAAACAAGGTTTTATGATTTCGAAAGTTATCTGAGCGAGATGCGTACTAGGTTGAATTTTGCTCTAAATAAGGCAAAAGAAATGCTCATACGAGCTAAACAAAAGCGCACTAATAAGAATTTGGACTACACAAATACACTAAGAGCAGAGATTTAGTTATACTTAAAATAGAAGATAGAAATAAACAACAATTACCGTATAAGGGCCCATTTAGAATATTAGATAGATTAGGAGCTAATACTGTAATAAATTATAATGGAGTACATACAAAAGTACACAATAACCAACTAAAACCATATAAGATGAATTTCGTGTAAAAATCGAGATGCATTGAACCCGACCCCCTCAGATATCGATGAAATTTTGTTCATAGCTAAATTTGATTAATACAAACAAACTCTCATTTTTAGAAATGACTGTTTTGCGATTTTTTGGGCGTGGCACAGTGGGAAAGTTTTCGAAAAAACGCGAAAATGGTCAAAAAGAGCTCCATTTAAACTACAATAACTCAGAATCGGCTGAACCGATTTCCATGATCTTGGTATCATTAAAAAGATATTTTAACAGGCTTTATGACACGTTTTATGACACAAAAAAAATTACACTGTAAAAAATTTATAAAAAAAAGAAACTTTTAACTAACGAAAAATCCAAAAAGATCAAGGGTTTTTTTACAGTGTATTACTTTTTTAGAAAGGTTTATCCTTCACCTATACCATATCAAAAAATAAAAATGGGTTCTTTTTTAGTTTTTTTTATATAATTTTTTAAGCAGTGTCACTTCTAGTTATTGCCCTTATATTTTATATTTACAGGTTAAATAAATAAACATAATCCTAGGAAAATTATGAATATGTTTCAACCCCAATTTTTTAAGTAGTGTCACTTCTAGTAATACGTACCGAAAGTTTTCGAAATAATTCGAATAACAGCAAAAATATCAGGTCACATTCTAACACATTTACAAAATAGTTCAACAATTATAACATTTTTTGAATGTTTACAAATAAAAAACCATCAACAATTGTTTATATTATTTGCCATGTTTTTATTAATTTGTGTTTTATTTTATTTACATTTTTTTAAAGTTAATTATTTGTAAGAAATTTTGCGCTGCTCAAATTTGGCACAGTCGGAATATCTGCGCACATGTACAAAAGTTTCATTTATCGGAATGAATGAATGAAAGCCTTGAGTTCCTGTTATAGTTTGAGCTTCTTTATATCTTGAAAATAGCTTTTCTTTAACGTTGTTGTATTCGTCAGCATCTGCGTAAGCAACTTGTATGGTAGTCTTATATGTTTCTGATGCCCAGTGATGGAGTTTCCCCGTTGTCTGGATTTCATTTTTATTTGCAATACTATAATTTCGAGCACCTCTCTTCAATGTTCCTCTGATTCCATCACATGCAGATTTTCCGTGACTGGTAGCATAAAAGTGCCATTCAGCGTCAATACCAAAATCAGATTTGTGATGGCATAAATTAATGAAGTTATATTTATTTTTATATTGTGCTCCTGCACCATCTGATACGTAAATGATTTTATTAATATTGTTGGTTATATTGGCCTTCACGAACTGTATAATTTTTGAAATATATAGATGAACTGCTATACTATCATGGGTATTGCAATCAGATATTATGGCGAAGCTTTTATGAGTTAATTTATCGTTATCTGAAAATAAACAAATAAAGGAAAAAAAACAAATAAATAAAAAATATTAAATATTTTGATGAGTGTGGATGGATGTGTTTACTAATACCAAAATATTAAAATAACTACCTTTGTAATAAATAACGAACGGATGTATTGTAGCCTGATCATTATTCCAATGGTATCCTTGCACGGCATCTTGTACAAGAAATGCATAATTTTCAGCAAAGTCCATTTGAATTAATATTTCTCCTTATAACAGCGCCGCTCTTTTATTGCTGATAAATTCAGATTGTCGCTTTGCTATGAAATGATGCGGAATCAGAACTTTGATGTGTTTAGTAAAATCGCTGACAAATGATTCTGGGTTGGTGGTTAACGTTTCCAGAACACATCTAATCGTTGTATTCCACTTTTTGTATATTATTTCTTCAGTTTGGTTATTTTCAAAATGTTTTAGCATATGCGTTTTTAGATTATTTAAATTTTTGAAGCAGTGACCACACATTGAAACGCAACACTCGCTTTTTTCTATGTCACCATCACAAACAACGAATTTGAGAACATCTTTGTAGTCGGTAAATGTGCATTCTCTTTCAATACAAATTGATTTTAAGCCACTTTTTTCAAACATCAATTTCATATTCTGATGCAATGTGCATACACAGATATTTTGCTGGTTTCCAACTCCAAGTTTCATACAATTTTTTGGCCTTAACATTGTAAATTTTGTAAAACCCACTTTGGCCAAGGGATGTTTTTTTTTTAAATTCGTAGTAAGATTCGCGTAGTGAAGATAACATCAGTCTTTTTTGAACTTTTTCACGTAAGTTTCCTTGTTTAACAGTAATTGAATCTTGCGATCCTGGCATCATTCGGCTAATTTCATCATCTTCATAAAATAACTTGACTGTGCTTAGAGGTTCGGTTGGTAAACTACGTGTGCTCATTTTTAAAAGATTGATATCTGCAAACTTCGTTTTATTCCTTTGGATATCTTTACTTTTTTTGATACAATCGTGAGATATATCATCCCCAAAACGATCTTTAATTTCTGCGTGACTAATATTGATTGGTAAGAGAGATAAAAGTTTTTGCTTTTCCAAAAGATTTAAGCTATTCTCTATTTGATATTTGATGTTTTGCAAAATTTCTTCGTAAATGGCTTTGACGTTTTCAAGTTGCGCTGACAAATCAGACAATGGATCAGCTCCAAGTGAATCTGCTACATTTTCCAAAATTTGCAGTGATTTTCTATTTCTGTATGCATCTCGTTTGATATAGTTCCTCTTAAGAGGCGACATTTGGTTTGGTAGATGAGGAATAATATGATCATTTATATTTTCAATGAGTTCGTTGCTTTCGATGTTTGCATTACGGCTGGTACAAGTTGGAAGTTCATTCAATTCTTCCCTAATTTCATCGCTGGGCGTTGTTGGTAAATAATTTGAGACTTCATTCTGCTCCACGTTGGATTCATTACGACTGCGCGCTTTTCTCAGTGTATTCCGGCAAGTTTCGCAAATACGGCTACAATGAATGCTGGCGACAGCTGGAAAATATTCAATTATATTTGCAGCCTCGTTTTCACTTATTTTACGAAGCGAAGCGCAACACTTATTAGATATTTTTATGCATCTGTACTTATTGTTTGAATTCATATTCACTCAAATTTTTAAAATATACACGTAAAAATTGTAATGGGATATCTTGGCTTCTCGAAACTGTTTATAATTATGAATTTCGGTACGTTCATCAGGTGCATTTATATAGCAATTTTTAAGGCAAACAAGAACTTTTTGGGGTTAAAACATATTCATAATTTTCCTGGGACAATGTTTACTTACACAGTAAAACATTTTTCAATTCATTGATTGCCAACTCAATTCTGAGAACTGTATGTAAAATTAGACCCAAAAAGAAGAATTTCAGCATCATTTGTTTTGTCTTCTTACCTGCCAAAATATTTTTAATATCGATTTGAAGTTAGTAACTATCGTATAAGGGAATTTTTCACGTTTTATGCACAACAATATTTGGAGAAAACATTGACACCTTTTTTATGATTCTGAGAATTAAAAAAAAAGGAATAAACAAAATAATAAATAAACCCACATTTAAGGGTGCTGATTATTTGGAGAGTTTTGCACAATTTGATACGTACAAGTGCTGAATCAGGTATATAGCCAGCCACCCTTAAAATATGCGCCCATTTATAAGTACCTGGCCGTAAAATATTGAAAAATACGTAGTATTTATAGGTGTGCATTGATCGATTTTTGTCATTCAGGCAGTGCCGACGAACGCGAACAGTGAAAGTGATTTTTCTCCAGTTTTTTAAAAGTGAATAACAACAAAACATGAAATATATCAATATGGAAAACAACAAGTGCCCAAATTTGGATGAATTTTGTTACGTTTGTGGTCATATCGTCCGAAAAATACAGAAAAAAGATTGAAAAATTTGTTTACTGAGCAATTCAAAAGTTTTTTATTTTAAGGGTGGTGGCTATAACTGATTTTTGAAATTCATACCTTTACTCAATTACGAATAAAAGCGAAACTCGTGCATCGATTTTCATGATCTTTGTCTCATTTTGCTCATAGGTTATGTGACTTTGCGAAAAAATAACTAGACTTGAAACTTATTTCCGTTTTGTATTTTTTATGAATTTAAAAAAAAAATATTTTTTTTCTTCATGCGCTTATTTTTAACTTGGAAATTGTGGCTTTTATAGGAAAATAATATATGAACAGATTAAGGAAATTGTAATTTTTAATTTTTTAAAATTTATTTCAACTAAATCGGGCTAGTGGTTGTCGAGCTATGTCAAACAACAGGGCCTAAAACGTGATAAATTCCCCAATACGATAGTACTAACTTCAAATCGATATTAAAAATATTTTGGCAGGTAAGAAGACAAAACGAATGATGCAGAAATTCTTCTTTTTGGGTCTAATTTCACATACAGTTCTCAGAATTGAGTTGGCAAATCATGTGTTGTACTGTGTTATTTTACCTGTAAATATAAAATATAAGGGCAATTACTAGAAGTGACACTACTTAAAAAATTATATAAAAAAAAACTAAAAAAGAACCCATTTTTATTTTTTGATATGGTATAGGTGAAGGATAAACCTTTCTAAAAAAGTAATACACTGTAAATAACCCTTGATCTTTTTGGATTTTTCGTTAGTTAAAATTTTTTTTTATAAATTTTTTACAGTGTAATTTTTTTTGTGTCATAAAACGTGTCATAAAGTCTGTTAAAATATCTTTTTAATGATACCAAGATCATGGAAATCGGTTCAGCCGATTCTGAGTTATTGTAGTTTAAATGGAGCTCTTTTTGACCATTTTCGCGTTTTTTCGAAAACTTTCCCACTGTGCCACGCCCAAAAAATCGCAAAACAGTCATTTCTAAAAATGAGAGTTTGTTTGTATTGATCAAATTTAGCTATGAACAAAATTTCATCGATATCTGAGGTGGTCGGGTTCAAAATTTCAGTTTTATCTCGATTTTTAAATGAAATTCATCATAAGGCAATAATTTAATACTTTAGCAAGATATTTAGTCAAATACATTGAAACCAAAAAATATTATATTGCACTATATCATATATGTATTTATCATATTTTAATACTATTTTATTACATATATATCGAGTATAGATGACACGTTTAAGAAGAATTATTGTAACAGCACCGCATTATCGGCGTGTGATGCACTAGTGCATGCGAATATTTTCATTACTCACTCAATATTGTTGGCCGTACCAATATATCATTCGTCAAACCAAAAATATGTATGTTGAATCCTTTCGATGATTCAAATTCATATGCGAGAACGAAACGCAACATAGGTTATAAGTATATTAACTAACTAGAGAAGTATAACCATAGATTGAGACTATTAAGTAAGTTTTGTAAAAATGTTATAAAAGAGCCGAGATGGCCAACAATAAAGCTGACTTTAATTAACTACACAAGCTGGCAGATCTCCGCTTTCTTTAGCTAATTTTTAAACGTCTCTGTTTGCCTTGGACATAGTTCAAGTCGGCCAATACTGCAGCCTATAGCGAAGGCAAACTCTGCCGCTATAACATATTAATACGATCCTGAATATATCTTAACATGGCGATCCTAAATATAATATAACACTAGATATTTTGTATTTGTGAATTCTTGTAATTTTGAAATTCTGACAACGGATTTGATTTCGAATCTAATGTCATAGTTTTAAAATTTAAGATGGAAGTTAGGGTTGCCACCTAAATTTTTTTAGGTGGCACAGTATTGCCACGTAGTAAAATGTATTTTAAAGAGTTTTAAACATCATTTAACAGTGTTAGGAGGTCGCTGATTCCGAATCTGAACATAGAATTTTAAAATTCAATATGGTGGAGAGGGCTGCCACCTAATTTTTTTATTTTTATGAATTCGGTGCTGGCACGAACACTAGATAAAAATGGGTCGCTGAATCCGAATCCGTTGTCATAATTTCAAAATTATGAAATTTTTGTAAAGGGTATTTTTTATAGAGTGATACAAGTTTAAATCATTATAATATAGTTTTAATATCAATGAAACTGGCTTTATTGGATAGAAAATTTTATGACATTAATGCTTAAATATGATTTTGGCCATTTGGCCGCCACGGAAGTGACTTTACATAACCCCAAAGAAAGTAATCCAATGGGGTTAAATCACACGATCTTGGGGGCCAATTAAATGGGCCATTTCGTGAAATTATTTTTTCGTCAAAAGTTTCCTTGAGTAAATCAATTGTAGCGCCCGTTGTGTGACATGTGGCTCCGTCCTGTTGGAACCACATATCAGCAAGATTAATGCCAGCTAATTGAGGTACGAAAAAACTTCGAATCATGTTCCTATACCGTTCACCATTGACAGTAACATTCTGACCATCGTTTTTGAAGACATATGAGCCAATGACTCCGCCAGCCATAAAGCGCACTAAACAGCAATTTTCTGTGGATGTAATGGTGTTTTGACAAAAGCTTGTGAATTCTCCTCACTACAAGCATGACAATTCTGTTTATTTACGTACCTATTCAACCAAAAATGGGCTTCATCGGAAAATAAAATTTTCCATGGAAATTCAAAATCAATACCAATTTGTGCTTCAGCCCATTCGCCGAATTGGCGGCGCATACGATGGTCGTTTGGCTTTAATTCCTGCACAAGTTGAATCTTGAAAGGTTTTAAGCCAAGATCTTTTCGTAAAATCTTCCATAAAGTGTAAGGACACAACCCCAGTTGCTGAGAACGGCGACGAATTGATTAATTAGGATCATCTTCAATGCTTTCCTGTACAGCGGCTACAGATTCTTCAGTGCGCACTGTTCGGCGTCTCACGGGATGCACATTATCAGTAACTGTAAATGTGGTCCGAAAACGACCTATTGTTCTTCGAATTAGCAGCTCTGAAGGACGATTTTGTACGCCATAAAATGGACGAAGTGCACGATAAGTTTGACGAACAGAACCATTATTTTGATTAAAAATTTCCACAGTTTTCACGGGTTGTTCTGGTGTAAGTCGATCCATAATAAAATGTCAAAGCAAATTAAACAAAAAACAACTATCAGCTGTTAAATGAGTCGCCAAATAAAACAGTAATGCCAACTCAAAGTTGTATCACTCTATAAAAAACACCCTTTATAATAGGAATTTTTGTATTAAAAATGTATAAATTGATACGAGAGAAAATCCAATTAATTCTGAAATATACAAAATCAATATTTGCTTTAAATAAGACTAATTTTTCGAATCAAAAATCAGTAAGAGCGTGCCACCGTGGACGGCATCAAAAAGAAAGATTTACACAAAGAACTATTCCAGCAGGGCCCCACCACAAAAAAAGATTCTTAAAAAAAATCTTCTTTGTGAATTGCATCATGAAAAAGAAAGATTTATGCAGTAATTCAATTACAAAAAGAATGATTACGGTTACAGTAACCGTAATTATAATTCTGCTGTTTAACAATTACTGTAATCGTAATAAAGAAATTTTTTGATTACGACTACAGTAATTGTAATTGTAATTTTTATAATTAGGATTACTGTAATTGTAATTAAAAATATTTTGATTATGATTACAATAATCGTAATCTTTATTTTTGAAGATTACGATTATAATTCGTAATTTCAATTGTAATTTTTAATAATACTTTCGTAATTCGTAATTCGATTACATCCCAGCTCTGATTAAAACTGATTGGTTCCTTGTTAACTAATAATTCATATAAGCCTGGTGTAAAAAGCTATTGTGAGTTACCAACATTTATATTGGTTGAATCAAAAGTAGTTGGTTCTTTACCCAATCTCCATATCAGATTTTTATCCTTGTGAGGACCATAGGTTTTATCAAATTTGTTTAAATAAACTTTCGATAAATTGAATTGAGTAGCTTGATCCGGATTTATTGCAATGGTGACATCATCATTTTCCATATCATTATCAGCATTATCATCATCATGAGTATCATCATCATTATCAGCATTAAATGATTTAAACGCGGATGAACTTTTATCGATTTCCTTACTATCAAGGCTTGTAGAAAATGCATTATTATCATGCTTGGTCTTTTTAAATGGTGTGCTGGTAGTAACTTTATTATCCTTAAAAGAGTTATCTGAATATTTTTAATTTTTTATTGTTGTTCTATTATTATTAGTTGATTGAATTATTTCGTTCAACGGTTTTGATATTGGCTTAAAGCCTTTTCTAAGAGCTCATCATTTGCAGCTTCTCCGAGCTGAAGACTTTTATTTCTAGTTTTAACAAGATTGCTAACTAGATTTATTTTCTTATTAATATTGATAGTTGGTGTGTTTAGTAGTTGGCTGTTTAAGAGTATAGCCCAGTTTAGCAGTTAGCTGTTTAGCAGTTAGCTGGTGAGCAGTTAGCTGTTTAGTGTTATCAGTTTAGCAGCAGTTGTTGTACTGATTTTAAAATATCTATACTGTTTCTCTTATAGACTAATAAAAACATCGAATCCTTTCCTATAGCCCCCATTATTCGTGAGGTCATTCTTATTAATAACTAGAAAACTATTAATAACTCATGAAATGTCTTAAAAGACATATCAGAACCAACATGATCATTATAAATGTGTTCTATAATCTTTTCATCCTGTTTAAATATTATAATCATATTAGCATTATCACAAATCTGGTGTTTTAGTATACGTGTGTAAGTTTCACATAAGTAAAAGCTATCAACGTCTTTGTTGCGTCCCATGCAGAAGTAAGATCGAATATGATTTTGTTTTCGCAAGCTGCATCATCGAATTAAAATATTGAGTTGGGTTGCACTTCGTCTGGAGATATGACGTTTTCAAATGTATCTCAATGGGATTAATAAGACGCTCCAAGTATTGATATTTTGGTTGCTGTGCCGACTTTGAGTACAAGTAAATACTTCGAAATTTCAGTCCATTAGGACTTTCAATAAGACTGATCATCACATTTGTTTTTCCATGAACTATGTGTGTAACGAACTGTGTCGTATTCTATTTGATGAATTTAACTTTGAATCAATATTCTTTACGTTAAATGTTTTGTGTTGTTTTAAGAATCGCATAATGCAAACTACTAAATGATATATATATCAGATCCTTTTATTGATATTAATTCACTTTACTTTCAACCTTTAATTGGAAAAGAATAAATATTAATGACAATTATTTATAAAAAGACAATCAGTTTTAGTCCATCCTTCATTGGAAAAGGCATCTTGAATAATTTTTTAGACAAACTTCTCATTGAACTTCATTTACCCGGATATCAATTTTGTGGACCTGGATCAAAATTAAAGAAAAATCAATCCTTTGGATGCCGCTTGCAGACAACATACGCAAGATGTAGTACACACAAAAAATAAAGATTTGGAAAAAAGACATATTGCTGATAGAATCTTGGCTGAAAAGGCTTGGCAAAGAGTTAACGCAAGTGAAAGTAGTATTGCTGAAAAATCAAACGCTTGGCTTGTAACTAACGCAATGAAGGTGAAAACAAAATTTGGTGTGGGTAACGTTACCAGTACAAATAGATCTCCTCAAGTAAATGGGCATCGACTATTTAGACACGCCTTAAAAAGTGATAAAATGAAAATTAAGAAAAATAAAAACTTGGATGATGCAGTTAAAATTTCAAGAAAAGTTGTAAACAATATTTTCAAGGGGGAAAAAATCTCTGATTAAGACACCGAGTAACTCCACTACCTAAATCTCGAGGTTTTCTCCCGCTTGCACCTATATTCGCTGCACTGGGTGCACTTGGTGGTCTAGCTAGTGGAGAATCTGGCGTTACAAAAGCTATCAATGCAATCAAAACTGGAAAAGATCAGTAAAATTAAGCAAAACGACAAAACAGTAAAATGGAATCAATTGCAATGGGGAAAGGCATGTTTCTAAAGCCATATAAAAAGGGATTTGGACTTTTTTTAAAACTTTACCAGTAGAATTTTTGATGAAGCTACCCAACAGAGCTCTTTCTGATGTAGATTTGAGAAAATATGCTTAAAGAAAATCTGTTTTCTAGAGGAGTGTTTATATGTGACACTCTTCCAATCAATCTATTTAAAAAAGAATGCGGAATAATTAATACTAGTATCGCCTGTGGTCGAAATTCGACCAACTTTCTGAAATTTCAATTGTTTTTCTCATTCTGAGGCATTGACCTTGCCTTAAGAAAATGTGTTGTACTAAGAAAATCTTAAGTTTCGAGAGAAAGCTCCATTTTTCGAGATATCGTCATAACTTTTATATCAAAAATTTTCACAATTTACTATTTTTAAAATAAAAAAATGTGCTATAAAAAAATGCTTATTATAGGATATCCGTAAGATATAGCGAAAAATGTTTTTCCTACATTGAATTAATATCTTAAATTTCCTCCTACGCCATGTTCTTTCATTTCTTATATTTTAGGTTTTACTTCAGAAATATTTCAATGCTCACATTTCAGGTCAAAGGTCACATAACTATTCGGTGAACTTCTTCTACCTATTCCAATTTATTTAAAAACATTATCAAAATCGGTTCAGAAACACGAAAGAACTACGCCAATTTTTATATACAGTAAATATCGGCTATATGCAAATTTTAAAATGTTGAAATATTTTTGCATATAAACAGTATTTGCAATTAAGCAATAATCGGCTATATGCAAAATATATGCATATAAGCAATAATCGGCTATATGCAAGATATATGCACACATGCAATATTTCCCTGCAAACAAAAGAAATCATATTGGCTTCATTTTAAAGCAAATTAAATCACATTTTATTTCAAATACATATTACTCTTGTGTAATATCAACTTAGTTTCAGTTAAACTTAGTATCATTTACAGTTTCAGTTAAAAAATATATGTACATATAAAAGGTACAAAATTATTTGAAAAAATCCGGAATTGTTTTGGTCTTGGTTTTTTCAGCATTTTTTAAGACTAAGTCTTCAATGTCTTCAAAACCTCTAAGGCACTTATATTATTATTAAAAAAGTGCACGCAGCGAATCCAAACTAAGCAAAGCCTCTTTGGTTGAGATATGCTTGTCATTAAAAGAAGACTGAACGAACACTTCTTCATCATCATTTAAATTTTCATTTTCTCCCAATACGTCTGCAACAATATCTTCGTCGAAAATGATTCCAAAGCAAGCAAGATTGTTGTCGCACTGAATGTTCTCGGTATCTTTATTGTACCATTTGTAGTTTTCGCCTTCAACATCTGTCTCAGCTACCTCATCGGTGTCTGGAATTTGGTCAATGCCTGCCTGAAATTAGCAGCTTATGTTTATAACTTATATTTACTAAAGTGTATCAGCTTTACGGACTTACCTTCTTAAAACAATTAATAATTGTTTATTGCATCACTAAGTTCCAAGCTCGATATGCATAGCGAATACCATCCAACAGTGAGAGATTTCAGAAAAGCAATTACTGATAAGTCTTTCTCCAGTGCACAAATTTGTTTTTTTATTAAAATTTTCCGGTATTCCATTTTAAATGAGTGGATGATGTCCTGATCAAGCGGCTGTATTATAGCAGTTGTGTTTGGCGGAAGAAACTCAATTGTTATATTGGAAAATTTCGAATCTGTTTTGTGACAGGGAGCATTATCAATTATCAGACAAATGTGCATATTGCTCTTTTGTAGATCTTTATTCAGATCTTCCGGGATGTTCGTCCAAATACCACTCGTCATCCAAGCGTTTATGTTACTATAGTATGGCTTTGGTACCTCTTTCCCAGTGAAACACCGTGGCTTCTTTGATTTTCGAATGCAATACGCTCGTTTATATGTGCCAGTTGCGTTGCACAAGAACAGCAATTTGAGGTGTTGCTTCTGAGTTTTGAATCCTTTTGGGTTCTCATACTTGCTTTTGTAGCTTCCATTTGGCAATGCCTTGTAGTACAAACCAGTTTCATCGGCATTAAATATGGAATCGGCAGTAAAAGTGTCCAATATTTGCGGCAAATGATTAGAGATGAAAGTGGCTGCACTTGTTGCATCATTTTCACTGGATTCTCCGTAAATCTTAGCGTAGTTAATGACATTTCGTTTGCACCAGCGCTGCAGCCAGCTGCGGTCTGGCGCATACTCTTCATTAAGTTTTAAAGCAAATTCCTGTGCTTTAGCGAGGAGAACAGGACTACTTACAATTCCATTTTGCGATCGTATCTGGTTAAACCAGGAAAAAGGTGCTTTCTCCAAATTAACGTGTGTACTTTTTCTATCCCGTTTCTTATTAGGATTTTCTATAGCACGGATCTTACTTTCATTAATTTTTATCCGCGAAATGGTGCTAATGCTTACTTTGCTAAACGAAATTTTTTGTTCAGCTGTTAGAACACGATGCGACATTGTTGCAATTTGTATCACAAAATAGTTTTTTTAACTAGTGATGTGAAATAAAGAACTAGCGATGACACGTAAACGATTACAAAGTTAAGTGTTGCCGTGTTGGAAAATTTGCTAACAACCGATTAAATTTGGTACATAATTATTAAATTTTGTTGAAAAAATTTGCATAAATGAAAGATTTGCTTATAAACGATTTGCCTATAAACAATTTTATTCCAATAAGAAAGTAATAAAACATTACGCGCTAAAATTTTAAATATTTGCATATAAGCAGAATTTGCATATAAGCGATTCATCATATAACCGATATTTACTGTATAACGAAATGGCTTAAAACATAGATTTGTGTATATAACTTTGGAGTGGTTTAAAATATTTGAAAATTTTTTCACAGAAAATATTTTTTAAGCTGTAAAACTTTGTAGAAAATATAAAAACAACGTATTGAAAAATTAAATTTTCATCAAAAAAAAAAATCATAGGGGGTAGCTCATGATTTTCGATGATAGAAACTGTTTTTTGCATTATATGTCAAAATGAAGCAATTTTTGCTAATAAATGATATGTCATATGAAAGAGTGTGAAAATGTTATAAGAAAAAAATTACAACAACAATAACGTTTGGACTATTTTTTGAGCAAAAACTGAATATTTTAGAGGTATTTTTAAAACCATTTAAAACATTGAATTGGTGAGATAACGGTAAATCTTTTCTTATTTCTCCAAAGTCAATTAATTGATCTTTCAGCCAAAGAAAATTTGATGAAATTCGATTGAAAAATGGCCAAGATATTTGCTTGCAAAATCAAAACTTGAAATTTCAATCGTTTTTTTCTCATTCTGAGGCGATGACCCTACTTCAAGGAAATACGTTGTACTGAGAAAATCTACATTTTTTAAGATATCTCAATAGTTTTGATGTCATTATAACGGGAATTTTTTTTAACATACCCGAGAAAAATATTACCAAGAAAGCTTTCGTATATTGTTATATTACTCAACCAACGACTTTTTATACAAAAATACGTTGTACTGAGAACATCTATAGTTTTCGAGATATCGCTATAATTTTTATGTCAAAATAGCTGAAAATTTTCAGACTTTACTATTTCTAAGAAATTTCACCTTCACAATATATATTCACTCTTGTTGTATAAAAAAATACTTATTGTAGGGTATCCGTAAGAGATGGCGATAAATGTCGCAAGTATTTTTTGCACACCTTATCAATGTCTAAAGTTCCCTCTTACATTATATTCTTCCATCTGTTACAGTTTAGCTTTTATTTAATAAATGCTCTTTTTACGTTCATACTTCAGGTCGAAGGTCACCAATCTAAAATGTAATCATACTGTGCAGCCAGATCTTTCATTTAATACCTCATTCGCCATTCTACCTCTTCTTAGCCTTGAGATTCCTTATTAAAAATAATACAAACTTTCAATGTCAATATTTCGGGTCAGCGGTCATAAATTTAAAATATAAATGATTCTGCACATATAGGGCGCTTCGAATGATTTCATTGCCCTTATTCTAAAATTAATATCGAAAAAGTGTACGACAACATTTGATGTTTGCCTATTAATACATAAGATAAATACATCAAAGGGCCCTGGGGGTCAATTCCCGTTTTGCGTTAAAGTAAAGTGAAAAGAAGCTTTTCACAATAGTTTTCATTTGAAGATTTCACTTTTTCACTTCACTGCGCACAAAAACGCGATTCTTGTTCGCCTAGTGAAAAGTAGCTGCTGAATAGCATTTGAGAGTTGCTGAATGTCTATTAAACAAAGCTTTTATGAAAAATAAATGTAAACAACTTATTAGATAGTAGAAAATATTTTCAAAAATGGCTTTATTGAACATGATGATGACTTTATTATGACTTCAACATTCTTTTTATTGATTTATGTAGAGAAAACTTAAGGATTTTTAGGAGGAGACTTCGCGATGAAGAAAACTCATTCAGCAGAATTTCGGAGGAACACTTCGACTTATATCGCTTTCCCAAAGCTATAAACTTGATTAAGAAAGTAAAACTATATATTAAAAATAAGCAATAAAAAAGAAAAGTATAATGAATTTTGCATAAATAAATATAACCAAAATAAGTTTTTCGGTAGCATAAAATAGCCGAAACTAATATAGCAAGTCGATAACGCGCGTTTGCAACCGGCGTTAACTTTGTTTTCATTTCAGCTAAAAATAAACAGCTGTTGCAGTTTTAACACACAACGGGAATCGCGTTTTCCGTGTAAAGCTGAAAACACTTTTCATATGACGATAACGCAGAACGGGAATTGACCCCCTGGAACACATTGTGTAGCATACTGGAAAAACAACAATCACATCGAATATTTTCACAGGTTTGGAAATTTACAACCGCCAAAGGAAATAATAAAATATTTAGTAAAAAACATTTACTATAATTATAATAGATATCAAAATGTAAACACAATAAATTGTGGGCATTTATGTTTAAAATCCTTATTTTCCAAAACTGAAATAAATTAAAAAAAAACTTTATCACTAATTGGTTTGCTTATATTCCTAAAATATTTTTTGCTTATCCTAAGATTTGCATTCAAGAAATATTTTTTTTGCTAAACCTTTTATCGCAACCAATTTATGTTTAAAATACTTGACCGCAAATTTGTTTGCTTATCTTCCTAAGATTAACATTCAAGAAATATTTTTGCTAAACCTTTTATCACAACCCCTCGACTTGACCACAAAATTGTACTTGTATTCAAACCTTTTTCACGCTCATGATATTTCATATTTTTATTAAAATTCTTGCGGTCTTTCGATAGAGATTGCAGAAATATAAATAAGGATTTCGCTAAAATAAATTATTATAAATATCGATAGTTTTAATATAAATTAATTAGTCAAGTCTTTAGTCTACAAAACAAAAGATTCAATAAAAATGAGCTTCACCGCGAAAAAGAACAGTTTCTCAAAAAAAAAAGCTGCTCCTAAAAAAACCTGCAGCGGGGGTGCAAGCACACATCCCAGGGAAAAAATATCCGATTTTAAACGTAAGAAAAATCAACACCTGACTCTGTTGTTTCTCCCAAATAAATTCAGTTCCTTAACGGATGCTGGAGTGCTGGAAATGGGAGAAAGAAAGCTGCGAATTTCAAGGAAAATCGAGGAACAGCTCGAAATCGAGGAGATAAATCAGGAAAGCAGTATAATATTTTATATATTTTATATTTTATTTATTGGATGATGGATGAATTCCCTATTTCTATGTTTATAAGGGATTGGCTACAAGGCCTTTCTATCTCAGCCGCAAGGCTTTTAACATTTGCTGCCCTTAGATAGGATTATTTTAGCCACAAGGCTATGTTCCTATTTTGCCACAAGGCAAATTGATTTTTGAAGCCACAAGGCTACTTTAAAATAAATCAAGCAGAAGTTTTAGTTTTGCTGAATTTTAGCATTCTCCTCTTCTTTATTTCTTGCATGGGTTTTTATACACAAATTATTGAATGAAAACTAACAATATAATATTTTCACTCAATATAATATTCTTACAAAATACATTCTTAACATAAAATAACTCAAACGATTTAAATTCATTGTAGTGTACTTACACAGTCACTATTACCGTTTTTACGATACAAAAACGATACAAAAACAGTGCAACATTAAATTAAAATCCAACAACATTTTTGATGCAACTTAAAACCCAAAAATTATGACGGGCACTAAGAATCAAAAATATCGTAACAAATGTCATTCACACTTCTAAAATGCTGAGTTGTTTTTATCCCCTCTTGCTGCTTGTATCGTTTGGATACTTAATTCTCTGCTCAAGCACAACAACAACAACGCTGTTGTTAGTGCAATGCAATTACAATATGAGCAGTGCACTGGAGTAAATACAGCGAATATATTATGTTACTCCAATGCAACTGACCTGCCGAATTTTCAAGGCTATCAACGCCAACATTGTTGTTGTTGGCTATTGGAATGTGGCTGGGAACCGATCGACTAACGGGATCGATTGGTAACCCATCGTGAAAATAAGGGCGGAGTCTAAAATACTGGCATGAATAATTTTAAGAAAAATACTGTTTTTTTTAGTATATAAGAAAAAAAGAATAACCAAATAAAGGAGAATTTAATTTAAAGTCTAAGACAAGAGAAGCCTTTAAATTTTATGTTTCAAATTAATTTCCCTTGAAGTGCCGGCTAGGCCCAAAACATACTAAAGCTGACGAGCTATATACGTAACTCCGTGGCGCGTCCCCAAAATATAACTCAGATAGATACCAACACATAGCGATCCTGCCGCTTCCCTGGACCTTCAATAACTAGGACGAATTTTCTGAATACTAAGCAATCAATACATTTTTTTCTTTCATGAGCGATGAACGAGGAATTTCATAAAAAATTCGATGATTTACTAAAAAAAAAATACAACAGTTTCAAACAGAAGTCAAAAATTCAGAAACAGCGGCAACTTTGCCAAACACAGACGAGGCTCCATTATATATTCCGACACCCATACCTGGACCAAAGAAGCTCACAATAGAAGAATATAAAGGCCGCTTTACATTATCCCACTGTGTGTTAACACATGTCAAAATTTTCATGTGTGATAGAAAGTGAGATGGTGTAAACAACGGAAAGCAATGTGTGTTCTGATTTTTTTGGCATGTCGTACCACATTTTATTTTTTGGTTTGTTTCTAATTTCATCACACATTCTATCCCACCAGAGATGCATTTTACCATAAACTTACTTGAAATTTATTATTTAGGTGAGAAAATTTTAAGCTCGTAATGTATTTTCAAATGGAATAACAGAAGGAAGCAGTTTTACAGCTTATTGAACTTTGTAGGGGCTTTAAATTGATTAAAAACCGATTCATTACTCAAATTTTCACGTTTTAGTATAGTGTAAAGTATAAAAATGCGGTGCGACTCTGTGAGATAGTCTAAAAGCGAAAAATTAATTTCTTCATACAAAAATTAAAAATGACAGCATGATGAAATTCAATTATACTTTCTATCTCACATGTGGTAACACACAGTAGGACAATGTAAAGCGGCCTTAAGCAACGTCAACAATCAAAACGGCAACAACCAAAATCTAAACCCCAACAGGGAAAAAGGAAACACACTAGAAAGGGCAGGTACGTCCGCCAGAAAGCAGAGCTACACGAACTATACAGACTCATAGCAATCGTAAAAGGACAACAAAAAAGGGACATTGCTAGCAAAATAAAAGATCTGAAATACAAAATCAAACACAAAATTAATTAGAATGCAATCTTCAACAACAAACTCAACTACAACAATCTGTTTCGCTTGTGAAGCATCAGTACAACACATAGAAGAACACCTTAACTCACACCAAAATATAATAGACGACGCCAACGACAGGTTACAAAAAGCAGAAACACTCCACAATTTTATCTACAAGAATCCAACATACACAGAAGACAGGAAAAATATAGACAACCCAAAACTGAAGCACCTGCTATTTTCAAAATACTAATAAAATTTTGTTTTTTTTTTTTAAAAAAACATATATTTTTTTATAAATATTCATTATGTATTTAAGATACTACTGACAACATAAAACATAAAAAAAAACCAAAACGTTAAATATTGTCTAATATATTCTTTTTTTACTATTTCTCTGATCCCAAATTTCAGTCAACTAGCTTACAACGTCACAATGCTTGACAACAAAAACAAAGATTACATAACGATAAATGAAAATATAGAAAACAATTTAGGTTCTTCTATATCAAAGAAAGAATTTTCCACCATAAGCACAACAGCTTTGATAACACTTGCAGTAATCCTAATTTTATTTTACATCGGTTACAAATTAAATAACTACTGCAAACAATATGTTCTAAAACACACTAACCGTTTGTAAAATCCAGTTTAGTTCAATCAATCGCTTACGTATGCCACACTTCATACTCCATGAGAACTCTACTTAAAATATATAAACAATTGAAACAAATAAGAGCAAATATAAAAAAGTCCATTAACAGGGGCTACACTTCACAAACTGTTAATCTCAAATCATCACAAATAAACACATACATAAAAAATTTCAACGCTCATTTGAACGCAATACCACAAAATCTTGACACAGCTCGTTTAGCTGAACAATTTTATCTACTACACATAAAGAAACAATTTCTCTATTGAGTTCAATGTCTATTAACGAAGAAACTCCACCACAAACTGCAGCAACCATGACGAATACTGCAACTTTCAATTTAGAAACTATTATAAAAATAGTTCCAACCTTTTTAGGTAACTATAAGGAATTAGACAGTTATCTCAAAATAGTAGAATTACTATATAACTCTTTTAACACTGCAGACAAAGCAAAGCTTATTGACTTAATCATTAGCGTAAAATTAGATACAAAAATACGCACAACTATAGCAAACATGAGTAACGTAACGACACTAGATCAACTCAAGGATGTTTTGAAATCATCATACAAATCTACATTGACCACATCCCAAATCCACACAAAATTGTCAACTTTGACACAAAAAAACAACAATATCACCCAGTACAAAGACAAATTAATATCTCTCATATCGGAATTAAACAACATACAAATTTCAGAACTAACAGGTGATGCAACGCAACAATCCGTAATCATCAAGATGAATGAAACTTGTGCTTTAAACATATTTAAAAATGGTTTAAATGATGACCTAAAGAACACAATATTTGCTGCCCAACCAAAGTCATTAACAGATGCAACAAACCTAGCACTCGAGCTAGAAAATAATAACAAAACAAACAACCAATTATTGTATTTCCAGAATAATAACTACAATCAACGCAAACACACTCAAAACAAAACCACAAGATACAACTACAACGGATATCAAAATAACAACAATAATTCAAGAAACCAAGGTCAAAGAAACAACAGTTTCAAAAGAAATCAAATTTTAAACAACAGCAATAGAAGAAACAGTAATGCATACAGATATGCACAAAATAATAATAACACATATAGAAACTCACGAAATAATAACAATAGTAATGCACATAGATATGCACAGAATAATAACAATGCGAATGCACACCGTAATTCAAATATGAATAGAAGACAGAATTACAACAACACAAACCAGCGTGATAACAGAAGAATGTTCGCTTTTGAAGTTAAAAATCAGGGAAACGACGAGCGCTCGAATGTCGAGGAAGATCATCCGGGACAGCAAAATTAAGGATATATAACCTATCGGATATCAAAACAAACTATATCATAGCAAAATGTTATAACTCCAAAAAACCACTTACTTTTCTTATCGACACAGGAGCAGATATAACTATCTGCAAATTAAACAACATTGAAGCAGACTTGAAGATGGACACTAAATACAAACTCACGGGAATAACAAATGAACAAATAACCACTCTAGGCAAAATCACTTTAACATTAGATTTTCAACATAAAACACTTTTGCACAATTTCCACGCAGTTGAAGACAATTTTCCGATACAAACGGATGGAATATTAGGCAGAGATTTTTTATCTAAAAACGCATGCAAAATTGACTACGAGACACAAACATTGACGATAGCAATAGAAGACATAGACATCGTGACACCGTTACACTTTAATAAACACGTGTATGACACAAAACGTATACCACCAAGAACAGAAATGATACATCCCATTTCATTAAATTTAAAAGAGGATAGTGTAATTCTTAACGATGAAATACAACCCGGTGTATTTTTAGCGAACACAATAATACCAGCGACCGGTAAATGTCACGTAAAACTTTTGAACACAACAAACGCCGTAGTTAAACTAACCAAATTAACACCAAAAACAGAACCACTTTCTAACTACATTCAATTCAATCATATTAACACATTTAACAAAACACGCTTCAAAAAACTAGCCCAAGAACTACAGGTAGACACTAATCACCCTTTAACAGACATTTTTAGGGGTTTCCAACACATTTTCCATCTAGAAGACGAAAAACTAACAGTAAACAACTTTTATACACAGACATTTACTACAAATGACACAACACCTACCTACATAAAAAATTACAGACTACCTCACGCCCATAATGAAGAAATCCATAAGCAAGTACAAGAATTACTAAAAAATGACATCATTGAAAACTCAATAAGCCCTTACAATGAACCGCTATTGCTAGTACCTAAAAAGTCAGAAGATGACACAAAAAAATGGCGACAAATTAATTAACGACAAATTCCCACTGACAAGAATAGAAGACGTTTTAGACAAACTTAGTCGAGCAAAATACTTCTCCACACTCGACATGACAAGCAGTTTTCACCAAATACCTTTAGATAAAAAGTCCAGACCACTAACAGCCTTCTCCACAAATGATGGACACTATCAATTCAAACGACTACCTTTCGGATTGAAAATATCCTCTAATAGTTTTCAACGCATGCTCACGCTTGCATTAACTGGTTTAACCTCAGAAGCATTTCTTTATGTCGATGACATAATAGTTTTTGGTTGTAGTCTACAACACCACAACAACAATCTAATTAAAGTTTTTGAACGACTATCTCAATACAATTTAAAATTGAATGCAGCAAAATGCAAATTCTTGAGACCAGAAGTAGTTTACCTTGTACACTTAATTACACAACATGGAATCAAGACTGACCCATCAAAACATGACACAATAAAATATTATCCGACTCCGACAAATGCGGACGAAGTACGACGTTTTGTAGCTTTTTGCAATTATTACAGACGATTCATCAAAGATTTTGCTAGTATCGAGCAATGCCTAAACAACCTACTAAAGAAATCACAAGCATTTAAATGGACGGAACAATGCCAACAAGCTTTTGACACACTAAAACAAAAATTAATTGAACCTCCAGTGTTACAATATCCGGATTTTTCAAAATCTTTTATTGTAACAACTGACGCCTCAAACTTTGCCTTAGGTGCTATCTTATCACAAGGAGAAATAGGTAAAGACCTTCCTATTTCGTTTGCGAGTAAAACACTTCAAAAACACGATTTGAACAAACCCGTGATAGAAAAGGAATTATTAGCTATTCATTGGGGCATAAATTTCTTCAAGCCATACTTATATGGTAGAAAGTTCATTGTGGTTACAGACCACAGACCATTAGTGTCACTATTCAGCCATAAAAACCCATCATCAAAAATGACAAGGATAAGATTGGATCTTTCGGACTATGATTTCGAAATAATATTCAAAAAAGGAAAAGTTAATACTAACGCTGACGCTCTATCGCGTATAAAAATAGATTCAGCAACATTAAAAAAAATGATTCCCTCAGAAGAGGATAAAAAAATAAAGAAAGCATTGATTTTAACAAGGGGTATGAAAATGAAAGAAAATGATAAAATTAAACAAAATGAAGAAAATGAAGAGAATATAATTATAAAAGAGAGATGCATGATTTCAGAAGAGCCTGATCAACTTTTCATATGGGAATGCACATCGATATCTGACGTCAAGAACATAAAACGCTTAAAATTTGAAATAAACAAAAATAATTTGAAGAAAAATATAATTGTCGACAATAAAGATGATTTCGTACTAGTGCGATGTGGTGATAATCCAACGAATCTGGATTCGACATTGGAGAAACTATCATCTGAAATGTATAAAGAAAATATAAAAGAACTAGCGCTAGAGGCAAAAGATGCCATGTTTGAAATAATCGATAAACAAACATTTAAGAAAAAATTCAATAAGCTGCAGCATAAAAGAGAGAATAAATATAAAAAATCACTTAAAATACTAATATACGAGACCCCACGAAACATAAAAAACAAAACAATGCAAAAAGAATTAATAAAATAATTCCACAATTCACCCCAGGGAGGACACTTAGGAATCAGAAAAACAATACTTAAGTTAAAACAACGTTACTCATGGAAAAACATGAGACAAATGATTAAACAACATGTAAACACATGTGAAAAATGCGCACGAAATAAACAGATACGGCACACAAAACAAAAGATGAAAATAACGGACACTCCAACCACAAGTTTCGAAACAGTGGAAATCGACACTGTCGGTCCACTTAAGATTTCAAACGGATACCGCTACGTGCTGACAATGCAATGTCAACTAACAAAATTCGTTATTGCTCATCCTATAGAAACCAAGGATGCAAAAACAATTGCACAAACTTTGGTAAAACAACTTATACTTAAATTCGGTTTATTTAAGTATCTAAAATCAGATCGCGGAACAGAGTTCACAAATGAACTTCTTAACAACATATGTGAGTTACTGAAGGTTAAGCAAATTTTTTCGACCCCCTATCATCATGAGACATTGGGTTCATTAGAGAAAAACCATAGAACACTTAATGAATATTTGCTATCATTTGCAGACGACTTTGAATGGGACAAATGGATTCCATATTATACGTTTGCATATAATTCAAGTCCACATGTCGACACAGAATATACACCTTTCGAATTAATTTTCGGAAAACTTACTTCCCTACCAAGCGATTTGATTGAAAAAACAACAACACGGTATAATTTAGAAGATTACTCAAACGAACTAAAAATAAGACTAAAAACCGCATTAAGCAAAGCTACAGACATGATAAACATTTCAAAGAATAAAAGAAAAACACAGTATGATAAAAATGTAAACGTTTCAAATTTTGAAGTAGGAGATCAAGTTTTTGTAAAACTAGAACAAAGAAAAAAATCACAAAGTCCATACAAAGGACCATGTGTAATTAAAGAGATAAATGGAGTCAATTCCATAATAGAAATAAATAACAAACTAAAAATGTATCACAACAACATGTTGAAAAAATTCAACAATTAGACGAAATTTGTACTATTAAAGTAAATACATTTCTTTCCAACAACAAATAATATAAATAAGCCATTATCAATTAATAATAAATTATTAGATGTAACATAGAAACACTTATATTTTTGAATTTAAATATTTAAATTTTAGTTATATATATTTTTTTTACCACTTATATTATCCGAGAATTGTTCCATAAAATACATACGAATACATAAATATATATATATAATATAAATATATATATATATATGAATTACTACCATACATATTAAGATTATTCTTAGTTACTACAAAAATTAACCTTAAAACAAATGAATGAAAGAATGTATGAATCCGTATACTTATAAGATAAAATAACTGCATATTAAAGTTCAACTAAAATATTTTGTAATATTATACAAATTAAACTACTTTAATACATACTAGCCAGAACTCCCCTTTATCTTAAAAATTTAACTTCAAAAGTGAAATTTTCGCCTGAGGATTGGGGTGTAATGTACTTACACAGTCACTATTACCGTACCAAACGATACAAAAACAGTGCAACATTAAATTAAAATCCAACAACATTTTTGATGCAACTTAAAACCCAAAAATTATGACGGGCACTAAGAATCAAAAATATCGTAACAAATGTCATTCACACTTCTAAAATGCTGAGTTGTTTTTATCCCCTCTTGCTGCTTGTATCGTTTGGATACTTAATTCTCTGCTCAAGCACAACAACAACAACGCTGTTGTTAGTGCAATGCAATTACAATATGAGCAGTGCACTGGAGTAAATACAGCGAATATATTATGTTACTCCAATGCAACTGACCTGCCGAATTTTCAAGGCTATCAACGCCAACATTGTTGTTGTTGGCTATTGGAATGTGGCTGGGAACCGATCGACTAACGGGATCGATTGGTAACCCATCGTGAAAATAAGGGCGGAGTCTAAAATACTGGCATGAATAATTTTAAGAAAAATACTGTTTTTTTTAGTATATAAGAAAAAAAGAAGAACCAAATAAAGGAGAATTTAATTTAAAGTCTAAGACAAGAGAAGTCTTTAAATTTTATGTTTCAAATTAATTTCCCTTGAAGTGCCGGCTAGGCCCAAAACATACTAAAGCTGACGAGCTATATACGTAACTCCGTGGCGCGTCCCCAAAATATAACTCAGATAGATACCAACACACTATTACATTTTTTTTAGACGTCTGTTTGTCATAATATTCATCATGACCCACTTACAGGTTACAAATTCGCTTTGGTTCTACCCAACGTTGAACGTTTGTGGCGTCATGGTGTCATGATATGATAAACAAATTGAGGTAGGTAAGTAGTAGCTATATGTGCACTACATCCTTACCCTTTTGAAAATGAATAATGTTTATTTATAATTCTTATATATGAATTAAGATTATTTTGAAATTTGATGTGATTTTATTATTTCTTAAATACAAATGGTAAGTATCGAATTTTTTACAATGTAAAAGATGTGTATAATTAATTTTGCTTAATATTCTTGATAATATGTTATTATTATGAACTCCTGATGTTTTATTTTGTAATCTTATTTCACTATTTGAACCTTTTCTTTCAATTATTTCATATGGTCCCTTAAATGGTCTATTAAATTTTCTTTTATTGCCTACCTTGAAATATACTAAATATCCTACATTAAATTTATGCTTAGATTTTTTATTTTCTCTACCTGATATAGCTGTTTTATGTTTCTCTAGATCTTCCTTAGTTTTATTGTAAGCATATTTCAACTTTATTTTTAATTCTGTCAAATAATAATCCATATCATATAATTTCTTACTACTGTTCCAAATTTCACCAGGTAGCGTACACATTTTTCCATATACTAATTCAAATGGAGAATATGTTTTCGAGTGTTGAATCGTGTTGTAAAAATATGTGTAATATGGTAGTAAAGTTGACCAATTATCATTTTCTTGCATTACTCTTAAATACTCATTTTGTACTCTATGATTTCTTTCAACTGTTCCTACAGTTTAGTGGTGATACGGTGTTGATGTTCTTTTGTTTATGTGCAATTTTTTACAGATATGTTGTAGTAATTAATTTTTAAATTCGGTTCCTTTATCCGTTTTCAGTATTCTAAAACAACCATGTTTTACAATGAATTGTTCCACAATTGCTTTAGCTACTGTAATTGCTGTTTTGTCTTTCAAAGGTATTGCTAATGTTTGCATCTTGTTATCTTTACTTCATTGCATGTATTGCAATTATTTATGTAGTTTTTAATCATTTTCGATAAATTTTTCCAAATATACTTTTGTTTTAATTTTGCGATACATGTTCTAATACCTATAAGTATGTCCTCCTAATATTGAGTTGTGATTGTCTTTGGTTAGCTGCAGCTGCTCAGCTTTATCTATTATTTGATTTGGGGGCTGATATAATATAATTCATTTCTCCTTGGTATCTTTCTGTATCTCATTAAATATATTTTTCAATTGGTGCACCTTTATTATATTAAATATGATATCATTCTTTCCAAGCGCTAATATTTTTATATTATGTTCTTTTGCTTTTGATACTAACTTCCTCAGAACCAGTTTTACCTCTGGTAAAGATTTTTCGTCAAGTATCGCATGAACTTGATTTTGAGCTATGATTATATTTTCATCTTGATGTTTTTGCATCTTTGATGTACCTCTAAGTACCTGTAAGTTTTTTCATTAGGCATCTTTTTAGCTTTTCTAATATTTTCTGTTTTACTGGACTTTTCATTATATATAAATTTAAAATTTTTTAGACATGAAAAAAAATTTTCTTACTTCTGAAAATGATGTAGCTTCCCATATATGAAGTTGATCAGGCTCCACTCGCTGAGATCTATCATTATTATTCAGGTTCCTTTTATGCGCATTATTTTCATTATTATCATTTTGTAAACCGGTTTCTATCTTTTTCTTTGCCGCCCGTGTTACTACCTGTATATTTGCTTCTTTAGGTATTATTTCTATTAATTGTTTGCTATCCAATTTTATTCTGGATAGCGCATCCGCTTAGTATTAATTTTTCCTCGTTTGAAGATAATATCGAAATTGTAATCCGTTAAATCCAAGCGTATTCTTGTCAACTTTGATGATACCGGTATATACCGTGAACTTTCTTCCATAAAGATATGGTCTGAAGTAGTTGATTCCCTAGTGAATTCCTAATAATTATTTTTCTATGATTGCCTTATTTATTTCATGCTTATTTAATATTTTACTGGCATAAGCAATTGGTCTATCTTGTCCTAAAGCAAATTGTGATGTATCTGTTGTCAGTATGAAAGGTTTATTAAAATCTGGATATGCTAATTCTTGAGGAGATATTAGCTTTTCTTTTAGCGTGTTGAATGTTATTTCACATGTTTCTTTCCAAGTGAAAAGTTGTCTTTTCTTTAGTAATTGATAGACAGTGGTCGTGCTATCTCCGCAAAATCTGGAATGAATTTTCTAAAGTAATTGCAGAATGCTACAAATCTTCTGGGTAGTTTTGGGTAGTCTTTTATAACTTGATGTTTGGCTTTATCAGTTGTTATTCCTGTTGATGTTATTAGATGACCTAAGTATACAACTTCTGTCTTTAAAAATTCACATTTCTTAAGGTTAAGTTTCAAATAGTACCTTTGTAATTTTTGTACGACATTTTCCAAGTTTTTGTTATGATGTTTTATATTGGATCCAAAAACAAGAAATCCTGATTCTTGTAGTCCACTTAATGCAATTTAAAGCATGCGTTGAAAACTGTTTGTTGGAATTTTAAATCCAAATGGTAAGTGTTTGAAATGATAATGCCCTGAATTTGCTGAGAATGATGTCATATTTCTTGAATTTTTGGTGAAATCTGATGAAAAGATCTTGTCATGTCCAATGTGGAAAAATATTTCGCATTTCCGAGCTTATCTAGTACATCTTCTAGTCTTGTTAGAGGAAATTTATCATTGACAATGTTTTGTTTACTGCCCGAAAGTTTACTACTATTCTCCATTTCGTTGCTCCATTCGTTGATTTCTTTGGTACTACTAAAAGTGATGTGTTTTATGGACTCAATGATGGTTCAATATGTCCTCTTACAACAGTTTTTGTACTTGATCTTCTATTTCTAGAAGCTGTACTTGTGGAAGTCTGTAGTTCTTTATATACACAACTGGTGAGTTGTCAATCAAGTCAATTTGTTGTTTATAAAAATTGTTTGTTGTCAATCTATCTGCTACATTATGGAAAACATTTCTATTTTTTGACATAAGTTCAGTGCTTTTTGCTTAGCACGTTCATCATATCCATCTATGTGTAATTCAAGATTTTCATTATTCCTTCTGAAGCACTATATTTTAATATTTCATAATTTCTTAATGGTTCTATATTTAGATCACAACTCTCTAAATAAATATCTTTTTCTGTTGTATTCAGAATTTTCAAGTGCTTGATTCCATCTGTTGGTATGATTGCATTTGCTATGAATACACCTTTTCTTATCTCTGATGTATGTACAATACTATCTTCCTTCAGGTTTACTTTTATGTTCGTAATTATTTCACTTCTTTTCGGTATATTTATGTTTGATATTATGGTTGGTAAAGTCATAAATATTGGAATATTTTCTTCTACATCTTGTGTATTTATGGATAAGACACATGTTTCATAATCAATTTTGCAAGTTTACTTAATTAAAATGTCTCTTCCAAGTTTTCTTCATTTATTACATGGAATTTGTGTACAATTTTCCCATTATCTAGATTCATCTTTACATTTGATTGTTGTTGTGTGGTTAATGTTCTACTTGCTATACCTGTGATTTGGATTTTGTTCGATGAGATTATTTCATTCTCATTAATTTTTTCATTTTATATTATTGATGTATCTGCTCCAGTATCTAATAATAAAGTGACTATTCTACTTTTATTTCCTATTCTTACTTTTATAATGTTCGTATTAAATGTTCGGCTAATACAAATTATATTGTATTTTCTTATAGTTTCTAATTGCGTTGACCCCGGTTGCCGGGGTTTGACGAGTTTCCTGAATTTTGACGGTTTTTATTAAAGTTATTATTATTATGATTGTTAGCTCTATTGTAATTTCTATAGCTATTATTGTTACTATTTCTATTGTCATCCTTATAATTATTATTATTTCGAATGCCGTTATTATTATAATAATTATTACTATTGTTTCTATAGTTATTATTCCTATTGTTATTCCCATTTCTATTAATAAAATTACTCCTATTTCTGAATGCCATTACACTACAATTTGTATTTGTTTGACTATCTACCTCTGTCGCCATCTCTAATAGCCCAAACAGAATAAGCATAGCCAACACGCAGCCAACAGAAAAAATGTCAACATAGAAGTTGGTTGCCTTGCAACCCTATGAAATGAACATAATGAAAATAACCAACACGTAGCGAACGCAGCCGACACAAAAATGTTGACGAACTTTTAACTTTTGCCGCAGCCAACGGTAGCGAAATGTCAAAATACAATGTTCAAATTAGAACACTTAAAATTTACTGAAACATATTAGTCCAAATTAGTAAAAAAACAAACAAATTATTATATGCAAGGCTGTATCTACTAATTTAGTAAAAAATAACAAAATATTGTAAGCATAAAGTTCTATCTGCGTTATCAACACAAATTCGATTCTGTGCACAACATTTCGTTGGCTATGTTTTCGACAGCTCGCTACATGTTGGCTATGCCTATTCTGTTTGGGCTATAAAGCTTTAGCAAAAGTATTTGGTTGAGCGGCAAAACTATGCTTCTGAAAGACTCATTTAAACCTGTTTTAAATGCATTGATCGCTAATAGGTCACTTGATTTTACGATTATTTCTTTATTATTTTCTCCTTGCGTTGCTACCTGAACTTCATTTAGAGCTGCTATTATTGCTTCTACTTTAGTAGCAACAGTTGTAACATTGATCGATCCTTGTTTGATTTTATGCAGTTCATTCTGCAATTTTAAAGGATTTTTATTCAATTTGTAATTTTTTGTGAGTATTTATTTAACTTTTGTAATTTATTAAGAAATAATGTTCACATATAAGACAGAGTCTTTTAAATGCAGTATGAATAACATAATAACAACAATTTATAAACAACTGATAAATACATATTGTTTAAAACAAATACTTAAGAATTTAATTAAAATTAATAAATTAATTTTAAAATTAATTAATAATTATGTTGACTTTATATGACTTAAATACAAATTCTAAATGTTTGATAGTTTAAATCATACTTGTTGTTGTTTCTTTGGAAAAATTTCGTTAGAACAATTAATTGTTCTAACTTTGACCTTAAGAATTAATTTTTCGAATAGTTCGAAGATAAAAAAAAACACAATTTTAAATGGTTTTAATTCTTTACTTTATTGTTCTCGAGCTGTCAATCAACTGACTTAAAATTATTACATTTTTTGTTTATAACTAAAACTCTGTGCTTACCGTGCCTGCATGTATCTTTGTATGTGTGTGTTGCGCTGCGTTTGTCAGCGCTGCCAAAATAAGTTCAAGCGAAAAGTGCAATCAAAGCTTTTCTAAATACTGTGTTAACGGAAATTGGTCAGCCAGAATTCCCAATAATTATTTGCGACATGTGGAGCAAAGAATTATTAAAAATTTCGATTATGCTGAAATTTACTGTGTGACCGGAAATTGGTCAGCCAGAATTCTTAATAATTGTTTGTGAAATTTGGAGTAAACAATTATTAAGAATTTCGAAATTAATTTTATATTACATTAGTTTTGCCGGGAAGGACGGGGTTTGCTATAACTCCCCCACCATTAGCTTGAGGCTCCGACGAAGATATTTCTAAGACCACTGTCTTTGAACAAAGATTTTTAGTTTTTATTAAAATAGCAAAAATTATTAAAATTATGATAAGCAAAGTGCTTATATTTAAAGTATTTTTTAGAAAATTATTTTTATTAATTTCCGTGATGTCTTTCCTATTGTTTTCGATATTTTGTAGATGAATGTTATCGAATTCAAGCTTAGTGTTTAAGACGTCTTCCTTGATAGATACATGTAGATTCGGTAATATTATATGGTCTTTAACCTTTATTTCAAAATTTTTGTAGGTTTTATTATTAATTTTAATATAACAATTTTCAAATTTAATTATGTATGTTCCTTCTACAATAGTATTAAACTCGTTACAATTATGTAAGATTACAGTATTTTTTATATTTTTTACAATAATTAATCCATTTCTTATTTCTTTTAGTTGAGTGGTTGTATCTTCCTTAAAAGTACATTTTGCTTCCTTTATTTTAAAAATATTATATAAACATTGGTTTTCAAGTTTTCTTAAGTTTCTCTGTAAATTTTGTTTTACTTCCACGTAATATAAATTGCCGTGGTTGTCTGTTATAATTTCATTTTCTTTTACATATAAGGATTTTTTATTTTTGTTAGGTATGGGTTCAATAAGAATTTTTGAGTAATTATTTTCTAGGAATCTTGGAATCAAAACTATTATTACAATTTTTCTGTTAAATGAAGCAACTGAAATCTTTATGTTTGCTAATGTGTCAATGTCTGTTATGTTTCTAAATTCGTCATTTGTTAGAATATTTCTACCTAGAACACCAAGTCTGCTATTGAGAAGAATCTGTTCTATATCATCTATGTGATTAATGAGTAGGCTGATGTCGTAATTAATTTGATAAAGATATTGCATGTATCTTACTTCATCTTCTATTGATATTATTTTATTGCTAACTTCGTCTGACCATGTTCCTACATATTCTTTTATTGTTTTTTGTTGTCTTTTAATGTGATCCGTAATATTTTGGATTTGTCTAATTATGTCCGTATTAATGCGTACTTGTTTATTATTTTCCGTAATGCGATTTTTATTATTTCCCTTTAGAGTTTCGAGTTGTTCAAAAATATGTTTTTCATCGTCAGCGTCCATAGTTCCTGTAATGTATTTAAGGCCTTTGCCGACTATGTTAAAGAGTCCTCGTTTGCTTCTTGTCTGCGGGAGTAGATTGTGTAATTTTACTTCTAGGTTTCTAAGTTATGTAGGACTGAATTTAGCATTGGTCCTTCTAAGTTGGGTTTGTTTGTCATTAGTTTAATGTTGTCCCAAATATGTTTCTTCGTCTCATCGTATTGTGTCACGTTAATTATGTGAAGTACTTTTTCATAGTTTATAATTATTTTGATATTTTCCATCTTTATATTGACAAAACCGTTATTTTCGTTTAGATTTTGAACCTCCAGCGTCTGTGAAAAGGTCGTCGGTACATATGTCGTTAGTGAAATTAAAATTAACATGGATTCGTCCATTTCCTAAAAAAAATATACGAAATATTAAGTCTTAAAATATTTAAATTATTTTTATTGTTGGGTTATTATTATCTTGAAATTTCTTTGGTTTTTTCAAATGGGATTTATAGTATTTGTGTCCTTTTGTTGTGACAATGTGTTCTTCATCTAATGGTTCTGCGATTATTTTCCTAAATTTGGCATGGTTTTTGCCGCCTCTTATTTCTTTTAGAAATACTGGTCCCGTTTGTATTTCAACATCTTCCCTATTTTTATTCTGTGAATTGATTGTACGTTCCTTTATATTCATAATTCGTTCTTTAATTAAGGGGTATTCATCTTGACTTATATTTCCATTACTGAAGTCAATTGGTTTACGGCCTGTTGTTGAATGAATACTATTGTTATAAAAATTAATTACTTTATAAATTTTCTCTTCTACTGTGTCAATATCCTTATTTGGGTCGTGTCTCAATAGTCTCAAATGTTCATTTAGGGTATTATGCAAACGTTCGACATCGGAATTCGATGTGTTATTATTATTTGATGTGAAGTGGATATTGATATTCTGTTCTCTAAGGAATTCTTGCAAGGGTAGTGCTTTAAAGCCAAGTTCGTTGTCTACAATTAGGTTGTTAAAATGTCCTACATTACTTATGTATTGCATAACAGCTCGTTTAAATTCTGTCCATGATCGACTAGTTATTTTGATAGCTTGGGCAAATTTTGAAAATTTATCTATTGTAGTTAAGAAAATGTTTTTGTTTAAACTATAGAAAACGTCCATGTGGATCGTGTCTCTTGGTTTTTCGGGGGTTTCCGTTAATTTAAATTTCTGTTTTACAGGATGCCTTTCGTATTTCTCAACATTACAAATTTCGCAATTGTTGATGAATTGGGTAATTCTTTGCTTTAATTTTGGGTTATATATGACGTCTTTTAGTTCTAGAAAGTTCTCGTTAATGCCCCTATGATTATTCTTCAAATGTTCCGTTTCTATGCAATTAGTAAGTTCATTTTCATCTGTTATGTCTCTCAGAACCTTTGTGCATCTCATAATTTTAAAGGTACCATTGTTATTATTAAAATTGTTTTTTATCACCTCTTTAAATATTTCAAAAATTACTTCATCATCGAAGTATACGGCGTTTGTACCTGTTGGCTTAAAATGGTTTTTCACTATTGTTATGATTGTGTCGCTATCTATATTTCTTATATAAATTATTTTTCTATTCGAACTAAATATTTTTTGATTTTTAATTTTTAAAGATCCTGAGTCGGTTTTCTTAAAAATGATTTGGTTTTTGTACATATTTAATGGGCATTTACTCTCATTTATTATTGGTGTCTCGAATTCGGTGAAATTAATCATGGCGCGAGATAGCGCATCGGCGTTTCCGTTTTGTATGCCTTTTTTGTATTTTATTTCGAAATCATATTCGCTTAGACGAAGTCTCCACCGAATAAGCTTGGAATTGGGCTCCTTCATTGAAAAAAGCCATGTCAAAGGACGATGGTCGGTTTCCACTATAAATTTATTTCCGAATAAATAAGGTCTAAAATATTGTGTTCCCCAAACAATGGCAAGTAGTTCCTTCTCGATTGTGCTATAATTTTGCTCGTGGTCGTTGAGCGTTCTGCTTGCAAAGCATGTTGGATGTCCATCTTGGGATAACACGGCCCCTAAAGCATAATTGCTTGCGTCGGTTTGTAACGTAAATTGTTTTTTAAAATCAGGGTAAACAAGGACTGGATCGTTAACTAAATGTTTTTTCAATGTTTCGAATGCGTTTGTATATTCAGGGTCTTCTATGTTCATTTTTATATCTTTCTTCAAATACTTGGTCATGGGCTTAGCTATTCGCGCATAGTCTTTAATAAACTTGCGGTAATAACCTGTTAGTCCTAAAAATTCTTTAATTGCTTTTTGGTTTTTTGGGAGAGGGAATTTCTGGACACATTCTATTTTTCTTGGATTAGGTTTAATACCGTCTTTGGTTACAATGTGACCAAGGAACTCGGTTTCGTGTTTGAGAAATTCACTCTTATCTAGTTGTATTTTAAGGTTTACATCTCTGAGTTTTTGAAATACCTTAGTTATCGACTCTATGTGTTCTGTAAGGGAAGTGGAAAAAATTATAATATCGTCGAGATATACCAAGCAGATCTTATTAATGTATTCAGATAAAACGTTGTTCATCAGTCGTTGAAATGTGGCTGGTGCTGTTTTTAAACCAAAAGGCATACGAAGAAACTCGTAATGCCCTCCTTCAACACTGAACGCTGATCCATTCTAATTTGTCCTAGTAGAGGCTTGTCATTTTCCTTTTTTTTCGTAAAATTTTCGTTGTTTTCATCAAATGTATAAATGCAGAAATTTTCGTTAGTAACTTGAGTGGATTCTTGTTTATGTACTACGACGTCTTTTACTCCGTCGTTTTTAATTTGTAATTTGGCTTCTATTTTATGATTATTTGCTTCATATATTCCTTGCATTAATTCTACTTCCTTGTCGTGGGAAGACTTTCCTTCAATATAAACTAAACCTTCTTTATTTGTTACTGGTACTTCAATTTCGTAAGTACCTTTATCTGTGAAGCAATATTTGTTTTCCATATTTGTTAAAAATTTTAGTTCTAATTCTTTTTCGCCTATAAGTAGTTTATTTTCTTTAAAATTGATCACACCGTTTAAAGGGATCAATATGTTGTTTCCAATTATACCATCATACATGTTATGAAATTTACTTACAAAAAATTCAAATTTTTTGTCTATGTTACCAAATTCTTTGAAGCAAGGGATAGCTACCCTTTCGTTAACTTCTATTATGTGTTTTAGTGTTTGTAAATTCATTGGCCCTGTGGGTACATTCCACTTTGGATCGCATAATCCAGGGTTTATTATAGATTGGGTCGCTCCCGAATCTATTATGAATCTTAACACTCCTAACTTAGCTTCTATTTCTATATGTGGTAAGTTATTTCTGAGGCCGGTAAAGGAAAATTTTGGGCTGTTGGATTTATTTCAATTTTTCCGATTTCCATCGGTTCTACCGTTGGTTGATGGGGAATATTAATTCTAGCATGGTTTCTATTCCTTTCGTTGTTATAATAATTATTGTTGTTATTGTGGTAACTGCTTGCACTATTTCGGTTATAGTTATACGAGTTACCTGGTTCATTGTTGTAACGATTGTTGCGGTTATAATTATTATGTGTTTGATAATTATTGCGATTAGTGTTTGTATTGTAAGGATCGTTTGAATAGTTATTGTTGTAGTTGTTACGAGTAGTCGTATTATTTTTGTGATTGTGTTCATCCTTGTTTTGTCGATTGTTGTTATATCGTTCTGTTGGTCTAGAGGTCTGTTCGTTAGTTCTTCTATTCGGTTTATTTTCTGTTTTATATGGGCTATAATAAGCATAATTTGCCTCGTGTAATATGTTTACTGCTTCTTCCAAAGTTTTAGGATCTCTGCAATATATAATTGACCTCATCGGTTCGGGCAGTTTTGTTTTAAATGTCTGAAGAGCGGCTTTTATGTTTAAGTTAACAGTTTGGTCAATTTCTTCTTCAGTTGTAGCGGTCGATAGTTCTGTTTTAGTCTTTATATTAAGTCTCCTAAGTATGAACTTTAAGTCGTTGTAAAATTCTACACTATTATTTCTAAAGGTCGTTCCTCTCAACTCATTGAAGAGTTCTTCTATCGATTTTCGGTCGGAAAAGTTATTTAATAGGATCGTTTTTATGTCCTTCCAAGACATAGCATTACTATCTATTTCAATAGCTTCCTTTGCTTTTTTTGTTAATTTAGATTTAATTATGTCTGAGAAGATATTTTGTGCTAAGGTATCATATCGGGTCAGTAAGGGGTAAATTCTGTCTATTAGTGTAATGAAGGTTTGAAGTTCGCTAGTGTTTCCGCTAAACTCAGGGAGTCTGTCGAGATATTTGAGGGGGTCAATTGTCAATGATGCCGTCATGTTTGTATTTTCTAAGTTTTCTCTTGTTAGGATATCTCTTTGATTATCTATTGCTTGTTGGACACCTTCGATTGCCCTATCTAATGCGTCAAAATTTTCGTCCATATAATTTAAAAAAATTTTTTTTTTTTATTGGGATTTCCTTAAAATCTCATAGGAAAAATCGTAACTGAGTTTTTGAGTTTCCTAAATTTATACTGAGTTTTAGCTTCCTTTTTTTATTTGTCTTATTAAATCTACTAATTTTCTATTAATGTCTGCCTCTGTGTTATAAGAGTATAATTCTGCCTGCGTTATATAATAATTGTCCATGAATTTCTTATATTTTTATCACATAAAATAATTTGTACATATAGTTTGATAACTTAAAATACAGTACGACCTCGCTCAACGCAACCCTCGCTACACGCAACTCCTCGATAATCTCAACACCCAAATTGTACGCAAAGTATAAATTGCAACAAAGTGCAGACCAAAATTTCCCAATTTTTAAAAAAATAAACTGAATAAAATGAAATTATGTTTCTGAACAAAAATTTTTCGATTCACTTTAATTTGAATGTGTAGAAAATGCATATTTTTTTTGGAAATAGGTCTATTGGCCAATATAAAATTTTTCCTCGGTTTTTGCAATAACCTCAGATTTCGCAATTGGCTTGAATTTAATTGGTTGCGTTGAGCGAGGTCGTACTGTATATAAATATGTAGATTCTTACTATGGTATTTTCCTTGTTGGTGATGATAATAAAGTTGTCTTCGTTGTTGTTCTTCTCCTTATTTTTTCCGCTTTTAGTTGAACTGTTGATTTGTGTTGTTTATGTTGAACTGGTATATTTGGATATTTTCAGGATTTGGTGTAGAAAGTGTTGAAGTAGTTGATGTTGAAGATTTGAGTATATTCTTCGTTGTTCTTCTTTGTTGTTGATTTGTATTAAAGTTTCACTTATATATTTTCAGGATTTGGTACAAAAAAAATTTGTATCTATATCTTTTTTTTTTGTAGTGTTTAAGTTTTTGTTTTAACAGGTAACTGTTCATTAGGGTGTAATTTTCAACAAGTTTAATAGTGATATTGTCTATTTATTTATTTCACAAGTTAAATAGTTCCAATTATTATTTCACAAGTTCGTATGGATAGTTTATATTATTATTTCACAAGAAATAGTTTCTTTTGATTTCAAAGTTAAATAGAAATAGTTTCTATTTATTTCACAAGTTTAAAAGAAATAGTTTCTTTTCTTATTTCAAAAGTTGAATAGAAATTGTTTCTATTTAATTCGCAGGTTTAAAAGAAATAGTTTCTTTTATTGTTTCACAAGTTTTAATAGAAATAGTTTCTATTTATTTCACTCGTTTATGGTTCGCGATACCCGACTAAACATTAAAATGCACTGTATTACTTTGGGAATACATTCGAGTATCCCATCCTCGTCGCCAATTAATTTTTCGAATAGTTCGAAGATAAAAAAAACACAATTTTAAATGGTTTTAATTCTTTACTTTATTGTTCTCCAGCTGTCAATCAACTGACTTAAAATTATTACATTTTTTGTTTATAACTAAAACTCTGTGCTTACCGTGCCTGCATGTATCTTTGTATGTGTGTGTTGCGCTGCGTTTGTCAGCGCTGCCAAAATAAGTTCAAGCGAAAAGTGCAATCAAAGCTTTTCTAAATACTGTGTGAACGGAAATTGGTTAGCCAGAATTCCCAATAATTATTTGCGACATGTGGAGCAAAGAATTATTAAAAATTTCGATTATGCTGAAATTTACTGTGTGACCGGAAATTGGTCAGCCAGAATTCTTAATAATTGTTTGTGAAATTTGGAGTAAACAATTATTAAGAATTTCGAAATTAATTTTATATTACATTAGTTTTGCCGGGAAGGAAGGGGTTTGCTATAACTCTTAAGCTCAATAAACGATTTTAAACTATCAAACAACTAGAATTTGTATTTAAAATCAAGTATGATTTAAACTATCAAACATTTAGAATTTGTATTTAAGTCATATAAAGTCAACATAATAAATATAGAGGTCATTTAGAAAAAACTTTAATTAATTAATAATTTAATATATTATTATCAACAAGAAGATAAGCATCTGAATAAATTTATTTAGATTAATACAATTGTTTAAGTATTTAATTAAAATTATCAAATTGATCAAAATGTTATTAGTTAAAAATTATTCTTATACTAAAAGATAGAGAAAATATTAGTAATTATTAAGAAAAATGTAGTAAAATTTCATACTTAACGTTGCGATAATTTTGAATACATTTTATTCTTAAAGGCAGCGAGTTCCACATTCTGACGGCGTTTACAAAAAAAAGTCTGTTGGAGTTTAAAAAATTAAATAATGGAATTATAAAGTTCATATTTCTGGTTAATCTACAAAATTGTAGCTTCTCAAAAAGGTATGTAGGTGTCTTTGTGTATAACAATTTATGCAAAAATATGCAGTTCCTCGCATCAAGATAGTTAAAAACATTGCAACCGAATAATTTGCTGCTCAAGTGACTGATGCGGTCAAATTTACGAAGGCCAAATTTATATCTTACGGCGTTATTAAAAGCTTGTTGTAACTAAAGTTTGGACCTGGAATCAAGTTTGCTATAGACAATATCAGAATATGAAATGATTGGCACTATAAGCTGGATCACTAATTTTTTTCTAGTATCAACAGGTACAAATGACGCGGTAAATCTTAGGCTCCGAAGAGCATAGTAGACCTTAGTAACAACAGAAATAATGTGATCCTCACAAGAAAGAGACGAGTTAATAATATATACTATATTTTAAACTTTGCCAACAAAGTTTAGCCCAACACCGTTTTAATAAATAGTTGGTATATTGGAAGCAGAATAATTTGCTTTGAAAATTGGCAAGACATATGATTTAAGTGGATTTAGTCTGAGCTTATTTATATTAGCCCATTTCAATCTTTCTTTTAAATCCTCATTCATCCTAACACATAAATTATCAACAAGGTCAATAGGACTATTTAAATACAGTTGCAGGTCATCAGCATATGCATGTATGGTAACACGACGGCACATGGTAAAAATAACTCTTGAATTACATTTGGGATTGCAATTGTTAGCAATTTTTTTTTTTACTTTTTCTGCTACTTTTACTAGCAGTAACGAATTTTAATAATTGAATTTCTATGCATCATCTTTAAGAGGTGATGCATAAAATTGAATTGTTCCTAAGAAAGTTGATAGTTTCTTGTCGTCTCCATCAAACTCATCGATTATTTTTGATGCTATACTAAAATTTGTCATTGTTGTTAAATCTGGTAAACTATCACTAGTTCTATCACTATCACTATTCTGATCTGCGTAATATTACGTTAATCTATATTGTAACAATTATTTTATTATTTTTATTAGTTTTTTACATTTTACAATTGTATCGTAATTTGGTTGCGGACTATTTATAAATTTTTTTAATTCAAAACTCTAAATTATTGCGGTCTTGTAAGGTTTGTTTATCTTGTAAGGTTTTTGGTTTAAATTTTCTTGATGGTATTTTCGTGATACTGTCTTTTAATTTCTTCAATTATTCTAATAATGCATCCATTATTAGACTTTTTATGACATATTTTTTATAATATTCGTTGAATTTTTTAAAAATATATATTAACAATGTAATTAAAGCAATTCCTACAAAGATTGTAATGGACTGTTTTAAAGTTTTACCAAAGTCGATAATATAGGTATTGCCTAAGATTAATTTTGACTCTTGACTCATTATTGGCTCGTGCACCAATAGTGGTCACCTCAGTAACGCAAACTACATTGTCCAGTTCTGACCTAGCAACAAGCTGAAGAAAACTAGCGGAAAACATAACTTCCTTACCCTACGTACTAATTATCAGTTTTAAATTGAACATGGCCATAATTTTCCTTTTAAAACATTAAAGTTTTTTTTCATTTCATGCGAAATACCTACCCTTCAGCTGTATACATAAAAAATGAACACCATTTTTTTATAATATAATTACTTAAAAAAATATCTTTAATATCTTTATTTATATATTTTATTTTTTTTAACTTAACTTAAGTCAAACATAAATATGTACATATAACGTTATGTTACTATAATTATAAATAAAATATTTATTAATATAAAAACATAAATTTTATAAAGTAGGAGGTATACGATATTTAATTGCCGCCTGTATTTAGCTTTGTTAGTAAAAGAAAAAAAAAATTAATTTACCTCTATCTCACATGCAAGCATTAAAAATAAAATAAACGTTATTCGATCGCCTGATGACGAGAAGAAGGTTGACCGCTGCAACGCGTTGAAAGGGGAGTGAGTTTTTGGCAGCCAACCGATCAACATGTTCACGCGGTTCTTTTTTGAAGAAAAGAAAAGTTTAACACAAAAAGAAAAGCCAAATAATTTGATGTGGTTTATTTTAATTTTGGGCTTTTTTAAGTCAAGCTGTTTAAAATATAATGTTTTAAAAAAGAATAAAAACCTTTATTTACATTATTATTTTCCTCCGACGTTTCGCAGATTTCTTGAGTTTGTTTAGCCTTAACAAAAAAAAAAAACGAACCTTAAACTAATATAATTATGTCAAGTTTACTATACACCCATACAAAAACTGAAAACATTATAAAAGAGTGTATAAATAAAATGTGCTTATAAATGTAGCGTGAACATAAAAACAAAAACTTTTCCTGATATACAATTCAACCAGTAAAAGTCATTGTTTCTGCTGATGAATGGAATTTGCTAGATATTGCTAGCATATCTAAATTTTCTAATGCAGCTGAACGAGGGATTTCTGAACATTTTTTGTGGCCTTAAAATCTGATCAAATGGATGGAATGTATATATATATATATATATAAGGACATAAATAACATAACTTAAATCATGTTAAACAAATTAAACCTGTATAGTTAAACTGAGTGGTTAAAAGCTTAATCTTTAAAAATTATTTTCCCCTTAAAATCATAAAAATCTTGGCATTAAGCTTATATATAATTCTAAAAAAATTATATTTTTTTAGAATTATCAAAAAAATATATTGTAATGAAAATATGCCATCATTAACTTTTCATGTAAACACTGGTGCGAGCCCGACCTACGAAAACAAGTATGTTATTATGTCTACACATAAAACAACTTTTTTCAAAAAAACCTTCTTCACGCCTTCTATGGTTTATACCAACGAACTGTTGGAGCCTAGATTGATTCGTGATAAAGAAGTAAACAAAGAGCACAACAAACAAGTCTTTGCAGAATCAATGCAGTCGCTTTTTTGAACCTTTGCTTTTGCAAAGTAGTAGAAAAACATTGCTTTGAAAGGCGACATACAGCACATAATTCTGTTTTAATTTAACAGAAGGTGTTAGTATAAGCTTATCAAAGTGGATGGTACTGCAGAAGCCACAGAAGACTACTGATGAGTTGATGTAGCTATCAACGAAACAGCTGTCTAGTCTGCTTGGTGGTTTGTTCTGCAAAGAACTTATTGTTGTTGCAACCTGTTGCTTCATGAACTTTTTTGGCATTAAGCTTATATATAATTCTAAAAAAATTATATTTTTTTAGAATTATCAAAAAAATATATTGTAATGAAAATATGCCATCATTAACTTTTCATGTAAACACTGGTGCGAGCCCGACCTACGAAAACAAGTATGTTATTATGTCTACACATAAAACAACTTTTTTCAAAAAAACCTTCTTCACGCCTTCTATGGTTTATACCAACGAACTGTTGGAGCCTAGATTGATTCGTGATAAAGAAGTAAACAAAGAGCACAACAAACAAGTCTTTGCAGAATCAATGCAGTCGCTTTTTTGAACCTTTGCTTTTGCAAAGTAGTAGAAAAACATTGCTTTGAAAGGCGACATACAGCACATAATTCTGTTTTAATTTAACAGAAGGTGTTAGTATAAGCTTATCAAAGTGGATGGTACTGCAGAAGCCACAGAAGACTACTGATGAGTTGATGTAGCTATCAACGAAACAGCTGTCTAGTCTGCTTGGTGGTTTGTTCTGCAAAGAACTTATTGTTGTTGCAACCTGTTGCTTCATGAACTTTTTTGGCATTAAGCTTATATATAATTCTAAAAAAATTATATTTTTTTAGAATTATCAAAAAAAAAAAAAGTATATTGTTAGTTAAAATTTAATGCTTTTTTTAAAAGAAAGAAAAAGGAAAGGAGAAAAAAAATATGAGTGTGAGAGAGAGAAGAAAAGGGACAAAACTATAGTGAGACATATTTTTTTTCTATTATTAACTGATTTCATTATAAAAATAAAACAAATTAAATTTACATACATAAAAATACAGTATAAAAAAAAACAAAGAGTACTTTGATTAATAGAAGTTTAACAACAAAAACAAAAGAAAATATTATGCAGTAACCAACTTGTGCACAGATTGAAAAAAAAGAAACATTTCTTTCTAGGTACTCTCATCTTTAATCGCTGGGCCCATCGATGGAACAAATGAGAAAACCAAGTAAGTGCAATCCAAATCATGAAAGAAACCTTTTTTGTTAATATTTTTTTGTTTAAACAAAACCTTTATAAAAAGGCAGCTATGCCATTCTTAAAGAAAGCAAGGTGTAAAAGGGTAAACCCTATAAATCAATCGCATTAAACATGTTAAAACCAAATTTAACTTGGTTTAAACAACTACCACTATTTCTTGTTGTTGTTTCGGCTGCATAATTACAGTTTGACGTTCGAATCTTGTTGTTGTTGTGATCTTTAGTTATGACTCTCTTATGGAGTTTTTTTAAATCGTTTAAATTTCATTTATTTTTTTTTTTCACTTTCTCAAATAACTATCTCTTTGACTTTACTCATAAATTCAATTCCAAGACGTTCCTACGAAAGAAGTTTTAATTCTTACTCCAATTGTGTTTTTTTTCCTTCTTCTCTCTCGCAGCAATGGAATATTAATTCCAGTATCATTAATAATTTAGTGTGTATTCTCTTGCGTTAGATCATAATAATTTGCACTCAAATGGTCTCTTTTAAATTTATATTTTTTTTTTAATCCACTCAATTCATTGCTTGAATATAATTATTGCGTTTACTCACTTTATTGTTCTCTTTGAAAAAACAAAACAATGTTGTCAACTTTTATATAAGTTAAGACCAGCAACATTAATGTTGCGAAATAAAGTAATTCTTTAAATAATAAAAGCGCTGACACAGAGTCTATTGCACTTCCTCTGTGAACTAAATTTTGGCAACAACAGCAGCGACGTCGGCGCGTGTTGATAATAGCTTAGCTAAGGTATTTTTACGTTACTTTAAGTTTAGTTTTGTTTTAAGAGAACACTCTGTTTTTACCAATCAATAAAGACGGTTGTGGGTTGCTCCCCAACCAATAATAAAAAATATTTTTTTTATTAAATTTTAATGTAAAATAAGTTAATTGGCGCCCAACGTGGGGCCCAATAGTGCATCTAAAATCGCGATCGTTAAATCGGAAAAAAGTATAGTTAAAAAGTGACTTAAAACTTATCGCGTACACATAATAAATAAAAGCATAAATCGGCCTTACGTAGCCCGTCGCTTAAAATTGCACGACATTGGGTTCCCAAAGGAACGAGAAACGAGGCTCCTAAGTATCCAGCCAGTCAGGAAAAAAGGAGTTGATAGCATTCAGCAGCCGCTCGTTCTACAGCTGTACACCGGAAGGATGTTGCTGTTATTGTAAGATCTAGTTTTAAGAAATTTGTGCAATTAAATTTTATGCTTCAAATTTAAATCAAATTTTATATGAAAATCTAAAAAGTGAAAGGCTTTATTGAAATCAAAAAATCATTTATTTAGGAATTTTAAAGTGTTTATTAAAATTAATAAGAAGAGAATGTCAAAAGTGAAAGGTCTCATTAAAATCAAAAATGGTTCAGAAATTTTAAAATCTTTATAATTAATATTAAAAATATCAAATAATATTAGATATTATTTTTTTCCAGAATTTAAATTAAAAACATATAACAAAATTTATATTTTTTAAATTTCCATTGTTGATTATAACTGTGAACTGTTGATAGAAATTCGGACTGTTAAAAATAGCAAATCCTAACGATTTAATAAGACCCCCTGTACTGAACGTACCTCCACCAAACCAAGTAGGTATAGGTGACCTACAGAGTGCTATCCGAACAATAGTGTCAGAAGTTTTTCAAGCAGAAACCAGGAATTTACTCAATACTATAAAAAACCCATTTAGTGTAAATACTCAGCAGGTGGATCAGGACATCGATCCGCAGCATAGGGCACGGTTAGGAGATCTTGATCGTATACCAGACGTAGTACGTTGTCTAAGAGAATTTTCGGGACAACCGGGAGAATATAGTTCCTGGAAAAAGTCAGTAAACAGGGTATTACAAATTTACGAACCTCTAAAAGGAACGCCAAAATATTTCGGTATTTTGAGCGTTATAAGAAATAAGATTGTAGGAAATGCAGATGCGGTTCTCGAGTCCTACAACACGCCTATGAACTGGGAAAGTATCTCTCAATGTTTGATGCTTCACTACGCAGACATGAGAGATTTAGGTACATTAGAATACCAATTGACCTCTCTTATACAGGGAAACTACACCGTACAAGAATTTTATCAAAGGGTCTATAGCCACCTGTCTCTGTCAGACTTACAGAGATAAAGCCCTTGACACTTTTGTCAGAAGACTTAAAAGCGATCTGCCTAGTTTATTGAGTATGAGAGAACCAATTGATTTGCCACAAGCCCTACACTTGTGTCTTAAATTAGAAAATCAGAATTTTAGATCAGTTTATGCAAACAGGAACAATATACAAAAAAAATCGTTTAACAATGTACCACCACCACCACGTAATCAACACTTCCGACCCGGTCAACCATTTTTTCCCCAACTAGCTCACATACCACCACCTCCAAGGCCAAGCCACAATTATTTGAACCAAGGACATTATCAACCACCTCGCATTCAAGGACAGAGATTTGACAATGCACACTCTTCTGGGCCACCCAGAAATTTCCAGCAATATGGAGCAATACCGAAAAATCCTCAACAATATGGGGCTATTCCACCTCGTCCATTTGGACCAAAACCGGTCACTAGACCAGAGCCAATGGACATTGATCAAAGTGTCCAAACGAGGAATATAAACTATATGAATCGACCTAACAACCCCGGATTGCAAGGTAAACGACCACCAAATGATTATCCAGAAGCTAGGAAACAACAAAGAAATTTCCACTTATCCACTGAAGTTGCTTGTTCTCCTCAAGATAAATTTAATTCCATGAATGAAAATACATATCAAGAAGAGATTCAAAAAGTTGATAACGAATTTGATCAGTCGCTTCAAGAATATGTCGAAGAACAAGAAGTTCCAGAATTTTATAATGATAACATAGCAATTTCTGATATTCATTTTTTAGATTGAATACGTCCTATCTCCCGTATTTCGAGTGCAAGACAGAGAGTGGACAAGTTTTAAAAATACTAATAGATACAGGCTCTAGCAAAAATTATATAAGACCAACTCTCGTAACTAAACCCATTCCCAACAAAACAATCTTTTACGCAAAGTCAATTGGAGGAGACGTACAAATAACTCATCACACCAACACCTATCTCTTTGGCATAAAAATACCGATTAAATTTTTCCTTTTACCCGAACTAAAAACTTTTCACTCTATACTAGGTAACGATAGCCTGAAAGAATTAGGAGTCGTCATACACACCCGGCATAATTTCATGATTTTAAACAATAATACTAAAATACCACTCAAAGAATTACCCTCAACTCAGGTACATAACACTACCCTCAGGACAGATCACATGAGCCCCTCACAAAAAACCAACTTAGAAAAACTAGTAAATACTTATGCAAACCTATTCTCCGAACCGGATGAAAAATTAACCTTTACTACAAAGGTCGTAGGCGAAATACGAACATCTTCAGAAACACCAATCTATGGAAAATTTTACTCTTATCCAATGTCGCTCAAAGCCGAAGTGGAAGAGCAAGTTCAAAAACTATTAGAAGACGGAATCATACGACCATCGAGGTCCCCGTATAACTCACCAGTGTGGGTTGTACCTAAAAAGATCGATGCTAGTGGAATAAGGAAACACAGAATGGTGATTGACTATCGTAAACTAAATTCTGTTACGATAGCAGATGCTTACCCAATACCAGAAATTAATGAGGTATTGGCCCAATTAGGAAAGAACAGATGGTTCACTGTTTTAGATTTGAAAAGTGGATTCCATCAAATACCCCTCAGAGCATCCGACATCGAAAAGACTGCATTTTCGGTGAACAATGGCAAATTTGAGTTTACCAGATTACCATTTGGCCTTAAAAATGCTCCGGCAATTTTCCAAAGAGCGCTAGATGACATATTGCGTTTACATATCGGAAAACGGTGTTTTGTATACATAGACGATATTATTATTTTTAGTAATGAAGAACTTAGACGAACTGACAAATAATAACAATCAACAAGTTATGATCAATAAAGCATTCAATGAACGTATTAATAAGGTCATAAGAACCACAAATGAAATAATGAATAACATAAAAAAAGATAATTTTCTAATAGAAGAAACAATATTTATATACCAAAATAAGTTAAGATTAATAAAAGAAGAACTAGTCAATATCAAATATGCCATACTTTGGGCAAAAAATAATATAGTAAATTCAATGTTGTTAGATAAATCAGAATAAAAATTAACGCTTGAAAAGCTTAAAGATGAAAACATGCCTTTCACTAATATAGACGAAGCATTAGAATATGCTAAAATAAATGTACTATTTAATAATATGAATCTTATGTATGTTATTAAAATTCCACTTACGACAAAAGAAATTTATAACAATTTGTTAATTAAAGCGGTTAAGAAAAATGATTCAATAATAAATGTTCAATACAGAGAAATTTTAAAATTAAAAAATGAACTATATGGTGTAAAACAAACATGTAACAACTATAATGAAATTAGAACTTGTAAGAAAGAAAATTTAGAAGATATAAGTAAAGGAAATTGTATCAGTAGACTATTACAAGGATTAAATTCAACATGCGCCTTAAGTAACCATCAACATATACCGAACGTCGAAGAATTACACCCAGGACTTCTATTTTTAAATGGATTCAACGGGACAATGCAATCGGAAACAAATTATTCTCTCAAAGGGACCTTTATAGTGAAATTCCACAACTGCAGCATACAAATTAATGGACAAAATTATTCAAATTTAGAAGCACCTACAGTCAGATTACAACCAGCAATTATGCAACCATCTCCAGTAGAAGGAAATAGAAAAAACTTGCTCTCATTAGAAGCGTTGGAAGAAGTAAACATTAGAAATATTAATCAGCTAAAAAATCTCCAAAAAAAAACACAACAATAAACAGATTGACAATTGTAATATTTGCAATTGCTATCATAACCTTCATCATACTTACGTTACGACCCCAGACGAAATCAAAGTTGATCATAAGCGAGCCAAACACATTCGCAAAGGTCATTGCTCCAGAACCTGAACCACAGCAAATACCGAGAATTCACAACTCACATATTTCTAGACGATTGGGACAATCGCATTTAAGAAGGGAGGAGTTAACACCAGCAACATTAATGTTGCGAAATAAATTAATTCTTTAAATAATAAAAGCGCTGACACAGAGTCTATTGCACTTCCTCTGTGAACTAAATTTCGGCAACAACAGCAGCGACGTCGGCGCATGTTGATAATAGCTTAGCTAAGGTATTTTTACGTTACTTTAAGTTTAGTTTTGTTTTAAGAGAACACTCTGTTTTTACCAATCAATAAAGACGGTTGTGGGTTGCTCCCCAACTAATAATAAAAAATATTTTTTTTATTAAATTTTAATGTAAAATAAGTTAATTTATACAATACTTTTTTATTTTTCTACTACTAAACATTAAACAAGCTAGTTATATAGAATCATATAGTTATTCAAATATAGTGCAGTTTAAAAAATAATAAATTATGAATATAACACAAAAAGAAAACCTATTTTTGCCTTATAAATATATAAATACATTAAAATAATAATAAGACCATATTATAAAAATAATTATATATATATATATGTATACTAAATAAACTTAGGTTAACTTACGTTAAAATCATTATTTTTTTTTATTATGTCTTATTATAAAACTTAATTGTACTAATAAAATCTAGAATGAGTTTGTAAACTGAAATTTACTTGGTCTTAACTCTATTTGAACGTTGTAGTTGTTGTTGATTTTGATTGGGGCTTTAATTATCAGCTTATAAAGCCATGGTTAGGGTGGGCATAGGAGTAACCAGCAAAAATAATGTGTTACTATCGGTCGTTTTCCGGGTAGAGCCAGTGCACACAGGAGCAACTGAAGGCCGTTGAAGAAGTTAAAATAAAACCGTTTATATATTTACACAAGCAAACCACACAGCTTCGAGCTAAAACATAAGGTTCAAGCCAACCGCATGTGCGATACCATAACAGAAATGGCGCCCAACGTGGGGCCCACGTAAGTATTCGTGAGTTCCTATATCTTATCCATACCACCCGTAGGACCAATTCTAAATATTAGCTTAAATATTTTCCTATTTGAATTTTGAAAATTCCTCGCCGCATGTGTATTCGTAGACTCACTGACTTAAAGGTCATGGATGATCACTTGAGTATAATAATATTTTCTTGGAAACATATGGTAAAGAATAATCCACGATTTCTTTCCATAACCAAAATGTAAACTCTTGCTGAACTATCATCAATGAAATATCATCATTCTTAAACTATTCCTGAAAACTTAAAACAAATTATCTATTATGACAACAATACAGATAGTAGAGAGTAAGACCAATTTTTCCTTGAAATCATAATATCTTGAATTTTGTTTACACTTGAAAATATAAAATCTGAACATTAATATGCCTTCCATACGCCACAGTAACGAAAGTTTTTCGTTTATCGTTTATTTAAAGTTTAAGTTTATCGATCTTATGGGCCATGTACCATTTGCCAGGAAAATTTGTCAGATACAGTTGAAGTTTTGCGAACTTCATGTGGTCACAGATTTCAAAAAGATTGTCTTCTGACATAGCGTAAAAGCAACAACACTTGTCCCCAATGTCGTTCTCGATGTTCCAGTCGAGATTTTGGTGGTAGCGCAACACCACATGCTGGTGTGAGAACACGAGCTCAAGTTAACACAGTTCAAACAAGACCTTTGGTTGCAGAAAACCAACAAAATAAGTCACAACCAACACAGCGACAAGGCGAACTCGAACTAGCGCAAGTTCTTCCACCAGAACGAGGTGCTGAGCAATATGCAGTCATGCCTCCAATACATCTTCTTGAGCAGGCGACAGCTGTGCCACAAGGCTTAGACTTGCCTCCACAACAAGAACATACATATGGTAGAAGTGCGACAAATTTAAACGCATCTGGTTTTGACGAAGGTCGTATTCGTAGTATTGTAACTACAGTAGTGTCTGCAAGGCAAGATACAATTTTGAAACATTAGAATCAAGAGTTGCTCAAATAATTGATGAAAGACTAGAAAGTTCCCTTAACAACGTTATGAGTCGCTTACAAATAATAATCAACCTCGAGATACTGGTAGCAGTCGTTTTACCCCACCGAATAGAAGTTCAAATACTTCTAACTATGAATGGCCTCAGGAAATGCCGAACAAAATAAATTCTGAAAGTAATCGTAACCAAGATATAAATGCTGATAATCAAGAAAATTTTAGAAATAATACTTCATCTGTACTTCCTTATTCAAGTAGAACTGCATATGTAATTGCTAGTTGGGACATCAAATTTGATGGCACCTCGAGCCTATCTGTAGGAAATTTTATATACCGTATAGAATATCAGGTTATATGCTCAGGCGAATATGCTCAGGGGTTATTTAGTAACGAAGCCAAAGATTGGTATTGGCGGTATCGTCGATCAGTTAGCCGTGTTACGTGGCCATCTTTGTGCAAAGCATTACGTACAAACTATGAAGAACACAAAACTGACACCGATGTTAAAGAATCTATGCGCAATAGAAAACAAGGTCCATCAGAAACGTTTGACGAATATAGAAATGCTGTCCTAAAAATTGCAGAAAACTTACATTCTTCACTTCTGGAATCAGAGTTAGTTGGAATCCTTCAACGAATTGCGTTCGTGATCTCGTTGGGCATAGACGTGTGTCCGTCCGTCCTCGTCATAGAATTAATTTTTTAAGCTGTTTGTCCCGTTTCTTAAATGTTTTGTCGTGCTTCGTGTCTAAATATACACCGCGATAGTGTAAAAATTAAATGTTATGTGTTTTTATTTTAAACAATTTAAATAAAATTGAAACTAAATTAATAAACAAACTGTGCAAAAATAAATGATTATAAAAACAAAAACAACTGTAATCAAAGCAACAAATACCCAGCTGCTCCAACCAACAACACAACAGCAAAACCAGTTTTGCAGAGAGCCAGCCGCCAGCTACAGCATCAACACCTTTGACAACATTCGTGTTTTTTTTGTCTGACCATGCGAGGGGCTTTTCTATGCTCCTCGTGGTGTAAGTAATTGTTGTTTTTTTCGGTTCCGTCAACTCCCCCATCCTTTCACATTAGTTACGTTTGTAAGTAGGGTTGCACAGTGGGCTGAATTGTGCTGAAGTAAAGGCATAACACTTGCTTCAGTACTTTTTATATTGCTCATGTTGTGCAGCTCTCTTGCAGCCGTAACTAATTACCTTGTATGCCCTTATTTGTTTGATTTTTGCATGGTGCGGAAATGTCGGGTCATTTTCGCATAGATTTCTGCAATGTTCGTGGACTGAGGGCGAATTTTTTCTCGGTCTATGTACATTGTACTCTACATAGGCCTCAAATAATGGCACTGAGCGAGACCCAGGTGGCCGAGGATGCAGATCCACTGGATTTTCACATACCTGGGTATCGCTTACTGCCATTGTTTTCTTTGCATAGGGGCATTGCCCTTTTTATAAGAACAGATGTAGCATACCAGTGTGAGCGGAGTCTGAACGTGACCGATCCAGAGTTTAGCTCAATGTGGGTTAGGTTCAGGCTTCGCTCTCACTTGCTACATTTCTACTTTATTTATAGAAGTCCGAATATAGGGAGGGAGCCCACTTTTAACAAACTGGACTCTCTCTCTGATTCGATCACGCATATTTTGGGGTTGTTTCCTTACAGTGAGATCGTTGTAGCAGGCGATTTCAATGTCCACAACCCGGCTTGGTTACGACACTCGGGCCCATTGACACCTGTTGGACAATATGTTGAGCTATTTGCTGAATCGAACCAACTGATTCAACTAGTGAAGGAACCCACTTTTTTCCCCCAAAGTGATTTGCAAAGCCATAATATCCTTGACCTTTTTCTGACTTCACATCATGAAAAATATGATGTGAGTGTCAACGCACCTCTTGGTAACTCGGACCATTGTACCATCTCCGCTGTTTTTCCATATTCTAACCCCTGCACCTCTACGTCTAAAGCCCCGAAGAGGACTGCATGGTTTTATGGAAAGGCGAATTGGACTGCATTAAATAATTTTTATCGCAGCTTCAATTGGAAATTATGTTTCGCTGATAGAAATGTGAATGCCGCGGCTGTCATGGTACAAGAAATTATTTTATTGGGTATGCGGTCTTTCATTCCCAATAAGATGAGAAGCATTAAACCAAAAGACCACTCATGGTTTAATGAGACTTGCAGGATTGCAGTCAGGTCCAAAGAGGAAGCTTTTCAGAATTGGCGTTCTAACAAGAATACTGATACTAAAAGACTTTGCATCGAGGCAAGGAACCGCTGTAATGCAATTTTAAAACGCGAAAAGTTTCTGCACGAAGCTCGCATTCGAGAACAGGTTCTTCTCTGCCCCAAAGGGAGCAACAATTTTTGGTCATTTGTTAAAAGAGTTAAGAACCAGACATCGTCATCGATTCCAGCTCTTTTAAAAGATGACCAAATCTTCACTGACTCGGCTGATAAAGCGAACCTATTGGCTAGATTGTTTGCACAAAATTCCACTCTCTCGGATAGCAATCAGCCACTGCCCTTTGCTGAGGGTGGATCTTCTGCAATGCAGGAGATATACTTTCGAACGAGAGCAGTTAAAAAAGTCCTTACAAATCTCAACGTTAACAAAGCCTCTGGTCCTGATGGCATACCGCCAATTGTGCTTAAAATGTGTGCTTCTTCGCTGGCTCGGCCTTTGCGCAACCTTTTCAACATCTCCTACAGAACAGGAATATTTCCATCTTACTGGAAGATGGCAAATGTCCAGCCAGTACCTAAAAAGGGTGATGCCACGAACCCTGCAAACTACCGACCCATTGCGATATGCTCTACGCTTTCCAAAGTTATGGAGAGCGTAATAAACTTCAACGTTATGAACTATCTGGAGCACAACCAACTGCTCAGTGACCGTCAATATGGTTTCCGTAGGGCTCGCTCTACTGGTGATCTTATGGCGTTCTTAACCGAAGAATGGAATAAATGCGTTCACTTTTTCGGCGAGAGCAGGGTTGTTGCTCTAGATATTTCAAAAGCGTTCGACCGAGTGTGGCATAAAGCGCTCGTGTCAAAACTTGCTGCATATGGTTTTGGTAGAAATTTTGCTCGATGGATCACGTGTTTTCTCAAGGACCGAACGATTCGAGTCGTAGTTGACGGTATTTCATCCGAGAAGCACGCCATCAACGCAGGAGTACCGCAGGGTTCAGTTCTATCGCCAACTTTGTTTCTGGTTTTTATCAACGACCTTCTGTCGTTGACGCATAACCCAATTCATTCGTTTGCGGACGACAGCAGCATTTGTCATTCATATTCATTCAAAAAACGCCCAAGCTCTATGGAGATTGAGAGAAAAAGGCAAAGGCTATGAATGACACACTCCTTAATGATCTACAAAAAATCTCCGAGTGGGGTCTTGCTAATAGAATAGAGTTCAATGCAAGCAAGACCCAGTGTTGTCTGTTAACCCACAAGCGGGTTAATTGCCCTTTAGCTCCTCTCAGTTTGAATGGTGTGGATCTTGTGGAATCAGCCGCTCTTGACGTTCTGGGCATATCGATCCAATGTGATCTTCGTTGGAATGATCATATTTTCGATGTGTCGAAAGAAGCGGGCAAGTGCCTAGGTTTTCTAAAACGGTGCAAAAAATATTTCACTTCAGCTGATCTTCGCATGATCTACACCTCATATATTAGGCCGAAAATGGAGTACAATTCGCACATTTGGGCAGGGGCTTCAAGATCTCATTTGGAGCTTCTGGACCGAATTCAACGTCGTGCGATATATTTGATACGAGATGAAAGTATTTCATCCTCTCTCAACTCTCTTGAGCATCGACGTAATGTAGGTTGCCTAAGCCTTCTGTATAGGTATTAACATGGGAAGTGTTCAAGGGAGATACATGGCCTGACGCCACCAGCTCGTGTGTTTCCCAGGTCCACTCGGGCAGCTGTCCAAGCCCACTCCTTTACCATTGCATCGATGCCTAATAGAACCTCGCATTACCGCGATAATTCGTTCGCGATAAAGTTGTGGAATAGTCTCCCTGCGAGCGTGTTTCCCGGCAGTTTTGAGCTGTGCAAATTCAAAACAAATCTTCACCGACACTACTCCATCTATCCACCCTCCAACTAACTATCACCCATCTTCCGAATCAACACAATGCTTACGCATTTATAGGGGGCATCCCCTGAGCGTTGGTTCAGTCTAAAAAAAAAAAAAAAACGAGGTCGAGAGAAAGTCTCCAAAATGAGATAAAAAAACAATTTTTCTTCCTCTACTGGTCTTAATAGCCGCTCTAATTTTCAACGTTGCCAAGTGATCGAGTTAGAAAATGAATTAGAAGTATTAGATGAAGGTTCTCAATCTGAAGATATTGAAGCTATCGCGACCAGTTTGCCTGCAAAAAAATAAGTTTGTTGGAATTGTCGTAAAGACGGTCATCGCTATTTTGATTGCATAGAGTTGCGAACTATATTCTGCTATGGCTGCGGAGCTGTCGGACTATATAAGCCCAATTGCAAAAATTGTATTTCGGAAAACTCGAAGACCGGCGGGGGTGTAATACTGAATCTTCGCCGGGAGCACAATCACAATTAAAAACACTCATACGACTCGTTGTACCAAATAAAGTTATTCTTCAAACCAAACCAGTTTTTCGAGAGATAATACCCTATAAAGAACGTTTTAAAAATATTTAACGAGAAAAGGCTACAAATATTTAGTCATTTTGTTGACCCGGAAACTAGAAAGCCAACTCGGTATTTTGCTCTCATTTTTGGAAAAAAGTTAAACTTAGCCGAAAACAGTTATGTCATTTAATTTGCTCAATTCGAAATAAATCAAATGATCCAAGGCCATATGCACAAATATTTCTTCTTGATAAAACTCATCTCGGTCTCTTAGATAGTGGTGCAGCTATATCTTGAATTGGCAGCCATTTGGCTTTAGAGTTAATTGAAAATTAACACTTCGTCAAACGTAAAACTACAGTTTATACTGCTGACGGAAATAAACAAATTGTTTTTGGAAACATCTCTTTGCCAGCTAAATTTAAAGACCAGTCTGACGTCCTTGAATTTTCGTAGTACCCTCTTTGTCTCAGTCAGTTATATTAGGAATAGATTTCTGGAAAAAGTTTGAAATTGCACCCAAAATTATCTCTCAGATTGATTTTCAGAATGATGAGCAAAATTGTGTCGATAATTCACACGAATTATCTGCAGCTCAAAAAGTTAGATTATAAGCTGTTAAAAATATTTTTCCATCATTTAAAACTGAGGGCCTAGGAAAGACAACACTTATGGAGCATACAATTGAAATAGAACCCAATGTCCGTCCGATAAAACAGAGATACTTCCCTACTTCCCCTGCCTTAAAAAAAATCGTCCATCAAGAAATCGACGAAATGCTTAGGTTAGGCGTGATAGAAGAATCCCCAAACAGTCCTTGGTCCAGTCCGGTAGTATTAGTAAGGAAGCCGAACAAGATCCGCCTTTGTCTAGACTCGAGAAGAGTAAATAATGTCACAATCAAAGACGCATACCCATTACCCCATATAGAGGGAATTTTAAGTCGTCTGCCAAAGGCAAACTTCATTACCTCGCTTGACTTACATCATGCGTTTTGGCAGATCCCGTTGTCCGAGTAGTCCAGAGATTTTACCTGTTTTACAGTCCCTAACCGTCCGCTTTATAGGTATCGCGTAATGCCTTTTGGGCTATGCAACGCTCCTCAGGCGTTGTGTAGACTGATGGATCGCGGAATTCCCCCTCAGTTAAAAAATGAGGTGTTTGTTTACTTAGATGACCTGCTTATCATTTCAGAAAATTTTGATAAGCATGTGCTTGTTCTTTCGGAAGTTGCATGTCGTTTACGAGAAAGTAATTTAACTATCAACATTAAAAAAAGCAACGTTTGCATCAAAGAGGTAAAGTACCTACACTCTAAAAAAAAGGTGTAAGTTTACTGTAATTATAATAGTAATAATATGTTCGAAATTCAACTAAAGTGTAATTTCACTTCAACTTTTGAAGTAATCTTAAAATGCCAAGAGTTAAACATAAGGTTGAGTTATATTAAACGCTAACTGTTGAATTTTGTTGCAATGTGAATATCAATATGAAACAATTATTGCAGTTAAACACATCATTCAGTAAAACAACGTACCAGATGTTGAATTTGGCTACAATATCAATAGTAAGCATTTACACCACTTCAAGAGTTGTATTAAAATTCAGAAAATGTTATACTTTCAATTCTCATTCAAGTGTGATTATAATCTTGTACGGACGGTTCTTTATAGCTCTAACTAAAATTAACTTAAAACTAATATTTAAGCCTAAGTAGTCAATTGGGATATTAATATGTTTGTGTGTAATATATGTAAAAAGAGTTTTATGTATTTGAACTTTTACAACTCTCATTTATATTTGCATAAAGAAGAGAAATGTTATGAATTTAAGTGCTTATATCCCAAATGCAATAGCATATTTTTAAATTACATCTTGTATGAAGTTAATTTTTCGCGTTGTTCGCGTCACGATCCGTTTGCTTCGGTTGTTACGTATTCATCGATTGTACTTAACGCACTGAAGGCGACGCAGTTTTACACCATTCCTATTTTTGCTATTTTTGAATACTAAACACAGCCTACCGCTGTGGCTCCAGCCAAGCTCTATTTTTATGGAAGCTTGTTCCGGTCTCTTATCTTGGACCCATCAAGAACAACAGGTGTCAGCAATTATAAATCTCTTTTGAATTTTCGATTTTTCTTAAAAAACAAAAATACTTTTGTAAAACAAAACACTTTTTAAGTTTATATTATATAATACAACAGCATAACATTTTAAATCCAAAGTGGAAAGCAGCCACAATAAAGGCAAAGTTTGAATTCTTAATATCCAAACGTTTCCATTCAACCAGAGGGCTGCTTATTCGCCATCCAAACATTGGTCCTTCCAGTTTACCAAGGAATTAGCTTTGGAACAGTCCGGAGCGTTCCGTGCAGCAGTAACAATAATTTCCGTACGTACAAGCTTTCCGTACGTACAGTACCATGCGGAGCAACGAGAAGAAATCAAAAAGGTAACTCGTTGTTACATCGGTAAGCTCTACTCGTGGCAAAAAAAACGCCATTTTGTATTTTCATGATTAATGTGTGGCAGCAAGTGTCTTATTAAATATAATTTTATCTTATTAAATAGCAGTGTAAAATAAACATAAAGAAGCAAACAATTGCTGAAAAACTAAGTTAATAAGATAACTAAAGTGGAAAAATCAGTGTTAAAAAAAAGTGTGTGCAATTGAAGTAAAGCTGCATATAGAGCGGCAAAATTCCTCAGCAATATACGGCTGTGTTAAGGCTATGGAGTAAGAGCAGGCAACCTGGAACACCAAGGGATAAGCACACGCAATATTTCACTCCAAAACCTTGAGCAAACCCAAGGTTAAAGGTACTTTTAATTTCTATATGTATCATATTCAAACACACACGCACACATACACCCACATATTCGTTGCACTCATCACATTGTCCAAACCTCATATCTACAGTAGTTGCACAAAAAATTTGCACACTTTTCAAAAAAAAAAAAAAGTAATACACTTGAGGCAATAAATAAAACAAATAAAAAAGGAGGTAATTCATAAGATCACACATGTTTATTATAAAAATATCATACACTGTCCGCAAAAAAAATCCGAACACATTTAAAATTTTTTATGAAAATGACTAGATATTCATGTGCAAAAAAAAATAATCACACACTTACAAACAAAAAATTTAAACAAGAATTTTACAAAGAAGCATTTTTTAAACGTATACATGAGTAACACGAGTTACACTTGCTGCCCAAAAAATTTCTCGTCCACTGATATTTTAAATCATATTTAATATTATTATATTCTCAAATATTATATATCCATAATATAACATACTTTTTACAGCATTGAACAGCATCAAAAGTGTATCACACAAAAACGAAATCCATTTTTGATATTTAATGGAATAATTTTTGTGATAAAAATACTGATTCCCAAATTATTTAAATAAATTTTTTCCCATATTGTTCCAGGTCCCAAATATTTGCTGCAATTGTTCATTCATAGCTCGAGCAATCCATCATATATAAAATATTATTATATATATAGGTGGATGCAATATGTAAAGCGTGCATGGATTTGCAAAAAAAATATTGCAAGCTCGTGAACAATTTGCACAAATACAAATAATAACATTGTACGCATTTAATCAGCTAAGTAATCGTATACTCGTGTTTTTAATTACATCTAAAAACTTTTCTTGAGTATTCAGAGTTGCCATCTCGCGCTACTGCTGAAATTTGTCATATCGTAAAAGCTTTATTACTTTCTGGCGAAAATCAGTACTCATACTCTTGGGTACCTGATTATATAATTTTTCTTCAAAAATTTTTCGCGGATTCAGAGTTGCCATCTCGCGCAACTTCTGAATTTTTTCGACTTGAAGAAAAATTAACTTGAATTGTTAATAATTTCTCTAATTTTTCAAAAAAAAATTTTTCTCGAAAATCAGTACTCATACTCTTGAGTACCTGATTTAATTTTCTTCAAAAAATTTATTCTCGCGAATTCAGAGTTGCCATCTCGCGCAACTTCTGACTATTTTGGACTTGAAAAAAAATTTTTAATAATTTCTCTAATTTTTCAGAAAAAATTTTTCTCGAAAATCAGTACTCAAACTCTTGAGTACCTGATTTAATTTTCTTCAAAAAATTTATTCTCGCGAATTCAGAGTTGCCATCTCGCGCAACTTCTGAATATTTTCGACTTGAAAAAAATTTTTAATAATTTCTCTAATTTTTCAAAAAAATTTTTTCTCGAAAATCAGTACTCATACTCTTGAGTACCTGATTTAATTTTCTTCAAAAAATTTATTCTCGCGAATTCGGAGTTGCCATCTCGCGCAACTTCTGAATATTTTCGACTTGAAGAAAAATTTTTAATAATTTATCTAATTTTTCAAAAAAAAAAATTTTTTCTCGAAAATCAGTACTCATACTCTTGAGTACCTGATTTAATTTTTTTCAAAAAATTTTCTCGCGAATTCAGAGTTGCAATCTCGCGCAACTTCTGAATATTTTCGTCTTAAAGAAAAATTTGTGATAATTTTTCTAATTTTTCAAAAAAATTTTTTTCTCAAAAATCAGTGCTCATACTCTTGGGTACCTGATTTAATTTTCTCCAAAAAATTTTCTCGCAAATTCAGAGTTGCAATCTCGCGCAACTTCTGAATATTTTCGTCTTAAAGAAAAATTTGTGATAATTTTTCTCATTTTTAAAAAAAAAAATTTTTTCTCTGGAAAATCAGTGCTCATACTCTTGGGTACCTGATTTAATTTTCTCAAAAAAATTTTCTCGCGAATTCAGAATTGCCATCTCGCGCAACTTCTGAATATTTTCAACAAAATTTTTTCTTTCTCAAAAATAATTTCTTGATTTAGAGTTGCCAACCCTGTGCAACTTCTATTAATTGAATAGAAATTTATTCAAACATTTCAGTTCAGAGTTGTTAAACCCGTGCAACTTCTGTAGTAATAACAACTATACGTTGCCGCGTTGGATTCCAAATCAACTCGTGTGCTTAGGTCATCGGTCAAAATGAGCATCAAACAAAAATTCATTTTCACTTCGGACAATTTAGTGGAATTTTGCTCGAAGTTTGAAGGCATCAGCGTCGACGATCACACAGACTCCAGTGTACACGTCCAGCTTCTCGACATGGATCAAAGATGGGCCAGACTCAATGATGCCTATGCAGAAGTGATGATCGCAGAGGACTCAGTAGCAGATGAAGCGTTCAAAGTTGCAACTCGGACAAAATATGGCGCGTGTGTGGATACATACCACAGATGTAAGGCACACATGATGGACCTAGGAAAGATGTTCGAAAATGAGATGGTCAAACCAACTCATAGCACCACTTTAAACAATTCTCCAGCTCAAGACAACTCGGTCGCCTGTATCAAGGTACCACCTTGTGATACAGAAACCTTTTATGGAAGTTACGAAGACTGGCCATCTTTTAGAGATATGTTCACGGCAGTCTACACGCATCACCCGAAACTCACACCAGCACAAAAGCTGTATCACCTACGCAATAAAACCCGTGGCCCTGCGGGAAATATTGTAAAACGGTACCAGCTTTGTGACGAAAATTTTTCGTTGGCGTGGGAGGCTCTACGCTCCCGCTACGAAAACAAAAGGATTCTGGTTGACAACCAGCTCAAGATCCTATTTGGCATCCCAGCTGCAACGACAGAAAACAGTGGAGCGATCCAGAGGATTCAGTCGACAATAAACGACTGCCTCGCCATGCTATCAGCGCAAGACGTCTGCATAGATCATTGGGACCCTATTCTCATCTATCTCTGCTCGTCGAAGTTGCCGGAGGAAACGTTATCACTCTGGGAGCAATCTCTCACTTCAAGGCGAGAATTCCCAACGTGGCTACAAATGGACGAATTCCTGACAGCTCGCTACGAAGTCGTCGAGAAGTTAAACAGCATCAAAGGGGCTAAACCGAAATGGTCTCCTTCCACGGCTCCAAATAGGAACCAGCAACAGGGCTCCAATAACCGAAACCCCAACGCTCACTACCCGCAAAGTCAGGCTCAACAAGGCTCGAACCATAGGTCGAAATTATATTACCCACAGCACTGATCCACATTTTACATTTGGGAGAAACTTTTACGCTAAGAGCTCTGATTGATCAGGGTTCTCAAAAAACTTTCATTTCTGAAAGAGTTAAAAACCTTCTCGCACTGCCAACCAAAAAGATTCTCACCAATATCTCTGGCATAGGTGGTCAGATGGTTGGCAGCTCAAGCCAAGTTTGCATACTTCAAATTGTAACTAAAGATCTCAGCTTTCAACTAGACGTGCAAGCAATTGTCTTACCCAGACTTACCAGCTTATTGCCACCTAGCACCTTTTCGAAACCTAATTTTAAAGAACTGGAAGGCTTAAAACTCGCCGATCCTAACTTCTATTTGCCAGGTCAAATTGATATGCTAATTGGAAGTGATGTTCTTCCAAGTCTTCTACTCGAAGGCGTGCGTACAAATGTTTTCGGTGGACTTCTAGCCCAAAACACTGTTTTTGGATGGATTCTAAGTGGTCCGCTCTCTGTCGGTAGTTGCTCATTCTCCACTCAAGTTTCAGGCGTCACCGAACCCTCTCTAAGTGACTTAGTTCGTAAGTTTTGGGAACTAGAAGAGGTACCAACTTGCAAAGCTGTCTCAGCTGAAGATGCGTATTGCGAGAGTTTGTATAAACGCACCACATTTCGTCAAACCGATGGTCGATATGTGGTCAAACTCCCTTTCAAAAAACTTTTCCTTCTCAGATGACATTAGGTGCTTCTCGTTTCGTTGCCCTGCAACAATACAAACGCATCGAACTCAATTTGAACAAAAACACCCAATTAAAACCTCAATATAACCAAGTTCTATTGGAATATTTGACTCTTAGCCACATGCAAGAAGTTGTCTCTAACGAAATTGTACATGATGGAAAATACTTCTCATTTTATCTCCCGCATCATGCGGTAATCAAACCAGCCAGTACCACAACAAAAGTTCGAGTGGTTTTTAATGCGTCAAAAGCTTCACAAAGTGGTCACTCTCTCAATGACGCACTTTGTACAGGTCCTACTCTCCAAGCGGACATCATAACCATTATTCTCAATTGGCGGTTATATCGCTTTGTATTTAATGGTGACATTGAAAAAATGTATCGTCAAATAATGGTGCATGAAGATGATCAAGACTATCAACGGATACTCTTCCGTCCCGACCCGTCTCAATCTATTAAAGATTATTGTCTCAAAACAATAACTTTTGGTGTTAACTGTGCCCCGTACTTAGCCATTTGAACTTTGCATCAGCTAGCAGAAGATTGCAAAGATGATTTCCCATTAGCTTATCACATACTCAAACGTGAAACCTACGTCGACGATATCTTGTCCGGCGGTCACCACATGCATTCTGCTCTGAATGCCCAAACCCAAGTAATAAGTGCGTTAAAGTCGGCTGGCTTACCACTTAGAAAAATCATCGCGAATCATGCTGATCTCTTACAGCATCTTCCTACTCAAGATCTGCTAGATTACTTTTTTTTAAGATTTTACGACACAAGCTCTGCCAAAACTCTCGGCATTAAATGGAATGCGATCAGTGATTCATTCTGCTACTCTATTAAACCCGTCACATTCACGGGATCTGCTACAAAGCGACAAATCCTGTCTGCAGTAGCATCATTGTTTGACCCTGCAGGATGGCTAACTCCAATAATCGTTCAAGCTAAAATGCTTATTCAGCAACTCTGGATAGAAGGAGTAGACTGGGACGAGTGCGTCAAGCCCATGTCATTGGTCAAATGGAATGAATTTCTCGAAAACTTAAATTCCATTGAGAAAATAAGAATTCCAAGATGTATTGGATTTGTTCCTCAAAACAAAATTCAAATCCATGGCTTCTGTGACTCCTCAGAAAAGGCGTACTGTGCGGCGCTGTATCTGCGCACTTGCGATTCTAACCACGTACTCAGCTCTCATTTATTGGTCGCAAAAAGCAAAGTAGCTCCACTTCAGACTATCAGCTTACCTCGTCTCGAATTATGTGCGGCAGTACTTTTGTCAAAATTAGTCAAACACATACTCTCTGACCTTCAATTCCCATCACTCGAACTTTTCTTATGGTCCGACTCATCAATTGTGTTGGCTTGGCTTGAAAAACCCCCCTACACTTGGAAAACATATGTAGCCAACCGAGTGTCAGAGATTTTAAATAATGGCAAAAATGCCACATGGAGGCATGTCTCCTCAGGAGAAAACCCAGCAGATCTCGGAACACGAGGCTGTTCGCCACCTCAACTCATTGACAACTCTCTTTGGTGGCATGGCCCTGTTTGGTTACTGCAAGAATCCAACAAATGGCCTAGTAAAAAACCATCTGCCCTGGTGGTTCCTGAAACTAAAAAAGTGGAAGTTCTCCATACCTTCACTCCTGACGATGATCTACTCAATAGATTTTCCTCATATCCTAGAGCTGTGCGCGTAATCGCATATATCTTCCGATTCGTTCATCGTTGTTCACCCACCTACCGAGAGAAACGCATAAAAAACTCGGGAGAATTATCTCAAAATGAAATAAAGTTCGTTAAAATCAGAATGATTGTACAATCGCAATCAATATACTACCCTAAAGAGTATAAAAATCTCAACTCCTCTTTACCCATCTCCAATAAAAGTTCTCTCTTAACACTTAATCCCTATCTGGACCCAGATTCAGTACTTCGAGTGAATGGTCGTTTGGCCAATGCCGCACTCAGTTTTAACGAAAGACACCCCATTATTTTACCAGAAAAATCTCGCCTCTGTAGTCTTATACTCGATTTTACTCACAAAACGCTTCTCCATGCCGAACAGCAACTCATGCTGAGAGCGGTTCGTCAGGAATATTATATTCCAAAACTAAAAAACAAAATCAAGTACTGTATCTTTCAATGCAAAGTGTGCACGATCTTCAAAAAAAAGTTGCAATCCCAAATAATGGCTGCTCTGCCTCCAGAGCGAGTCAATTTTTCACTTCCCTTCACGATTACTGGAGTTGATTTTGCGGGCCCCTTCGAGTTGAAGAGCTCAATGCTTCGTAAAGCTCCTTATCTCAAAGGATACGTAAGTGTTTTTGTCTGCTTCTAAACCAAAGCTATTCACTTAGAAGCTGTTTCCGATCTCTCTTCGGAAGCCTTTTGTGCTGCCTTTGCACGCTTCATTGGTCGACGTGGCCTCCCACAAAAGTTGTTCTCAGACAACGGCCGTAATTTCGTTGGGGCCGATCGAACCCTACGAAAAGAGTATGACCAATTTGTAAAAAAATCTGCTGAAGAGCTATCCAAACAGTTCAGCCTACGCGGTTTTGAATGGTCGTTTATACCCCCAACTGCTCCTCATATGGGTGGACTCTGGGAGGCAGCAGTAAAAAGTTAAAAAATTCATTTTAAAAAAGTAGCACAGCTACAAAAATTTACGTTTGAGGAGTTCTCAACTCTTCTCATTAGAATCGAAGCCGTTCTAAGTTCGCGACCTCTATCTCCACTAAGCGAAGATCCTTCCGAACTCTTACCATTGACGCCAGGCCATTTTCTCCGAGGTGCGCCACTGATAGCTATACCCGAGCCCCCTAAGGAAAATCTCTCGCTAATTAATCGATGGGAAAAAGTTAAAATCCTACATCATCAGTTTAGCCGTCGATGGAAAGATGAATACCTTTCTGAGTTGCATAAAAGGCATAAATGGAAACATCCCAAACGTGACGTCAGCATCGACGACTTCGTCGTCATTAAGGACGAGCTGCTCCCGCCAACTGAATGGCGCCTAGGTCGCATCATTAAAACATATCGCGGTACCGATACTCGAGTTAGAGTAGCGGATATAAAAACTCAGAACGGAATCATAACTCGACCCATCGTAAAATTATGTATCCTTCCCTCTGATGCATTATGATGTTTTACCCCCTTTTGGTTTTTCAGTATCTCATTGCCCACCTAATCAAACAATTTCACGATCAATAGTCAATCACGCATAGTCTCTTATAGTCTCATTATTCTCTTATAATCTCTCTCTGATTTAATTTGATCTGTCCAATAATAGTAATTTCCAATTAATAATGATATCTCTCTTCTTACAGCTTCACGAAGTGCCAACTGTGTAGAGAGCACCACTCGCTACGAAGGTGTCGCCGATTCCTGGGAATGCACCTCTTCCAGCGCGTGCCATTTGTGCGGTCTGCAGCACCATACTCTGCTGCACCCAGCTAAACATCCCCGGATAACGTACGACCTGGCACCGACAACAGCACGGGGCATCGACCGCGAAACTAGCTCGATCGACTGATCACGGTGCCAAGGCGCACCCGAAGGCAAAAACGGATCCGCGGCGGGATTGCTTGGCCAAAGCGATCAAGGCTCTGGAGAAGTTGCAGGACTTGATCTAACAACTTGCACAAGTGCAAGGCGGGCGCGATGTTCGCGTCACGATCCGTTTGCTTCGGTTGTTACGTATTCATCGATTGTACTTAACGCACTGAAGGCGACGCAGTTTTACACCATTCCTATTTTTGCTATTTTTGAATACTTAACACAGCCTACCGTTGTGGCTCCAGCCAAGCTCCATTTTTAAGGAAGCTTGTTCCGGTCTCTTATCTTGGACCCATCAAGAACAACAGGTATCAGCAATTATAAATCTCTTTTGAATTTTCGATTTTTCTTAAAAAACAAAAATACTTTTGTAAAACAAAACACTTTTTAAGTTTATATTATATAATACAACAGCATAACATTTTAAATCCAAAGTGGAAAGCAGCCACAATAAAGGCAAAGTTTGAATTCTTAATAAGCGTTTCCATTCAACCAGAGGGCTGCTTATTCGCCATCCAAACACGCGTTTTCATGCATTAAAACCAAATTTGTTAAATAAGAAGGCATTTTCGTCTCATAAATATAAGTGTTCAATAAGTCAGTGCAAGTACATTGGAACAAGCCATAATGACATATATCGTCATGTTCTTAAACATGGTTTTAGTTCTCAAAACATAAAGTGTCCAATTCCTCAGTGTTCAAAAGCATTTTGTCACAAATCTTCCTTTCGCTCGCATTTTTTTCGTCAGCTTAAGCAAAACAACCCAGCTAACCCTAATACTGGATTTAGCATCCGTACATTAGAAAGAAACAAAAATATTTCATTTGATAAACTGAACCTTTCGGCAGTGGCTTCCTGCGAAAAAATTGAAAATATACCCACAAAAAATCGAGTTATTTTACAAACTTAATAACAACACTTACATGCAAATATAATATACCAGAAGTTTGTTTAAATTTTATGCTAAAAGGACTTTTCGATATATTTACAGAAAATACAAATATAAATATATTAAAAATAAAGAAAATATTTGCAGAGCTTAATATTTCAGACAAGGAAAATGAAATCATTAGCTTACTCCAGCGGTCAAATTTATCAAATGAATTAAAAACCCATCTCTCTGAATATAAGCGAGATAAATATTTAACAGCACACAGTTGCTGTATTGCACCAAAAAAGATATTTCTTGACGTAGACAATTTACATAAAGAATGTTTTTATTATTATATTCCAGTATTGGAAACCTTAAAAAGCTTATTATGTGACAAAAACTTTTTTGAAATATTTTGCCAAGAGAAAATTTCGGAAAATAACCTATATTGCTATTACAATGATGGTTCAATTTACAAAAAACAACAGTTTTTTATATCCGGTGACAAAAAAATTGAACTTCTAATTTTTCAAGACGCCTTTGAATTGTGTAACCCCTTGGGTTCTTAAAAACAAAAACATAAGCTTCTTGGCTTATATTTCTTAATTGGTAATATTGATATAAAATTTAGATCAATAATACAAAATATTCAATTAATAATGTTATTCAAGGAAAGTTATATTAAAAGTTACATCAAAAGTTTTGGGTTCAAAACCATTTTGCAACCTTTACTAAGCGATTTACATATATTGGATAGAGGTGGATAACTCAGTGCTGTGCTATTGCACTGTGCTGACTCCCTGTAGTGTGCCATGTGTGCTAGCACACTACGTTGACTCACATAGTGGCACAATAGCACGCAAAGAGCAGAGCTTTGACGATCTTTTGCACTTAAAGTTACTTTTGTATGCTGTGTTGGGATGAATAGCAGAGTGTTGTGCTAAGCTTCTTCACTGACACTCATTGGTTATCGCTACTGTGCACTGTATTACTTACATTTTGTAAGTTTTTGCTTAGTACAGTTGATTTTGCTTTTACTTTGGTTTACTTGCAATAATTGAAAATATGCAATTTGTGATTATTGTAAACAAATCAATAGAAAAGGGTGTTAGCACTCTATTTGTTATCGACACTTTTATTAGTGCTTTGTTCGATTGTGGCACAATTGTGCTAGCACAGTGTGCTGACACACAAGGGTGCACATGTGCTGGTGACTCAACACACAAAAAATTGTGCTATTACCCACCTCTAATATGGGAGTCTGAAGGCTTAATTTTTCACGATGCAAATAATATTGAAAGGAGATTCTTTGGAACAATTTTTTCCGTAATTGGTGATAATTTAGGGGCACATCAAATTGGTGGATTTAATGAAAATTTTAGCTTTTCTCAATATGTTTGTCGTTACTGTTATTTTGAACTGAAATGTTTAGCTGAAAAAGATGTAGAAATTCGTCAGTTACGAAATAAAACCAATTATAATTTTTTAATTTCCGAAGAAAATTTCCACCAGGTAGTACGAAGTAATTTTTGTTTAAATATGCTTATATATTTTCATGTTTGCAATCCTGGATTACCGCCATGCATTGCGCATGATTTGTTTGAAGGAATTATTCCATATGACTTGATGGAAATTCTTAAGAACCTTACAGGTTCTTTCAATTTTAATTTTGATTATATCAATGCGTTTTTAGCAAATTTAAGAAAAAAATTTAAGCTTCGCTTAACATTTACATTATTGAATGCCAAAATGAAAAACTACCTGGAAAGTCTGATGAAGTCAGACATATATTATTTTTGATGCCACTCGTACTAGTTGACGTTGTTCCTAATTATGAAGATGAAATGTTTTTCTTTTTTTTAACAATGATAGAAATGTGTCGCCTTATTTGTGCACAGAAAATTACAAATTCTCAATTAGAATTGTTAAATTTTCACACAAATACTTATTTTGAATTAAGAAAAGAATGCCTACCTAACATAAATTTAAGACCCAAACATCATTATGTTAAGCATTATCCAGACCTAATAAAACAATTTGGGCCCTTAAAAAATGTATAAAGAATGTATAAATATATTAAGAATGAATAATAAGTACTACTTCGCACCATTTTCCTCTTTTGTAGAGAATATAAAAAAATAATTATAATTTAAATGTTTCTTCTTGCTTTCTCTCATTATATTATCGTTTTTATTGTTATTATTATGTTTGTTGTCTTGTTTACTGGGATAAGCAAGTGTTCGTCTTGTTTACTGGGAAAAGCGGCTGATTTTGACGTTTGTTTTAAATCTATTGCAAAAGCTATAAATGCATAGAATAATTTATTTATAAATAATATCAAATGGATAGACATATAATAAAACTATGGAGTGCCGACAGAAGGAAGAGGAAAGCGTTTCTGTGCCAACCTTCAATCGGGCCAATAATACAAAAAGGTATGTATGTCAAAGTTTCTTCGACATCGTTGCAGTCGCCGACAACCAAGAAAATGTTTTCGATCTGCAACAGTACAATGATCCAAACTCAGGCCATACAGAATTTGAAGAGGATCCCGAATCTTTTCCAGTGCCTGAAGAAAATCTTGAATGTTTTTTAATACCCGAAGAGGATTCTGCATGTTCTTCAGTACCTGAAAAGGATCCTGAATGTGGTTTTTTAGTACGTGAAAATGATTTCGCTGAAACTCAGTTTGTTCTTGTTCCCAAAGATTCTCAAAATGCTTTCAATAGTAAAAATTGTATTTACAATAATAGTCTAAGACCTGTGGCACCATGTGATGCGATTGAAAACTTTGCTATTCCCTGGCAAAAAATGTCTCCAGAGTTAAATAATGCTTTTCATAAGAAAACAAAACTCGGTAAGCTTACAAATGGTTTTGCAAATATTGTGGTTGATCATCTTCGTGGAATATCTCATCTTATTCCAATGAGCGTGTATAGAAATATTGCTCACAAAGCAGCGATACAATATCCTGAATAGTTTGTGGAAAGAGATGGAGAAGGACATATAATGTCACACATTCCGGTGTCTCTGATTACCACAATGAGAAATCGTAACAATTTTCTAAATTCAAAACCAAAAATGAAATTTCAAATGTGCCAAATAAAAAAAACAAATTATTAAGCGCTCTGGCAAAAACTTGCGTAAATTGGCCACAAACTTTACATTTTATCAAAACAACAATATTTACTTATGATATATAACTAAAGAGATACAAAGATTGGTGATAAAGAAAATATACGAAAATACATGATGGATGCTACTCGACGCAAAGAAAATTTTTTAATGATACAAATCATATGACCAGCGATTTTTTAACAAATTGGCCAATGATATTTCATAAGGAATGTATGTTCGACCATTTCAAGAATCTTATGGATTTAGATGTAAATACATTTAAAAAAACTTTGATGCTTCCAAAATTAAACTAAGCTTGATTTTAAAAACTCCCGGAATCAAACATGATGATGACGAATCGATAATAAAAGCCATTTGCTTATATTTTAATGAAAAATATGAACTAATATTTAAAAAATATGAGGTGAGTTGGTTGTATATTTATGGTATTATTTTTTTTGGTATATACAAACTTGTTAATATACACCAGAGACCTGCAGCGATGAACTGCAACTGCTTTTACACTCAGTACATACTTGGTTTTTGTATGACTTCAATATCATTAATACCATGCAACATATTCTACGCCATCGAGCTCACTTACAACATCAGGCATGTTGCATTAGCCAATTGTACCAAAGTCAAACACTGTGTGATGTGTGCTTCGACTTCAGTGGAAAGTATAGATGTTTGCATAAAATAACTATGTGTATAAACCACAGCGCACGAACGGCAATCGTTATAATTATGCATTATTTTGAGCTACTGCCTCGTGTACCATTGCAGGTTGATTTCAACTTCGGCTAAGCAGTGAAACAAAAGTAAGCTTACGAACGATGAAATCAGCGCGTACACTGCATTTTTACTCAAGTGTTTGTAGATTACTTCAGTATGAATAGAGTAAATAGTTTTAGGAAGTTTTAGGGGTAACTTATTTCGAAGATGATGTCAAACTTTAAAATTTAAGATGGCGGATAGAGTTGCCACCTAGATTTTTTTCATTTATGCAAATTCTTGTAATTTTAAAATTCTGACAATGAATTTGATTTCGAATCAAAGTCACAGTTTTAAAATTTAAGATGGAGGTTAGGGTTGCCACCTAAATTTTTACCACAGTATTGCCACCTAATAATATGTATTTTTAAGAGTTTTAAACATCATTTATCAGTGTTGAGGGGTCGCTGATTTCGAATCTAAAGTCAGAATTTTAAAATTCAAGATGGTGGATAGGGTTGCCACCTTAATTTTTTGTAGTTTTGTTAATTCAGGGCTGACAAAAAAAATGGTACACCAAAAATGGGTCGCTGAATCCGAATCCATTGTCAGAATTTCAAAATTATAAAATTTTGAAATAATAGGGTTGCCACCTAATAATATGTCTTTTCAAGAGTTTTAAACGTCATTTATCAGTGTTAAGGGGTCACTGATTTTGAATCTAAAGTCAGAATTTTAAAATTCAAGATGGTGGATAGGGTTGCCACCTTAGTTTTTTGTAGTTTTATGAATTCGGGGCTGGCAAAAAAATCGTACACCAAAAATGGGTAGCTGAATCCGAATCCATTGTCAGAATTTCAAAATTATAAAATTTTTAAATAATAGGGTTGCCACCTAATAATATGTCTTTTCAAGAGTTTTAAACGTCATTTATCAGTTTTAAACTCTGGAAAAGACATAATATTAGGTGGCGACCCTATTATTTCAAAATTTTGAACAATTGAACAAAAGTTGTAGCTTTATTAAAGATCTGCATGCATACAAAATCTTATCAAAATCAGTGATTAAAGGTGTTTTATAATAAAATGGCGTCTGATATAATTTCTTAAAAAACTAAATTTAATAAATATCTTTAAAAATTTACTAAACAAATTTTATTGCTCACTCAATTAAACTTTAGAATTTATTTTAAAAAAGAAATCAGCTCAATTGAACTATTAGCTTATGAGCTACAAGCTTTTAAAAGTCACGCAAAGTAGCTGCAATGTTACTCCAAATACTTTGTGTTCGGAGAACAAAATAAGCGCTGGTTTTTTTATGCAGGAGTTACGCTTTATGTCTTTGTTTTGTTGCTTGTAAATGACCATACTTACCATTGTATACCAGAAGTTGAAAAGACCCTGCGCTGGTTATCAAACCAACAACTCGAACATGCATTATTGTGGTCTTACGACACGCTCATACACAGTTGGCTTCAATGTTGCAAGTATGTCCGACACAACAATCGCAGCGCTTGCGTAGTGCGGTCAGACTGTCACTGTATTTGTTGAGGGTAGATTGCAAGTAGCGAAAATGCCATCGCTTGCAGATCACTGATATGCACATATTTTCGTTATTTTTAGTTTGGTACAATAATTGAAAATATAAAAAAAGACTGCAATACATCAACTCCGTGGATAACAATAATTGGTAAATATTAATTTCATACTTTAATATTAGCCTGATGAAATGTTTTAAAAGTGTATTTTTTAGATACTTTACCAGATAAAAACACCAAATACATGTCCTACATATGGTTAGAAGGCAAAATAAAATCGCAAGAGAAATTTTTCGATTTGGTTGACCTGATAGTGCAATTGCTATGCTATTATTATATTTTCAACATAATTTATCCCAAAAATGTGTCACAAATTTTATAGTTTTTAATGAGGTACTTTTTTAAATTCTATCCATCTCAACTGAGGGGCCAAAAAAAAAACAAACAATTTAACAAAAATTAACACTCTAATTAAAAAGGTTGATGGAACTATTAACATTGATAAATAATAATTTACTTCTTTACAATAATTATAACTATAAAATTTAAATCAGATTTAAATATTCGAGTTGAAAAACGTGTTTTAAAGCTTTTTTAATTGTATTTAAATCTAGCACGATCTTTATCAAATATCATTGGCCAGTTTATTAAAGTATCTGGCCACATGATTCGTATCATTAAAACTTATTGATTTCAGTGCAAGTTTATTAAAAATTGCAAGTTTGTAAGAACAAATATGTCGATATTAACTTTTATAAAAATGAATTATTTATATTGATTGAATAAGAAACGTACGTATATTTTCGTACGAATTTTTTTTTAAATTAAAATAAAAACTAAAATAGTAAAACGAAGAAAAGTATATACATTCTTAATCTGCATCACCTCCTGGGTTGATTTAGTCGTGATCATTTGCCCGTCTTTGATTGTGATTACAGCCATAATTCTGAAGTTATCGTAATAATATTTGATATTTCTATCTAACAAGTAAATATAAAGTATAGAAATTAACAAATTGGATGAAAACCTTGACCTCACATACAAAGTGCTGTTATCAAAGTAACAAAACATCTATGAGTTTTAAAGAAATGTATGCATTGACTGGATATTTTATACAGAGGCTAACATATCGCACCTAATCTACAAAAGAGGCACAACTCCAAATTTTGAAATTTCCAGGAGAGGCAAAAAACAAGTTTTTATTTTCAAGGACTCCATACAAAACTAAGTGACGAAGCTATTGTTTTTTTTTTAATGTAGAGGAAAAAAATAAGTATAACTTATTTGTTAGGACGTTGAGTGTGAACCACTGGAGCAAAGAGTTTGCAAAGTTTTAGAAGAATTTGTAGCATGCGGAAGTCAGCTATGTATTTAAAAATTGTCAGATATTCTGACGTAGGAAATAATTTTGTTTGTGGTGAAGGCAATCGTGATCGAAACTTACAAATTTCTTACCACTATTGTACAACTATTTTTCCAATTAGCATAGAATCAGAATGGTGCTTCTTAACAGTGGGTTATATTTGTAATAATATTCGAACAAAACTCTCCAATAAAAATAAAACGAGTTGATCTGCTTAATGTATTACTTCAAAAATAATTAAAACAAAAAGTTTAATTTGAAAAGTCTTTTCCAATCCTAATTTGCCTTAAACACAAAAAACATAAAGACGATGTACAAAAAAAAGTGTAACATTTATATAGTAATACCTTAAACTATCCTGTCTTTTTTTATATTTTTTGTTCTTTAACCCTTTCAATGATTAGGCTAAACTAAGAACAAAATATTTTTTTTTGAGGTAATATTCCTATCATTTAGGTCTTTAAAAGATTAAAAAAACATAAATTTCATTTTAATCTGCGCTATTTTCGTTTCACAAGATTGTACAAAGAAAAAATTGTTTTGCTCCTGTTCGGCACAGTCTCGTTTTTAATCTTTTAAAGGTTTCTCAACCCTTTAGATCTTTGTTTTTAAAACCCTCTTAATTATCATTAAAGTCAGAAAAAGATGGAATAGGCCAAAGAAATTATTTTTACTTTTCTTCGCCACAAAAACGAAAATCCAACTGACTTTAAATATATCTCTAAATTTATTTTTATCTTGTTATTTTATCTTTTTTTCATAGAACCAATTGATTTGATTTAAAAAAGCTTTGCAAAATAAATACATATAAAAATTACTGTCTGAAGTGTCTAATATATTGGGCAAATCCACTGAAAGGGTTAATTAATACAATGTGCTATTTATTAATATTATTTATGCTTTTTGTGTTTATTAACAATAAGAGAATTCACAATTGTGTGGTAAGTAACATGGTTTTTTTTTTGTCATAGTTGAAAATCACAATATGAGCACCCTTTAAAATAGAATTTGTGGCTGAGAACATCCCACTATAGCTTTTTGTTACTATGCAAATTAATTAACTATCCAATTTGATATATTTTATAAACATATGGCATAAAAAAGTGTAACTTGCATTTTTAGCTTCTGCCATTTTTGCAATTAGAAAATAACTGCCAACCGATCAGTTGTTTATGGAACTTTAAAAACCACGTTCCGTAAAACATATCATTGGGCTACTTAAAATTACCACAGTTTTGGTTTTTAGAGATTTCATGTAAAATAAGAAAAAATAAAAAAATAGCTCGGTAAAGTGTGGTACAACACCACAGGGTTTTTTAACTGCATTGAAAACTACGCAATTGTGAATATCCTTAACGTGTTTTGTTTTGTTTTTGTTACTTTATAAATGAATTGATTTTTTAGTTTGAAGTAATAAATAACAAAAAATTGTATTAAAAACATTTTGAATTATTTACTTCTTAAACTTTTCAATCCCGAACTAATCCCGGGATCTCGGGATCGAGATTTTCAATCCCGATAATCCCGGGATCGGTAAAAGCTTCCGGGATTGGACTCCCTAATATGTACATATAAAGTTATGTTACTATAATTATAAATAATATATTTATTAATATAAAAACATAAATTTTATAAAGTAGGAGGTATACGATATTTAATTGCCGCCTGTATTGAGCTTTGTTAGTAAAAGAAAAAAAAAAGAAAAATTAATTTACCTTTATCTCACATGCAAGCATTAAAAATAAAATAAACGTTATTCGATCGCCTGATGACGAGAAGAAGGTTGACCGCTGCAACGCGTTGAAAGGAGAGTGAGTTTTTGGCAGCCAACCGATCAACATGTTCACTCGGTTCTTTTTTGAAGAAAAGAAAAGTTTAACACAAAAACAAAACGAAATAATTTGAGTTTGTTATAGTCTTAACAAAAAAAAAAAACAAACCTTAATCTAATATAATTATGTAAGGTATGCACCCATACAAAAACTGAAAACAGTATAAAAGAGTGTATAAATAAAATATGCTTATAAATGTAGCGCGAACATAAAAACAAAAACTTTTCCTGATATACAATTCAACCAGTAAAAGTCATTGTTTCTGCTGATGAATGGAATTTGCTAGATATTGCTAGCATAACTAAATTTTCTAATGCAGCTGAACGAGGGATTTCTGAACATTTTTTTGTGGCCTTAAAATCTGATCAAATGGATGGAATGTGTATATATATATAATATATATATATTATAAAAGGACATAAATAACATTACATAAATCATGTAAAACAAATTAAACCTGTATAGTTAAACTGAGTGGTTAAAAGCTTAATCGTTTATAATTTTTTCCCCCTTAAATCATAAAAATAAAAAGTAAATTAAATTGTTAAAAATTGTTAGTTAAAATTTAATGCTTTTTTTAAAAGAAAGAAGAAGAAAAGGAGAAAACAAATATGAGTGAGAGAGAGAGAAAAAAGGGACAAAACTATAGTGAGACATATTTTTTTTCTATTATTAACTGATTTCATTATAAAAATAGAACAAATTAAATTTACATACATAAAAATACAGTATAAAAAAAACAAAGAGTACTTTGATTAATAGAAGTTTAACAACAAAAACAAAAGAAAAAAATTATGCAGCAACAAACTTGTGCACAGATTGAAAAAAAAGAAACATTTCTTTCTAGGTACTCTCATCTTTAATCGCTAGGCCCATCGATGGAACAAATGAGAAAACCAAGTAAGTGCAATCTAAATCATGAAAGAAACCTTTTTTGTTAATATTTTTTTGTTTAAACAAAACCTTTATAAAAAGACAGTTATGCCATTCTTAAAGAAAGCAAGGTGTAACCGGGTAAACCCTATAAATCAATCGCATTAAACATGTTAAAACCAAATTTAACTTGGTTTAAACAACTACCACTATATCTTGTTGTTGTGATCTTTAGTTATGACTCTCTTATGGAGTTTTTTTAAATCATTTAAATTTCATTTATTTTGTTTTTTTTTTCACTTTCTCAAATAACTATCTCTTTTACTTTACTCATAAATTCAATTCCAAGACGTTCCTACTAAAGAAGTTTCAATTTTTACTCCAATTGTGTTTTTTTCCTTCTTCTCTCTCGCAGCAATGGAATATTAATATCAGTATCATTAATAATTTAGTGTGTATTCTCTTGCGTTAGATCATAATAATTTGCACTTAAATGGTCTCTTTTAAATTTATATTTTTTTTTTGTTTTAATCCACTCAATTCATTGTTTGAAAATAAATATTGCGTTTACTCACTTTATTGTTCTCTTTGAAAAAACAAAACAATGTTGTCAACTTTTATATACAATACTTTTATTTATTTTTCTACTACTAAACATTAAACAAGTTAGTTATATAGAATCATATAGTTATTCAAATATAGTGCAGTTTAAAAATAATAAATTATGAATATAACACAAAAAGAAAACCTATTTTTGCCTTATAAATATATAAATACATTAAAATAATAATAAGACCATATTATAAAAATAATTATATATATATATATATATATATATGTATTAGGGCGGGCCAAATTTTTTGTCGATTAAAGCCACCCCCTGGGATGATTCTATAGACAATTCTAAGCAACTTTGGTGAAGAAACCATAGGTCTATCTCGATTTTCGAGTCTCCCACTTTTCAAAAAATGATTTTTCCCCTATAACATCATTGATTCATAATTCGATTTTTTATTCATCGTTATATTATCTTTTTTATGTGTATATGGGGGGTTTTTGGGGTCGAGGAATTAATTTCTGATCTTTATTTTTACCTGTGACTACCGCCAGAGGGCGTTTTATGCATATTTTAACTATTTTTCGGCTATTTTCTGAGAAAAATTTAAATTTTTTTCGGTAATATTGATCTTTATTTTATTTTTTGTCAACAGAAATTCAACCTAAAAACTAAGAACATGTGCAAAAAAAACAAAAAAATTAATTTAGTGGAGGAAAGGCGAAATAAGTTATTTTTGAAAGTCTTTCTTGCTTTCCAGTCTGGGGTATTTTGCACGGCTTTCTGATGTAACTGCCATAACACTGTGTCGATTTTTTTGTAAAACACGTTTAGAAACGCTAGCCAGCAACTGAACATGTCTTTCCGTTGCTTGTATGTGTACCGGAATTCTTGGATCAGGCAATGCTGGATCATCGTATTCTATATATTGTTCCAAATGATCATACGGAATGGTATGCGTAAACGGTGGTTCGAATAAGACATCATCTTTATTTAAATCAATCATATTCGTATAATCTGTACAATTGAAGTTTATCAAAGGTTTTTGATAAACTCTAAGATGTGCCGGGTCGTACAGATTTCTTCGGTAGTGTAAAATTTTCTTGATTGCGATGTTTCGTGTCTCTTTTGTATCATCAAATAACATCGTTAACAGAATATTTTCGGAATGTGCGTAATATGAATTGTCTTTAATGACATTATTCACAACTTGGCGTAGATTTGTATCCAAATATTGTGTCCAACGAATGAATTTGTGAAATAATACACTACTGAAGACCACCGAATTATAGTACTTGATGTTGAAGTGCATCGGCACATACACTTTCATTATGTATGTTGCCAGAATTTTCAAATTCCTTGATGGATTTTCAGTTGACACATACAACCGCAACAATCTATTCGCCTTGGTGAGCCAACGTGAATGTGCTATTGGTCCTGGTTTAATGTGAGACAAATCCGCAGGAACAATACCATTCGAAATTGCATTGGCCATTTTGTATAGGTACTTTGAATCGGTGGATAATTCAAATGGATCTAAATCAGGTGGCATGTTCTCTAGCACGATTATCTCGAATTCATCTATAAGCTGAATAAAAAAGAAATTAGATGAATTAAATGCAATTTTACCATTTAATAATGGAAAAAAATCGATGTGAAAAATGATACATACCGGAAGATTTTCACACGTTTCAATTTGTTTGCCCAACGTTCCGGTTGTTGTTCGTGGTCCAGTGGTCGATGATTTGTCCAAAGTGTTAAACAAATGACGAAATGGCAGCTCGTTGAAGTGCAGAAGGCATACAAACCAATGCAGCGGTCTATTTAAATGCAATTCAAATCGACGCAAAATCCCATTTCTTACGCCAGTATTTGTTGGCTCACCATCACAGCATATGCCGATTAATGCATCGAGAGCAATTTCTTTTTCGACGAAGAATCCATTCAATGTCATCAATTTGTGTTCAGCATCTTCATTTTCGACTTTTTTGTAGCCTATCAATCGAGAATTTGGTTCCTTCAAAACAACTAGATGTGGTTCTTTCACCATCCTTGGATGCAACTTCTCATCGATTTTTTCCATTGTTAAAGCATAATTTTTTCGGCCGTCGAATGAAAATGCTATCAAATTGGATGCATCATACTGCTTACGAAGCAATTCTTCTCTGCATTTGGCTTTTTCTCGACGCACTTTATTTTTATCCATGATGATCGGATTGCCATGTGCATCTTTTACGTCAATGTCTTGCATAAGGGATGTTGCGAGTGCTGCTGCTATTCTATCTGACACACCAAATCCATCACACATCGCAGCGAAGTTCGAAGCATCGTATCTGGGAGTATACGGTCCTCGTATCAGTGGCGGAACATCTTGTGGATTTGAACTTGGCTCATCTGCATCAGTACTTGGTTCATATGCTAAATGGGTCTCTTCAACGCTTGTTGGTATTATTGTTGACGTTGGTGCTGGCTCTTCAACTTCTGGCACGAATTCCGTCAATCTTCTGACATTATTTTGATCTCGCATAAACTCTTTCAAATGATCTGGAATCAATCCACATGAGCATAATGCTGCCTTCAAGTCGCATTGACATTTGCCGATGTAAAATAACTCTTTTGTAGATTGCACGAACGTTCTGAATGTGGCGATTTTTGGATGTTTAGTTTCGATTTGATACTTGTCAATCAATGTACCCAATTTTCTACCAACACTTTTTTTTTTTGTTATAATTTCAACATTAAGTTGACTCCAAATTTCAATCAATTTGTCTGTTACGTGCGGTACGAATGTTTTATACGAAAACATTTTGTTTTCGAGTTTAGCACGTTCGGCCAAGAAAAAAAAACATCTTAAAATATCCTGTTTCGTTGGCAGATTGAGTCCACTCAAATCACAAGATGCACCAAAAACAACAACATCGTGCAAAGGCAAATGCTTCAAATGAGTTTCGTTACTTGTTGATGTTGTTGCGGTTTGCGATGTAGACGGCAATGCATTTAGATCCATTGCATACATAAGACTTAAAAAATAACTGAAATTAGTATATTTTAAAACATTTGGTTCGAATATATTTTTTCCACCTGCAAATTGGTAAAAACGCAATGGTAAAAATGATGAGAATTTTATTTATATTAGTTACGTTTCTTGTTAGAACGTATTAGTTTTTACACACTATGTGGGTGTTACTGGTGTTGCCTGGTTTCTCCTGGGTGCTTTGGTAGTCGATGGGGATGATGTTGCTGCTGGTGGCGGAGCCTTGTGTCGTTAATTGCTGCGGCTGTCTGGTGATGTGCCGTCTGGTGGTGCTGTTGGTATGCCGGGTAATGCACTCTGGAGTATGCGAAAAAACTGACGCGTTTAAACAATTATAAATACGAACACAATGTCTGTACTTAATTTACTTTAATTTTATTTATTTAAAACCAACTAAATTCCATACGCAAAAAAACGAACCAACGCGGTTAAAGGAATGCGAGAGAAAAGCCAAAACGGGAGAAAAATCACTAAACATATGACAGCAAGTGTCAAAAGGCCGCACTGAACATCAACAACACAAACCCATCGCCGACCGTCAATACGTTTGTCAGTTTGCGGTGGGCGACGAGTTTGTTCAGTGCGGATATAAACAATTGACTTACTTAAAATTAAGAACAATTAATGGCAGAGATAAAAAGTCCGCAAAGCAGCAGAAATAATTTTGGTTAAAATAGGCATGAAACGCCCTCTGGCGGTGGTCATAGGTAAAAATAAAGATCAGAAATGAATTTCTCGACCCCAAAAACCCCCCATATACACATAAAAAAGATAATATAGCGATGAATAAAAAATCGAATTTTGAATCAATGATGTTATAGGGGAAAAATCATTTTTTGAAAAGTGGGAGACACGAAAATCGAGATAGACCTATGGTTCCTTCACCAAAGTTGCTTAGAATTGTCCATAGAATCATCCCAGGGGATGGCTTTAATCGAATTTTTCGGCTCCATACAAATTGGCCCGGCCTAATATGTATACTAAATAAACTAAGGTTAACTTACGTTAAAATCATTATTTTTTTATTGTGTCTTATTATAAAACTTAATTGTAATAATAAAATCTAGAATGAGTTTGTAAACTGAAATTTACTTGGTATTAACTCTATTTGAACGTTGTAGTTGTTGTTGATTTTGATTGGGGCTTTAATTATCAGCTTATAAAGCCATGGTTAGGGTGGGCATAGGAGTAACCAGCAAAAATATGTGTTACTATCGGGCGTTTTCTGGGTAAGTCTGACATGGTGACAGCTATTTCAAAAGCTATCTTATAGAGTGGGTCTGATTTAATTTAGGTTATTTTTCTCCTCTTTTCGTGTGCATATCTTGATGTTAGGTTTGCATATGATGTTGGTGGTTTGTGGGTGTTTTCGGTTGCTTAGAGAACCTACGAAACTGAAACTCCGGGTAGAGCCAGTGCATACGGGAGCAACTAAAGACCGTTGAAGAAGTTCAAATAAAACCGTTTATATATTTACACAAGCAAACCATAAAGGTTCAAGCCAACAGCATGTGCGATACCATAACAAGATGTCTATGTTTATTTCCTGTTTTGAAGTAATATTTCCATTAATGGCAATATTATCCGTTATTTTTGTTTCTTGTCCTATTGCAACCATTGTATCTTTTAAATTAGGAATATTTACATACAAGTATGGAATATCCTTAGTCATGACCTATAAGTGAAATAAAAAAAATTTTGTTTAATCTTTATTTATTTTTTTCATAATCTTATTGATATTTTTGAACAAATTTCTATGGTTTTTCAAATGGTTTTTAAGTAGTTTTACATTTATTTTAGACTCACAAATAAAACAATTTACATATTCTGACATGATAAATTTTATCATTTTTTTTATTTATTTGAAATTTTAAGTCTTTTAATTGCCTTATGTAGTTGTATTTTTCTGGCGCTTTTGTTATGTTTATTAATTTATATAATTCGTTTAGCTCCTTCCGTTGTTTCACTTGCCTTCCAGTACTAGTTTTCCTTGTGAGTTGTTCTTGTTTAATAATTCAAATAATTCATTGAAATCTGACAAAGGGTTCTGTTGAAATATAGCTAGTTATAGTATTCTTAGAGAATTCTTATATAAAACCTTTTGAGAACGTCTAGATAAATACGAATTTATCCAATTTAATAATGTGACAGAAACCCCAATAAGGTGGAGTTTTTCAAGAGAAGATTATGAATAACACTGTCGAAGGCTTTGCTAAAGTCCCTTTAAATAATATCGGTCTGCAGTCCCAAAGTAAAACCGAAATAGCGAAATAGCTATATATGAAAAGCAATATTTTAAATTTTTTTATGCAAGAATTCAGATAAATTTCATGTTTTATTTGAATACTTCGTGCTATATAAAAATTCAAAACAATATTGTTTTATTTTCACGATTGTTAAATTAAATTTAAATAGTTCGTTTTGTATTAACACCGGAGGAAATAAATATGTGTGCAGAACCGAAACTTGATCAATTATCTTATATAACATAAGAAAAATTCATTAAATAAAATTTTAATATTTTGTATGCCCTCTGTAATTAATAATAACACTAACTAATCGCCGTGGTATTGAGCTTATTAGAGATTACAAAACAGAATTATCAATTTTTACCCACTGTATTGCTTTTTTGAGCCAGCTAAGGTGTCAAATTGTCGCCCATTCTTATAGACTTGATCCGAAATAATTCCCCAGAGATTTTCCCTTTGGTTAAGGTCATGACTAATTACAGGCCATTCCAATAACGGTATGTTTCTCGATGTGAAGAAATTCTTGACAAGTGTTGATGTATGGATTGTCTTGCTGGTAAGTTCAAGTTTCACCATAAGTTTCTTTTCCAAAATTTATTAGAATATTGTCCACAAGGTCAACATAAGTCTCCGAATTCATTTTATAAAAAATAAAACAGATATGGGTCCTTCCACGGTATCCGAAACCAGCCCATGTCATCAGTGACACTCCCTGAAAATTACGAGAGTAAAGTGCTTGTCGTGGCTTCCTTAAATTTCTCCAATATTTCCGACAGCCATCAGGACCGTCTAAATTAAATTTTTTCTCGTCATTAAAGATGATAAATGTCCACTCTTCTTAATAAAATTTGTATTTTTCTGCAAATTTCAATAGTGCGATATAATAAACGAGGTAAGAACTTAGGTTTAGCTAATCGATTTTGGTACTTGAAGTTACTATCGTCGTGTAAAATTTGCTGAATTCTCCTCTTGGTAACTGTGAGCGATAATTTTCCTTTAATTTGGGACGAACTTAAGTTTTTTTTTTTGTAGCAAGCTGTTTAATTTCACATTTTTGCCGTTCATTTACCTTAGGCTTACTGTAGGTCTCTTTACTGTATTATCGGCCTGAGAGATTTTTAAATAGTTTTTGACTGTTTTCCTATGCCTGTTTAATTTCAGGGCTATTTTACCGATTTCGACTCCAGATTCCTTATAGGCTTCTATAGGACAGCGCTCATTTTCAGTTGATATTGTCCCGCGAGTCATTTTATACTAAAAAGAATTAAAAAAGTTAAAAAAATTAAACGAAAAAAAATATTATTTCACTTACCCAATAAAAGATTATACAGAGTTTATTTTATAACTAAATTCAGTATTCTCACTAGTAAATGATTGTCTTAAAAAACTTTGACACTAGGAAAGATTTTTGCACACATAAAAATTTCCCTGCGAAAGTCAGCAGCGGATGAACAAAGTTAAACATGACGATGCAACGAATGATCAGAAAATGAAAAAAACCTGTTGTTTTGCTAGACTTAAACAAACAAAAATTTAGTAATTATCAAAAACAAATTGTACTGTACTTTTCAGAAATTTAAAAAAAAACAACTTTTGCAAAAAAATCTTTTAAATTGTCTTATTTTTATTAGTAAATTTTTGTATCTTTTTTTATTGCAGAGTTCAAACAACTTATCTAGACAAAATCTAAGGCCAATTCTGTTTTAGAATGTGGAGAATTGATTACTTAAAATAAAATTTCTTTTCTATATGTTAAAAAATAAAACAAAGAAATTTTTTATTTACTTTTTCAAATTTTTATTTTTTTATTTAATTATTTACAGTGGCTGTGTGTGTGTGCTGCGTCTTTTCCTGATGAAGCATCGTAATGCCCTCATAGCAATATTAGAAAACTATTAACCTTTTATTATTAAATGGGTTAAGAGTGATTTTTTTTTTTGGTTGTGTTGTACAATACATATATGTTTCTTCAACCTTATTGTATTTTTAATATGAGAGTACTGCACATTTTCTTCAAGACAATTTTTATAATCCTCGAATGCGATTTATTTATTTATCACAGCAGCATTTTCAAGACTCCTTTTGCTTTTTTAGTTATTTGATGCTGCGAGTCATTCCTTAGTGCACGTAAAGCATACATTTTAGCGCGTAATGCAACAAATTAAAACATAATGTGCCCATTGTTTTCATCTTTCATAACGCCGAGTTCTTTCTTATTAACTTGCATTTAATTATGCGGAAATATACGGCTTGCAGAATAACCTGATGTATCGAATCGGTGTAAATGTTGACTCATATCCATATAAACATCATTAGTTTTTATTTCGTATATGAGTGAATCAGTGTCTATATAGAATAGCGCACAATTGTCAGCGTATTTGTATTTCATGTATTTATAATGAAATTCATATAATAATGTTTTGGGTATATCTAATATAGCCATTCCAATATAAATTGGTTTCTTGAAAATTACTTCTATTTTCAAAAGTTCAATAACCGCCAAATTATCATCAAATATTGACCGACTATTAAAATTTGGTTTCGATATTGAAGATTCGGCTCCATAACGTCCTTGCCAGCGTGTTACAAGTTTAATATCACGTCAAAGACGAAAATTTTCCACCGTTTTTCCAAAAACCGCATTACACATACGTCTTCTTAAAGAGGTATTTAATTCAATATATGTTTTCATCCAATCAGATTGCGAAAATTTCAAAGCACGATGAATTTTTGTTACCTTAAGGCCTTAATTTAAATATTTCTTTAAATTCCTATAATGAACAACATATTTTTATTTATTGTACAAATTCGCCAACATTTTTACATCTCTGGAACCTGGAGGAGCTCTTTTTTCAGGAGCGAAAGGTAATCTTTTATGCTTGTTACGCATACTAGTTGGATATTCTATATCAACTTCTAAAATGTAGCCAAATGGTGAATCATCATGAATATTAAATATTAAATTATCGACATCTTCGGCCCACTGGAGATTAGTGTATGATAGGTGCTGAGTCATAGCCTATGATTACATTGCATCAATGTCGTAATACATAAGATATGTCGAGGCATGGTTAGGATCATAGTCTGGCATGTATTTATTATTCGCTTTGGCATATCTTTTAGAACACTGCATGAAGCCTAATCGAGTCCCGTTTTCTATAACAATGAACACATCAACAGCTTCCACGAGCTCAATTTCTGCCTCTGTATATATGTGCATCGCATCCCAAGCAAGCCCTGATGCAGTGTAATAATGTGACTGTAATTTTTTTATGCAGCCCTCTCTGAAATTTTTGAATACATCTGCAAGAAGCAACACATCAGTTTCCAAATAAAAATCGCTATATTCACCAAGAGTTTTTATGTCAAGCTTTAACCAAACTGTTTGAGCGTGTTCGTTATCTTCAGAATTAATCTGATATTTTCCAAATGAACTATTAAATTTCTTTTGCCAGTAACTGGTTTTCTTCTAGCCTCGACCATTTTCATATGTATTTGTATGGGAACACTCCTTTCCTTTTAAGCAACTTCAAGTTTTTATTATTTATCTTTGGAAACTGGGAATCTATGTTTTTTTTTTTTTCATTTAGATAAGATGCCAATTTATCTACTGATGAGACCATAGAACGGAATGAGTCAATAAATTAGAATCTAATACTGCAGTCTTCTATATATATTCATCTATATATATATATATCATAGATGGGCACTTTGCAGTACCAGTAAAATTGCAGTAAAAATAAATTTTTACTGATAATGAAATTCAATTTGCATTACCAGTAAAATTTTACTGATTACTGAAAAAAATTGCAGTAAAAATAAATTTTTACTGATTACTGGGAAAAAATTGCAGTACAAATAAATTTTTACTGATAATGAAATTCAATTTGCATTACCAGTAAATTTTTACTGATTACTGAAAAAAATTGCAGTAAAAATAAATTTTTACTGATAATGAAATTTAATTTGCATTACCAGTAAATTTTTACTGATTACTGAAAAAATTTGCAGTAAAAATAAATTTTTACTGATTACTGAAAAAAATTGCAGTAAAAATAAATTTTTACTGATTACTGAAAAAAATTGCAGTAAAAATAAATTTTTACTGATTACTGAAAAAAATTGCAGTAAAAATAAATTTTTACTGATTACTGAAAAAATTGCAGTAAAAATTTATTTTTGCAATTTTGTTCAGTAATCAGTAAAAATTAATTTTTACTGCATTACTAAAAAAAATTGCAGTAAAAATAAATTTTTACTGATTACTGAAAATATTGCAGTAAAAATTTATTTTTGCAATTTTATTCAGTAAGCAGTAAAAATTTATTTTTACTGCAATTTTTTTCAGTAATCAGTAAAAATTTATTTTTACTGCAATTTTTTTCAGTAATCAGTAAAAATTTATTTTTACTGCAATTTTTTTCAGTAATCAGTAAAAATTTATTTTTACTGCAAATTTTTTCAGTAATCAGTAAAAATTTACTGGTAATGCAAATTAAATTTCATTATCAGTAAAAATTTATTTTTACTGCAATTTTTTCCAGTAATCAGTAAAAATTTACTGGTAACGCAAATTGAATTTCATTATCAGTAAAAATTTATTTGTACTGCAATTTTTTCCCAGTAATCAGTAAAAATTTATTTTTACTGCAATTTTCTCCAGTAATCAGTAAAAATTTACTGGTAATGCAAATTGAATTTCATTATCAGTAAAAGTTTACTGATTACTGCTTCTAGTAATGCAGTAAATATTTACTGCAGTGTGCCCATGTATGATATATATATATATATACAGTCATGTGAAAATAAATAGGGACACCTATATTTTTATATTTGAAGCTGAATGAATTATATACAAAGTGCTACAGATATAGCATTAATTCCCTCGGCTGGTGATTCTTCTTGATAAGGCAAGTATAAAACTTTATGGAATTTCCTCCCGCATTGTAAAACTTTAAAGATACAGGGTGTTTTACGGTTTTGGTACGTGTTTAGTATTATTGATCTAGAATCTAAACTACTCACCATAAAATAACAAATAATATTTTGTATTATAGAAAAAATATCAGATTACTCTTAAGTATATCAATCGTTTTCGTGTCATGTGCTGTAGCGGAGAAAAAATTTTGAGATTATCCAACAAAATATCGACAAATTTTCTATCTTTTGTTTTAGCGGAGCTGTTACTGTCCAAAGTTAGAATTTAAAAAATACTGTTGATTAAGTGTATTTTTACATGAAAAAAAGACATTTTAAATTTGGACGATTACAGCTCCGCTTAAACAAAAGATACAAAATTTGTTGATATTTCATTGAGTAATCTCAAAATTTTAGCTCAGCTGCAGCACATGACACGAAAGTGGTTGATATATTGATAGAAAGGTTGATATTTTTTCTAAAATACAAAATATTACTTTTTATTTTATGGTGAGTAGTTTAGATTCTAGATCAATAATACTAAACACGTACCAAAACCATAAAACACCCTGTATCTTGAAAGTTTTACAATGTGGGAGGAAATTCCATAAAGTTTTATACTTGCCTTATCAGAAGGAACCACCACTCGAGGGAATTAATACTATATCTGTTGCACCTTGTATGTAATCCATGCAGCTTTAAATATAAAAATACAGGTGTCCCTATTTATTTTCACATGACTGTATATATATAATAGAAATATAACTTTCTGTATTGTTTGGTATAATTCTTAAATGTCCGGAGATGCTGTTTGATATATCTTTTATTAACAAATGAGCATCATATCCGCTAAGATTATGCATAACGACAGGAACTATCTTTGTAAAATAAATTGCACTCCATATGTGTGGGTCCTCTGTATTTGTCCTTTAAATGGCAATGACCTTTCACTTTAACATCAGATTTTGTAAATTGCTTGTTGAAGCTCCTTAGCAAACCATTTCGCCTCTATAACTTACCTCTATAACTTTTATAATATGATAAATTATTATCAGATGAGCATTTTAAGAAATATCCAACACTGTGATCCTCATGTTGCAGATAGTATTCTCCATTTACTTTTTTTATCGATGTTGGCTTCAAAATGCACTCAAAATCTGCATAAAGAACATATGGAACTTGCGCTTTATGTTTATAATTTGCAAATTTCACTGTCTTTTGGGGTACAAAAGTTACTTTATATTCATTATGTTTCCCACAACCTTCAATATAGTTTCGCAACTGAATGAAAGTAGGCAACGATCGCATATATATTTGGTGCGAGGTTTGTAACTTTTTATTTTATATTTATTTTATTTAAAGACACTTTTTTATTTCGTAACTTTTTATTTGAAAATATTTTTTACAACTAACTTTTTAAGATGAAAATTTTTTGTACATAAAAATCTGAATAATAATGAAAATTTTTTATATACAAGTGTTTTCAACTAAGTGTAGAACAAGGTAACAGATAATAACAACACTCGAAACATATATGGTAATTAATAAGTTAATACATAAAGTCAAAAAAGGTAAGTAAGTTGTATATTAAGATAGAGATCAACGTAACAAAAAAAGGTAAGTAAGATAGAGTGTAGGAATTTAATTGATGTGGTGATAAAACCAGGCACCACATTATTCCCCCTCCTCAAATGAATTTTGTTGTATTTCGGAATAAATTCAAATGCATTTGTCTTTTGGGATGTGTTGTAGGTGTTGTGTCTGTGTTTGTCGATGCTGGTTTTAAACGATCTGAATTAATTGTAATGTGTGTAGTATTTTTAAGTATTGTAAAGTATTTTGGGTTGCGAATAATAACCTCAAAAGGTCCGTCATAGGATGTCTTGAACTTTCCATGTATGGTATCATTTCTAACAAAAACAAATTTACAATTATCGAGTTCTTCCGGTATGTGTTGTTGGAATTTTGTGTTATGGTGTGAAATATGCCATTGTTTGTTTTCGACTACTTTTTTATTTTCGGGAGCATACTGAAGGGTTTAAAGTTTCTCTGTTATGTATCACTATTTCTTTCAGTAATATGAGCGCCTGTCCAAAAACCATCTCAACTGGCGACGTTTGACTGAAGATCTGAGGCCCAGAAGAACTAGTGGCAACTCTGTGAACCAATTTGTCTAGTTGTTCGTCGCAATGAGGGAAGCCTTTAACTAGCGGTGAAAACGCTCTACCATGCCGTTATCTTGTGGGTGGTAAGCCGAAGAAGTTATATGTTGGCAACCGAGATTTTTAAGAAAATTGTTAAAGGTCACTGAAGTGAATTGTGCTCCTCGATCAGAGGTAACTTTCAATGGAACTCCAAAACGTGAAATGAACTCACCTTGAAGAATGTCGACAATCGTGTCCGTTTTTGTGTCTTTCAGCAGATATGCTTTTGTTCAATGAGTGTTCCTGTCAACTACAGTAAGTAGGTTTCTATACCCTTTTGAAACTGGCAAAGGACCGACTATATCATCGTGGATATGTTCATGGTGGCCGTGTGGTATGCTGATTTTGAGTGGTGTTGTCTTCGTGTATTTGTGTATTTTTAGCGTTATTCCTGTTAGTTTACATTTAATGCCTTTGTTTATTATTGTTTCTTGCGCTATATTTTCGAGTTTACAGATCGAAATGTCTGCTCCTGTGTCAATTAAAAATTTAAGGTTTTGTTTAGAATTTTTACATTTTGCTATAATATAATTTGTGTTTTTATCCGATATATTATATATTTTTAGTTTTGCTGTCCCGGAAGATCCTCTATGCTGATCTCCGAGCATTCCTCGTTTCCCTGAATGTTGTCGTTCATGACATACATTCTGTTGTTTCTGTTTTGGTTTCTGTAATTTGATGTTCTTCTATTGTTATTGTTGCTATTTTGGAAATTATTGTTTCTGCTATTGTTGTTGCTATTATGCTGATTCTGGTTATTTGAATAAGGTACTCGTTGAACGAAATGTGTATTTCCATTTTTGTTATTTTGTTGTCGATTGTTGTTGTTGTTATTATTTCTGTTATATTGTGTTCTTGTGTTGTAGCTACTGTTGTTTCGATTATGTTGTTGTCTGTTGTTGTAGTTATTTGATATATTATGTCGGTGTTCTCTGTATGAGTTGTTAAAGTTGTTATTGTGTTGTCTGTTGTTTGTTCTAAAATACATTAATTGATTATTTGTGCTTACATTCTTTTCGAGTTCTGAGGCTAGATTTGTGGCGTCAATTAATGTTTTTGGTTGAGCTGCAAAAATTGTATTCTTTAGGCAATCATTCAGTCCATTTTTAAAAATTGTCAATGCATATGATTCATTTATTTTCATGATTATATCTCTTTGTTGAACGTTACTATCGGGACGTAATTCATTGATTTGTATATTATTTAATTCTGATGTTAAATTTAGTAGTCTGTCTTTAAAATTTGATACTGTGCCGTTTCGTTGGGTCAGTGTAGATAGTTGTGTGTGTATTTGTGTAGTTGTTAAGTTGCTTTTAAATGAACTTGTGAGAGCTAGTTTAAGTTTATCGAATGTGTCTATGCTTGCTGTGTGTCCTAATGTCGTTTTTACATTATTGGCTAGTTCCACATTAATTACAATATTTATTAATTTTTTTTTATTTTCTGTAGTAGTATAAGTGCTGTCTATAAGTTCTACTAAAGTTAAAAATGCGTTTAATTCTTTGTAATTTCCGCTGAACGTCGGAATGGTTTTCAAGATCAGTTCGATATTTAGTTCCGTCATTGTTAATTTGTTATTGGTATCTAGTGTGTGATTTAATAAAAGATTTTTCGTTTCATTTAGTAATTTTTGGAATTGATCACTCAATTCATATGACTCTAGTTTATTCAAAGATTCAGCTGTTTTATTAAAATGTAATCTATAATGGTCTAAAAACTTTATCTTTAAGTCGATTGTTTCACTTTTGTACTTTCTATTTGCTGATTTCTTTATATTTTGTATTATTTTTAATACCTCATTAAAAATTTCTCTTAGTTCTTCCATTAATTCTTATACATTTTAATTTAATTTTTTTTTTAAATTTCTTTTTATTAATATTTACAATATATTTATATTCTAATAGCAATTTCTACATAAATAACATTGAACAGTCTTCTTTAAAATCAAATCTACTTAAATTAATATTACAAACGTTGCATCTAAAACATTGTTGATGCCAATTTTTATTTTCATATGAAAAATATATTATTTTTCCTATGTCAATTATTTTTTTAGTACATGCTGTGCAATGTTTGCTAAATAAAATACCGTAACAGACTTAGTATTTGCATAGGGTTGCTTTCTCCATTTTTAAAATTTTCTTTTTGATTTTGTATTAATAGCTTTAATTATTTACTATAGCCCTAACATTATGTTTTCTAATGTATGTTTTGCAATATTTATTTATCTTGTATATTATAAAAAACAATATTATTATTACTCCTATGGTTATTATGACAGTCCAACCTGTTTGTTGTATGTTTTTTGTTGTAACAATCGAACCTATATTATTGTCGATGTGTTCATTTATTATGATTTTTTTCCTATTTTCGTTATTGAACATTGCTAATTCCTTATATAAATAAGTAATGTTAGGTATTGTTTGTATCATGAAATAAATTTTTATATATTTTTTTTTTATAAATTGCTTGTTCAGCTTTTACTTTTGTTAATAGTTCTAATCTTAATTTTTTATCTTTTGTTATCCTTATAACGTTGAATAACTCTGCTACCCGTTTTTTTGCTTTCACAACCTTTCCTGATCGTGGTCTTCTTGTTGGTATTGATGGTGGTGTAGGTTTCTCTTTTTCTGGTTTATACTTTTGTATCCTTTTTCTATATTTTTCTATAGTAATCCGTTTTCGACCGGCGTTGTTCAAACTAGTTGGGACGTATTTTGGATACTCTGCGGTTACTTGTGCAGGCTCGTATTCTTCGACTTTGTATTCGATTTTGTCAGTAGTTAGTAACAACTTTTCCCATTTTGTGAAAATTTGGTTTATTTCTTCTTGTGTTGACATTGAAAACGTTTAATTTAATTTAAAAATTGATGGTAAAGTAAGTTGGTTTAAGTCCAGAAAAGTTGACAGGATTGGTTACAGGATATATTATTCAGACTCAGACTTTAGTATTTGCAGGATCGAATCGGCAGGATCGCCATGTGGAGGTAATTCTACACTACTGGATTTTGTAATTCAAAGAAACATTTCGATGCCTAATCGGAATGTTACTTTGGTGTTTTTTGAGAGCGCACCAACGCTCAAGATTGTCTGGCTAGATAGCCAAGCTTGGTTTGAAAATTTAAACGATTCTAATTTCGGCTGGTGTGCCAAGTTTTATTCTCAGATAAATTCTGCCTTTTATTTTCAAAGTATATGGCTTATAAACTATTTTTACACGTATTTTTCCTTAAAATATTTTACCACTGTTTCCAAGACTCCTCCTTTAATTCCAATATTTTTTAAATATATTTTTAAGAATCGATAATTGACCAATCACTTATAGTTTAATAACCTTTATTATTTTCTCCTCAATTTTAACATTTTCAAACACATTAATTGGTTGGCTCAAATTCATGGCCTTGATTTTAAAGTGTCAAAGGCACTTGTTCAAAACATCGCCTGTTTTTTTCTGTGCAATGCACTTGTAACACAACACTCTCGATCGTACTTCAGTTTGTGCGGCGTCTAGCGGTACCAGCTGGAAGGGTGCTAAATGCATTTTGTCAGAATTCTCGCTGCAATTTATTGTGTTTACTTTTAGGTTTTTTATGTGTTTAAAAATTAGGAAAATTGTCAACATATTCTGTTGCTGTTTTATCTTTTTACTATTGCCACATGTTAGACAATTGTAGATCATTAAAGTGAAGGTCTTTTTGGGTGGTCGTTTGAATTGTAAAGTGTGTGCATATGTAAGTACACTACACTCTAATCGATAATATCTTCAATTAAAAAATGAATAGACTAATGAATGGATTCTATAAACTAAATTGCTCGCGCTACATTCAAAACAGCGTCTTCTTCTTTCAGCATCAATTTGGTGTCGCGATTTTTAGTATTACAGGGGCTGTTTTCCAAATTAAACTCTAACAGATAATTTTTCCAATAAACAAATTAAAACACTAATGAGTGATCTCTAAAAACTTACTTTCTCGCGCTACATTCAATATACTGATGGAGGGAGGTTCAATACTGATGGCTTTATATATTGTTGGAACAGTGTCACGCTTAAGAGCTCGATGTTTTGCAAACCCTATAAATCCATATATTTGTATAAATTAAAGCAAATATTTTTAAAATATTGTTTATTACCCATATCATATTTGATACTGTTTGCAAAATCACTGGCCTAGAACTGTTCCATACATATTTGGTGCGTGTGTGCACAATGAAATACTTTTTTTATTTTATATACAAATTTTATTTAATATTTATTTGGAGAAAACTTTTTCTTGAGCAACAATTCAGATGAAATATTTTTTTCAACTGAAATTTTCAAAATGAAAATTTCTGAAAATATAATAAATGAATACAATTCAAAATGTCTTTTTATAACAAGTATTTTATAGACAAGTGTAAGTATTTTCAATAATTGCTAAAATGATATAATACGTTATTAATGATAAATCAAGGTAAGTGAAATGTAAGTTAAGATAAAAATCAACTACAGGAGAGGTAAGTATTAATGTAACTAAAGGTAAGTATCAATGTAACAAAAAGGTAAGTATTAATGTAACAAAAGGTAAGTATCAATGTAACGAAAAGGTAAAATAGGATGTAGAGATTTACTCTATGTGGTGATGTAACAGAGCACCACATTATTCCCCCTCCTCAAATGAATCTTGTTGTATTTCTGAGTAAGTTAAAATGTAACTTTCTTTTAGATTGTGTCTGTATTAATTGATGCTGGTTTTAAACGGTTTAAACTAACTGTAGCATGTGTGTTATTTTTGAGTATTGTGAAGTGTTTTGGGTTTCGGTTGATTACTTCGAAAGGTCCATCATAGGGTTCCTTGAGCTTGCTGTGTATGGTGTCGTTTCTAACGAAGAAAAATTTACAAGTATTGAGTTCCTTAGGAACGTGTTGTTGGAATTTTGTGTTATGGTGTGAAAAGTGTGATTGCTTGTTTTCGACTACTTTTTTGATTTTTGGAAGCATCTCTGAAGGGTTTAAAGTTTCATTGTTGCAAATTACTATTTGTTTCGATAATCTGAGAGGCTGGCCAAAGACCATCTCAGCTGGCGACGCTTTGATGTCTTCTTTGACGATCTAAGGCCAGAAGAACTAGTGGCAACTCTGTGAACCAATTTGTCTGCTTGTTTGTCGCGATAAGGTAAGCCTTTAACTGGCGGTGAAAACGCTCTACCATGCCGTTGCCTTGTGGGTGGTAAGCCGAAGTAGTTATATGTTGGCAACCGAGATTTTTGAGAAATGTGTTAAAGGTCGCGGAAGTGAATTGTGCTCCTCGATCAGAGGTAACCTTCAATGGAACTGCAAAACGTGAAATAAACTCTCTTTGAAGAATGTCGACAATCATGTCGGTTTTTTTGTCTTTCAGCGGATATGCTTCTGTTCAATGAGTGTTCCTGTCAACTACGGTAAGTAGGTTTCTATACCCTTTTGAAACTGGCAAAGGACCGACTATATCATCGTGGATATGTTCATGGTGGCCTTGTGGTATGCTGATTTTGTGTGGTGTTGTCTTCGTGTATTTGTGTATTTTGAGCGTTGACATCTAACACATTTCTGTGACCATTTGTTAACTTCTGTATTCATCTTTGGCCAGAAATATCTTTGTGTTAGTAGGCTTCGTGAAGCTCGTGTACCAGGATGTGCTATGTTGTGTAGTTGTTAGAATACTTGTTTTCGTAGTGTATGTGGTATGTAAAGTCGTGTTAAAGAATTTGTCTGCTCGCACCAAATTTGAATGTTGAGTACAGGTATGTGTATCTGTTCGAGTTTGTACCTGTGACTGTCTAGTATATCTTGTAATTCTGTATCTGTGTTCTGTTCTTTGTGTAGTGTTCTAAGGTAAATATCTGTGCAAGCAAAAGCTTCTATTTCAGCTCATGAAAATGGATCCTCTACAGTGTTTTCTGAACCTTCAATGTGTTTAGTGTCATGTATAAACTGTGCAATGTTTTCTAAGTGTCTTGTTTGTCTGGGAATGTAAGTGTCTTGTTTGTGAATGTAAAGCGTTAATCAGTGGTTTGTGATCTGTATATACTGTGAAATTGTTTTCTTCAAGGTGGTGTCTAAAATGTTTGATGTTTAAGTATATGGCCAGTAATTCCCTACAGAATGTACTGTATTTCGTTTCTGATTGTGATAATTTTTTTGAAAAGAAGGCTAATGGTTCTAGTGGCTGTGTTTGATGCGTCTACAGCAATCGATAATTCTGCATTACTACTGATATGATTAAGTAGTGTTTTCTTTGCAAAACTATCTTTGATTGTTGCAAATGCGTGTCCAGTGTAATTGTGTGTTCTTTGTTTTTGATGCTACAGTGACCATGTCATAAATTGGGCCTAGCATGTGTGCGAGTTTTGGAATACAACGGTGGTAGTAATTTGTCATACCTATGAATTTTGGCATTTGTTTAAATGTAAAGGGTTGTGGATAATCTTGTATGCATTGTGTACGGTCTGCAGAAGGTCGTATACCTTGTCCTGAAATGTTATCTATTAGAAAATTTATGTTTGTTGCTCCGAAAATGCATTTGTTGGGTTTGATGTTCAATCCGTAGGTCGTAAGTCTCTGAAAAACTTGTGTTAAATGTTCAATGTGTTTTGTTTCGTTTTCGCTAGCGATTCATATGTCATCCAAATATACAAATATAAAGCCCAATCCGCGTAACACTTCATATATGAATCTTTGGAATGTCTGTGCTGAGTCTCTCAACCCAAAAGGCACACAGAGAAACTCAAACATTCCGAAAGGTGTTGTGATGGCTGTCTTGTGTATGTCATTAATGGCCATGGGAATTTGGTGGTATGCTCTGACTAAATCTATTTTCGAGTAAATGTTTATGTTATGTAAATTCATGAAAAAATCGTGTATGTGTGGTAATGGATATCTATCGGGTACTGTTATAGTGTTTAATCGTCTGTAATATCCACATGGTCTCCAGTCGTATGGTTCCCGTTTCGGTTCTTAGTGCAATGGATAAGATGTATTTGAATTAGAAGCTCTGCAAATGCCGGATTTAACTAAAAATTCAAATTCTTCTGACATCTTGGTCTTGTAAAGGTAAAGGTCTTTGTGTAACAGTGTGATGCTCTGTTTTGTGTTCGATAGGTGCCATGTAATTTGGTTCTGTAAAAAGCGTAGGAAATTGTTTGATAAGTTGTGTATGCTTGTTGTCTAGCGTGAATAATTTTGGTGATATAGATTTTGAGTCTGCTGCGATAGCGTTAACGGTGACTCTTGTTAAAGGGTCGATCAATTTCTTATGTTTTAAATCAACAAGTAGTCCGTATTTAATTAGAAAGTCTGCGCCAATGATAGGTTTCCTTATGTCAGCCAAAATGAAAATGAAAGAAAATTCTCGTCTTAATTTTATGTTTACGTTAAGTAATTTCTTTTCTAACTTGGCAATTGTGCTTACGTTGCACAATACTTGCTTGGACCTCGTGATCGAGAACGTTCTCGATGTTCACTTCTAAGTTCTTGTACCTCCAGTGACAACTTGTTAAAATTTTCTACTATTTTAGAGGTGGTTTCCGCAAAATGTTGGGTTATCACCATTAACTCTTCCGAGGCGGAAGCTGGCTTTCTGGTCATGGTAGAGATTTCATTACCAGTCATGACCTCACATAAGTTGTCTGCTAGTTTCAAGAGTTCTTTCAGTTCTCTGTGTCCAGACCCGGTCAAGGCGATATTTAAACCTTTGGGTAACTTACGTAACCATAATTTATAGATCAAATCACTACTAACTGTTGATCCAGCTAGCAAAAGTAGTGATCGATAGAACTGAGATGGCTTTTGGTCACCCATCTTCAGAATCTGAAAGGATCTTGTCGAATCGCTTGTTTTCGCTCAGTGAAAATCTATCGAGCAGTGTCTTTTTAAGCCCTTCGTATATGTTCACTACCGGAGGTTTTGGATATAATCTAATACAGTGACTATGACCTCTTGTGGTAATGACGTTACCAAGTACTCATATTTGGTTTTGTCTTCTGTTATTCCTTTTGCTTGGAATTGAATCTCGGCGTGTAAAAACCAAGCATCTGAACAACTCGTCCAGAACGAAGGCAATTTTATCGCAGTCACGTGTACTTGTATTGGGGGTGTGAGAGGGTTAGTCTCGAAATCGATAATTGGTGTGTTATCACCATCACCGATGTGTGACGTAAGTTGTGTGTGTGGGGTTGCATGTTATCCTCTAAAGACATTCTTTTTTTTTTTTTCTTAAGTTGAAAATTCTAAACTTAACTCTTCCCTTTAGTGTACCTATGCCCTAGTGTAGTGTAGTGCCTACGAATATGATACAATTGGTTTTTTACGTCCCATTTGTATAATATTCGTTAAAAGAAGCTAAGTGTGTACCTCGTGAGAAACTAGTGTTAATTAAAATAAAATCCTTCTTCTTCATTTGACGGTCAAAACTTCTCTCTTTTATTCAATTTATCTTATTTACTAACTAACTCTATTTTACACACACACACACACCGTGGCAAACAACCATGGCACCGCACTGAACTCAGCTGAAGCTTTAGAAATCCGACTCCGCTAGCTTGATCAACGCCAGCTGAAGCACTTATTTAAAAATTGCTGCTGTCGTTAGTGCAGTGACCTGGCCGCTCGTGCTCATAGCTTGCACAAACCGATGACCCTGAACTCGGTTAGTTTCAATGACTGTGAAACTGTATCCGTTCCAGTGACCATGGGAGTATGCAGCAGGTTTGGAGTTTATTGAACGTAACAATTCCTTCCCCTTTTTTTAAAGAGAAATATTAACTTTCGAAAAAAAAGGAATATTTCTCGATAGCTGCCGTTCAACAGCCCACGTGTGCGTGTGTGACCATATTTTTTTTATATATAAATTTAAATGTATACATATTTTTTACATAATTAGTTCTATGTTTATTTTTTAAGTTTAATTTTGAAGTTTGCTATAAAATTTGAATGTTAATGATTATAATTACTCGAGAAAAAAAATTCGGAAAAATATGATATAAAGTTAAAAATAAAAATGTGTAAGAGATATAAAATTTGAGCTTAACTTGAAGAAAATTTCAAGCGAGTGTTTTTTTTTATTGATTATTTATTTGTTTTTTCTCAAATATTTTCAATTATAATTTTTTCTTGTACCATAACAAATATTTTGTGTTTTTAATTTTAATTACGAATAATAATAATAATAATTAATGTTTTCTTGTACCATAACAAATATTTTGTGTTTTTTCTTGATTTTCACTAATGTGTTTTTATTCTTTCACAATTTTTAATCGGATATTCTACGGATTTAATGGTTAACTTTTTTCTTTTTTTTTTAATTTTGGTGCGAAAGCAAATTGTAATTATAAAAGCCTTGGCGATTTTTTTTTTTATGAATTTTATTTACAAATACAATTGCTTGTTTTGTTTAATATACCCACAATACGTATGGGAGCTTACACTTAAGCGAGCGTCTTTTTTATTGATAATTTATTTGTTTTTTCTCAAATATTTTCAATTATAATTTTTTCTTGTACCATAACAATTTGTTTTTTCTCAAATATTTTCAATTATAATTTTTTCTTGTACCATAACAAATATTTTGTGTTTTTAATTTTAATTACGAATAATAATAATAATAATTAATGTTTTCTTGTACCATAACAAATATTTTGTGTTTTTTCTTGATTTTCACTAATGTGTTTTTATTCTTTCACAATTTTTAATCAGATATTCTACGGATTTAATGTTTAACTTTTTTCTTTTTTTTTTTAATTTTGGTGCGAAAGCAAATTGTAATTATAAAAGGTATCGTATCCATTTTTGTCTTGCCGATTTTCGTGTTTTTTTTTTATTATGAACTTAAATTACAAATACAAGTGCATGTTTTGTTCAATATACACACAATACGTATGGGAGCTTAAACTTTGCTGAACTGGGTACAACACCAAAGATTGTAACGATTTTTCACATTTAATGCATATATTGCTTTCTAATGTTAATTGTTTTATAACTTTTCATTTTTTATTTTTATAAGGTTTCGCTCACTAATTAATGATTTTGTACGCAATGTTCATGGTCAGCAATAGCATTAGTCAGCTTGAAAAAGAGATTGAAGTAAGTGCAATCTTATGCTGGTGTGAGGCGGTTTTTTCTCTCTCTAATTGAACTAACTTTTTGTGTACGTCCCCTAATGTTTTTGTCCCTTTATTTATAAATTCGTTTGTGTCTTTGCCCATAAAGATTTGTATGGATCGGTTACTTTTTATTTGAGTTGGAAATTTGGAATTGGTTATTTCTGATTGTTCTAAAGGAGAAAAATTGGGTTGTTTTATTCTGAGTGGGTGTCTGTTGTGTCCTTGAAACTTAATGGTATATTCTTCAATTTCTATTTGGCAGGGTTGCGTTATTGTTATTATTCCTTGATGTTCAACTTTGAGCGTTGAAAAACTACTTTCGCACGAAACATGTATTATTTGTGAATTTTTCACCGAGAATAACCAAGTGTTAGGCCTGTTAAGTTTTATTAAGGTGTCCTGTGGTGTTGTTTGTAGATTTATAGGGCAATCCATTTTATCGTTTAGAGGGTTTAACAACATTTTAAGTACACACTCTTTAGTGAATGTGGCTTGGGTCATTGGAACGTCAAGTGGCCCGATATACGAGTCGAAATTTATATTTCTGCTTACTTTTATGTATTTTTGATGGTTTTGTTCATTTAATAGTATCAGAGTCTGTCGCTTGTAGTTAATTGCTAAATAGGAATATTTTATATCAGGTATTACCGAATGTTCGCCATTGCGGTGGACTGGATAGCACCATATTTGGAAATACTGCATTTTGGGAAGATCGAATATGGGTAGCTCTATTTTTATTATCAGTTTGTCCTGAAGTAGGTGTGATTTTATTTTGGTAGTCTAATATAAGGTGGGCAAACAATCTTGACAAAGAGAGTTAGTTTTTTGATATATTTTATTAAGAGTGTTTGGTGAAATGAGTAATGGATGTATTCTGTTGTTTTGAGTGGCTATTATTACGTCCAGCAGTGTTTGCTGTCTTGATTCTAATTCTATTACTTGAAGCAAGAGGGTGTAAAGTATATCCTATCGTAACTGTGTTGTTGCTATTTGGTCGGTTACGTTTATTAATTCGTTTATTCGGTATCCTATCTGTTGTTGATTAGTCATCAAAACTGATAAGGGTTTTTGTATTTTATTTAAAGTAGAGTTTACTACACTGACTTGCTGTTTTTCCAGTTCAATTAATGCGCTTTCTTTTAATTCTAGTTGTCCTAACTTACTGTATACCTCTTCTTCGTTAGCGCGATCCATTGTGCCAAACAAATAATGCAATGCGCTCCCTATACCGTCGAATATAGATCGTTTCTGACGTGGCGTACTTATTAGTTCCCGAATGGTTTGTGTCCTAGCCTTAAGTTGAGCGATTACAGTTCCTGTGGTTCGCAAGTGCCTCCCTTTGATTTATATTGATTGCATAGGCGGGAACTGAGATAGTCTGCATATTCGGCTACTGTAGTTTGATTGTCCAATTCGGAGAGGTCAAAAATTATTTTTATTTTTTTTTTGTTATTCGTAATATGGTTTTAATCTGTTGTTGTGTATGAAACCCGTTTGTTTCCTACTTTAACCTATGTGTTAACAGGTCCTATTACAGCAATCACACGGTAAGGTCCTCGCCATATAGGAGCTAATTTACCTGTTGTATTTAACGTCCGAGGTCTTCGTGCTTTCCGCAAGGAGAAGAGAGACCAAAGACGGGAGCAATTAAAACGATTAAGTTATTTGTTTTTTGCTAGCGTTTAAGCTAGTTTTCTTTATTTTAGTGTTTCAAAAAGGCCCGCTGTCTAGGCGAGGCTGCGACCTTTGTAAAACTCGTTCAAATTAGCTCTGCCAGTTTCTGGTCGAACCAGGGGTTTATAAAGAAAGTTTTTACTTTCCAATGATGTTCTTAGTTTCCCGACATTCCTATAATTTCCAATAAGTGGAAATTATTTACCAATACATAATTAAAAAAAATGCCTACTCAATATGTAAAAGTAAATTTACATATTGTCATTTTACTTTCCCCTTAGCGGTACGCGATCACGCACACTTTGCATGCTAGGGTAGGTAAATGAACGGCTTTATGCTGACCGTGCAAGCTGATGCCGATGTACCCAACAGTGCAATGTCTTGGTTTTGTTGCCGCCGACGTTGTAACCAGAAACACTTGACAACTAAAAACAAAGCATTGGTTTTGTTTGTTTGGTAATTTAAGCGTGTGCGCTTAAATTAGGTCAGTCTTTTTATTTTCATGAACGCCGGCAATTTGAGTCACCGTACTCAAATTGGGTCTCGGTCGTTCGTTCATAATAGCAAACAAAAGGTTGTTTGTTATTTATGCGCTTGTACTAAGAAATCTGCTATACGGTGACGTATAGATTAAACAGATTTTTGTACCGCATTCTAATTATGAAAAGTATTATGTTTTTTATTGGTTTTTAGTTAAGTGTTTTCAGGAACATCATGTGAGGTCGGGGTGTACAAAGTGTACAGGCGAATGTTGTGGGATACAACATCTCTCCCCCTTATAAAAGAAGAGGCAAAAATTTTCTGCAGGTTGGGTCGATGTTCAGAAACTGACATAGCTTTACATTACACTGTAAAGCTTAAATTTATATACATTTATTTTCGCAATTAATTAACTTATTTTGATTAGTTAAATATGTAGTAATAGTAATTGTAATAGAAAAATTAATGATTAATAAATGTCTTTTTTGTACATTATGTCTATATATATATTTTTTTTGTTTTTTTTTTGTTTGTTTGTGAGGTTATATAATTAATGCAAGTTTTGTTTTTTTTTTCTTATTATAATCATTTTAAGCATTAAAAATATATTATTATATTTTCTTGTTACCGAAGTATAAGTAGTGAATTTATAGGTACATTTTTTTTCTAAATGTTTATTTTCTAATATATATAAATGTGCTTCTCTCTTTTTTTATTTTTATTTTTGTTAATTAAAGTAGAGTAGGTATACAATATGTTATAGCACTAGACTATTAAATTTTTTTTGTTCAATTTTTTTTTTGTGTATTATGTATTTTTGAGACAATTTTCAAATATAGATATCTTTTATTTTTTGTGTTTTTAAGTTCGATTTGATTTGAAAGCTTTTGCAAAAAAAATTTTGTTCTTTTTCTTCTTTTTTTTAAAAAAAAAATCTTTAGTCTTTTTCGCTCGATATACATACCGTATCGGCCCGGATAACGACAACCCATGTAATTTGTTTAAAAAAAATTTTGTTTTGTTGTTAAAGTGAATTATAATGTCAATTTGACGAACGTCCTAGGAAAATTGGCTAAAACCTAATCTGCCAGGAATCTGAAACTGCTAGCAAAGGAAACAAAACTGATCTTTTCTTAAAAATGATAACAAATTTGGTTTTTTTTTTTTTTTGTTATTCTTAATGTTGTGGATAAGTTTTTGTGTGTGTTTGTTATTTTAATCTGAAAATTGTTTGAGGTTGTTATTGTGTAAGACTTTAATTTTGTTCCGAATTTTTATTGCTGTATTTTCAGGTGAAACTATTTTTATTATTTCGTATGGTCCTTCCCATAATGATGAAAATTTATTTTTTCTTGTTTGATTTTTAATTAAAACGTTTTCTCCGAAGTTGAAAATTTTCTGTTTTGAACCTTTATCATAATATTCTTTTGATTTTTCCTTTTTAGTTTTTAACTTGTGTCTTGCAATTTTAAATCCATGCTGTAGTCGTGCTTTCAGTTCATTGGCGTAATTTTCGTAATTATAATTTAAAGTTGGATCTTTTTGCAAATTAGAAGGAATTTTGGCAGGATATCCATAAAGTAATTCGTGGGGGCTGAAATTAGTGCTACTATGTGGTGTATTATTAAAAACAAATATAGCGTATGGGATCCAATCGTCCCAAGTGAGGGGGTCATTATTTACATAATGCCGAAGATATTCAGCTAAAGTACGGTGGCTACGTTCAAGTGCTCCGTTGGTTTGTGGATGATATGGAGTAGTTTGTAATTTCTTAATTTTTAACAATTTGCATACTTCTTTAAACAATTCGTTGAGAAAATTTGTGCATTGATCGGTTAATAGTGATTCTGGAAAACCGAATCTGCAAAGTATTTGCTCTACAAAACCCCTGGCAACTGTTGTCGCCTCTGCATTTTCCAAAGGTATAGCTTCGGTGAATTTAGTTAAATCATCCTGGAATGTTAAAATATATTTATTATTTTTATAGCTAATTGGAAGCGGACCGACTATGTCCAATGCTACTTTTTCAAAAGGTGCTGAGCTTGTAGTTGTAATTTTCATTGGCATTTTTGGAGATTTATTTAGCTTATTTTTTGACATGATTCACATTTTTTTATATGGGTTTGGACATCTGTCTTCATTGTAGGCCAGTAATAATATATTTTCAATCTCTTCAATGTTCTGGTTACTCCTTGATGTCCTCCGAATGGCGATTCATGATATTCTGCTAATATTTTGCTTATTTCTTCAGGATTTTCCAAAGTTCTTCTTTGATTTGTATGCAAAAATATTGTATTGTCTCCAAAGATTTCGGTAAGTAATAGTTTAAAAGTTTCTTTGAATTGTATGTTGAAGCTGGGCAGTGATATGGCAATTGATTGCATGGGTTTGTTATTGTGACTATTTTTTATTTTTAATAATGTTTTTCTTGCCATTTGTTGGTCTTTTATGCTTCTGAAAGGTATTGGTAGTGTGGTTGTAACTAAATTTTCTTTTTCTGTAAGAGGAATGTTTCTATTTCTCCTATTATTGGCTTTATAAATTCTGGTATTCTCTTTACTATAATTTTTTTCTTCGAGTGATTTTATTATCGGTAATATTAATATTTTTAATTTTGCTTCTTTATTTGAATAAATTGCTTCTTTATTTTCTAATATTTTACATTTTTCATTGGTCCTTTTGCTTTCAGGCTCTTCTATAATTGTCTGCGTATTTTCATATTTTTCTCTATTATTCTTCATTTGACTGGTCATAACTAAGACTTTATTTTCATTTTCAATGCGACTAAGTGCATCCGCATTTGTGTTAACTTTGCCTGCTTTATACTTTATTGTATATTCATATTCTGATAATAATATTCTCCATCTTGCTAATCTAGACATTGGATCTTTAAGCTTCATTAGCCATTCGAGTGGTTTGTGATCAGTGCAGATCGTGAACTTTTTACCGTAGATGTAAGTTCGGAATTGTTTTACAGCAAAAACAATAGCTAATAATTCTTTTTCCGTGGTGCTGTAGCATGTTTTAGCATCATTTAGCCTTCTACTTGCAAAACATATTGGTTTGTCTTTACCAATTATACCTTGTGAGAGAACAGCCCCAAGTCCCACGTCACTTGCATCTGTCGTAACTATGAATTCTTCATCAAAATCAGGGTATGATAATATTGGAGGGTTAGTTAGGTTATTATTTAATTTTGAAAAAGTTTCGTCGCAAAGTGCATCTCAATTAAATTTTACATATTTTTTTAGCAGTTTTGTAAGAGGTTTCGATATGCTTGAAAAGTTTTCTATAAATCTTCTATAATAAAAAAAAAAAAAATAAACTGGCCATTTCAGCCCTTGGAAGGACTTTGACCTAGCTCCTATTGATCAATTGTGTTGTGCGTGTTATTTAAATGTTTGATCACAAATGACCGAAAACTGGATCTACGTGTTTAATGCCGACTCCGAACGGCTAATGTTCTCAAGAAGCTTTACATGGCAATTTTTACTCTCTGAGGCTTGCCATTGTCTGCAGAGAGGTGACGACCAAACAGAAAAATTAATTCAATTGAAAAAAACATTTCTGTCTGAGCTGGAATTAAACCCGGGCTACTGCGGTTCTTTAGCTTATGGGCCACGCACTCTACCCACTAGGCTACGGCCGCCACTATAATAGCCATTCTAATCCTAATCTTCTATAATAGCCATCCTAAAAATGACTTAATGCCTTTCGCATTTTTTGGTGTTGGATATGTTTTGACTTCTTTAATCTTTTCCGGATCTGGTTTTATACCGTCCTCTGAAATGATGTGCCCCAAATAGGTAAGTTCTTGTTTTAAAAAATTGCATTTATCAGGTTGTAGCTTTATGTTGTAGACGCAATCGATCAAATATTTTTATTAATTTTTTATTATGATCTGTTAAATCATAACCATAAACTACGATGTCGTCGACATAAACGAAACATTCGAAGCCTTGCAACCCCATGAGTGCGTTATTCATGAGTCTTTGAAACGTTGCAGGGGCGTTTTTTAAACCAAATGGCATTCGGTTATATTCGTAGTGTCCGAATGGTGTACTGAATGCAGTTTTGCATTTATCAGATTCCTTAACAGGAATTTGATGAAAACCTTTAGCTAAATCTAGTGTGCTGAAGTATTTAGCTTTTCCTAATTGATCTAATATATCTGTAATATTAGGTAAGGGATATGCATCACCAAGGGTTAGATCGTTGAGCTTGCGAAAATCTACTACGACTCTCCAGCGTTTTTGGCCGTCAGAGTCTGCTTTTTTCGGAACTAATAAAAGAGGTGAGTTCCATGGGCTTGAGCTTGATCGGATGATGTTGTCTTCTAACATTCCATTAACTTGTTTGTGTATTTCTTGTCGTTGACTTTCAGGAAGTCTATACGGTCTTACAAATAAAGGAGGTTTATTTGCTTCTGTTATAATATCGTGTTCAGCTGTATCTGTAACTGTAAGATGGTCTCCCTTAAAGTAAAATAAACCGTTATAATTCCTACAAATTTCAAAAATTGATTTTTTTTCTTCATCGTTACAATGTTTAAGCTCAATGGCTGTTTCTATTTTTTTTAATATACCCTTTACTAAATCTTTTGTTCTGTCTAATTTGACTTCGTTAAAATTTTCTATCTTTTCCCACTCATATTGAATTTTATTTAAATTGATTTCTTTGATTTCTTCTGTTGTGTTTATGAATAGAACTTTTACTTTGTTTTTGATAGGGCGTACCAGGGTTTCCGCCAAATATACTCCTGGGTTTACTTGTTTCTTGTGGATCACTGCATCTTTTGTATAAACAAAAGGGATCTTTACAAGTTGTTTGCAGCGAGGTTGCAAGGTAATGGATCGCAGCCCGTAGACATTGGGATATTGAGGACTCTTGTGATGGCTTATGCTTTGTGCTGCATCTTGTTGTTCCTCCTCCCACTTTGTACGATTCTTTGCAATACCCGTAGGTAAAGCCTTGGTTTCCTGCTTAAATATATTTTGTTTATTTTTGACGAATTTTTCAATTCGAGGTGGCAAGGTAATGGATTGTGGCCCGTAGACATTAGGTTGTTGAGGACTCTCAATATGACTTATGCCATACGGCGCATACTCCTGTTCCTCTTTCCTATTTTCGCAAATCCTTTTGTTACCAGTAGGTAGCACCTTGTTACACTTCTTCGAAAAGTTTTCATCTTTAATAAATGTATTTTTATTATTGTGAATACTCACTGCTGTATTCGAGCAGTCTAATGGTATTTCTAATTGTTTATTTAAATAATCTATTTTACAATTCAATTTAGATAGGAAGTCATTGCCTATTATGCCATCATATGACAGATTAATATTTTTAGGGAGAATTTGAAATTGATGACTCAAAACTAGAATTTGTTTGTCATACGGAACATTAATTGTTTGTGTTTGTTCCCCTAAAGTTTGCATTTTATTTCCTGATATTGTAGAGACAGTGTATTTGAAGTTTTTATTTAAATTTAGGTTATTGTCTGAGTCTTTGAGTAAACTAGTTTCTGCGCCGGTGTCTATTAGTAAGGATGTTAATTTTTCATTTGAAGATCCTAATTTTATGCGGATCACCGGATCCTTATATTCTTTAATAAAAGAAATTGAAAGTTTTTTTGTTAAAGCCGTGCTAGGTGCACGTCGGCTGTTTTCTGCATTTAGGAGGAACTGCCGATGTTTTCCTCCCGTGCAATTCCGTTTCCCGATGAGTTTTCTGCGTGGTGTGCTTGTTTGGAATGACTGCATTGGTTCCTGAAAGGATTCCAATGTGTATTTGAGTCACTATTAACCCTTCGATTTTGAAAATTTTCAGCGTTCCGCAGTCGAGACCTACACTCTTGGTACGTGTGGTTTGGACGTTTGCAGTATGTACAAAATATTGTTTGTACTTCTTTTTTTATGCTATGATAATTTGGTTTGTTTTGGGGGGAATAATTAGAAGTGTTGTTAAAATTTAAATTGTTGCTTTTCTTATAGCAGGTTTCCTGTGTGTGCCCTATTCTTTTACAGTAACTGCAGGTAGGTTTATTTTGAGTATGTATAATTTGAGGCGATTTTTCGAGCCGCACTGAATGCTCTTCAGCATAAGCTATAGCCTTTTTTAAGTCACGCTCGTTGTGAGCTTTTAAAATCAGCCGTAAATTTTGGTTCCGTAGGCCATCCTCAAATACCTGTATAGCTAATCTATCATTTTCACCTTTTAAATACTTCCTAACCGATTCTTCGTTAGTACTGGCAAATGTTGCAGAATTTAACGAGTGTAGCAAATTCCCTATTCGTTCGCCAAATTCTTTAACTGGCTCCTGTGATCGCTGTTTGGCAGTTAACATTTCATTTTGGGCAGAGGTTCTCGATTTTTCTTCTTTGAACTTTTTCTCCAAATCTTGCACCAAATCATTCCATTTGGCAAAAGATTTGAACTGTATGAGCTCAAAAGCTGAACCCTCTAAGCGTGTCTTAACCACACTTCCAAGATAAAAGTGTGCTCCGTATCAGTGCGAGCAGATGAAAACAGAATATTGCCACATGCTATAAATTTGTTTAAATCGGCCGGATTGCCGTTAAATACCGGAACGATATTATATATATCATTTAACGTAAATTTAAGATCCATATTGAAGTACTCAGGATCTTCCGCGTCAAAGTAAAAGAAGAGTCGAAAAATGGTAGAGAAGCAAAGTTCTGAACTACCTTAGCCGCGCGTTGACGAGTACGAATTTTGAAATATTTAGTTAGAGCAGAAAAAGATATTATTTTTTTCACAAGACTTTCAAACACAAATAGAAAAAAGTAATTATAAAAATTTCAAATTAAATATTGCGAATAATAATAATAATAAATGTGTTTTTATCTATTTTTTTCTTATCACATAAAAAAAATTTTTTTTTACTTTGCTTACTATTGTAAATTTTTCCCGTTTGTTCCTGGTGTTTCGCTTGTTGAATTTGTTCTTGGGGTTTCTCCTGTTCAATTTGTTCTTGTTGTTGTTGATGTTGTTGCTTTTGCTGAATTTGTTGAATTGGTTCACTGATAATGTTGATGTTGCTGCTCTTGTTGAATTGGGTCTTGCTAGTGTTGATGCCAGCAGGCTCTTAGTAGCCTTATAGCTGGTTACCCTGGTCTTTGTTTACAGTTGGGCCAGGAGACTTCACGTCTTAAAGCTGGTTAACCTGGTCTTTTTTTTATACTTTTCACTTTTATGCGTTTTTGTTACTTTTTCACTCGCCGCTGTTTTAGCCTCGGCACGCTTTAAAATTTTTATTATGTTTTTCAAAACTTTTCACTTGCCGTTGTTTAAGCCTCGGCACGCTTGTAACTTTTTTAAAATACACTTTTTGTAAAAACAACTTTACTTTTGGGGTTTACTATTTTTTTTCTGGGATGGAGCGTATCCCACCGCTGCCACCAAATGTTGTATTTAACGTCCGAGGTCTCCGTGCTTTCCGCAAGGAGAAGAGAGACCAAAGACGGGAGCAATTAAAACGATTAAGTTATTTGTTTTTTGCTAGCGTTTAAGCTAGTTTTCTTTATTTTAGTGTTTCAAAAAGGCCCGCTGTCTAGGCGAGGCTGCGACCTTTGTAAAACTCGTTCAAATTAGCTCTGCCAGTTTCTGGTCGAACCAGGGGTTTATAAAGAAAGTTTTTACTTTCCAATGATGTTCTTAGTTTCCCGACATTCCTATAATTTCCAGTAAGTGGAAATTATTTACCAATACATAATTTAAAAAAATGCCTACTCAATATGTAAAAGTAAATTTACATATTGTCATTTTGCTTTCCCCTTAGCGGTACGCGATCACGCACACTTTGCATGCTAGGGTAGGTAAATGAACGGCTTTATGCTGACCGTGCAAGCTGATGCCGATGCACCCAACAGTGCAATGTCTTGGTGTTGTTGCCGTCGACGTTGTAGCCAGAAACACTTGACAACTAAAAACAAAGCATTGGTTTTGTTTGTTTGGTAATTTAAGCGTGTGCGCTTAAATTAGGTCAGTCTTTTTATTTTCATGAACGCCGGCAATTTGAGTCACCGTACTCAAATTGGGTCTCGGTCGTTCGTTCATAATAACAAACAAAAGGTTGTTTGTTATTTATGCGCTTGTACTAAGAAATCTGCTATACGCTGACGTATAGATTAAACAGATTTTTGTACCGCATTCTAATTATGAAAAGTATTATGTTTTTTATTGGTTTTTAGTTAAGTGTTTTTAGGAACATCATGTGAGGTCGGGGTGTACAAAGTGCACAGGCGAATGTTGTGGGATACAACATACCTTTTCAATTTTCATTTTTTACTATGACCTGATCCCCCACGTGAAAATTCTGAGGGCGCATTGAATGATCATAATAAGTCTTGGATTGTTGTTTGCTCTTTAAAAGGTTACGTCTAGAAATAGCATATGACTTCTGGATTTTGTGTTTTAGTATATGATAGTAACTTTCGTGGTTGTAAATGGGTTCTGGCTCACGCTTTAAATTAGATGGGATATCAGACGTGAACCCATATAGACACTCCATAGGTGTGAGTTTAGTACTATCATATATACAAATGTTGCTGATCGTAAATATTGATCCCAGGATTGTGGGTTTTCATCACAAATGGTTCGTAGGTATTCAATTATTGGTCTATGAGCTCGTTCAAGAGCACCATTGGACTTCGGGTGGTAGGCTGAGGTTTGCAGTTTTTTAATTTTAAGTAATTTACAAAGGTCTTTAAAGAGGTCGCTCAAGAAGTTTGTACCCTGGTCGGTTACTATTTGTTTTGGAATACCATAGCGCGTAATGATTTGGTCGAATACCATTTGGGCAATCGTTTGGGCTTCTGCATTTGGGATGGCGTAACAGTCTACCAGTTTGGTAAGGTTATCTTGAAACGTAAGAATATATTGATTATTTGTTAAAGTTTGTTGTAAAGGTCCTACGATATCCAAATATATCTTATCAAAGGGTTTTTCCGCAATGTCTGTTATAACCATAGGCATTTTTATTGGCATTGATGATTTCATTATTTGGCATTTTTTACATTTTTTTATGTAAGTTTTGATGTCGCCAAGCATTTTTTTCCACCAATGTTTACGACGGATTTATTTATACGTTTTCAATACACCTTGGTGACCCCCAAAAATAGAGTCGTGATAGTCCTTTAGGATTATTTTTATCTCCTCAGGCGTACTCAGAACTTCTATTTTTAAGTGTTCTTTTAGTGCATTTTGTTTAAGTAGGGGATAACCAGAAAGATGGGAACCAGGTTTAGATTCTTGGTTCACATTCGTGTTATTCTGTTCGGTTAAACTGCTGTCTTGATCTGTTTTGGCAGCTGCTTGTAAACTTTTTGTCTGCGCTCGAGTTATGGCATAGCATTTTAATTGATTTGGTTCAGTTTTCGTAGTAATTTCTTCTGGATTAGTCTGTATAACAGCTATTGTACTAATTTTGGTACTATCGTTTATTTTCGATTGTATTCGGCTTAGAGCATCTGCGTTGGTATTGTATTTCCCCGGCTTATAGTCTATTTTATAATCATACTCCGAGAGCTTGTGATGAAATCTTACAAGTCGCGTGGTGGGATCTTTAGTGTTGAACACGCCTTTGAGTGGTTTATGATCTGTATAAACCGTGAATTGTCGTCCCTGGAGATAGCATCTAAAATTTTTTGTAGCCCATACAATCGCCAGAAGTTCCTTTTCTATTGTGGAGTATCTTTGCTCGGCTTTGTTTAGAGTTCTACTCGCATAAGCAATTGGCTTATCTCCTCCTACTTCGCCTTGGGAAAGTACAGCACCAATTGCTTCATTGCTCGCATCTGTTGTAAGATTGAAAGGTCTGGCAAAATCTGGATAAATTAGGAGGGGAGGTGAAATGAGTTCATTTTTAATTTTTTGAAAGGCTTCTTGGCATTTCTCTGTCCATTTAAATTTAACATCCTTGCGTAGGAGATTGGTAAGTGGTTTCACTATTTTAGAAAATGCGGGTATAAATTTTCGGTAATAATTTGCAAGGCCCAGAAATGATTGAAGTTGACGTACCGTTTTCGGCGCGGGGAAATTTTTTACACTTTCTGTTTTCCTAGGATTTGGGAGTGCCCCTTTTTCTGAGCAGATATGTCCCAAATAAACTATTTCCTTACATAGGAATTGACACTTCTCAGGCTGAAGTTTGAGGTTATTCTGCCTTAGTTTGGTAAAAACTTTCACTAGTTTGCTATTATGGTCCTCCAGATTTTTACCGTAGATGACTATGTCGTCCAAGTACACGAAGCATTCAAGGCCTTGTAAGCCGGTTAATACATAGTTCATCAACCGCTGGAACGTGGCTGGGGCTCCTTTTAATCCAAAGGGCATACGTTTAAATTCGTAATGCCCATAGTTTGTGCTGAATGCCGTTTTGGACCGATCTCTCGGGTGAACTTGTACTTGGTGATAGCCACTGGCTAAATCCAGTGTCGTAAAATAACGCGAATGACCTAACTGATCCAATATATCCTCAATTCGAGGTAAGGGATAAGCGTCGCCAATAGTTTTTCGTTTAGTTTACGGAAATCTACTACGACTCGCCATCGTTTTTCTCCATCTGGTCCTGCTTTTTTAGGAACTACTAGAAGGGGTGAGTTCCAAGGGCTTTTGCTTGGTTGTACTATATTGTCAGCTAACATTTCTTGAAGTTAGTCATTTATTATCTGTTTTTGTGTCTTGGGTAACCTATACATCTTCTGGTTTATTGGTGCTTGGTCTTGACAGATTGGTATTTCGTGTGATATAGCCCGAGTATTCGTTAGTTTGTCACCTTTTAGGTGGAATAGGTCATTAAATTCGCGGCAAAGATCTAATATTGATTTTTTTTCCTCTTCATTTAAGGTGTCTCCTATTTTAATTTCCTTGACGAGTTCCGTTATTCGCGAATTAATATCATTTGAATCTATTTTGTTTGAAAAAAAATTTTTGATGCAATTTATATCAGTGTCGTTCTCATCACTTACTTTTAATTTTTCATTTGATGTATAATTATTTGTAATTTCTTTTACTATTGGAACTCTTTTATATCCCCGTGCAGACGCCAGTTTTAAAGTAAGTTTAGCAAGCCTTACTGTATTATTTGTGGTATTGAGGACGCCTACTAAAGGCCTTTTATTTCCTATGGGTAGTATAAAATTTGATAAAAATACCCCTTCTGAAAGTTCCTGTGATAGACAGATCATTTCTTCTTTGAGCTGTATCGGTAGCTCAATAATCTTATGACATCTTTCCGGTATGAGTGCGTATATATTAAAAGCAATTGAGAGTTCCTTGATTTCCGATTCATTGCTTTTATTACCTATTTTATTTTTATTGTAGCCTTGGTTTATGCAGCCAGCTTCCTGTAAAGAAGAAGCCTTAAAGACATTATAGGTGGTTTTTATTACCTCTTCGGGTTCCACTTTGTAAGTATAATGCCCTAGTTCGACTGCCCTTTGGTAGAGTAATTGTGTTGTACTCTCAATTATAGGTACGCAAAACTCTTCTGTGATTGATTCTGTACGAGTGAACTTGAATTGCTTTAAAGAAGGTTTTGTGGGATTTTTCTCTTCTTGTATATTAGGTTTTTTACTAATGTTATTATGTCTATTTTCCATGGGTATTTGCAGTTCTTCACTATTAAACTCTGTACGTGGAAATATCAGACGATCATTCGGTCCATCCACATTACAGTGTTTGGAAAGAAAATCATTTCCTAATAGACCATCGTCTGACATACCATTTATACCGTTTATCACCTGAAAAGTGCAAGGGTAATTTTTTCTGGAGTTTATAGTTATATTTGCCTGGCTGTTTGTAGAGTGCATTTATTAATTTCTTCTATTTTTGTGTTTTCTTTTATACTGCTTTTCTTAATTACACTAACCTCCGCACCCGTGTCCACTATTAGACTTAATGTGTCTGGATTTGCGATATCAACAGGCACCCTAATGGTGGGTACAGATGTAGGTGGTTGCGGTTCCCCTTTTTTACATATATTATTTTTTACTGTCAAGTCGGGGAGTTGTGACTCGACCGCAACTCGTTTCCCTGATTCATAGCTTCCCAGCACTGTTTTTGTTGACACTCTGACACTATGTGGCCATTTCGTCCACAAAAGTCACAATTTATGCGTACATTATATACTCGTGGATTACTTGAAGTTCTTGTAGAGTTGTTGTTGCGAAAGTTTCCCGTGTTTACATTTTGTGTACTTTCAGTGTTATATCTAGTGTTATTACTTGGTGTTCTTCCATTATAGTGCCCATCATTTCTGTATTGTTCATTTCTTATGTTTCGACTCGGTGTGTGGTTCAAACGTCTACAGTCCCTTATATCGTGGTTGTATATTTTGCAATTAGAGCAAAATGGTGTATTTTTTCGTGTAAAACATTCGGTATAGGTGTGTCCTTTTTTATGACAAAAACTGCAAGTTATTTTTGTGGCTAAAGCTTCTTCGTTTCTAGCTGTCCTAGGTCGTAAAGGCATGTCTTGTCTAAATTGCTGTTTATTCTGGTAGGTAGCTGGTTGTTGAGGGTATTCATAATATGAATTATAATTGGATTTAATGTGAGTCTCTGGCTGAAAATTCATGGGAGGCATTAATGTGGTTGGCGTTGTTTGTCGCAATGTGTATATATTATTTATATTTGGATTTGTTTCGTTTATTTGAATGGGTGTGTTATATGAGTATGGGGGAAAACCCTGCGCTGTCTGAATAGGTAAGGTCGTTTGTTGTAATTTTTCCATATCTAGTGCTTTACGTACTAATAAGTCTAAAGGCTCATCTTTTATTGTTAGTAAATACTGGCTTAAGTAGGGATTCGTGACTGAGCTTTTTAGAGAGTTCTTTGCAAAATCCTCTAATGACGTTATCACGGGTGCGACTGTTGCACCATATTTTAGTCTCGCCGCTTCCTTACATAGCTGCAACAAGTTACTTATCCTCGCCGTATAGGCTATGAGTGTTTCATTCGGATATTGCCTTAAGGATAATAGCCTGTTTACTAATTCTTGGTATGTTTCTCTAGGAAGATATGTTCGATTTAGCAAATTTTCTATATCCTGAAAGGAAGTGGGTGGGTTTGAGGCCACTAATTGGTAAGCCTCCCCTCGTAATCTTGTTGGTATTATATTTAAAAACGCTTGCTGTTCTCTTTCTTCTAGACAGTCCAGTACTTTTCGCGAGCAACCTAAAAAAATTTGTAGTTCACCTACTACCAAGGGGTTTCGGTCACCAGAAAATATGGGAACCAATTGAGCCAATATGGGAACCAATTTGCGTAATCAATCGACATTTTTTTTCTTATTTGTGGTGTTTCGTCGTTCCGAACTGATTAGGTCTTGTTCCGACTTAGAGAGCGAAACACTTATCCAATTTAAATTAACGCTTGAGTTGTTATCTATTTCCGTACAATTATTATATAAACTAAAGCTATCTTTACTTATTTTGAAAGAATGTGAGTTGGTTTGAAATTTTACCAGTTCTTGTTTAAATTTTTTTGAATCTTCTTTAAATTTTTGTATTTGCTCTAATCGTAGCTCGTTAGTTTCGGTTAGTTTTTTGTCTAACCGATCGCAAGTTACCGTGGATAAATTCTCGCCCCCTTGCACTATTTCAACTTGTTGTCTTAAATATGATTTTAAATTTAAGACAGAATCGTCGCGTACCTTTCCGCTTCTGAGCCGTTTAGGTGACCTTGGTGTGGAGCTTTGCATTTACGTACTTTGGTTCGTGTTGCTTCGTCTGGGCCTCAATCGCTTTATTGGAATATTTTGTGACTGATGATGGTATATTTTTGCTCTGATGTTTCTGTTGCTGCTGTACTTTGTTGTTGTGGTAAGAATTTTTGTTTTTGGTTTTTGAATTTTCTCTGTTTGATTTTTTTTTCAATTTATTTTCTGTTTTTTAGGTACAGCAAGTTATTTGCTTGTGGCGACCGTAGCCTAGTGGGTAGAGTGCGTGGCCGCTAAGCTAAGGAACCGCGGTAGCCCGGGTTCAATTCCAGCTCAGACAGAAAGTATTTTCAATTGAATTAATTTTTCTGTTCGGTCGTCACCTCTCTGCAGACAATGGCAAACCTCAGAGAGTAAAAATTGCCATGTAAAGCTTCTTGAGAACATAAGCCGTTCGGAGTCGGCATAAAACACGTAGGTCCAGTTCTCGGTCATTTGTGATCAAACATTTAATAACACGCACAACACAATTGATCAATAGAAGCTAGGTCAAAGCCCTTCCAAGGGCTGAAATGGCCAGTTTATTTTTTTTTTTTTAAGTTATTTGCTTTCATATGTATTAAAAAGTTTCGTTATGTTTTTATTATTATAATAAAATATTACATTAAATTGTTTAATTATTGTTATTGTGTGTTTGTTTGTTAGTTAGAAATATTTAGTGTTTGCACTCACTCACAATTTGATTTGATTTTTACTTGCTGTTTCTTCTCTGTTTGAATTTTTTTTTTCAATTTATTTTCTGCTTTTTAGGTACAACAAATTATTTGTTTTCATATGTATTAAAAAGTTTCGTTATGTTTTTATTATTGTAATACATTAAATTGTTTAATTATTGTTATTGTGTGTTTGTTTGTTAGTTAGAAATATTTCTGCTAAGTCTATTTAAATATCACGTTAAATTTTTTATAATAATTTTCTTTTGGGTCCGACAGACTGGCTGCGCCAATTGTTAATTAAAATAAAATCCTTCTTCTTCATTTGACGGTCAAAACTTCTCTCTTTTATTCAATTTAACTTATTTACTAACTAACTCTATTTTACACACACACACACACCGTGGCAAACAACCTTGGCACCGCACTGAACTCAGCTGAAGCTTTAGAAATCCGACTCCGCTAGCTTGATCAACTCCAGCTGAAGCACGTATTTAAAAATTGCTGCTGTCGTTAGTGCAGTGACCTGGCCGCTCGTGCTCATAGCTTGCACAAACCGATGACCCTGAACTCGGTTAGTTTCAATGACTGTGAAACTGTATCCGTTCCAGTGACCATGGGAGTATGCAGCAGGTTTGGAGTTTATTGAATGTAACACTAGAATAACAAGGCAACCTGAAAAAAAAAATTTATAAAATGTGACAAACAAAAAGGATTAACATGAATTATTAAAAAAAAATTTAACATAGTATACAAATTTGTTTTAGTATGTAGAAAGAAAGTTGTTGTTGCTGCCAATGTTGTTTTTGTTGCTGCTTCAATTGTTGTTGTTGTTGCTGTTTATGTTGTTTTTGTTGCTGTTTATGTTGTTATTGTTGCTCGTATTGTTGCTGTTGTTGTTGTTATCGCTGCTGTTGTTAAGCAGTCTCTACTGCTGATATTGTTGCTATTAATGTTTTCGCTGCTTTACTAATTTTGTTATATTCCTGCTTATATACGGATATCGAGGAGACTACAAATTTTTCTCTCTTGTTTTATTGTATTAATAATTTTTGCGTTGACTTCCTTCTTGCTGTTCGGAATTCCAAATTTTGGATTCTCAACTATGTCGTCGTCGACGTGGGTGCTTGCTTTGGTTGGCGTTTCTGCACGTTTTCGGGATTGATTTCGGTAGCGGCGGTGTTACTATTTTTGTTGAAGCGTTGGCTTAGTACGAATTAGCGCTTAAAATGGCTATTATGCAATTTGTTTAAACTGGTATAGTCTCGTGATTGCTTTAAAATCAATTGCTGGGGACGCAGCAGTTGTGGCAGCGGCATCTGTAGAGCTAATAGAGGTATTGCAAAAAGTATGCGCGGTTATAAAAATTTATGTGTTGGTGCTGTGGAGGTTCGATGTGCAGGATCGCCAGTTTTGGTGCTAGGTTTATAACTTTTTATTTTATATTTATTTTATTCAAAATCAATTTTTTATTTCGTAACTTTTTATTTGAAAATATTTTTTTACAACTAACTTTTTCAGATGAAAATTTTTGATACATAAAAATATGAATAATAATGAAAATGTTTTTTATATGCAAGTGTTTTTTAACAAAGTGAAGAACAAGGTAACAGATAATAACAACACACGAAACATATAATATAATTAATAAGTTAATACATAAAGTCAAAAAAGGTAAGTAAGTTTTATGTTAAGATAAATATCAACGTAACAAAAAAAAGGCAAATAAGATAGAGTGTAGGAATTTAACTGATGTGGTGATAAAACAAGGCAACACATATATTTGGGTCCATGCCTAGAGGATACCTGGTTTGATTTAAGCCTAGAAATATGTTTTATCCAAACATGGTAATATCTTATTGTCAGGTGTTCTTCTTCATCGTAAGAACTTTGTATTAGTAATAAATAAATATGGTTTTCGCGTCTATTTTTGGTTAACCTTGTTGATAAAACCTTGTATGTGACTTTTTCATGCATACACGCTAGTTCATACCATCTGAACTAACTATGAAAACTACACTAAACGACAAAGAATACAAGGAATTTATTTTAAAACAAGCACACACATACCAACACATCATGGATAACACAAGAAAGACTCATGAAAAAAACTTGAATAAATCAAACAAACATGCATCAAACAATTTGGTTTCACTCTAAATGAAGACTGGATAGAGAACAAAACAAACATCAAAATTCCAGCGGACAACAAACCGATAACACGGAATGATAAGGTGATAGCAGACTTGGAACAATATTTTCAATCGATGAACGATGAAAGAGAGAAAGGTGTTGTTAGATCGGTGGCATCTAACAGAATATTGAGGTTCAAGAATAATATCAAAAACATGACTAAGGAGAAGTTCATACTAAAGGTATATGAAGAAACAAGAAAATTCATAAGAAAACACAAAGATAACATCATAATAACACAAGCAGACAAAGGCAGTAAAACTGTTATAATGTAAAAACAAGAATACATGGACAAAATGAATAAACTTTTAGAAGATAAAAAAACATATAAAGACTGGGAGAATAGATAAAAAACACTACTTGAAAAAAAAACAATAATATAGTGAAACTACTATACAGTAAACAATACATAGATACATATTTAAAATACAGACTAACAAATCCGTCAGCCACAGCACCACGATTATATGGTCTACCCAAAATCCACAAAAGTGATACCCCTCTTAGACCCATTTCGTCCTCATACAGTGAACCTTGCTATAACCTCTCAAAATATATAGGAGGAATACTAAAAAATCTCATTAGTGAAAAATATAATATTAAGAATGCGGTTGACCTTAAGAATAAATTAGAAGAATTCTATTTGAAAAACGATGACATACTTGTCGTTTAACTTATTTCCCTTTTCACGAATATCCCAATAGATTTAACAATAAAAAATATAATGGGACAATGGGAAAAAATACAAAACCTAACAAAAATACCAAAACAGCAATTTTTAAAATCTTAGAATTCTGTCTAAAGGACACCAACTATTTCAAATTTGACAACGCAGTGTACCATCAAATAAATGATGGGGCAACCCCCTATCACCGACTATTGCAGACATAATTTTAGATAAATTACTGGACGAAACAATTGACGAATTTAACGATAAAAATATAAACATAAAGTTTATATGCAAATATGTGGACGACATTTTAGCCATAGTTAATAAAAACCAAGTCGCTATTATATTAAAAGCATTAAATAACTACCATGAAAAAATACAATTCACTATAGAAAGAGAGAATAACGAAAATATTTCATACTTAGACTTAAAACTGCATAGACAACATGACAAAATAATCTTTGAGTGGTACTCAAAAACAACATCATCGGGAAGACTTCTAAATTATCACACAACACAACCACCACATTACAAAGTAAACACTGCAACAAATCTTATTAGAAAAGTAATTACACTTACTCACACACAATTTTTGTACAGGAACCTATTCAAGATAAAAACAATTTTAAAAAATAACGATTATCCGTCAAAACTCATAAACAACATAATAAAAAACGAACTACAAAAAAACCAACATAATCGAAAAAATTACTATTACAATTACTATAGGTTGTCCATTCATTTGACGTTTACTCACAAGAATGAAGATATACACCCGCAAAATTGAAGAGGAGAGCAAAAGAGTAATTTTTTAATGCCATCAAAGTAATCAGTTGCAGGAATATCATACTTTTTGGCTGTGCTAAATATCTAAGGATACATTTCACTGCTGCTTTTTCTACAACGTCCTGCACTGCTTGTTTGTTCTGATAAAAAATTTAAGTGAGTTTTTAAAAAACTAATTTCAATATTTTGTTGTGCAAATTTATTCACACCGCTGACGGCTTATTGGATCCAATGGCACATTATATCTTCGAATTTTATCACCAAAATACACTGCTTTGCAAATACAAATTTAAAAACAATTTTCAATAATAATAATCAGAGCAATAATTATTATAAACGCAATGCACACTATTTTTTTTCCTGCTAATAGCAAAATATAGAATAACTACTTTTTTTTAAAAAAATACATAACAAAACACTAAAACATAACTTTTTTCTTAGAAGACCACAAAACCCTGGTTGTCATTTATATTTGAGAGAGAATATATTTTTTTTACAAATTTACGGGTGTTGTCAAACGAATGGGCAACCTATAATAATTGAATCATTATATGGACAAAGTAAGAATTTTAAACATGGAGAAAAACTACAACAAAAGATTGACATGAGAGAGGGGAAAAAGCAATGAACTACAAAGAAGACACTGACAACATTAATAACAATTATGCTATTGTTGTAAAACCGTGGAGTCGCAAAATTTGATTACGGTTTGCTTATTACGGTTTACAGCAATAAACTGCTGTGTCTTCTTACGACAAGACACAACAGTCAAGAAGACACAACAATTTCGAACTATTATGGTTCACAACAATACGTTGTTGTCACGTTTGATTGTGGAACGTATGCAGAATTCGTTGCTTGACTGATCCAGGGTTGCTTCGGAGAAAAGTAAAAACGTACTCTTTAAAAAGTATTTTTTAAATAGCAAAAAGTGCTATCTTGATAAGAATTTTTTTTGCGATATGAAAAGGAAATATTATGAGCCCATATTTAAACCCGTTAATTTCAACTGGCGTTAAAAAATGGGATTAAATCTAGTATAATGAAATAGCTGGATTTTAAAATGTTTTTAAGTACAAGAAAGCATTTTTTTACTAAGATTATAATGGTGTTGAAAAAATCCCGCTTCCCCTCCTTTTGGCCGGGAACACGGACCTTTTTTATAGCAGCAACCAGAGAACTGCACAAACCTACTTGAAGTCTATTTCAAGTACTTGCTTGAAATACAAGTTCAAGCTAGCTTGAGCTTGATAATTTTGAATCAAGTATAGCTTGTAATTGAATATAAATAAGCCCACGACAACTTGCGACTTGCAAGTATGCTGCTAAGCGAACGGCACGAAGTTCCAAGTTTTAATTTTTTTAAAACAAAATATTCATTTTTAATCTATTTCGTTTTTTCAACACAACACCAAATAAGCTGTCTTCAAAATTTGGCAGATAACAAGACAATAAAGCACAACTGCTGTGTTGCGTAGTAAGTGTATTGAAGACACAGCATTGTTGACACACAACAGTGGAATGTATTCAGTTGCTTTGTTGTCTACCGTAATAGAAATTTACACATTGAAGACATTGTGAACCGTAATAGGGCTATGAATGTTTTATCATTGTTATGTTATTTATGTTTAATGTTTAATGTACGTGAAAGTTAGAAAGACTTGTGCTGAAATTAAAATGTATTTATAAAACAGATATCTGTAAGTCTAATATTTATTGCAAATAAGCTTTAATTGTTTATCTAATTATTGTGTAAATTTTGTGTTTTTAAAGCAATAAAAAAATCCCCTGAGGAAGTCGCCAAATAAGCGATGAAACGTTGGGAATAAAATTGGATCATTTGTTTGGTTGCAGTTTAAAAAGCACTGGCCAAAAAACCTCAAAAAAATCATAAGAGAATAAAATAACTTAACAATCGCTTAAAATGACCAAAAAGTCTCCTAAATCTAGTAAAAATAACCTGAAAACTTAAACCGATAAAAAAACGATGAAAAATGGCAAATTACCTAAAAACTTTTCATATTTGGAATTTAGGAAACATAAATGGCCATTCTAAATAAGCAGGAAATGTAAGAAGCAGCAAAAAAAGATTACATGTCATCGAAATCCTAGCCCTGCTGATGACTCTCTAGATTATGTCCATGATGAATTGCCAACTTCATTAAGCTTAATTTCAAATCACCTCTCAATGATAAATAACTATTACAAAGATTGGGGCATTAAAATAAACGTTTCCAAATCTCAATCAATTTGAATATGGTATGCTTCTGGAAGATGTTGGAGATCTGTTGTTACTGAGAGCAAAAACCTGGCCCTTTTTTTAGTGGGAACGGTGCCTTCAAAGGTAGCATAAAATACTTAGGAGTGACATTTAATACGCTAGTAAAATTTAACAAACATACACGCATAATCTTTCCATAACAAATATTTAAATCAAAATGAAAAAATGCTAGTTTACAAAGTAAGTATTAGGCCAGCTATTATTTATGCCTTTCCAATTTGGTTCACAATATACCCAACTGTTGCAAAAAAATTAGAAACTTTAGGAAGAATTACTTTAAGATTATGCTTCGAAACTTTGAATTTTCCCTTAAACGATTTTCAAATAATTTTATCTATATCAAAGCTAATCAGTCTGATTCTGAATAATTTTTCCCGGGATATCAGAAAAGGGAGTTTTCATCAGTGATGTGCGGCGTAGACAACTTGATGTAAACAATACTATTGTCGACGGTCTCGACAATGTTGTGTAGACAATTGCTTTTGACGACGTGTATATAATTAATGTCGGAGGCTGTATGTTTACTATGGTATTTAATTAAATTGAATCCAAGTTCGGAGTATTTGTTATTTTTATACCTTCCAGACATGCTTTTTGTTTGTTTAATTTGTTAATTTGTGTTAAATAATCTAATTTTTCCAAAAAATTTAAGAATCACCACAAACTAATAAGAACTTGCATTTTCGCAGTGTTGAATTTTGTTGACATTGCTTACACAATTGTCGATATTGTCTACGTTGTCGACAATGTCAACCATTCTCCACATTATCGACACCAAGACGTCGACATTTAAAGACGACGCGTCGAGGAATATCACTGGTTTTCATTTTTAAGAGAGCAGATAAAGATAAACTTTTTTGCTTACACTCATGAATATTGAAGGTTGATGAACAAATTTGCATTAAAAATTTCCAAAATGTTCTTGAACTTTATCTTAAAAATTAAAACTCCCTTTTCCGATTTCCCTTAAATTTTGTGCCTTTACTTTTTTAACTTATTAAAAAAATTTGTTAATAAATTAGAGTTTCATGAAAATATTTGAATTTCTGATGTTTTGATTATTAAAAAAATTTTAGCTGGTCGAACACGCGCTATTTATCTCCGTATGGAATTTTAAATGAAAATAATAATCTGAAATAAATGCTTTGTCTCCTTTATTGCCTGATTTTTATAAAAATGTTATAGGCCTATTATGGATCACAGTAATAAACTGCTGTGCCTTCTTACGAATAGACACAACATTCAAGAAGACAAAACAGTTTCGAGCTATTATGGTTCACAACATTACGTTGTTGTCACGCTTGATTGTGGAACGTATGTAGAATTCGTTGTTTTGACTGGTCCAGGGTTGCTTCTGATGTTTTGATTATCAAAAAAATTTTAGCTGGTCGAACACGCGCTATTTATCTCCGTATGGAATTTTAAATGAAAATAATAATCTGAAATAAATGCTTTGTCTCCTTTATTGCCTGATTTTTATAAAAATGTTATAGGCTTATTATGGATCACAGTAATAAACTGCTGTGCCTTCTTACGAATAGACACAACATTCAAGAAGACAAAACAGTTTCGAGCTATTATGGTTCACAACATTACGTTGTTGTCACGCTTGATTGTGGAACGTATGTAGAATTCGTTGTTTTGACTGGTCCAAGGTTGCTTCGGTGAAAAATAAAAACGTACTCTTTAAAAAGTATTTTCTAAGCAACAAAAAGTACTACCACGATAAAAAATTTTTTTGCGATATGAACTGAAAAAATTATGAGCCTATATTTAAACCCGTTCATCTCATTTGGTGGTAAAAAAAAGGATCAAATCAAGTTTAATGATATAACTGGATTATAACATTTTTTTTAGTACAAGGTATAATTTTTTTAGGTAGATTATAATGGTGTTTAAAAAATCCCGCTCTCCCTCCCTTTGGCCTTGAGAGGGGTTTTTAGTAAAAGAAAATACGTCTTTTAAATTGGCTATAGTTAGCTATAACATAAGGAATTATTTATGACTATTCTAATATAATAATATCAGATCGAGCTTACTTAAAAAGTTATAGCATTTTGTATACAAATTTCATTATTTCAATTTGATTGACGTACTCCAAAAAACATCTGCATTATGAGAAAATGTTAAAAATGGGATATTTTTACTGTCCGATCGAATGTGAATTTTCGGCCGAAGCCGATTACTTACAAATTTTTATCAAGTTGGTTTTCGATCTAGTCGAGAAAAACTACAGAATATTCAAAAAGTTAGAGGAATGCCTATAATGAAATATATTCACATAGTGAAGATTTGCTTTTTAAAATAAAAACATTCGGCAAATATTCGGCTACTTTGGGCCGAAGCAAAAGGTTCAAAAATCGGCTGATTATGCATTATACCGAAGCCGAATATTCGGTCGGATACTAGATATTTGACAAAATCTGCAATGAGTTTTAGGAAATACATTTTTATAGTACCAATAACAAAGAATTACGGCAAATTTAACATACATGTGGCAAACACTTGTCACAAACTACTTGCTTATAAATAAAAAATTAAAATACAAAAAATTATATTAAGTCAGAAAAATAATTTAATAAAAAGTTAGTTCGAAATTTGAATCAATAAAAGAATAACGTATCTTTGAATTTCCCTTTTGCTTATTTTCAGCTTAAATACAAAAGATACAATTGGTGACCCCGACACTGTCAACGCGCCGCGACATTTAATTCGTTTTTTTTTAAGTTTAATTAATCGCGATTCGTATTAATTTAATATGCCCAAGACAACAGAGTCTTCGACTACCGCTCCGGGTACATCCATTGTTACCCCTCCTTCGGTCAGTTCAGCTCCAGCTTCAATGTCTCTACGAATTCCCAGATTCTGGAAGGAGAATACAGCCCTCTGGTTCGCACAGATCGAAGCTCAGTTTGTGCTTCATCGCATAGAAAATGAACAGTTAAAATTCTGCATCGTGATCGCTGAAAAAGAGACAGAAGTGTTGTCTCTGATTAACGACATTGTACTCAACCCTCCAGCCAATAGCTATGCTGTGATAAAGGAACGACTTATTGCGCATTTTTCTATTTCCGAAGAAAATAGAATCAAGAAACTTCTCAGCAATCTTGATATTGGAGACAAAAAACCAAGCACGCTTCTTCGAGAAATGCGAAACCTCGCAAAAGGTGACGTAACCGAGGATTTTTTACGAACTATGTGGATGCAGAGCCTCCCAACCCAAACCCAGGCAATTATGTCGACCTCCACTGAACCGCTGGACAATATCTTTAAGATGGCAGATAAAATTGGCGATATATCAACACCACCTTCAACATCTTACGTAACAGCAGAATCAGCAAATGAAACTACAAATGGCTCATCCTTTGATTTCTCGGAAATTAAGAGGGGAATCGCAGCCTTGACTTCAGCAGTTTAGCAGTTGCAAAAGCAGCGCTCACGTAGCTCATCAAGAAAGCATCATCAAAGCGAAAATGTACAGGCTGAATCCCCAAACAAGCATAGTTTTTGCTACTTCCATCGACGTTTCGGTCAAAATGCAGGGAAACTTCCGATCCGGTAACTAGAAGCGTCTAGTGGCCGGACTAAAGCAACAAATCGCCTATTTATATATGATACAGTGGTGGGTCTGCATTTCCTAATCGACACAAGTGCCGATATCTCCGTCTTGCCTGTAGTTCAACAACAAAACAGAAAATGTCAGCCAGAAACATGCAAAATTTTCGCTGCAAATGGTACACCAATCAACACGTATGGCGATGCACTAATATGTCCAATTCTTGGACTGCGACGTACATTCAGCTGGAAATTTATAATCGCTGAAGTTTCCCATCCAATCATCGGTGCAGACTTCCTGAAGCACTTTGAACTGCTAGTGGATTTGAAGGAAAGACAACTTATCGACAACGAGACGGGTCTTCGATCAAAAGAACGCATGGGATCGATATCGTGCTATACGGAGGTAAAAACATTGATAAGCAGTACGCCTTACCATGATCTACTCTCCTATTTCTCGGATATCACAAATCCTTCGTCTACTCAAAAGAAAGCAAAGCACAGTGTACAACACGTAATCGAAACAAACGGTGCACCAGTAAACGCAAGACCTCGACGCCTTCCTCCTGACAAGCTGGACATAGCTAAGCGCGAGTTCCAATTTATGGTTAATCAAGGGCTTTGTCGCCCATCTAAAAGCAACTGGTCCAGTCCACTCCATATGGCCCGAAAGAAAAACGGCCAATGACGACCGTGCGGGGACTATCGTCGTTTGAATTACCAAACAATTCCCGATAGATACCCCATTCCACACATCCACGACTTTGCACAAGGTCTACAGGGAAAATCAGTTTTCTCTACGATTGACCTGGTTCGCGCATATAACCAAATTCCAGTGGCGCCGAAGGATGTCCCGAAGACGGCAATCATCACTCCGTTTGGACTCTATGAATTCGAATTCATGACATTCGGACTTTGCAATGCGGCACAAACGTTCCAGAGATTTATGCATGAAGTTCTGCGAGGATTGGAGTTTTGCTTTCCATATCTGGATGACATCTTGATTGCCTCTGAGAACGAAGAACAGCATTTCCGGCACTTACAAAAACTCTTCGAACGTCTTTAAGATTTTGGACTCGTCATCAATGTTGCCAAATGCGATTTTGGTAAAGGATCCGTTACGTTCATTGGCCATCAAGTAGAGAAAGATGGCATTCGTCCGCTTCCCGAGAAAGTTGCTGCTATCCTAGACTTCCCTCAACCGAAAACCGTCAAAGAAGTTCGTCGTTTCATAGCAATGGTGAATTTATACAGGAGATTCATTTCACACGCTGCCACTACTCAAATGCCACTGAAAGCATTTCAAAAAGGCAACAAGAAGAACGACAAAACGCCAATTGTTTGGAACGAAGAAGCCAAGCTTGCCTTTGAAAAATGTAAGTTGGATCTTTCTAACACCACACTTCTTGCCTATCCTAGTGATAATTTACCAATTTGCGTAATGGTCGACGCTTCTGACGAAGTAATCGGTGGAGTCCTGCAGCAAAAGAAACCCGAAGGCTGGAAACCTCTTAGTTTTTATTCTAAAAAACTCAGCGAAACGCAGAAGAAGTACAGCACGTACGATCGCGAACTTCTTGCTGCCTATTCAGTGGTCAAGTACTACTGCCACATGCTCGAAGGACGAAACTTCATCATATATACCGACCACAAGCCACTAACTTTTGCTTTTAAGCAAAATTCAGAGAAAGCCACGCCACGTCAATTCCGTCAGTTGGACTACCTGTCACAATTTACTACTGATATTCGTCATATCAACGGTCAGGAGAACATAGTTGCTGATACGTTGTCAAGGATTTCGACAATAACAATCCCCTCTGTTATCGACTATGACGACCTTGCAATAGCTCAAGAAACGGATGCAGAGCTCAAAGAGTACCTGGCACAAAAAAAGCCTACATTGTTGATTTTAAAATCAATCCACTTGACTCCTGACTCAAAATCATTCTACTGTGACATCTCCACAGAACAAATAAGACCGTTCGTACCAGTAAGCTTCCGAAAAACCGTTTTCGACACATTACACAAAATGTCGAAACAAAAACTGCGGTATATTACTGGAAATGCAAGCAATGAAAATGACGAACTAGGTGTTCTAATACAACGTAAATGGTTTCATGTGTCTAGCTTCAAGTCATCTACAATATACCAAGCTGTTAAGAATTATGTGGCCAATAAAACCTGAGTTGATGCATCTCAGATTGCTTGCTTTAAACTAACTATTAAGAATGCCACTACAAATACGGTGAATTTTAAAATAGCAATTCTGCCTCATCTAGTTAAAACTGTCTTTAACCCAATTTTCTGGCCCCTGGCCTTGCGAATAAGGCCTTTCCAAAAAAACTCAAAAAACGAAATCGGGCCTCTGGCTCAGATTCCGACTTGAATGCTATTATACCAGTGAGCGCCTTAGTTATTAAATTGTCGCAAAATGACGAAACAAATAAATTGACTGTTTATTATCAGAATGTAGGTGGCTTACGCACTAAATCATCTAAGTTTTCTGTCGCTGTATCTGATTGCTGTTATGATGTTGTTGCCTTGACTGAGACCTGGTTACAGGGAGATATTTTTATTTCGGAGTTTTTTGACAACAAATATGAAGTTTTCCGTCGAGATCGATGTCAATTAGCTACAGGCCTTACACGTGGTGGAGGGGTTTTGGTTGCTGTTCGCTCTGTCTATTCATGCCAAGAGATTCATTTAATACAAAGTACTGGGGTAATAGGTCAGATCTGTGTTAAGATTGATGTTCCAGTATCTTCTGGTGCTGGCGATAACTACAGGCGAATAAGTATTTACATTTTTGTTTCATACATTCCACCAAATTCAAATTGTGAAACTTATTCATTGCATTTTTTTAATATTCTTATGATAGTCGAAAAGCTTAATGATAATGAATATCCATTAATATTAGGTGATTTCAACTTGGGTAATGTAAACTGGGTTTCCTCTGATAACTGGCCGGCACTATCACCAAGTAATTTGAGTGCTGGTAGAGATGCTGATTTTCTAGATTCAATTCTTTCACTTGGGATGTACCAAATAAATGCAATAAGAAATGGTTTAAATAGATTGCTAGACCTAGTTTTTACTGACTTAGAGTTTAATACTGTATGTAGTGAAGCAGAATTCATATTATCCGGCAATAGCGTTCACCATAAGGCTCTTCTAGTAAATTTTGATATTGTTGCCTTAAATAATCCCTTCTTGGGTGAAAATATTTATGAATATGATTTTAATAAAGCTGATTATGCTGTAATATCGGATTTTTTATATAATGTAAATTGGTGCACAATCTTTGGTGATAGTCTCTTACAGAATCATCTCTGTTTAATGAATATCATTAAGGAAATATTCACGAGATTTGTTCCATTAAAAAAGGTTCGTATAGCTACTAAACCAAGTTGGTATAATAGTCGCCTGGCTAACCTTAAAAATACTATGAACAAAAAATACAAAAAGAGCAAGATTAACATAGCTTTAAAACAGGAATATGTTCTGGCACGTAAACAATATGAGACACTTAAAAAATTTTTGTATAGGAATCATTTGCTGACCTTAGAATCGAACATTAAGTGCAACCCAAAAGCATTTTGGACTTTTTTGAACAACAAAAAAAGTACGGGTCTCCCTAAAAATATGTTTTTCCAGGATAGTAAATCTGACAATTTTCAAGAAATAAGCGAACTTTTTGCACTCTATTTTCAGTCCAATTTCAAGTGCTATGACCAATCAATTAATGATGTTGCGTCTGAGTTTAATGTTATTCCTATTACAGATCTTGGTTCCTTAACCTTATTGGAGAAGAGGTGTATCGAGAATTAATTAGCTTAGATTCGAAGAAGAAATGTGGCCCTGACAATATTCCTCCAATCTATCTAAAATATTGTGCTATGGAACTTTTTCAACCTCTAACCTTTCTTTTTAACCAATCCCTTAAAAAGGGAGAATTTTTAAATGAATGGAAAATATCCGAGATAACTCCAATTTTTTAATCGGGGTCGAGGCAAAATATTGCAAACTATCGACCTATATCCAAATTACCACTTATTCCAAAACTATTTGAATCTCTGGTAAAAAAGAAAATATATTCTTGCATCAAAGGCGCAGTATCGGAGTGTCAACATGGTTTTGTGTCTGGCAGATCTACCTCAACAAATCTTGCGCTATTTACTCACTTTATAGCAAGCGAAATGGAGAGAGGTCAACAAGTAGATGTAGTTCTTACAGATTTTGCGAAAGCATTCGATAGAGTCCAGCACTCAGTTTTAATAAGGAAACTTGGTAAACTGGGTTTCCACTCCTTCTTGCTAAGGTGGCTAGAGAATTACCTGTTCGGTCGTAGACAAGCGGTTAGGATTGGTAAATACCTCTCTAAATATATTGATAATATTTCTGGTGTGCCCCAAGGCAGTCATCTTGGTCCGCTTTTGTTTGTCTTATTTATTAACGACCTTCCAAACTATGTCCAGTTTTCGAGATGTCTCATGTATGCTGATGACGTGAAGTTATTTAAAATTATTAATTCTTCAGTAGACTGTCAATTTATTCAACAGGATTTGCAGAAGTGGTGTGATGTCAATAAGCTATATTTTAATGTTACTAAATGTAGTGTAATGTCATTTACCATGAAACAGCAATTAATTGTAGGCAACTATACTTTGTGCTCTGATATAATCTTAAGAGTTGAAATTAAAATGGATTTGGGAGTAATTTTTGACAAAAAACTTACTTCTGGTAAGCATTATGATGCTGTTATTTCCAAAGCTAATGCAATGATGGGTTTCATCATGCGCAACACTAAGGAGTTCTCAGATCCCTTTACTCTAAAGTCAATTTTCTTCTCTTTGGATAGATCAAGTTTGGAGTATTGTTGTGTTGTCTGGGACCCTCGATATGCTGTGCATATTTCTAGAATTGAAAATATTCAGAGACTTTTACTCGGCTAGTGTTTAGAAAACTTCGGTGAGAGTTTATGCCGACTTATGACTCCCGTTGTGCGCTTTTAGGCTTGAAAACCTTAGAGTTTAGAAGAAAGTATTTTTTGGCTATATTTGCTCGTGATATATTCATGAATCACTTAGATTGTGCACCATTGCTTGCTTTATTTGGTATATATGCGCCCGAAAGGAATTTTAGACGCAGACAGTTTTTTCAAATTCCATATCGCAGGACAAATTATGGTAGACAGGTAGACAGTTTATAATATGAGTTCTTCTTTCAATGCAATTTGTAGCAATATTGATATAACCCAAACTAGGGTCTCTTTTAAAAATTGTATTATGTTAAGCTAATATTATATTGTTAAATTCTTGTTTAATTTTAAGATAATTTTTAGTAACTGTAGAGCAAACTTGTTTATAGTTGAATAATAAATAAATAAATAAATAAAATGTCCCATGGAGGTGTTACCGCAACGAATAAAAGCATCCAAAAACGTTTTGTCTGGCCCAACATGAGGAACGACATCAAGACATGGACTCTGCAGTGCATCCAATGTCAGCGCTCTAAAATTCATCGTCACACCCACAGCGAAATAAGGTCTTACCCACAAACAAAAGAACGCTTCAATCACATAAACATTGATCTTGTTGGACCACTGCCTCCATCTAACGGCTGCACCTACATCCTAACTTGCATCGATCGGTTTACTCGCTGGCCAGAGGCCATACCAATAGCAGACATCCGACCAAAGAAAGTTGCAGATGCATTCTACCGCGGTTGGATATCTCGTTTCGGCGTCCCTTCAAAAATTTTTACGGACCAAGGCCGTCAATTCGAATCTCAACTTTTTAAGGAGCTAACTAATCTGCTGGGAGCTCAACGAATTCGAACATCACCCTACCACCCTTCCGCAAACGGCATGATTGAGCGGTGGCACAGATCTCTTAAAACAGCCATTATATGCCATAACTCGCTAAAATGGTTCGACATCCTCCCAACAGTCTTGCTTGGATTAAGAGCAAGTTTTCGAGAAGATGTTGATGCAACGCCATTCGACCTTACATTCGGAACTCCAATTAAGCTCCCCGGTGAGATGCTTACCGAAACCACAGATTCAACACCAACTGATGATTTTGTTGTTGCTCTCAAGATGAGGATGAATGCTCTCAAACCAGTAAAACCGTTGCATAAAACAAACCAAACTGTGTTTGTTTCAAAACGACTAGAAGACTGCACCCACATTTTTCTACGTCGAGACACTATCAAGAAACAGCTACAATCTCCATATGACGGTCCATTTCGAGTGATCAAAAGATCCGAGAAACTGTTCACCCTAGACATTTCTGGAACACAGAAAGTTGTTTCCATTGATCGTATCAAGCCAGCTTTATTTTTAATTTAGACATTAGCGAAGATCCAAAAATTTTAACTATACCTGCACCAGCAAAGATTTTACTACCGAACTTAACGGTACATCCAAGACCAAGCCGGATTCCGAGAACTCGACTTCACAGGTTTAAATTTCAATAGATATTCTGTTATTCACCACATCTCTAGGGGGGAGTATTGTGGCAAACACTTGTCACAAACTACTTGCTTATAAATAAAAAATTAAAATACAAAAAATTATATTAAGTCAGAAAAAAATTTTAATAAAAATTTAGTTCGAAATACAAAAGATACATACATATTCAGCCCTAACCGGCGACCGTAGCCTAGTGGGTAGAGTGCGTGGCTCCTAAGCTAAAGAACCGCGGTAGCCCGGGTTCAATTCCAGCTCAGACAGAAAGTTTTTTCAATTGAATTAATTTTTCTGTTCGGTCGTCACCTCTCTACAGACAATGGCAAACCTCAGAGAGTAAAAATTGACATCTAAAGCTTCTTGAGAACATTAGCCGTTCGGAGTCGGCATTAAACACGTAGATCCAGTTTTCGGTCATTTGTGATCAAACATTTAAATAACACGCACAACACAATTGATCAATAGGAGCTAGGTCAAAGTCCTTCCAAGGGCTGAAATGGCCAGTTTATTTTTTTATATTTTTTTTTTTATATTCAGCCCTAACATTAATAATTCTTCACGCGGAATCGGAAAAGGGTGTTTTTATTTTTAAAAAAAGCTCAAAAACATTTTGGAAATTTTTAATGCAAATTTATTGATAATCGTTGATGAACAAATTTGCATTAAAAATTTTGAAAATGTTCTTGAGCTTTACCTAAAAAATGAAAACTGTATTGAAATGTTTTCGATTCCACGTGAAAAGTTATTCATGACAGGGCGATCATTTTTTTTAACTTAGCACCTCTCTCCCGGCTGAAAAGGAGCGGCATTTTTTTAACATATTATAATCAAATAACATTTGAAATTCCAGCATTTTCATTTAACTACACTTATGTCGAAATTTCAGCCAACGTAATTTCCCGCTTTCTAATAAACAATAGGACTTCTCTTCACAATTAAACATATTTCTCAACTAATAAAATGGCACTTCTCTCTACCATAAAACTTCCAAAATAATAAAGAGGTACCATTACAGAAATATTTCATAATCTCAAAATTAAAACGTACTCTAATTAGTACGTTTCGATGCAACTGTGGACTGGTCATTGTCAAAATAAAAAAGTAAGCAAACAATATTTTTTGTTTTGTTATTCATAAACATGCAATAACAATAGAGTTCAGCTACTACAGCTTTTTCACACTTTCTCCGCAATAGATTATTTTAAGAACCAATCCAAATATCATTGAAATATCTCAAAGATATCGATAGAAGTGGTCCAAAAAAAACCAAAAGGGAGAAAAATTTACCCACCATAATATGGGTTGGGCTCAGGGACAGCACAAGACATAACAACTAACCATGCGTTTACATAGATCTTATCCTTAATTAGTTTTTAATCTACTTTTGAGTTGACCTTTCGGCAAGTTAACATCAAAAACGTTACAGTTGTTAACAAAGGTACTCATGCGATTTAATGGAGCAGTTAACATATAATTTGTTCGACTAAATGGTAAATAAATCAAGTTGTTAGAGTTTCTACTGCTTCTACGGGTACACCAACAATGAGTTGGTGTATCTGCTGACGATATCAGCAGATTTTCTTCTCTCACTTAAAGATTGCATTTTTAATAATTTCAAACGATCCTCATATGGAGGAAGGTTAAATGTGTCAGTTCCACTCAAGCCTCTTAGAGCAAACCGAACAAAACGTTTTTGAATTCTTTCTATACGATCAACATGCACATTGTAATGTGGGGACCATACTTGACTTGCGTACTCCAAGTGAGGACGCACGATTGAATAATACAGAGTTGTAGTTGTTATTAAGCTATCAAACTCTTTGGCCCACCGTTTTATAAAACCAAGCATAGAAGAGGCTTTTTTACAAATTGTATCAATATGCATGTTAGACGACAATTTAGAATCCATGCATATACCAAGGTCTTTGATGGTAGTTACACGACTTAAAGCAGTATCTTTAATTTTGTAATCAAAAATAAAATTGTTCCTTTTACGCGAAAAGGTCATAGTTTGGCATTTGTTTGGATTTAAAAACATGTTATTTTTAGAACACCAAACCTCAAAGGAGTTCAAGTCTGACTGGAGCAGGTCTGAATTGTCATTAGAATCAATTGTTCTGTATATTTTCACATCATCTGCATAAATAAGTAAATGAGAGTGTTTGATGACGTGGGTAACATCATTAATTGCCAAAATAAACAGAAGTGGACCCAGGTGGCTTCCTTGAGGTACACCCGATTCTGCAACAAATTCAGAAGACAACACGCCTCGGAACCGTATTTGATAAGATCGCTCCATCAAATACGATTTGATCCAGTTAACAAAATATTTAAGTTTAATTTAAGTTTAAATAAAATTAGATTATGTGGTAATTTATCAAATGCTTTGCTAAAGTCAGTGTAAATACAATCGACTTGGCTACCAGAATCAATAGATTTTAAGCAGAATGTAGTGAAATCAAGGAGATTAGACACAGTGGATCTGCCAGTAACAAAACCATGCTGACGAGTTGTCATTTTGCCCCTTGCCCACAGTGAATTTTCACTCGATCGTACACCATTCGCTCAAAAAGTTTAGGAATCGAAGACAATTTAGCGAAAAGCCTATAATTAGTGACGTCATTCCTGCAACCTTTTTTGTAAATAGGACTGATATAAGATTTTTTCCAGAAAAGAGGAAAATTACTTTCATTAATTGATTTATTTAAAAGTAACGAAAGTGGCTGACATAAAATGGAGCCGCATTGTTTTAACACTGCGGCAGGAATTCCATCTGGTCCAGCGCTAAAATCCTCATCGATTGATTCAATATACTTAAAAATATCCTCTGAGGTAAAAGATATATGCCCCAAAGAAACTCTGCCCACAAATAATGGTGGAATCGTCAGTAAATCCATCCTGAAGTTTGAAAGAAGAAGGAAATCCATCAGTCTTCTTCTTAACATTAATAAATCCCCAAAATTTTCTTGGATCAGAGAAAATACTCAGCTTCATATTATCCAAATACTCATTATATAATGCAGCTGAACAATTCTCAAATTCCAGAAACAAACGTTTGTATGTTTCTAGGTCATTTGAGTCAAAACTACAAACATATTTCTTCCATGCCCTATTCCTATTGTTGCGAAGAGTCTTTAAATCCTTTGTGTACCAAGGGTACGCAGAATTTTTCGCAAATTTGAGACTATATGGTACAGACTGAGAAAACATAGCAAAAAGCTCCGTATAGAAAAAATTTATTGAACTATTAAGACTACTATTATTTATGTACTCTGTAATTATATTTAATTTACTATAAAGTAAATGATTCAACCCCAAAAAGTCAGCTTTTTTGAAATTGAATTCATAAACTGTGTCAACAGAGCTTGAATTTACCATATTCTCCCTATCGGACTTATACCAAATACTCAAAGGTGGATGGTAATTATCAATAGTAGTCAAAGCATGAAGTGCCTTCTGAACAATGACATTGTTACTGTCTGTAGTTAATACTAGGTCAAGCAGCCTTTCCAGACTATTATAAATACAACTAACTTGTTGTAAGTCAGAACATATATTGTCAACAAATATATGTTCTTGGCGTGTCTTCGAATTAGATGCACAAAAATGTGTTTCATCGTCAGAAGAATGCCATTTTAAGTCAGGCAAATTAAAATCGACCAACAATAAAATGTCGTCATTAACGTCAAGTAAATTTAATATAAATTCTCTAAACCTCTACACTGCTCTTGGGAGGAACGTATGCATTAATAACAAATACATTAGAATTGCAATGAACAACCTTAACGCATATAAGTTAGATATTAGCAGAGCAGGGAATATCAATAAAGGAACTAACACAGGAGTTCCTTACAGCTAATAGGACACCACCACCAACTGCAGAATTATTGTCAGCGTGTCTGTCCTTCCTATATACTTCAAAACTATTGTCAAACAGTTCTAAGTCAGTAATTCCTCCGTTCAACCAAGTTTCAGTTAACGCGATAATATCTTCAGAAAAATTCTGAGTTGACAAAAAAATGTCGCGCGTCTTTGAACGCAATCCCCTTACATTTTGATAGTAAAGGGAAAGCCTATTTAGTTTTTTTGGGTCTGACTGGCGATATTATTCGTCCTTCTAGACCTGTGTTTAGGCTTAAACTCAGAAACAAAGATATTATCAGCCCACAGATTAGAGCTCAGAACAGTCGCAAACTCTTCAGCAGCCACTGTGAGAATAAATGATGCGTGGGACGGTTTATTGCCAATTTTTTTGCATGAGCAGAAAGCAGTCTGACTTACTAAACTGTTATGTTTGACAAACGTCAATACATTTTCACTTTTTGTGTCGGGCTGAAGGCGTGAAATGAAAACCTTTTTTTTCCTCGAATTTTTTTTTAATTATTTTTTTGTTTATTTTTTTAATTATACTTCAACTCACTTAACTTTTTCGACCCCAAAGATAAAACAAAAGGAAAAAATATTTTAAAAAATTTGTTTTGTTACACACCAATATTTTTTGTTTACTGAAGTTGCTTATAAGCAACTTTGGAAAACGGTGATAACAAAAACATTGGAATCGAAGACGTGAACAAACCAAGAAAAGGACTGTGTGAAGAGGAGATAAAAGCCGTTCTGGATATTGCATCTTCTGATGAAGATTGCGAAGATGATGATGAAGTAGAGTTTTTAGAAAATAATGTACAAGCAATTTTGGAGAAAGGTGAGTAAATTGTGATTGGCTTACTAGAAGGTATCGCCAGTGATGAACGTGCTGAAGAGTTTCCAGAGAATTCCAAGTGTCTTGTCGTTAAAAAAATAAACTTACCTACATTGCGCTGGAGAAAAAACCCATTGATGTAAAAGACGTACCATTGGAAAGGCCTCTGGAAGATATTCAAATGGTAAATAGCCCAATAAAAGAGACCAACTTATATGCACTTCAAGAGTCAGGTTCTGAACTCAAATGCACTAAAGAAGACATTTGTCGGTATTTTGGGGTCTTGTTGTATCTGGGTGAGATTAAACTTCCAAATTTCAAAATGGCGTGGTTCCAAGAGCTAAAGTTGTCTGCAGTAACCGTTTCACTACCACGAAAGAAATTTGAAAAAATAAAGAAATTTCTCCATTTCTCGGACAAATTAGAGCAACCCAAAAAAGGTTATGCTAACTATGTGTAGCAGTATCACGAGACCGCTAGCTGACTCAATTAGCTGCACAAGTGCAAGCGCAGCATAGAATTCCAAAGTCGATAAATGAGTCAATGAAGAAGCGAAAGAAAAACCAATATGAAACAAACGCGGAAAGAAACGTGAACTTCAATTTGTGAAACGACGTTGAAATTGAAATAGTGGGGAGGAGTTCAAGAGACAATGTAAGAATTTTTAACATAATTAATACTGGTATTTTTGTTTTAAATATCAGCACTTTTTGGTAAACATTTTTGTTTACATACGAACAGTGAACTACCAGGGAAGCATGGGAGGCCCGGAGGACAGCAATCAAGAGCCTCCGGAAGGCTAAATGTAAAGACGAACAAAATATGCAAGATATCAGAAAATCTCACCGATTTCGTAATACTCAGGTGCGCTTAAACAAAGCATGCACTAACATTTCTATTAGACACAAGTGCGGATATTTCAGTGTGCAAAGAGATGAACGCAAACTTCGAAGTAGATGTTGAAAATAAATGTAAATTATCAAGCATAACTGAGAATGAGGTACATTCTTTAGGAGTCGCAAAATTAACATTATGCCTCGGAGAACACCATGCTAGAAATGAATTTCACATAGTGAATAGTAATTTTCCTATCACAACGGACACGGACGGAATTTTAGGTAGAGATTTCTTGATTAAGTTCACATGCAAAAAAAATACGAGACATTTACGATAACAATTCCTATTGGTAACACCGATTATGTAGTACCAATAGTTGCGAAACTTCCAGAACAGACAATTTATAGACTATTCCCCAGAGCAGAAATGATATTTCCAATTAATATAAACATTAAAGAGGATAGTATAATTTTAAACCAAGAACTTGCGGAAGGTGTATTTCTAGCTAATTCTTTAGCATCCCTGAATTAGAATACATACTCAAAAAACATTAATCAATTTTCCTTCTCGAAGGAGAAAATCTTACAACCAATAATTTTTATACACAAAAATTGAATTTGTCAGAAGAAACACCAGTCTACATAAAAAAATTACAGATTTTTACATTCACATTATGATTACATAGCCAGACAAGTGGAAGAATTAATAGACAGCGACATAATTGAACCATCTGTAATAGCGAAATTACAACGCATCAGTGGCAGCGTCAGTAGCAGTGATCAGCTGTTATTTTAGAAATAATGTTATTTAATGTTAACTCTCACATAACAGCAGCGGCAGTAAGCATTACTGCTGAGGTAAGCTCTATTTCTAAATTTAATACCACTGCTGCCAATATAATAAATGAAAATAACAGACTGGCAACATTAAAAAATAGAACAAACATTAACATTTAGAGCCAAAAAATAAAAAAAAAAACAAAAATGTTAGACGTCAAAATACTGCTACTGCTCACTGCTGAATTGTAATTTTGCTGCAGTGATATTTTAAAAAAACTGCTCACTGCCACTGCCTTTGCTGCATTGTAATTTCGCTATAAGTCCATATAACTCACCATTGGTGCTAGTGCCTAAGAAAAGCAGTGATGACAAAACAATGGCGTTAAGTGGTTGACTTCAGGAAGCTCAATGAAAAAAGTGTTAATGACAAATTTCCATAAACAAGGCTAGAGGACATTCTTGACATGTTAGGAAGAGCTAAATATTTTTCAACTTAAGACATGATCAGCTCTTTGCATCAAACTCCGTTAGACAAAAATTTACGGCCATTAACTGCATTTTCGACACAGGACGGACACTATCAATTTAAACGTTTACCTTTCGGACTTAAAATATCATCGAATAGTTTCCAAAGAATGCTGGCAATAGCTTTAAGCAGTTTGAGTTCAGAAGCATTTCGTTATGTAGATGACATTATAGTTTTTGAATGTTCTTTACAGCATCACAACCAGAACTTAATGATAGTATTTGATCGTTTTTTAATGATAGTATTTGATCGCAAATGCCAATTTTTAAGATCAGAAGTAATCTATATTGGTCATTTGATAAAGACAAAGACAAAGGAATCAAGACGAATCCAGCAAAAAATGAGGCGGTTTAAACTACCCGGTACCAAAAAATGCAGACGAAGAAAGACGATTTGTAGCTTTTGTAATTATTACAGACGCTTCATTCCAGATTTTACAACAACAGCAAAATGTTTAAATTCTCTACTGAAGAAGGGGACGCCTTTCATCTGGTCAGAAAAATGTGAGAAAGCATTTAGCACTCTGAAACAAAAGCTCGTTGACCCTCCACTTCTGCAATACCCAAATTTTTAAAAGCATTTTATCCTAACGACTGACTCATCTGATTTTGCGTTAGGGGCGGTACTTTCCCAAGGCGAAATTGGACTCGATCTTCCAATATATTATGCCAGCAAGTCATTACCATAACATGATATTAAAAAACTGGTCATTGAGAAAGAACTGCTAGCTATACACTGAGTATAAATTTTTTTACCCCATATTAATATGGAGAAAAATTTATAGTAGTCACCGACCATAGGCCATTGTTTTCTCATAAGAATCCATCGTCCAAAATGACCAGAATAAGATTGGACTTATCTGATTATGATTTTGAAATTGTCTAAAATCAACACAAACGCTGAAGCGTTATCTCGTATAAAAATCGATAGCGAGGTGCAATAAAGAAATTAATAATCAAGCGGGTGATGTAAATAAGGGTACCCAAAATCAGAAACGTGTTACTGGAAATAGCATATCTCATAAAGATATTGATCACCTCTATATGTGGGAATGTACCGCCTTTAACGACGTGAAAAAGATGATAAAAATTAAATTTGATATAAAAGAAAAATGCAAGCTTGTAATGAATATAAATAATAATAATTTGCGCATGGCGTGTAGCGATGACACTTCGCGCCTAGGTGAGTAGTTGGAGCAACTACATTGTTTATTAAGAAGATCATAGATAAAGGAGCTAGCACTTTGTGATAAATATTTTGTATTTAAAAACATCGATATTAATATGTTTAAAAAAAAAACATAATACATTAAAAGAAAATAAAGCCTCGCCAATAAAAAAACTAGTCTACAAAGCAACATGCTCAAACTATACAAATTAATTGAAGAATTTCACAATGCAAGCACATCTGGACACATGGGAATACGAAAAACAATTTCTAAACTAAAACAACGATATATTTAGAAAGGGATGAGAAAAATGGTAAAAGAATTTATAAATAGCTTTGAAAAGTGCACCAAGAATAAGACCACACAACACATCAAAGAAGGTTTAGTGTTCACAGACACACCATCCACAAGTTTCGAACGGATATAAATACATTTTAACGATGCAATGCGAGCTATCTAAATTTGTAGTCGCACACCCGATTGAAACTAAAATTGCTAAGAAAGTCGCATCAACCCTTGTTGAACAACTCATACTCAAGTACGATTGCTTTAAAACATTCTTGTCAAATCGTAGGACTGGATTCACAAACGAACTGCTGTCAAGTGTGTGTAAACTACTCGACACTCGTCAAGTGTTTTCAACTCCTTATCACCATCAAACATGCTTTCCTTCGCAGAAGATTACGAATGGGATAGGTGGATAACTTATTACACTTTTGCGTATAATACGACACCTCATGTCGACGCAGAGTACTCTCCGTATGAGTTAGTTTTTGGGAAATTGCCTTCGCTACCAAGTGATGCACTCAAACAAGCAACAAAAATATATTTGATTTAGAAAATTATGTAAATGAACTAAGGACTAGACTAAGTACTTCTATAAACAAAGCTAGAAATTTAATAAACACCGTAAAAAATAAGAGAAAAATAGTTTATGATAAAGATAAGAATGTTGTAACATTAGAAGTAGATTTAATTTTTTTAAAAGTAGAAAATAGGAAAACACTACAGAGCCCTTATGAAGGACCACTTAGAATTATTAAAAGAAAATGAATAAATTCAGAAATTGATAAAAACGGCAAAACTAAATAACTCCACAACAATATATTGAAAAAATTTGAGAATACTATTTAAGAAAATCGTTTTTCTGATATGTTTATATTTACACTAACATAAGATAAGAAAGCAAAAGTTTCAATCATATATGAATAAATATTATATTTCAGTACCTAAAATAATCACATTGAAACATTTATTATTAAGATTATCAATTATAATATGCTACAACAGTTGGCTTAGAAGCGGGGCCGAAAAGGTTAATATTTAATAATGCAAAGTTTGTGTGGTTAATATTTAATAATGCATTGCAATGGATCAATGCCTTAGAAGGCTTTAAAGGAGCTTGCTTCATGATTTAAATAAGCTTAAAGAAGCAGCATTTCTATATTCAGCGAGCAGTCCATTAAACGCTATCGGCGCTGCAAACAAATATCGCTGATTGGTGGTTTCCAATCTGCATCTCGCCACTACTAAGGAATTGGGGCCTCTGGTGTTGCAACCATGCGTTGGAAGATCAATTGGGGTTGTGTAACCCAATAACCTATATTTTGCAAGTTCTTATATACGGGAACCAGCAATTGGTATTTATAAAGATCATCAATTAGTAGAATCGAACCAAAATTAGTAGAGTAGAGCGGCTTGGGAATCTGATAGGCAAACGGAAGATTTGTTTGACTGCTTTATTTACCAATCGCTGGAGTTTTTTTAGCTCACAGTGTTTTTATATGCCCAGCACGTTGTCATATATTAGATGTGAGTGAAAAAGCGCCCAATAGATGATGTGCTTATATCCGCTGAAAGTTTATTTCTGAATTTATACAGAAGCCCAAGTCCAAACGACAATTTGCATTGCAGGGTAGCTATGTGCTGATTCCACGTGAGATTGTTGCTCATCAAGAGATCGAAGAATTTGGCCTGTTTCTCCTCTACTACTTATTTCTGATTCTTTTATGGTTTTTTTTTTAAACGAGAAGTAAAAGCATCGAAAGCCTTAGTCAGTGCGCGACTTTAACACGCTAAAAATCTCCTCAGTCAGACGGTTGGTTCCTTCAGGAACCACCGGTGGGTATTACGTCTGGAGGCCGTCAGAGCATTATTGCTCAATCGTCAGTGGTGATCATTAGATCGTCTCAGTCTGGTCGTTGGTACAGAGGGATTACGGCTGCTTTCACCTGCGTTGCGTAGGTTTGTACTCTCATTGTATCTTACCCGTTCGATGCGGCGAAGTTCGATCATAATTTTCGCAGCTGCTGCTTGAAACACCTTCCATTTTTGAGGTGTATCGCACATGTGGTGAACAATATTCCTTAAAGTGGGCATCACACCAAAAGCTTCTGTCAGTTCAGCTCACTCTGCGTTAAAGCGTGGGCAGTTGTAAAGGATATGCCGAGCGTCTTCAATTTCACCCGGACAGTTTGTGCAAAATGGGTCTTCTTCATGATTAAATCGGTGGTGGTACTGTTTGAAACATCCATGACCGCTAAGAAGTTCTGTCACATAGAAGTCCACTTCTCCGTGCTTCCGATTAGCCCATTTTTCCACGTCTGGGATAAGGGAAAAAGTCCATCTTCCGTTTTGAGACTGCTCCCAGCGACGTTGCCAACACTTATTGCGTCTTTCGTCAGCCTTTGATGCATTTTCACCAGCTTTGTAGCAGCGCTGGAGTTCACATACCAGTATATCGATCGGTGGCATAGCTGCTATTACACCAATAGCGTCATCTGAAACTGTGCGAAACGCACTAGCGACCCTCAGTGCGCTGAGACGATAAGTCACCCGAATGCCAGATATGTAGGACGACCTTTGCGTAGCATCCGCCCATACTGGTGCTGCATAAAGCATGATGGAGTTCGTAACATTTGTTAGGATTTTCTTCTGCTGGATCTAGGTCCACCGATATTCGCCATGATGCGCGAGAGTGCACCATTGACATTCGATGCCTTTTCGCTAACGGACATTAGGTGGTCTTTAAAAGACATGCGTGTGTCAATTACAACACCAAGGTAACGCAAATTTGGTTGTGAGGTTATAATATGCTCTTGTGCTCTGAAGATGCAACACTTCCTCACTTTACGTGAGCTCAGAAGAACCGCCTCCGTTTTTTGCGCTGCAAGCTTAAGATCAACACTTCGCAGCCACGTCGTAGTTCTTGAAATCGCTTCACTGCATGATGCTTTTAGCGTGTGAAGGTGCTTTGCAACAACAACCAGGGCGATATCATCCGCGTAGCCTACCAATGAAGTATTCTCAGGGAGACCAATACGAAAAACATCATCATACATAACGGTTCACAAGGTTGGTCCCAATACTAAGCCATGTGGGACACCCCGGGACACTTTGTACCGCTTGACGCCATCGTCAGTGTCGTAAAGCAGCATTCTGTTGCTAAGATAATCAGCGATAATTCACTGATGATATCCGGGAATACCGAATGTGCCTAGCGCTTGTAATATGCGTGGCCAGCTAGCTGAATTGAAAGCATTTTTATGTCGAGTGTTACCACTGCGCAGTACTGCTTATCACCCCATTTCCACCTAATGCCACTTGTAGCGTCGTGAGCTATAGTCATAACTGCCTGGATAGCATCGATGGTCGATTTTCCTCGTCTCAAACCAAATTGCTTGGAAGATAATCCGCCTGATGATTCGAGGGTATCTTGGAGTCGTCTGACGATGATACTCTCTAGTACTTTGCCCAGCGAGTCAAGCATGCATAGTGGTCTGTATGCAGAGGGTTGATCGGGCTGCTTCCCTGGTTTAAGCAGCAAAACTAATCTTTGGACTTTCCAGAAAGACGGGAATGTTCCTTCGTTCAGGCACGCTGTGTACATTCTAGCAAACACGCCGGGATCTGCTCGTATGGCAGTTTTCATCGCCACGTTAGGGATGCCATCCAGCCCAAGCGCTTTGGTGTCGGAAATTTTCTGCAATGTCAGAAGCACTTCTTCCAGTGTCACCGGAGGGATATCAGCTATGTCTTCAGGTAGCCTATAGCCTTGTAACTGTGCTAGCTGTGATGGGAAGAGTTCAGACACCACGCTGTTCATAACAGCTGGTTCCGATGGCTGTGCTTTAGGTCCACGTAGTCTGCTCATCACCACTTTATACGCCTAGCCCCACGGGTCAATATCCGCCATATCCCGAAGCTTTTGGAAGCTGGACTCTTTGCTGTTTTCGATCGCCTTCTTTAGCTGTTGAGCAACGATTGCCACGTTGGGCGATTTCGAGCACGCGTTACTTTCCTTCGCGCCTAAATGCATCGTCTTCTACATTCCGCGATTTCATTATTCCACCAGTAGGCCGGTTTACTGTTGGCGCTTTTTTCCTTCTCGGCATTGCTGCGTCACATGAGGTTATTATTCGCTGTCGAATGTTTGCCGCCATGTTTGTTGCTCTTTCATCCATTGTTTCTCCCTCACTCCAAGCAATCTAGAACACTTCGGCATCGAAAGCGTGTTGCTTCCATCCCTGCGTCTGTGCTTTAATTACCCTTCTCGGGATACATATATGCTGCAGTTCGATGACGATCGCACGATGATCACTGTGCGTATAATAATCATCACCATTCCATGTGCTGTTACGCGCAATGGAATTGTGCGCATACGGGAGATCTACTGCTGACCGTCTCTTACCAGCTTCAAATGTGTGGTGACCATTGTTGAGAAGCTCAACATCCAGGGTTGCAAGACATTTCATAAGGAGTGCGCCTCTACGATTTGTGCTCCTACTAACCCATCTTGTCGACCAGGCATTAAAATCGCCTGCAATCATAATGGGTGACTTCCCTCGGGCCTCTGCAACAAGCTCCGTTAGAAACCGCTCAAATTGGTTGATGTCTATTTGGGGTGGCGCATAGCACGAAAAGAAAAATATTCCATTGAATTTTGCCCAGGTGAAGCCCGTGTTAGCAGCTGAAGCTTTACTTTGGAATGCCCTGCCACTAAGGGTCCATATTGCGGCTTTGCTTGGCGCATCTGTCACCCACTCAGAGCCGCTGCTCAAACAAGAGAGCAAGTTTAAACTGTCGCTTAAAAATCATCTGTTGCAGCAAATCCAGCGCCGCGATGCAGTGGTTAAGATTGAGTTAAACGATTTTTATTCTCATCTTTTGCTCCTAACCGCCTTCTGGTGCTCTCGGCAGCGAGAGCTTCCAGCTGCATGGTTACCTTTGCATAGCACGCATTTTTGTTTATTACTGCACGTCACCGCCATATGTCTATTTTCTCCGCACTTTCTGCAGAGGGTGCTCCTATCTATGTCCTCTTTGCAGCCCTTAGCTATGTGATTGTACTTCCAGCATTTAAAATATCGCTTTGACGAGTCACTCTCTCGTACTCTGCAAGACACCCACCCAATGCGTATCCGCTGCACCTTTTGTACCTTAACTGCGTCTTCTGCCGGTAGACTGACATAAGCCGTTTGCGTACCTTGATATCCTGTTTTGAGGTTTCCTACCGATCCCTCGTCGGGCCGTCGTATTTCGCACTGCGCATGTAGTGCGTCACATACTTCTGCTTTGGTGGTGACTTCATCAAGATCCATCAGCTGAATAACGATGGAGTGGGTTTTCACCGAGACTTTGGCAGAGTCGCCTAGTACTGTAGGGAAAATACAGTCAATAACCTAAACGAGTCAATAACCTAAACATGCATCACTTGACATTTTGATATTACCAAATTGTCAAGCTGATTAAGCATACTTACAACATTCCAAGGCACTTGAGTTACCAGCGTTTAGTCACCTATCTCAAGTTGCGCTTGAAGTGAACTAGTGATTCATGATTATATATTTTCCTTACCTTTCGTTCAACAGAAATCATTATTAAATAAACAGTCTTAAATTAACTACTGAACTGAAAAGTGTATTCTTTAAAGGGTTCAACATGGCGACCGTGACAGGACTCGAAGTCCGAAGAACTTATAAACTGAAGTGAAAAAAATAAAGTTATTTTTAAAGTGAATATCTAAAGTGAAAAACTTACAAACTGAAGTGAAAAAAAAATTTTTTTTTAAAAATGAATATTTAAAGCGAACAACTTATAAGCTGAAAAAAAAAAATTTTTTTTGACAAGGACTTAAAGTGAATAACTTTAAAGTTAAAAACTTATAAAGTGAAAAAAAAAAATGTCGTGGTGGAAAAAAATTCTATCTACTATACCCTTAATCTTCGCCGGGTATGAAGTAGGAAAAACGGTAGAAGAAAACGACAAAAACGAAATAATTAAAGCACTGAGCACGGAAAAAGCCAAAATAAACAATGAAGAAACTCTTATAAAAAGTGAAGGAATTAACTTGGCGGAAATCACACTAATAATCATTTCAGTAGTGATCGTCATAATTTATATTATTAAAATAATTAAATCAGCAATAAAAAAGAGCCTCAATGGCATTGCAATTGTTATTGCTCGCGATCAACCGAGAATTTAAAAATCACAAGTATGCTACTAATTAACATTATAAAGAGTGACGAGTGCCTCAAGACGGAGGCCCAACACCCCTCAACGATTGGGAATGGGGGAATAGAAGTGTCTTCATCTTATCATCATTATCATCTTCATCATCAACAACAAATACAAGAAACATCTTCAGCCCCACCTTTATCAGCCAACTGAAACAACAAGCGTAACGTAGCAGCTAGTGAGCAGAAAAAAAAATGGGTGACAACAGTTGTAAATTCCAAAATTTATAAAAAAAAAAAAAAATTATTTTATTTATAATCATGTTATCAGGTAATTATAAACATGCAATGGGAAACCATATTAGATAGTTTAGAACCATTCAAACTTAAATTTAAGCAATCTTATAAATGTCTAAGTCAAAATAGGACAATAAAAACAGAAACTTTAAGTAAGCACATAACAATTTTAATTGAATCGTTTAATAATATTAGAGCGACCCTACACAGACAATACGATAGGTACTCAACTGTTCACAGAGAACAGGCGGACGAGATTTTTTTTACATTTAGAGACAAATTAATAAAAGTTTTCCACAAGCATAATATAGCCATTAAAGTGCCCCTTACCCTAAGCTGTGAGGTAAATAAACTAAATGTAGAAACTGATGATAGCGATCAAGCTGATTTAGAAACAGACGAAGAAATTGAAACTATCAAAATGCCGCGAACAGAGGACGATATTTTAGATAAAGCAACAAAAATTGTACCAGTGTTTGATGGTAATGTAAACGAGTTGCAGAGTTTTCTTGATGCTTTAACGCTGATTGAAAGAATTAAAGACACACATGAGTTGATTGCTATTGAGGTTATAAAAACTAAACTGAGGGGACAGGCAAGGAATTTAATAACAAACGAAAACACCATACAGGCAATTACAAATAAATTGAAATCCTCCATAAAAGGTGAGTCATCTGAATTGTTATGTTCAAAACTAATGAACATTAAACAGCAATCCAAATCAGCCACCGCATATGCCGAGGAAATACAAGACATAACGAAAAAACTAGACGGAGCCTACATACGAGAGGGCTATCCACAGAATATTGCTCAAAAATTAATAGTACAAAATACAACGAAAGCAATTGCCAGAAATGCTACAAGTGATGAAGTAAAACTTATTATTAAAACTGGAAACTTCACTTCTTTTAATGAGGTTGTTTCTAAATTCGTAGAAGCTAGCACAGAAGCTTCAACTTCAAACTCCTTCATATTTTACCTTAACCGCCAAAGCCAAAGCCATAGGAATAGCGGATTTCGTAACAATCGCGGACGCGGCCAAGGCTGGCGTCAGAGTAGTAATTTTAATAACAATTACAATAACAACAATAATAATGGGCGTCATAGTAATTTTAGTAACAACAATAATAACTGGCGACGCAGAAGCCAGAATAACAACAATAGAAATCAATCAAACCATTTTGAAAATAGGGGGCGAGTAAGAATGATGCAGGAAGTGTGGGGAAACGAGATTTCCCCCCAAAATATGGGGGGTCAGCATCAAAATTAAAAGAACACAAAAAGGATACTAAATCAATATTCCATCTGAATCTTAATTTAAGTAGTTTTATCGAAATCCATATATCAACTAATAAAAATCTTAATACATTTCTAGTGGACACTGGAGCGGATGTCTCACTAATTAAAATCAGCTCGCTCAATGCATTTAAATTTGACACACAAAACACTATTCAAATAACTGGAATAGGACAAGGAAATATCAATTCTTTAGGGACAATCCAAATTGATTTAAAAGTTAGAAATTTTTTAATTCCTCATAAATTTCACATAATTTCAGATACATTTCCCATACCTTTTCAAGGCATATTGGGTTTAGATTTTCTTAAAACATACAATGTCACTATTCAATATGGCCAAAATACAAATTCAAATTTACTTTCATTAAGACCATTTAATTTAAATTATCCAATAGATATTCCACTGCTAGAAAGTTTCAAGGATGACGCTTTCATACTACCCGCACGCGCTGAGGTTTTCAGAGCTATTAAAATTAACAGCGAATGTTCTGATTTGATTATACCAAGTCAAACAATACAAGATGGGGTGTATGTTACCGGCTGCATAATTTCAAAAAATGTTCCTTTTGTCAGAATGATCAACACAAATTCTGAAAATAAATTTTTGAATAATGTTCACTTAAAGCATGAAAACTTATCTGATTATGAAATGTTTAACACATCCAATAGTGACCATCACAGAAAACAAACCATTTTAGAGAAACTAACGAAACATTTTCCTGAAATAGCTAAAACAGAATTATTTCAATTATGTTCCAAATATACTGATATTTTCGCATTAGAAACCGATAAAGTAAGCACAAACAGTTTTTACAAACAAAAATTGAGATTGTCTGACAATAATCCTGTTTACATCAAAAATTATCGGACGCCACACTCACAAAAAGACGAAATAATTAGACAAGTTGAAAAACTTCAACAAGACGGGATCGTCGAACCGGCGACGTCCAATTACAATAGTCCAATTTTACTAGTACCAAAGAAATCATTACCAAATAATCCCGAAAAACGATGGCGTTTAGTAGTCGATTACCGACAAATAAATAAAAAGCTGATAGCGGACAAATTTCCTTTACCAAGAATTGAGGATATTTTAGACCAATTTGGCAGAGCGAAATTTTTCTGTTGTTTAGATTTAACATCTGGTTTCCATCAAATTGGATTGGACGAAAAATCTCGAGACATAACTTCTTTCTCTACGGAAAACGGTTCATTTCGTTTCACGCGTTTACCATATGGTTTAAAAGTAGCCCCAAATTATTTTCAGAGAATGATGAATCTAGCATTCACAGGGTTGTCACTTTCAAAAACTTTTATATACATGGATGATGTCATTGTCACAGGATGCTCGATTAAACACATGATAAAAAATTTAGAAACAGTATTTCAAAGATGCAGAGAACATAATTTAAAATTACACCCGGATAAATGCACATTTTTTAGATCTGAAGTAACATATTTGGGTCACAAATGTACCGACAAAGGTATTTTACCAGACAGTAGCAAATACGACACAATTAAAAACTTCCCCAGACCTAAGAATAGCGATGAGGTTCGTCGATTCGTAGCTTTCTGTAATTATTACAGACGTTTCATACTAAATTTTTCATTTTATTCTGTCCATTTATCAAAACTAACTAGAAAGAATGAACCTTTCGTATGGTCTGTAGACTGTGAGAAAGCTTTTCAACATTTAAAGTCAGCACTACTGTCTCCACAAATCCTCCAATATCCAGATTTTGAAAAAACTTTTTATATCACTACCGACGCTAGCAAAATCGCTTGTGGAGCAATACTATCACAAGAGAAAGACGGTATACAGCTTCCAGTTGCATATGCGTCACGTGCATTTTCGAAAGGAGAATCAAACAAAGCCCCAATAGAACAAGAATTAATAGCTGTCCAATGGGCAATTAATCACTTTCGACCATATGTCTATGGCAAAAAATTTATAGTACGCAGCGATCATAAACCATTAACCTTTTTATACTCCTTAAAAAATCCATCCAGCAGATTAACGCGAATTCGTCTGGAATTAGAAGAATATGATTTTACAATAGAACACATTAAAGGAAAGGACAATTCAGGAGCGGACGCGCTGTCTCGAATTGACTTTAATGATATTAAATTAATCCCATCAACAAACAATGTTCTCCTGGTAACTACACGTGCACAATCAAAAACCAAAGCTAAAGAAAAAATAACAAACACAGAAAATAAAGTAGTTGAACAAAAGCCTAAGGTCTTCGAAACTATTGGCTTCAATTGCGTTAAAAAGTGGGTTAAACTCAGAGTGGATACTGAGAAAAGTATCCCTACATTTTACTTAAAACATGGTAAACAAGTGCTAGCACCACGAATTAATATACAGAATACAATTGCTTATGGTACTATCGATCTAGATCAATTTCTTCCAATTCTTGAAAAAGAAGCAATTAGTAGGAATATAAACAAAATTCAAATGAATTTAAATGATAATTTTTTTAACCTCGTATCCATTGAAAACTTTAAACAAAAAGCTACTCAACTTATTACAAAGTTACAAATAGCACTTACACCTAAAGTGTGCATAATAACTGACAAAAATGAACAAAAATCTTTATTTAAAAAGTTTCACGATGAAGCTCTTTCCGGAGGACATCCTGGAACAACCAGACTACTTAAAAAGATTCGTCAATTTTATTATTGGAAAAACATCACTAGAGATGTGAATCAATATGTAAAACAATGCCTTCAATGTCAAATCAATAAAACTACAAAGCATATTAAAACAGATATGATTATTACCCCAACACCTCAGAAACCTTTTCAAACGGTAATAATAGATACTGTAGGACCTCTTCCAATATCAGAAAAAGGAAATCAATATATCATCACTTTAATATGCGATCTAACCAAATATCTCGTAGCAATACCCGTAACTAACAAATCCGCCAAAACAGTAGCAAAAGCCTTAATAGAACATTTTATTTTAATTTATGGACCAATGAATAAAATACTAAGTGATATGGGTACTGAATACAATAATCAAATCCTTTCAGAACTCCTAACACTTTTAAACATTCAAAAAGCTACATCTGCGCCTTACCACCATCAAACACTAGGAACAGTTGAAAGATCACACCGCACATTTAATGAATACATTCGTTCATACATTCACGCATCCAGAAACGATTGGGATGAATGGGTTAAGTATTTCACATATACTTTTAACACAACACCCTCCACAGTACATGGATATTGTCCATTTGAATTTATTTTCCCAAACGTTCCAAACCACAACCCACTAATACCTTTTGAAACAGTAGATACTATATATAATTTTGAAAATTATTCAAAAGAAGTAAAATTCCGACTACAAACCGCTTTAACAAGAGCACAAAACTTAATTAATAAAGCAAAACATAATCAAAAACAATTAAATGACCAAAACACCAACAATACAAACATTACCATAGGTCAAGAAATATTTATCAAAAATCACACAGCACACAAATTAGAACCCGTTTCCAAGGGACCATTTAAAGTAATTGATATTGACAATAAAAATAATGTTATTATTGAATTAAGAGGAAAGAATCAAAAAATTAACAAACAAAATACAAAATTGTTTTATAATACTTCTCAATAACTCCATATATATATAAATATATATACATATTTTATATTTAATACATAGACTAGTTTTGAATACTTTAAAATTAAATTTATCAGTCAGTACAACAATATATTGAATGTACTACATTTATTTTGGTAACAACTTTTTATAAATGTCTTTCAATATAATTAAGATTATAAGTTATTATTAAATTATATTATTACTCCAATTATAATAATTTGTAAAATCATAAATCTCTAAACATAAAGATATTAAACTTAATAAATTATAATTATATTATTGTGAAAGTAAAAGAAAGCTTTTATCGACATCGTCTGATCAGCGATCTCTATAAAAGCTTTCTCTTTAAAAAGGGAGGTGTAGGGAAAATACAGTCAATAACCTAAACGAGTCAATAACCTAAACATGCATCACTTGGCATTTTGATATTACCAAATTGTCAAGCTGATTAAGCATACTTACAACATTCCAAGGCACTTGAGTTACCAGCGTTTAGTCACCTATCTCAAGTTGCGCTTGAAGTGAACTAGTGATTCATGATTATATATTTTCCTTACCTTTCGTTCAACAGAAATCATTATTAAATAAACAGTCTTAAATTAACTACTGAACTGAAAAGTGTATTCTTTAAAGGGTTCAACAGTACGTTCTCCACTGCTGTTTGGTTTGAACCAGTGTTCTGTTCCGGTTCACGCTTAATCTCCAGTAAAAAGTCGTTCCTCGCGGTACGTCGGATTGCTTTTACATTTTCTGCAAGAGACTTAAGCGCATCATCGCTTTTTATTTTCCGTAAAATTTCAGCGTACGTTTGATTCTCATTCGCGGAAAAAATCAGAGCATCCGGTCTAGCTTTTACCTGCTTGGGTTTTGTCTTGGGCTTCTTTTTCGGGCCAACTTTTTCCCACTTTCTGCCTCTTTTCTTTTCTGCCTTCAGCTGGTGCCACTGTATCTCCAACCTTTGTTGGAATTTTTACGGCGACAGTTCCAGGCATGATAGGCCTCTTAGCTTATTGGCTTAGAGTTTGCTTCCTGTTGTTTGCAGACAAAACTGCTGCATATGTGCGTTTTTTCTGCGGGGTCTCTATATCAGAGTCCGGTCTTCTTTTTTGAGGTGCGACGGTTTGGAGCCATGGTGACGTTTGAGAGGAGTTATTGCATCTAATAACCTCTTTAGCGACATCATCATGCTGTTCAATGGCGGTGAGCTCGTAGAGTGCTTTAATGCAATGAATTGCATCTCGCATTGGCTGATGGATTGAGCGCCTTTTCCCATCCTCAAGCATATCCACAAGCTTCCTAATCTAAGATCCGAGCCTGCAGAAAGACGTTGTGTCTGGCTTGTCAGATTTTCTAGCCCCTGTTGGTGTTTTGGTTGTTTCATCGGTGGTTTCGCAAGTTTCCTTGTTTTGCCGGGACTTAACCGGAGATCTTATTACCTTGGCCTTTTTTTCGAAGGGGTCGCTTGTGAAAGTGCCACCTCTTGCGTCGTTAGTTGGTGTTTTTCTTGTAGCTGTATCTGCTGCAGCAGCCAAGTGTGCCACCGCTACAGCATTGCGGTCATTGGATGACGACGACTGGGAGCCCGTTTGCTCACTCCCTAAAGCCGCCGGTACTGGGGATCCGACTCCCTGCACCGTAGTTATATTTCCTTCTATAACCTTCATTGTGGTTTTATTTTCAGGGTCTCCTTCCTTTAGCATTTTATGCCTTCTGCTAGGTTGGTTTTTAATGGGCCCTCTTTTTAAACTACCGCCCCTCTGGGGTCAGACGCAGAACATGGAGCCGTCCAATCTGGGACAGACGCGTCTTGAGTTTTTAATTTTTCGTTTTTGTTTATTTTTTTATTATTTTTTTTTTATTGAAATTTTTATTATTGTTTTTTTATATATATTTTTTATATATATATTTTTTATTTATTTTTTTTAAATTAATTATTTTTAATATTTTTTTTTATTAATATATTTTTTTATATTTTACTGGGGTCCGTGGGTTTGTTAGGCCCAAAGGAAAACGGAGTCCTCCCCTGCGAGATGCCGTTGATGCTCTTTCGGGTGGAAGGGGGGACCGCTTCGGGGAAATGACCCCTAGCCGACGACGCAATCGGTTCAGCCGACTGTGGTGCTTCCTCTTCCTGGAAGAGAGACCGCTTCGGGGAAAGGCCCCTAGACGATGATGCATTCGGTCTATCGACTGCAGTCTCTTCTATTCCCAGAAGGGGGACCACTTCGGGACTGCGGTCCCTTCCTGAACGAACACCTAGGTTTGAGTACTGCCGACCGCTTCGGTACAGACGCAGACCAGAAAGCCGCCCAATATGGAACAGACGCTTCTGGATTTGCAACTGGGGTCCGCGGGGTCGTAATGCCCGAAGAATTTCGATGAAACGTAATCCTCCCCTGCGGTTGATTCTTTTATGGTGTGTCAACCTCAATGCGACGTGGTGAGAAGAAGATGAATTTTGTCTTTGTTGTGTTCATCGATATTTTGTTGAATCTAAATTCCTGCAGCATCGAAACGCCGTACTCTAGATGAGCACGTAGCACAATTCTGCTCATGGCTGGGTAGAACGGTGCGATGTCATCCGCAAACATAAATAGTTTTCCATTGAGTGTAATATTTTGATGTAAAACATAATAATGTAATAAACATTAAGAAAAGAGCTAGTCCAAGTACGCTTCCCTGCGGCACCCCACAAAAAGCTTTCTCCACTCCGCTGCGAATATTATCGTTAAAGACTATTTGGTCTCTATCCTCCAGGTAGCTTTTTATCAAATCGAGAGTTTTTCCGTTGAACACAGCATATTGCATTTTCTTTAACAAGGTTTCGTGGTTAACACACTCGAGCGCTTTCTGAAGGTCAATAAACAATCCTCCAACTTCAGTGCATCGTCGATCAAAGGCCGGGCAGATGTTGTTCACCGCTTGAACTATAGCGGCTTGCGATCTGGAACCGTTTCGAAATCCATATTAGTGTTTATAAAGGAAACTTATATTGTCTAGATGCGAACATATTAGCTTTTTTATTATTTTCTCCACCACGTTGTTTATAACTTTCAAAATAGCTATCGGCCTGTAATTTTGAGTTTTTCCACCTTTAAACAATGGCAAAACTTTTTGAATTTTAAGTTTCCTTGGATAAATACCTGTTTTTATCATAGTTGAGAAAAGCATATGGGGCATTCCATACAAAATTTGCCACTAAAAGTTTTTTTCAATAAAACTTATTTTTTATGGTTCATTATTCAAAAATATTTTACTCATATTTTTTTATTTAAAAAAAAAGACTTCACGAGAAAATAATTTTTTTATATTACGTTTTTAAAAAAGGACCTTTTATCAATCGCTTATACTGCAATAAATAAAGAAGATAGAAAAATTTGTTCCAAAGAAGAAATGTGCACCCTTTTCTTAGCTTTCGATTGATGTTCACTAAAACTTAATCACATTACTTTTAGATTGCGAAAAAAAGAGATTTCCGAATTGATTTTATTTAATTTGGACATTTTTTTTTTTTTTAAAAAACTTAAAATCTTTTTCTTAATGCTGGTAGAATTTCAGAGTGGGCACTTGAATACTTACAGAGCAATGAATTTTTCAATCGCAACTTACACGTGCGAGGCAGAGAACTTCAAGGAGTCGCTTTTTTAGCATTCAGAGTATAATCGTTCGTAATCCGTTAAAAAAAGTTTTATATTCGAATAACTTATATATCTACTAATTTTAGAGCAAAAAGAATGTTTTCTTGGGAAATGTATAAATTGTTTAACAAGCAATCAAATGTCCAAAGAAATTTCTGAAGTTTTACAAAAACATAAAATCAAAAAGTTACAATATTATTTATACATTTTCCAAGAATACATTCTTTTTGCTCTAAAATAAGTAGATATATAAGTTATTTGAATATAAAACCTTTTTTAATGGATTACGAACGATTATACTCTGAATGCTAAAAAAGCGACTCATTGAAGTTCTCTGCCTCGCACGTGTAAGTTGCGATTGAAAAATTCATTGCTCCGTAAGTATTCAAGTGCCCACTCTAAAATTTTACCGGTATTAAAAAACCGGTTTTGACTTTTTTTTAACAAAAAAAAAAATCCAAAATTAAAAAAAATTCAAATTGGCAATCTTTATTTTTCGAATTCTAAAAGTAATGTGATTAAGTTTTAGTAAGCATCAATCGAAAGCTAAAAAGAGGGTGCACATTTCTTATTTAGAACAAATTTTTCTATCTTCTTTAGGTATTGCAGTATAAGCGATTGAAAAAAGGTCCTTTTTTAGAAACGTAATATAAAAAAATTATTTTCTCGTGAAGTCTTTTTTTTTAAATAAAAAAATATGTGTCAAATATTTTTGAATAATGACCCATAAAAAATAAGTTTTATTGAAAAAAAAATTTTTTTGTGGCAAATTTTGTATGGAATGCCCCATATATATTACTTTAGAGATGGATGACGCCGAATTTTTGATTACTTTTATTGGGATGTCATCAATACCAACAGCTTTACTTTAGTCTAAGTCTGTTATTATTTGCTCAATCTTACTTGCATTGTATTATTTTAGTTCGAAACTCCGTCCTGAGTCGTGCAGAGTTAAGAAAGCGTTTATGTTGTCATGTTCTTCACTTTTCAGACTTGCTGCTATGTAAGCTGCCGTTCCGTTTTCCGATTCAATTTTTTCCACTGCAGTTGCCTTGTGTGCTCTATTGAAGATTCCGTTCAAAATTCTCTAAGTTCCCTTAATATCGCCTTTTACATTGCCCAGTTTTACTCTATAATACCCATCAATGAGAATTTTCCTGGATGCTTTGATAACTTTGTTGATATCTTGCAGTCTAGTTCTTAAATCAGATGTTTTCTTAACTGTTTAAAACGTTTTTTTCTAATATCAACTAGCGATATAAAGTGTCCATTGACCCTCGGGGCCATTAAATGTTGAACTTTTGTAAGATAAGTTAGTTGCTACTTGTTATTCGCCGCTGCTTTTAGAATAGCAATTTCAAGTTCTTCGTAGAGCAAATTAGGATCCGGACACATCTCACGGTCATCAACAGGAGCAAAAGCAGAATCTATCTCATTCTTATAGTTTTATAAAGTTATAAACAACTCTCTCTATTATTCCATACTTTTTCTGTGAACTATTCATTTTAACTGTGTATTGAACTAGATTGTGGTCACTTAACGAGCAGCACTTCGAGGTTATCTGTAAATTGGCCAAGTCAATAAAAAATATGAAATATTACTCACATAGTGTAAGTCTAATAATTTTTTAAATGTAATTTAATGATTTCTATTGAATGAAAAATTAATGTTGCTGTCATCTTCGTAGACAGCTGGCTGCTTTTTCACAAAAATTCTATTGCCTCTTGAGAAACGAACTTGAAACCAACATTTTTCAAAGATTTTGCGTGGCTAAAAAGTTGCAACGTTTCTTTTGTTAGTAAAAATTGTTAGTAAAAATTTTCTTTTTTAATCCAGCATCTTGTTTTATGTCTTTTTTTCTGCTAAAACCTTTAACTTTGACTCCAGGCTGTTGAATATCACTACTACTGACTTTGCGCCGGCAACGCCGCCATTTTCTCGATTATTTGCACGCTGTTTAAAGAAACTGGCATGTACGATACCATTTGTTGAAACATCTGTTGCTGATTTATTATCCACCAGATCCTCAAGACTGCGTATTATGCAATCATTGCGTACCTTCTCTTCCACCAGCACCTTAAAGTTACTTCTTACCTCATTAAGCTCACTCTATAGCGCCTTATTGTCTTTTGAAATATATTCAATATTTTTCTTGATTCAATCCACTCAGAAAGTCATCATATTGCTACAAAAGAAAATTCAAAATTTTCCTTATGGGAGTATTCCTGGTTGACAGAAATTTTTTTTTAGATTTTGTTTTTTGCATGTTTTTATAGTTTGGATAATTGAAAATATCGTCCTAAGAAGGTTTTTTGAAATTCAAACTACTTTAGAAGATATGGCTGTTTTTGTACAGCAATGTTTTCGTCAAAATGCGATTTGCTTCATTTGGCTACTTTTTTAATGCAATGGTTTGAAGCAACCACCGAATTTCGTTCAACGCGTTCTTTAGTAGGTAATAACTTGTTTATATACGTATTTTAAAAATAAATTAATACACATTTTAGAGCTAAGGTATTCGAATGTTGGCAGAGTTTAGTTCACTATGAATTGAGTTATAAATCGGACGCGCGGGCGCATACAGTTTTGAAAAGTACAGTTTTGATAAAAATTTGTGTTTGTGCTAAAGACAATGGATAGAAAAAGTGATAGAAATAAAAATAAAAGGAAATGAGGACACCGAATTCACAAGTACATCGGCAAAAAAACTTAAAAATAATGAAAACGAAGACATAAGCATTGACAACAAAACGGAGAATTGCATTTTGTAGTTTTATACAGTTTTCTCGTCGATTGCTAGTCTGGTGATATGTGCCAAATGTGAAGCAAACATCGAGTTTAAAAAAGCATCGCCGTATGGAATTGGCTTAAAAAATAATGTTCACTGCACTTGCCCGACCACTACATACATTTTTTTCGTCTTTTTTGGTTGGCACTGTCAGTCGATGATTTGTTAAACAGATGCCTTGGCTCCGAAACTCAAAACAGCAACGAATTTTTCAACGCAGTGCTGTGGTCATTCGCACCGAAGCATATGCACACCGGCGCTCGCATTATTGAGATTGCCAATTATATTGCAACTGTCATATTTAACGAAAGTTTTTTTGCCAATACTTCAAATAATGAACCTCATGGGCATCTGATTGGCAACGTCACATATGATTTAACCATGTCTCGGAACGAAGAAAGCTTGAAAAGGTCCCAAACCAGAGCTCTGGTCGCATCAAAAGAAGGTAGAACTGCCCGAAGAGCACAAAGAACCGCTGAGTTCTCATTTTTTAAAGAAGAGGAAGGAGTTCTTTATGGGGCTGGCATTGCAGATTGATATATGTAAGAATTTCACCAAAAAAATGTTTTATTGCCTAAAATTTTCTTTGAGTTTTTTCAAAATCACGTTTTTTAACTTCGAAGTCACTTTTCTCCGGTTCTATGAACTGATTTTGATGAAACCAAGTGCAATCGACTCAGAATTGTCAGCATTTTGGTCCGTACTTCAAACACAATTTTAAACAATTTTTTACTATTTTTTACACTAAACTACAAAAAAAGATCCAAAATAGGTTTTTCATTTTTCAATGACCGCCATTTTGTAAAAAATAATCGCAAAATTATAATTGAGATAGGGACTAGAATTAAATCTGTACTTAATCTAACGCCGTTTATTTTTTTCAGTTCAGATGATCCGAAGTCGAGTTATCTGGGCCGCAAGCATCATACCTTTTTTTCAACGCCCAACTTTGAAGGCCGACAACTTTTTGAACAGCCCTCGTACAAAAGAAAAATTTTTTATTTAATTTAATATGTTCTTAATACAATAAAAAAACAGAATTTAAATAACTCTTTGCGTTTTCAAATGAGAAGTTTTTCAAAAAGGGTCCAAAAACAGCCTTCCAAACAGGAATACTCCCTTATGTCTGTAAATTGCGACATAATATAGATATTGCTTTTTGATCAGCCCGCTACAGGTCGAGGTCGATTTTTTATCGTCGTACAAGATTGCCGAACCAAGTACCCAATGGTATCTAGTCCGCTAACCACAATCTGTCTCGTCGTTAACTATGTATAAATGCCCTGATCCCGAAAGGGATGATGGTGACTTTGGACGGGTGCGGTTATGCCCACATTATCCCGTCCTAGGTTCACAATACCAACACTTTATGGTCACGCCACGTTCTCGACTCTGAAGGATCTTCCGAAGTAATGCAGAGAAGTAAAACGTCCGGGTGCGGTTATGCCCACATTAGCCCGTGCGTTTACATAAATTTATCGGTTTCGCGTCACTCTATTCTTGGTCTTATTTCGATATGTAACTTTACTACAAATTCACTGTCTCACTATTTCACTTTTCCACCGCGTTTTCGTTTCTGTTACCACACTTTAAGCCCCTCGGGAGGCCCCATACTCACCCACTGACTTTGTTGTAGTTAAGATATATGAAAAGAATGGATACTTCAATGACGTCCGGAATTGCCTGTGTTACTTCTGTGTTTTATACTGGCGTCCTTATTGTTAGACGATGTCGCTTTTTCCTCCACAGATCGCTTGGGGTTGACGTCGATGTTGACTCCTGCTTTTGGGTATGCCGACGTCTCTTTTAGCTTCGCTGTATAAATGTTGGCGTCACGTTGACTGCTCCTCTAACGATGTCGACGTTGCCGCTGGCTTTACTTGACGACGCCGTCGGCGTCGGTCCTTATTTGTGGCTACAGATGTTGACGTTGCTGCAGGTTGGTGCGGGCAGAGCTTTCTGCCACCAACGAAAACTATTTTCCCAGTCACAACCTCACACGCATACGTTTGAAAAATTACAGATCCCGATTTTCTCTCCGTTGGTGCTTTTATAAGCAGCTGTCTTCTTCTTTACTTCGAACCTTCTGGAATTATCGCGTGATGTTCCCGTTCGTTGGTTTAGCTTTTGTGTTTGTTACTCTCGCCAACTGCCTGGCGTGTGTTTATGATGCCCGTTATCACCATGGTACATGAAAGAAAAATATAGAAAACAAGTATTAATAAGAGAGCCACCCCTGTAGGAATCTACCCACAACGTAACCCTGTGGAAGTGGTTGGTCATCTCAAATCTTTGACGGTAGAAGCGATAGTCTTTGCGACCCGGTGTATATTCTAAACCTACCTATATTAATTAACTAACTCAGTATAATATATTATAAGACGATGCTTTTCTTATCTGCTATTCCAGAATTATTTATGACGCTTACTAAAGGATAAATCCCACGACTAGTGCCTTCATAATGGAAAAGTCATAATATATATTTTTTAGTAATTCAATTTATGGTTTATTTTCAGTTAACCTTTCTTAACGAGACTTATAACTAATAGATTAAATATTTATACTAAATATTAAATACTAAATTAACTTTACGTTGAAAATTAACTATTGCATTAATATACTAGTAAGTATGTAATTCATGCAATATGTTCATTACTTTATTAACTAACCAAATGATCATATTTTCATATGTTTAGCGCGAATATTTATTCGAGTAAACATTTCTCGTTTACCAAATGTTTCTTAGATATAAAAATTGGAAAAGTATAAATTTTCTCTGAACGCTCCATGGTCAGAGGTCTTGTCTCGGCTTTCGCCTTATCGCAGCGATCCTGGTGGGGTTTACATCTCTCTCTTTGGTCAAGTGAGTGACCCAGTCGCCAGCCGAGGGCAAGTCTAGAAAGAAGGTAAGTGGTGAAGTAAGGACACATGTGGGAGAAAATTTACACAAAATTTTGTTCCTTACAACTGTGTTTACTAAAAAAGCCATATCAGCGAATGGGCGATTTCAGTTAAAAATGACTGGTTGCACTTCACAACCTCACCTTTGAAATGATGCGAGTCGACCTCAAACAGAATCAAAAATAATTTCTTAAATAAGTCGGATAATTTTTTTCTAGATAACTTTTGATTCTTCTCGACTATTTTCGTAATTCCAAGTAGTCGTAATTTTAAAATATAATCTAATTGTTACTAATCGTAATCGCAATTTAACAGCAATGTTTTTTGTCTTCTTTTTCTTCTTAATCTTTTTTTTATATTTCAAAAGTATAGTTTTTTGATAATATACTGTTCAATTTTTGTAGGGATACTGACGTTATCTCCGCTTCTATAGCCGTTTTAGCAGGTATCGAGCGCACAGCACAAATACCATACTCACTCTATTACACTCATTTATCTCAAAACTACTTTTTTCAGCAATGTGTTGTAGCGAAAACAAAAACTAATTAGCCGAATCATCTGAAATTTTAATATGTTATTCACATCAGTCACATTTCCAACTCCATGCGTGCGGCTGCTGAAGAGGTGATTGGCTACCACCGCTCTTGCCAAAACCAGTGGTACGACCAGGAGTGTCACGACGCCACTGCAGAGAAAGACGCCGTCTACAAAGCCACCCTGCAGTCGGTTGTAACGCGCGCTGCTAAGGAGCGATACAAAGAAAAGAGGAGGGAAGAGACATATTTTCAGGCGGAAAAAAAGAGAGGCAGAAAAGCGCGAGCAGGAGAAGATTGAGATGTATGGTGACAGAAATGAGGCCCGAAATTTTTTTCGAAAAAATAAGACGCCTTGCCGATGGTTTTAAAACCGGGGCCTCTTCCTGCAAGGATGAAAATGGGAATCTAGTGACAGATGTCCAGAATACACTGACGTTATGGAGGGAACACTTATCTAAGCTTCTAAATCGCGACGCTGACAACAATCCCGCCAATAGAGATGATATTCCGGAAACCCCAATTTTGGATGACAGCGTTGAGGTTCCGCTGCCTGACTATGATGAAGTTCTGACAGCTATAGCTCGGCTTAAAAATAACAAAGCCGCGGGAGCTGATGGTTTACCAGCTGAGCTGTTTAAGAACGGAGGCGAAGCTCTACTTAAATGCATTCACGAGCTTCTATGCAGAATATGGTCGGAAGAATGCATTCCGAACGATTGGAATCTCAGTGTGCTCTGCTTAATCCACAAGAAAGGCGATCCCACTATCTGCGCCAATTACCGTGGGATAAGCCTTCTTAATATCGCATATAAGGTCCTGTCGAGCGTTTTATGTGAAAGATTGAAGCCCATTGTAAACGAACTGATCGGACCTTATCAGTGTGGCTTCAGACCTGGAAAGTCCACCATCTACCAGATTTTCACGCTACGACAAATCTTGGAGAAGACTCAAGAAAAACTTCAAAAAAACCCTGTTTTTAAAACTTAAATTTCAAAAACGCGTCATTCTGCCAATTGTAAGTTTTTTTTCCAGTCCCGGCCATAGCTGAACTCATAGTAATTAATTTATTCTTGGTTTTAATTAAAAATCAACAACAATAATAAATATCAACAACAGCGTTGAAGCTCTTTCTTTGAAAGGCTCTCATTGAGCACCATTTTGAACATAATCACAACTGTTTTATGAGTCTTACCATAGTAGGGCTGAATGTGTTCTCTTTCTTAGTGACCATAACTGTCAAACACATCCATTTTGGTGTTTTTGTGCCAATTCTTGCTTTCATATTGCATTCTCATTGGTTGCAGATTTTGTATGAAATGTCAACTTCGTTTTAATAGATTCGGTCACCAGCTCTCCGCACTAACACTACCTTGTCTAATTTTGCCATGAGTGTTACAATATACTTTTAAAGTTGAAATATCGTTGTTCATTATTTTAACTTTTAAAAAAATTAATCCAAAAAATACTTAAAATATTCAAGCAACAAAATCTTAATGTTATTATTTTATATATGTACATGTTTTGTTTCTTACTATTACATTTTTACAAAGCTATTTGTTAGTCTTTGAATCAAATAAAAAAATTGTTATTAAAGCTTAAAAAATTGGGTTTCATAACTTTAATATGAGGATACTATTTTTCTGAAGTGGATACATTTATGACCTTTTCATAGATATTTTTTTTAGAATCGTCGCTGCAGCACTGATCTGATTTGAACTCACGTACACAGAAAATGAGTTTCACCAAAGTACATAAAACAAAATTAAATCATATGTTTTGAAGTCACAAAATTTAAGTTTCCTATCTCTTTATCTCTGATATATACGTCAATACTATTCACACGCTACGAATTCGTCAACAATAATTTCAATAATAGAAATGGGTTGATATTTTCGTAACAAGGATTTTGTCACTGTTATGCGGACTTTACACGATCAATCATTTAACATAAAGCAAGTGTACGTGTGGATTGAAGCTATCCAAAAGACCCAACCAAAATAGACGAAACGAGACGATTGCAACTTGCCGAATGTCTGCACTCGTTTCGTCTGTTTTGACATTTAACCCAAAATGAAACGATTTCCTCAACTCGTCTGAAACAACTCATAAATTGCGAACTCTCAATTCAATTGCTGGATTCTATACAGTTATCTTTACAAGGAGACGTATTTTCAACTTTCTGTGAATATTTTAATAGTCAATTAACAGTCTAATTTATTAGATTTCGTTAAACATTCTTTAAGCAGATGTTTAGTAATACAATGTTTAAGGTTTTACGCAACCATGCTTAAATTATTATTTATAAACGCTTTAGAACCTATACACGGCTTGTGTCAAATTTTTGTTTACTCGTCACTTTTAGCAAGTTACTCGCTATTTCAGACTTTGACAAATGTTCCTTCGCTACTATTTTTCACAGCATGAATTTTTTACTCAGCATGAAGCGTTCCGTATATTTCCCTTAGCTCCTCTATGGAATAATATCTTGTTTGGAATATTTTTGGCAACCGTTTCGCTGTGTTTTCATCAAAATAATCTATGATTTCTATTTCATTCACAAAAAAATCCAAATCAAAAGGCATATTTATTAACTCAATTAGTGAACAGCAACTGTTTTAAGTTAATGAATGAAATAACACCAATAGTTTTTTAAATATGAAAATTTTATTAAGTTTGTTCAAAACAACAAATTTAACAATAGAAATGCCAAAAAATTCACGTTAATAAGCTGGCAAATAAGTGTTTAATTGATATTTGCATCGGATCGTGAAACTTTTATAATTATTTGATTTTATAACAATTTCCAAAAAATGTATGAACGAAGATGAATTAAATTCAAGCAACGGAAAAATATGTCGGCTTTGTGCTACAAAACAGGATATTGGTTGGGGTATTATTTGCAAAAGGCAGCGAGGAGATGGACAACTTGGTGAAGAGAATCTGTTGTTTGCTGGACATTGATTTAGTTTTAAATGTAATAAAATGTATTGATTCGCTACAATAAGCTTGTTTTACAGTTTAGGAACGATGGCGAGCTACCCAATTGGCTATGTAGCAGATGCCTAACGGAGGCTGCGAGAATAGAGGACTTCGTTCAATTAGTAAAAAACGGGCAAGTAAAGTTGATGGAATTAGTGACTGATTGGAATCTTGACATAAAGATTGAAGAGGAGTTCATAGAGACTGATTCATTTATAACACAAGCTCCAAGTATTGAAGATGCATAAAACTTACACGACATTGAAATAAAAGCTGAGACCATATGTACAAAGTACAGTAAAACAGACAATAAGGATTAGAAAGCTAATTGCATGAACAACACACTGAGGAGTTGGTATCACACAGCAAACGACTACGTCGTAGACCACAACATTTGCTGGAAGAAATTGAGATGAAAGCTTTCTCAAAATCGCTCTGTAATGGTATTGAAAGCTATTGAAACAAAATATTTACATTTCACGACTTATTTATAATTCTAGATCAACCTTTACCAGACAAGCTAGAAAACGCAATTGACTCTTGCACGCTCATCACTTTACATTCTATCGCTTTTCAAGATCTCGGTGAAAACATTGAGGTTGAATCCAATAAAGATAGCGAAAATGTATGCTCAGCAAAAAAATATTGGTATATTTTACCTATAGCTAAAATGAATTTTTCACTTTTTTTCTTGATACATATGTATTAAGGCCTTCTAATTCCAATTCTGAATGGTCGTTCTCATCTGGTTTAGAAGTTATAGGGGTCCAAAGTTGAAAAATGGGCTAAAAAAACTTGCTATATCTTTGCTATATAAGGGTGTTTTAAATAGAGTGATACAGCTTTGAGTTGGCATCACTGTTTTATTTGACCACCCATTTAACAGATGATAGTTGTATTTTGTTTAGTTTGCTTTGACACTTCATTATGGATCGACTTACACCAGAGCAACGCGTGCAAATTGTAGAAATTTTTAATCAAAATAATGGTTCTGTTCGTCAAACTTATCGTGCACTTCGTCCATTTTATGGCGTACATAATCGTCCTTCAGAGTTGCTAATTCGAAGAACAATAGATCGTTTTCGGACCAAATTTACTGTTACTGATAATGTGCATCCCGTGAGACGCCGAACAGTGCGCACTGAAGAATCTGTAGCCGCTGTACAGGAAAGCATTGAAGATGATCCTAATCAATCAATTCGTTGCCGTTCTCAGCGTTGTGTCCTTCCACTTTATGGAAGATTTTACGAAAAGATCTTGACTTAAAACCTTTTAAGACTCAACTTGTGCAGGAATTAAAGCCAAACGACCATCGTATGCGCCGCCAATTCGGCGAATGGGCTGAAGCACAAACTGATATTGATTTTGAATTTCCATGGGAAATTTTATTTTCCGATGAAGCCCATTTTTGGTTGAATAGGTACGTAAATAAACAGAATTGTCATATTTGTAGTGAGGAGAATTCACAAGCTTTTGTCGAAACACCATTACATCCACAGAAAATTACTGTTTAGTGCGCTTTATGGCTGGCGGAGTCATTGGTACATATGTCTTCAAAAACGATGATGGTCAGAATGTTACTGTCAATGGTGAACGGTATAGGAACATGATTCGAAGTTTTTTCGTACCTCAATTAGCTGGCATTAATCTTGCTGATATGTGGTTCCAACAGGACGGAGCCACATGCCACACAGCGGGCGCTACAATTGATTTACTCAAGGAAACTTTTGACGAAAAAATAATTTCACGAAATGGCCCAATTAATTGGCCCCCAAGATCATGCGATTTAACCCCATTGGATTATTTTTTTTGGGGTTATGTAAAGTCACTTGTCTACTTCGATAAACCACAAACAATTGGACACCTGGAAATCAACATTCGAAGAGTTATCGGCGAGGTACGGCCGCAAATGCTGCGAAAAGTTTGTGAAAATTGGTGTTCCAAATTGCGCCTTGTACGCGCCAGCTGTGGTGGCCACATGGCAGAAATCATATTTAAACAATAATGCCTTAAAATTTTCTATCCAATAAATTGCCCGTTTCATTGATATTAAAAATAAATTACTATATTTTATTATGATTTAAACTTGTATCACTCTATAAAAAACACCCTTTATAAACAAAACGAAGCAAAATTGGTATTAAAAGTAAGGCTATTCTATTACCTATTCAATAAGCTATTAACCATAAAATTCCAATAATTACTTTCTAAGATCTAAATCTTTTTATGTACCAACTATTTTGCATCAAAATTTTAGATGCATTTCAGATTCAAATAAAAACGTCAAAAATTAATTCCATGAATTCGAATGTAAAAACGACAAAAATTAATTCCATTAATTTGAATGTAAAAATTTAAGGATAATTTAAAAGACAAGAAAAATTGTTATAAAAATCGCGGCGAAGGATAAAGTTAAAAGTCATCATTTCACTATGCCAGTAAAGCACGAGTCGAAGGCAAGTTCCAAAAAGTCAAAAAACAAGACAAATGAAAACAAGAACAGTCCTAATGAAGAGGAATCATTGAATAAAGAATGCATTGATTCAGACACCTCCGATGAGGAGGACATAAGAAATACTGTCGGTAATATTCCCATGCACTGGTACGATGAATACAAGCATATTGGCTATGACTGGGATGCTAATAAAATCATCAAACCATTTAAAGGCGATGAAATTGACAACTTCCTACGAAAAATTGAAGACCCCAATTTTTGGCGTACTGTAAAAGATCCTCAAACTCGACAGGAAGCTCTATTGACAGATACTGATATTGAACTTAAAAAACGTATAAATTCTGCACGAGTCCCTAATCCTGAGCATAATGAATATGAACCGTGGATTGATTGGTTTACGTCTGAAGTGGAAAAAATGCCAATTAAAAATGTTCCAGATCACAAATGCTCTTTGCTGCCATCTGTCTCTGAGAAGAAAAAAGTCTCTAAAATGGTGCATGCTCTGAAAATGGGTTGGATGAAAACAATGGAGTAAGTTGAACGTGAGAAACAAGCCAAACGTGGGCCAAAGTTTTACATGCTTTGGGAAACCGATACCAGCCGCGAACATATGCGACGAATACACGACCCTGTTTCAGCTCCAAAACGTGACTTACTGGGCCATGCTGAATCATACAATCCACCTACAGAATATCTTTTCGACGAGAAGGAGCAAAAAGAATGACTCAAGCTAAAAGATGAGCCCCACAAGCAGAATCTTCACTTCATGCCGCAAAAATATAAATTACTGCGTTAAGTGCTTGCATATCCGGTTCTTACGAGAGCGCTTTCTGCGTTGCCTTGATTTGTATCTTTGCCCTAGAGCCAAACGCATAAAATTGAACATTGATGCCGCGTACTTGATACCGAAATTGCCTTCACCAAAAGATCTCAAGCCTTTCTCTACCGTTGAAAGTATGGTATATCAAGGTCACACAGATATCATTCGTTCTGTAAGTGCTGAACCGAAGGGTGAATATAAACTGACCGGTTCAGATGATAAGACTGTCAAAAGCAAGTTTTTTCTTTTAATTTTCATTGCTTTGCACAAACGGTTGGCTGCTGCTGCAATAACAAGAAAGAGAAGGTCTTCTTTTGTAGCACGGTGGTCATTTGAGGAAACCATGTCTTTGTTAAGCTTAAACAGAAGACGTTGATCAATTTGAACTTTTTTTTTTAGTTTGGGAAATTGCGACTGGTCGTTGCATACGCACTATCGAAACGGACGATGTCGTTCGCTATGTCGCTTGGTGCCCTAATGTCAAGTTATCAACTGTAGCTGTGGCCTCTGGAAATCGTTTATTGCTAATCAGTCCAAAAGTCGGCGACAAAATGCTTATTAAGAAGACTGACGATTTGCTGCAGAAGCACCAAAGCTCGACACAATGGAAAGTGAACGGATAAAGACAGATGCACAGTGGCTGGTGGCTGAAAAGGAGGAACAAGAAAAAGGCGTGTGTGTGTTTTAATAACCCACTTTGAGCCCATTCGTCAGGTAACTTGGCATGGTAATGGCGATTATCTGGCCATTGTTATGCCAGAGGGTGCCAATCGCTCTGCACTCATACATCAACTATCAAAAAGACGCTCCCAGATCCTGTTCTCAAGGGTCTGATACAGTGTATTCTGTTCCATCCCATAAAGCCGTGCTTTTTTGTTGCTGTAAGCGGTATTTGTTAATTTTTTTGAGAACTGTGTTCATGTTGATTTTATTTTTTAGACTCAGCACAATATTCGCATTTATGATTTAGTAAGCAGGAGCTCATTAAAAAGTTCTTATCATATTCAAAATGGATATTCATCCCAAAGGTGACAATCTGCTGGTGTCCATGTACGACAGGAAGATGCTTTAGTTCGATTTGGATTTGTCTACTAAGCCATATCAAACAAGGCGTCTGCATAAAATCGCTAATCGAAGTGTGGCGTTTCACTTACGTTACCCGCTCTTCGCTTCAGGAAGTGTGATAGTTTCGCATGGCATGGTTTACAAGTATGAAACACTTGTTTTTTTTTTTTGGTTTTTTTTGTATCAATGTTTTATTTTTTCAGCGACCTTTATTTTACCTTTAGCTAAAATGAATTTTTTTCACTTTTTTTTTCGTGGAACATATGTATTAAGGCCTTCTAATTCCAAATCTGAAAAATTAATGGTTGTTCTCATCTGGTTTACAAGTTATAGGCGTCCAAAGTTGAAACTTGCTATATATTTGCTATGAATAAACAAAACTAAGCAAAATGGATATTAAAAGTAAGGCTATTCTATTACCTATTCAATATTCTATTAACCATAAAATTTAAATAATTACTTTCTAAGATATAACTCTTTTTATGTACCAACTATTTTGCATCAAAATTTTAGATGCATTTCAGATTCAAATAAAAATGACAAAAATTAATTCCATGAATTCCAATGTAAAAATGACAAAATTTAATTACATTAATTTGAATGTAAAAATTAAAGGATAATTTAAAAGACAAGAAAAATTGCGATTTTTAATAACAATTTTTAGCCTGCGGCGCTTTCTTTAACCATCTTTAATGTTATTATATAATTTACTATGTAAATATTTAAAAAAATTGTTATTAAAAATCGCTGCAACAATTTTTTGCCTACGAAGCTTTATTTATTCACCGTTTATTGAACAGTTCCTAAATATTTCAAAAATTCTTAAAAAAATAATATTTTATGGCTTTTAACTGTATAACTTAATCTGTAAATGTTTTCAAAATTTCTCGAGTGTGGCCCTTTCTTCCTCAATCATTCATGTAACTATTTAACTTACTTCGTAAATATTCCTAAATCATATATGTTACATCGTATATGTAACTAGTTATTCCTTAGTTACTTAAATTGCAATAATTCCTTTTTTTATATAATTTGGACTTCCAGCTTTATAGTGTTTTACCCTTGTATGGAATATTGTTTTTAACACTACAAAACGAAAATATTTTAGTATAAGAGAAGTTATATCTTAAAAAGGTTTGCATGGATTTTAATGTTTGATACTTCGTTGAAGAGGTGCTCGTATTACCTTTCTTTTGATACCCATAATGCTTACTTTTCTAGGAAAATTTAAAAAATTACAGCATGTTTTAAGGCCATTTTTCTTAACTTTAGCTTGATGATGAGGTGGCTGCAACTGCTTTAAGCATTGTCGTTGGTGCCAATGGTCAAATTACATCTGTAGACCAAGTGGGCAGCAGTACAGAAGATAAAACTCATGTTACGCAAGATTGGGCTGAAGGGACTCATGGTAGCGTATGCTCTCCAAAAAGTGATGTAATAATCTCGTACGATGCCTGCATCAATAAACTATCGAAATCGAAGATGTACGCTTGGCTAGAATGTCTTATGTCTTTCAACAATCTCCACGCTGTGAGGTGTCATCACAAGATGGTACATACATAGGAACGAATATACAGGTGTTCACTGTGCCCTGCTGTGTTTAAGGTAATTTTGTATCATGGTGTATTCGTAATTACACCATGTTTTGTATTAATAAAGAAATTTCATTATTTCTACAAGGTTATAATTTTGAGCTTAAGGTCAAGTAATTCATGAAAGAAAGCAACACCAACAACAACAACAATAACTCTGTATGAAGTTAAACACACAGCAGACTAGACAGCTGCACGGATGTATTTGTAAGACATTCGTTTGATGTTCAAATGCTTTTTCTATTCTACTCTCATATCGAATTACAATGTTTTGAAAATAAATTTTGAAAGGAGTAAAACGAATAGAGTAAATCGATTATAGAGTAAAACGAATACGAGTAAAACGAATAAGAATAAAACAAAAAAGAGTAAAACGAATATATAGCATAAAACGAATACAGAGTAAATCGATTACAGAGTAAAACGAAAACAAGTAAAACGAGAACTTCGGTGAAACAAGCAGATGTAACTATACTCGAAAGAATCGAAATGACCGATATATTTATTATTTTCTACATAAACAAAATTATTTGTATTAAAATAATTAAAAAAATTACAATTTAAACAAATTATCAATAAAATTAAATTAAATATTAAAGTTTTTTCTAAATGACCTTGTTATTAATTATGTTGATTTTATATGATTTAAATACAAATTGATAGTTTAAATCCATGATACAAAGAACAACAGATAAAGTATTGCGCATGTCCGCCATCTTTGCTGTGACGTGCAAGGTGCTCATTCGTTGCAACGCAGTAACAATTTATTCATAGGGTATAAAGATTTTAAAATGCCTACATTTTCGTATGAAAACTTGTTTTGCTGAAATGAAATAAATATTGTTAAATAAAGCACATGTCCAAAATAAAGTAAATATATTTTTTAGTACTGTTTAAGAGAAAAAATTTGCATATTTTGAAGGGGTGTTTTTTCCCTTTTTACCGATTTACACAAAAAGCGGCTACGTTGCTTGATGTGCTTGACAGAATTTTGACTGTTTGTTCGTTTTCATTTTGCTATCTTCGTCACTTTTCGACATTTTCTTTTGAATGTATTCAATAAGTGTCACATTTGACGAGCACCAATGACGAGGTGCGCAGCAAATATTGATCGTTGCGCCGGGACTAATTTATCTGTAGTTCTTTGTTTCATGGTTTAAATCAGTGTCGGGCAGCTTTGCTCACTTGAGATTGTGTTTGTGCAGTAAAATATGTATTTATCTCACCTACAGAACGATCAAAGCTTCAGTGTTCAAGCGAATGTCAAGCAGATAAAATCTAAGCTTGCATGTTCCTTGAATATATTATATTATATCTGTGTCGATAAGCAATAATAGCTTAAGTCGATTTAAGACCGAACTGAGTTATTGATATTGTTGTGTTCCACGTTTATATCATTATGAACAAACAAAATCTATAACTTCTAGCATGACCTTAGCCAAAGATATGACCCAAAAACAAAAGAACCTTTCATATAACTTATATGGCGATTGAAAACTTTGAAGCAAGATTTCTGTAAACTTTGAAATAAGACTTAAGCTGTTATTGCACATCGACACAGAAATAACGTAAGATTACACTGTATAAAATTGTATGTATGCAAAATTTTTGGAAGTATGTATGAAAAAATTTTTATTTTTAAAAAATAACGGCATGGCGCGGCACAAAGAGGTAAAATTAAAAAATTATGCATAACAATGGATTACGATAATTTGCATGGCCAATATAAGGTAATTGTGGGGCATGCGATGGAAAAACTAACTAATTATTTAAAAGCGGCATGTCCACATATCATATCATATAGTGATCAGTTCCAAATAAGTAAAATGAAAGCGTTTTACGCTGTCAGCTTAGCCTTGGCAAAACACAATAAGCAACATAAGCACAATAAAAAACATATTTAATAAGCAGACGTAGAGCAAAGCATACAAATATTAAAAGATGAAAAAGAAAGAGGTTGCCAGATCAAAAATTGCGAATAAAATAATAGAACACAAAAGAAGAATAAAGAACACAATACAAGAAAAACTTATACTAAAAATACACGAAAAAACAGAAAAATTCACACGAAAGCTGAGAAATAAGATAATAAATACGAAAGCGGACAAAGGAAACAAGACAGTTAAAATGTACAAGAAAGACTACACAAGGAAAATGGAAGCACTGCTCGAATATAGAAAAACGTACAAAACAATAAGAACCGACCCTACATCAAAACTTCAAAAACAAACTAATAACATTGTCAACGAACTACACAAAAAGAATTGCATAAATTTTTACCAAAAAACAAAACTTTACTGCTCAGCAGCACAAGCATCTAGGCTTTATGGACTCCCGAAAATCCATAAAGAATGACTACCGCTGAGACCTATTTCATCGTCGACCAACGTACCCTGCTATATGCTATCAAAGCACATTGGACTAATATTAAACAACATTTTATTTGACACATATAACATAAAAAACTCATTTAAACTAAAAGAAAAGCTGAAAGATGTAATTTTGGACGAAGACGAAATATTAGTTTCTTTCGATGTTATATCGTTATTTACAAATATACCAGTATATTTGACCATAAAGACGATTATGAAGCAATGGACAACAATAGAGAATCACACAAAAATACCAAAAAAATATTTTTTGGAAATTCTGGACTTTTTTTTAAACAAAAATAACTATTTCAAGTATGACAACATAATATTCAACCAGATATTTGGAATGCCTATGGGAAGCCCTTTACCGCCGGTAATTGCTGATATCATACTTGACAATCTGCTTAACAATGCCATAGAGAACTTAACAAAGAAAGACATTCACATTAAATTTATAGTAAAATATGTAGATGATATGTTGGCAATCATAAAGAAAAAAGACCAAGACATTATTATTGAAACATTGAATAATTTCCATGATGACAAATTACAGTTTACGATAGAAACTGAAGAAAACCGCAGTCTACCATTTTTAGATACCAGATTACACAGAATTGACAATAAAATAATTTTTAACTGGTATGCCAAGCCAACAGCCTCAGGAAGTATGATGAATTTCTTATCCACGCAACCAACTTCACAAAAATTTAACATGGCAAATAATTTCATCCGTAAAGTACTCGCTCTTAGCGATATTCAATTTAGAAATAGTAACATAAACAAAATAAGAACTATACTCAAATCCAACAATTTCCCAACCAAAGTAATCAACAATCTAATAAACAAAAATTTAAACCAAGACTACAATAAAAATAATAAACAAATTTTGGAACAATCTGGCAACCCTATCAAATTTTTCGGCATAACGTATATTCCTATCTTAACGAACAGCAAGAACCTGCACAAAAAATAAAACAAAAAGACATAAAATTCGCTCACAAGCCGAACAAAACTCTTCACAACATATTTACTAACACGAAGTCACGAATAGACAAAGAACAACAACATAATGTTGCTTATGAAATAAAATACAACGGAAAAGAGGGAGAAAAATGCGATCTCGTATACATTGGAACGACAAAAAGAGCACTTGGGGTAAGAATCAACGAACACAAAGCAGATATAAGGAGAGAAAAACAGACAACAGGATTATCACAACACATTATGGAAAGTGAACACCAAGCAGATTTTGACGAAGTTAAAATTGTAGACAGAGAACAAAGAGAAACAAGACTCTACATATTGGAAAGTTTACGAATACAAGAAAAGTAAACAAAAACAATGAACCATCAAGAAGACAAAGACAACATCTGTTCCAGGTACATGGTTATTTTAGAACAAAATCAGCTGTAACATATGTTTATTTTATTGCTTAGTAACCCCCCTAATAGTTTAGTTTAATTGTTTGTGCCAAATGTTTAAATTTAGTTCGCTTTGTTATGTATCATATTACTAAAATAGTGATAAATTAAATGTGAGTTTCTTGTTAAATATTTAATTGTTAGAAAAATTTAAAATATAATATGTATTCTAGTGTTTACAGTGTTTAATAAAATATATAATCCCCTGAAGAAGAAGGAAAGTAACCTTCGAAACGTCGGGAAAATTAAATATTATTAAAGTTTTTTAATTTAATTAATATTTAAAAAAATCAAATTGACCAAAAGAGCCCAAGCACAATATATATGCAAATTTTAAACACAGAATTGGTCGAAATACACAACTTTTCAAAAAACATATTTGTTTTATACTATTAGCAGGCCTTTTTACATTTTCTGCTGCTTATCTGTATTTCACATTATCCATCTGTCGGTCTGTTTCCTTTTGACATTCCGTCCACTATTTATTAATTTAATTTAGCAATACAAATCCGAGCAAAAAAAAATTCCATCATGCCTAGTAAGATTTCTGAAAAAAGCGCTATAGCACTACTTTGTTTTCAGTGTGAGCTTTAAAGCGCTCATTAATACATACTCAATATGAGAAAGTATAGGTGTGCAAAGCTGCCCGACACTGGTTTATTCTTAAACCAGTCTTATTATAAAATTAAAATCGTTTATTGAGCTTAAAATCAAGTATGATTTAAACCAGTGATAAAGCCTGCATTCAGCGGAAAGAACTGTTCCACAACTTTCGGGCTGAATGGTATGCTCTCACAGAACATGTTCCTTGAGATGTCACAATTTATATAGCGAAAATATTTTATGCTACTTCGCTACTTGAGCACTTTTTCGGCTAGAATGCGGCCAAAGATATGGGAAACTCCGTTGGAGAGGGATAGTACTATGCTCGATTTTACGTTAAATTGGCTCCAATACAAACACAAAACATTTATATGCTGTCGTAAAATCAACGGAAAACAACCCTGGTTTATGGTAGATTTAAGAATTTCACCAGTCACGTTTGAGGTCCGATAACTGTAAAACTGTATATTATTGAAACAAAATGGGTAACAAAATGTATACCACAAAAGACTTCGGAAAAGCAATCGAAAACATCCGTGAAACATCATGGTGAAATTATCTTAGAATAATTACACCATAGGAATAAGTCCAAGCAGTCTTGCCGTTAGGAAAACTTTATGGATACTTTTTTAAGCTTCATATATGTTTTATTTGCAAGAATATAAAAAAGTAGGCATTTCTTTACATTCGACAAAAACGTTAAAAAAAATTATGACACTGAGACATTTTTGGACAGTACTTTTTTATCCAAATATGCATTTACGCAACCTCTTTACAAAGAACTTTACAATTTTGTGATAAATATATTAAGTCTGCCTCATAGCACAGCTGCTGCTGAATGAATTTTTTCTTATTTAAAGCTTACTATAAACGATAAGACTAGTAGATTTTTTGGGGAATAGGTAAAAGTATATTGTTTTGCAAAATACTTAAAACGAATAATTTTTAAATTTAATGTAAATAAAGGGCAATAGAAACCCATTTTATTTATATTACATTAAACTGAATAAGCTATTAAATAACTTTTTTATGTATTTATATATTATTTTGTATCATAGCTGTTAAATAATTACTGCTAATCGAATTCAATAGCAATTCGATTATTTTTTTAAAAATGTGAAATAATTGATTAAGTACAATTCTTTTATGTTTGTAATCGTAATATAATAATAACAATCACAAAATAATTACGAGTACTTCAGATGACAAAAATAATCAAAACTTATTAAAAGTAATCAAGAAAAATAATTAGACTACTTTTAGAAATTATGTTTAATTCTTTTTGATTATTTAAAAAATTTCAGTCTAAAATACTAAAAATTTTGCAAAATTTTTTTGATAAACAAACAAAGATATGTTTAATTATTAAAAAAATATTGTAAAAAAACAAGAACGTAAAAAATGCATAACAACATTTGCTTTGTTAATTTTGTCAAGCACTTTTTTTTCTTTCTTGTTGTTTGAAAATCTTTTTTAATAATTGTATACATACATGTATGTTTATTTATGAATAAAATTTTACAAAATATTCCGCAATTTAAAATAAAATTCTTATATAATCAAACAGAATCAAAGTAGTAGCAATACTTTATTGAGTCTTCAATTAATCGATATTACAAAATATATAGATATAAACAGTTTCTTATTTCTTACAGCCGCTAATGCTGTAATGTATGTCCTGTCTGGTCTGTTACACTATTAACTAAGTTAATAATCGAAAGCCACTTGGCTACAATATTATTACAGAATAATTTACTCCTGCTAAAGGAGTTTTTTTAACATTTGCTTTTGACGATTGTCCTAAAAACATATTAGTGAAAGAGACAACGACAGCTTGTATACGGCGAGACATACACAGGCACTAAAAATACTATATACAATGACGTGTTACTTTCAATAGGGCAGAGTGGAAATGGGAAATACAGATAAATAAATGCATACATTTTGATAAATTACATCAAATGCTGATTTTACGTTCAAATATAGAATTAAAAAAATACGCAATCACTAAAAACATAAAATATTAAGTCATTAATGTTATGGTCACGATAATCACTAATAAAATTCAGCTGTTCAGTTGAATTCAATTGCAGCGGTTAGGTAGGATTATATTGTACAGTTCGCTTCAACTCGTTTAGGATGTCGTTAAGTACTCTTTTTTTTTATAATAAAATGCTATACAAGCCATGCGATTTCAGTTAAAAATGACTTAACAACCTCACCGTTGAAATGATGCGAGTCGACCTCAAACAGAATCAAAAATAATTTCTAAAAGTAGTCGGACTAATTTTTCTTGATTACTTTATATTCTTTTTGATTCTTTTTGTAATTCTAAAAAGTCGTAATTATTTTTGGATTATATGTAACCGTTATCAATTATTTATCAAAAACATCTCCGTCAAGGATTATGTTATGATTACAATTATTTTTAAAATATAATAATACAATAGCTGCGTTCCTTTCGCCTTAATATAATCGCGATAACAAATTTTCTCAAAGGAACGGCAAGAAAAACGACTCGTAGAGGGCACTACCGTTGCAGTCAAAATGAAATTCAAACAAGCAATCATGATACAATAACTATTAGGTGCCATGAGAACATTTGTCGCTCAAAACTGTTGTGAACTGTTATGGCAGCGATACCTAAGTGAACGATGTTTTTCTCTGAATGTGTTTTTCTCTAAACGTCAGAAAAATTGTAAATAATTTAACACAATTATTAATATTATGCAATTATATAAATAATTTAAAAGCAATTTTTGGCTCCGCTGAATGCGTCCAATGTGTGTGACAAACGCGGTTTGTTTTGTTTTCTTTTGTTTAACATTCGATGGTCGCAGCTCGTGAGAAAATAGGTAGCTGTCATGTCTACCTAATAGTCATTGTATCAAACAAACAAATAATTATAAAAATGAAATGACAGCTCATAAAAATATACAGATGCGGCACCTGTGTTTCAAATTTTTTAAAGGCCATATCACAATTTTCAATTTATAGCAAAAATAATCCTATTTGATATAGGGTTATTATTTTTGTTTTTGCTTTGCATGTAAAAAAAATAATCTGGAAGCGAATGGAACGCAGCTAATGTAATTGTAACAGCTATGTTTAATATATTGTTTTTTGTATAAATATCAAAACTTTAAAATTAATGTTATAAACATAGTTTATAAAAAATTTAAACATAACACAAAGTATAACAGACTGAAGTACTGAAATGTACATATGTTTCTTTTTAAGGCAGACGCCGGTTATCTAAAATTTTATCTTCCTTTTCTTTTTAATCTTTCAAAAGTATAGTTTTTGAAAATTTACTGTTAAATTTTTTTATGGATACTGACGTTATCTCCGCTTCTGCAGCCGTTTTAGCAGGTATCGAGCGCACAGCAGAAATATCCATACTCACTCTCTTTACACTCATTTATCTCAAAAATAATTTTTTCGACAATATATTGTAGCGAAAACAAAAGCTCTTCAGCTGAATCATCTGAAATTTTAATATGTTATTCACATCAGTGACTTTCGCTATCAAGAAGTCAAAAAATCGTATATTTTACACTGACTAACCAGTAAAAAACCCTGTTTTTTGAACTTAAATTTCAAAAGACCTTAAATTTCTGCCAATTTTCAGTGTTTTTTTTTTCTAGTCCCGGCCATAGCTGATTCATAGTAATTAATTATATTCTTGGTTTTAATTTTTAAGATTAATAGAAGAGTAAATATCGACAAAAGCGCCGAAGCTCTTTCTTCGAAAGGCTCTAATTAAGCACCTTTTTGAACATAATCGAAAATTATTTTATGAGTTTTGCAATATACCTTTAAAGTTTAAATATCGTTGTTCATTATTTGAACTTTTAAAAAAATATATCGTAAAAAGATTTAAAATATTCTAGGTCTTAATATTATTACTTATTTTATATATTTACATGCTTTGTTTCTTACTATTACATTTTATCAAAGCTATTTGTTAGTCTTCAAATGAAATAAATGGAATTGTTATTAAAGCTTAAAAAATTGGGTTTCAGTACATTAATATGTGGATACTTTTTTTCTGAAGTGGATACATTTGTGACTTTTTCATGGAAACTTTTTAAAGAATCGTCGCGGCAATACTGATCTGAGGTGAACTCACGTACACAATAAATGAGTTTCACCAAAGTACATAAAAATGGAAAAAACATATGTTTTGACGTCACAAAATTTAAGTTTCCTATCTATTTATCTCTCATTTACACTATCAAACATTTATAATTTGTATTTAAATCATATAAAATCAACATAATTAAATTAAATAGGTAAATATATTTCAGTGTGTTTATTATTACTACATATTATGTAACATTCCAAAGGAAAAGGGACCCGGGAAAGGCCAATTTTAAAGAAGATTAAAAAATAATTTGTTGGATATACACTTTTGCGCGAAATTATCGTGTGTGCCATTTTTCGAAATTGACTCTTTTATGCAAATTTGTTATACACTCTACAAGGCATCACCTGGTAAAATATTGTAGCAGAAATCCTTAAAGTAAATTAGTTAATTATCTAAGCACAAGAAAATTTGGTTTTAATATTTCAAGCTAAAGCACAAAAAAGTAGAAAAAAACGCTCTACTGTAAAATTATGGTTTTTGCCACACACGATAATTTAGCGCAAAAGTGTCAATATGTATTTAATCGATTTACTGCTAAAGCTTTAAAAATGACAAAATTAATTGATTATGACATCTCTTTGCCATTCTAATGAAATGTCCTCTTTAGAAAATTTCGAGTGTAAGAACATTATTTGTTAATTTTATATGGTGGAGATGCGTTGCGACCTAAATTAGATCTATTGTACCTCCTTCTCAAGGCTCCAATGGGTTTGCGGATTACAGAATTCCATCCAGCCCTATTTCTCTTATGAATTAGAGAGTATTCTTAGGTTCAAGGGATGAAACCTGCTCTAGACTCAGCTCATAGTTCCCTAGTGCTAGCTTACGTCTGCGAGCCACGGCGTCTGTTTGTGAGTTTGTGAGTAGGTGTATTGGAGTCTCCTCTGCTTCTTCACAGAAACGGCAGTTACTATCGGTTCCTATGCCCAAATTCATCAGGTGGTATTTGAGTTTACAGTGTCCTGTAAGGAACCCCGTTAGAATCCTAAGATACGGTTTGCCTAAGCTAATGCACAATTTTGCTCTCCGAGTGTTGAAATCTTTGAGGAGCCATTTGGATTGTCTTGGCTTTGGGAGGCTTTTCCAGAGGTTTGAACGTTTATGCCTCTCCTCCCTTCTTAGTTCTTCTTTTATAGAATGTGTGCCTAATCCGCAGATTGGTTCTGGTCCTATAAATTTTGTGGCTGCACCCTGTCGCGCTAGACCATCGGCTTCTTCGTTACCCTGTATACCTTTGTGTCCTGGGACCCAAAGTATAGTAACAGTGCTATTCTTGCCTAGGTCGTTGAGTTTTGTTAGGCATTCCCATGTTATTTTCGATGATATCTCACAGGAGACTAATGCTTTGATTGCTGCTTGGCTGTCTGACATCACAAGTATATCCTGACCTTTGTATTTCCGGTCCAGATTGAATTGTGCACACAGCTGTATTGCTAGGATTTCTGCTTGGAAGATACTGGGTGTTGTCCCCATAGGTTCTTGGCCCGTACACCCCTGTGCCTATAGCTTCCAATGTCTTGGACCCATCTGTATACCATGCTATGCTGTGTGGTTTCTTGACTTGCGATATCATCTCGCTGTCCCACTCTTTCTTGGTACTAAACTCAATTCCGAAGTGTTTTTCGAAGTTATACCTTTTTACTATATCGTCTCTTGGTAGATCGATGTAGGGAGTGTGCTTTGCAATATCCTCCTTCTCTCTACTGCTGATAGTTTTACTCAAACCTGTCCCCTCTTTTGCAATGCACAACAGAATTCGCTTGGCTACTCCCTCTATGACAAGGTGTAAGGGTGTTAGGTCCAGAATTACTTCTAGTGCTGCTGTAGCACTAGCACCTTTGTTAGCATATTCCTCATTGTGGTTAGCTTGGTTCTCTCAGCCCATGCTATTGCACCATAGGTGAGGATGGGTCCCACCATCATGTTATACATCTAGCGGAGAATTGATGGGTTACAACCCCAGCTTTTCCCCGCCAGGCTCCTACATACCATGAGTGCGCGCGTTGCTTTGCATGTCTTCTGCAGAGAAGCTTTGAATCTAGTGTAAGTCCCAGATACTTTACTTCTCCTATGAAGGGAATTTCAGTGCCATGCATTCTCATTGTTCGGAGGTTTGGCAGGCTTCTCTTGTTAGTAAAAGGTACTATGGTGGTTTTCGCTGGGTTGATACTTAATCCCACTGTGTTGCACCACTCCTTTGTTATTGACAGTCCTCTCTGTATCAGGTTACAGAGTGTATCCTCAGACTTCCCTCTCGCTATTAAGGCGATGTCGTCTGCGTATCCCTGACATTTTATGCCATTCTCGGTTAGCATCGTTAATAATTCGTCCACAACAAGACTCCACAGCAGTGGAGAAAGGACTCCGCCTTGTGGGCAGCCTTTTGTTGTTTTGATTCTTATAGTGGTGTTACCCACTTTTGTTTCTGCAGTTCTAGTGCTAAGCATTTGGCATATCCATCTGCTGAGCATATCATTTACTCCTTTTTTATGTAAAGACTTCTTCACAGCCTCGTGAGAAGTATTATCAAAGGTACCTTCTATGTCTAAAAAGACACATAGTACGATTTCTTTGTTTTTGAGATCCAACTGGATGTTACTAGCCAGCTGGTATAGGGCAGATTCTGTAGACCTACCTGCTCTATACGCATGTTGGCATGGGTGCATTGGCGCCTTCTCTAGAATCTCAGTTCTTATATAGTTATCTATTATCTTTTCCATTGCTTTAAGTACAAATAAGGTAAGGCTAATGGGTCTAAACGACTTTGGTAGCGTGTAGTCTGTTTTCCCTACTATTGGTATGAAGGTGACTATGGCCCTTCTCCATTTCCTTGGGATATAGCTCAGCGCAAGGCTGCTTCTAGTTATTTTGACTAGGTGGGGCAATATAGTTTCTGCACCTTTTTGTAGAAGTGCAGGAAAGATGCCGTCTACACCTGCTGATTTGAATGGTTGAATGGTTTTGAGTGCCCAATCTAAACGAGCCTTAATACAAATGCCCGTTGCGAGTTTCCATTCTTCTTGATTTGGAGCAATTTGCCTGTCTGCCGTCTCATACTCAGTTACTGGTGTGCTGCCCGGGAAATAAGTTTCTAGAAGGTGGCTGTCTCGTTGATCTTCTCTAAGCGTATAGCTTCCGTCCGGCAATAAAAGTGACATTCTTGTCTCCACTCTGCCTTTAGCCATTGCTTTGTGTATCCTGGCTGCTGCTGGCGTGGAAGAAATGTCTTCACAGAAACTTCTAAAGCTCTGTCTTTTGGCTTTCCTGATTTCTTTATTATACTCCGTCAGAGTCGCCGTGTAGTTGTGCCATTCTCCGTTGCGCTTTGCGGCATTAAAGCTGCATCGCACCTTCTTCCGGAGTCTGGTCAGTTCAGCGCTCCACCAAGGAGTATGCTTTGTTCTTGACTTGTGCCCTGTTGGACAGCTAGATTTGTAGGTATTATATACTACATTGTTTACCTGCTCTACATAGCATTCAAGTTCTAGGATGTTACTTATTCTACTCCTAGCTTTTACGTTCTGTAGGTTTTCTTTCAGGGTGTTGGTGTATGTGTCCCAACTGGTATTTCTTGGGTTTCTTTTGGGTTTTATCTCTTGACATTTTGCCCATCTAAACTCTATTATTCTATGGTCAGACATTGAAGGTTCCATTGATACCCTCCATTCCCTAATCATATCCCCAACATCTGGGCTTCCTATGGTGAGATCTAAGACCTCTTCTCTATCCCTTATCACAAAGGTAGCTGCTACCCGCACATTGAAAAAGTCTAGATTACTACTTAAAAGAAATTCTAAAAGGTACTCACCTCTGGTGTTGGCGTCGGTGCTTTCCCAAATTGTGTGGTGCGCGTTGGCGTCACAGCCGATGACGGTGGAGCATTTCCTGCAGTGCTCCACAAGTCTTTTTATCTCCACTGGGGGAATATTGAGATCGTCCCCAGGAAAGTAAGCGGATGCGATCACTATGGCGCGGTGCTTGCCATCAGTTTCGATGTGAGTCTCGATAACTGATATGTCCCGCGTCATAAATTCTGAAAGACAAATATAATTAATATTTTTCTGCATTAGAATACATGCTCTGGAATTGATTTTTCTCTGGTCCCAAGTTACCTGACCCTCTTTGCAGTAGAGGCCACTGACTTTTCCCCTGTAGCACCAGGGTTCTTGGATCAGCACGAAGCCCAGTTGTTCTGTGGTGAACCTCCGAGCAATAACTGCCGATGTAGCTTTTGCATGATGGAGGTTCACCTGGGCACATCTCGTGCTGGTTACTGTGCTGATCATAGCACCGGGCTGCTGCCCCGTTCTTCTTCGGGCAGCGTTCCTCCTACCTCTGTTAGAGGTTCGATCTTATTATCAATCGAGAGAGCAGCGAGGTTCATGCCCTCTGCCTGATCTCCGATTGAAGGTGTTGCGGTGATGACCAAGACGGAGGCGAACTTCTCCGTAACATCTTCACCAGTTAGTTGTATTGGTGGCGTTGCGTCTTTCCCTTCATTGGAAGTCGCAGATGTGGCTTCTGTGGACGTTACCACTGTTGAAGTTACAGCTGTGGGCGCTGCAGGCTTGGATGTTGCTGCTTTGAACGGTTTGGTCGTTGGGGGCGATTTTGTACCCAACACCGGAATGGTTCCAAAGCGGAAGCTGATAGTTGAGCCCCTTGACTTGACAGTCTCAAGTGACTCCCTATCTATTGAGAACGTAAGCATGTGCCCACTTCCCTCATCCTTGGAGCTTAATATCTTCCAATACTTTGTATTGAGACCATCGTTCTGGGCGGCAATAAGTCCCATCGATCTATTGATCTCCGTACTTGAACTTCTTGGCAAGAACATCCTAACAGTATGCCCTTTTGGGACCTCCTCCTCTAAGCAAGCCATCAGTTCTAGCCCTTTCCAGTGCTCGAGCTTTGGTGCTGCTGCTCGCAGCCATTCTTCTGTTGAGGGATTCGAACAGTCGACCAGTAACATGCCCGGACGGAAGTTAATTCCCTCAAACTGTAACTTGATGGACCAGCCCTTCACTACTTCGCTCAGTATGGCTTCTTCTAGCTCCGAGAGCTCATCCGGACTTAGCATTTGCCGAGGGTATTCTTTGGGCAGAACCGCTATTTGGATGCCCTTGGTTATGCTTGCATAGCTTATTCTCTTTTTCTGTGGTTCTGGCTCGGGTACCTTAGCCCCTGGCACTGACCTACTGTTGCTTCCAAGAGCTATTCTGACCTTCTTGCTCTCTGGACGTTGAGGAGGCGTTATCTCGCTGAAGCTCCTCTTCGTTGCCTCTGGTACTGGTGCTTCGCCAGCTTTACCCCGATGCTCTACCGCTTTTTCATGAGCTACTTCGAGTGCCATGCCCTGTTCCAGATATCGCAGATACCATCTTACGCCTGCTCCACTTAGGCCGACTCTTAGTGGGTCGTCTAGCCCTCCTGGCTCCCCGCGCTGAGGGAGGTGGACACGGCGACATCTACTGTGGAAGGGCTTGTGTTTTTGCTCTTCTTCTCTTTCCCTTTTCTGTGCCGCATCCTTGGATGTTGACGCAGTTTTCGTGATTGGGATACTTTTTGGAGCCGACGTCGTATCTTCCCGGTGTTCTTCCGGGGGCATTTTGACAGGATATGATCTCCTGGGGCTCGCAGGCAGTTTTTCTTAGGTGGCTGGTACTAGGCCTTTGACCGCTGTGGATGGTATGCTCCACTCGACTTTTGCCGTTCGGGTGCCTCCTAATCTGTGTGCTGCAGTGTCTGTGGTCATTATGGATTCTGTGCTCCACCTGATCATTGCTGCGTGAAGTCCTATTGACTTGAATTCTGGCTGGCGGAGGAGGATTTCTCCTAAGTTTGGTGCCTTGCCGTTGACCTTCTTCTTGGAATCTCTGTTCCATGAGGTCTGCTGCTCTGCTTGCGGTTGTTGTGTTTTGTTTTTTTGTGTTTGTGCTCATATTTTGGATTCGACTGGTAGCTCGTGTCCGAGGACAAAAGCGTCGCAGTCTATGTATTATGGCTAGGAAAGGGTGGTTGATCATGCCAGAGCCCGCATACCATGGTAAGGCCACAGTTACTTCATGAGGCGGCCTGTTATCATGAAGGCTCCGTTTTAATACAGTCAGTATACCCCCTGACTGCAAACCATCTATTGGGCACTGTGCGCATGACACCCTGGATTAGGGGGGAGTAACTTTTAGTTTGTCGCTTCACAAAAGCTGCAGGCTCTGCTGAGCTGTAGGGTTATGCCCTACAGGGAGGAACTACTCCAACCGGCAGCATTGTATCATTGCAACTTAAGCCCCTACATCGCGTCAAGATTGTTACTCGGAGTAGGGAACATTAACATTAACAAGAACATTATTTGGTCAACTGTTGCAGAATTTTTGCCAATTAATGTTCTCTTTTTTTAAATTAAATTTCTAGCAGCTGAAAATATTCTTTCTGATTCAGTACTGCTAACGGGCTTCGCTAATATTTTCATTCTTAATTGAAATAATAGTGGAAGTTGAGCTTGGTGTAAATCCCACCATTGTAGAACGCTAAATTTATTATGATAAGGCACATGCAAAGCTTCATACATCATTATTTCAGAATTTATTGGATCATTACGATTTGCAACTTCAACAAAATCACTGAAAAGATATGCTTTATCAGATGTTGATGCAGAAATGGATGCCAATGTTAAAACGTTAACTTCTTCACATATGTCTTCCAAGTATGTTTGCATTATGCGCTTGCACTCATCTTTTGCAAGACCTTTATCACTTTCAGAAAACTATATTGACTTATTTGTTGGGGGAAACAGAAATTTTGCAATTTTATGATACACAGTAAGATTTTGGATAATTATTAGAGTTTCTTTGATATGTGTGATGAAAAACAAAAAGTAAAAAATCATTTCAAATTATTTTTTCATAAAATAATTCCCGAAGTAATTGTATTTCGAGAGAAATACAAAGAGAAATATTAAAATAATTTATTATTTCTTTAAAAATAATCTGTCGACCAATTCTTTTAAATCTAACGATATCTGCATATTTACGCTTTTTAGGTCAATTTATTAATTAATTAAAATGGTAAAAAATTAAAAATGGTTTATTCCAACGTTTTGTAGACAGTTTCCTAAATCTTCAGGAAACACGTTGGGATAACCAATGGTAAGGAAATTTTTAATTTTTTAACATTTAAAAACGAATTGACCAAAAAAGCCAAAATAGGCATCGTAATTATGTCTTATTTCATTTAATGTTCCATATTTTTTACAAAATTTGTTAGTAAATTACCAAATTTTTTGACCAAAACCCTCTGAAGTATGCAAATATTATTTTGGATAAAATTTTTTCGTAAGCCATCTAAAGTTGGAAAACAATCAACTGTCATAATTTCAGCTTAATCCGTTGAGTCGTTCATGAGTGATTAAGGTACCAATGAACACCATTTCATTTTTATTATATAGACTAGCTGATATACCCGATGTTACTCGAGAGTCATTTATATAAACATTTTAATATACACATCGAAAGACCAAACTTTGATTTTCATGTCGTTTTTTTCTCATTCTTAGGTCACGATGTTTTATAAAAAGTCGTTGTACTGAAAATTTCTCCAATTTTGAAAATATGAGAGTTTTTTAATGTCAAAATAACTAAATTTTAAAATTAAATACACAAAAATTTCCGATTGTAAAAAGTTTTATAATAACAAAATTAGCGTTAGTTGAAAAATTTTGGAGGGAGCGTGGCAAAAAATAAGTATGTAACATTTTAAGTTAGAATGCACTTAATATGTATACCTTAGGGCGGGTCAAATTGTATGGAACGATTTTTTTTGATGAAGCGTATAGCAAAAACGTAATCTATAGGTGATTCTGAGAAATTTTGCTCAAGAGACCATGGCTCTAAGTCGGATTTGGAGCCCCTCAAAATTTCAAAATAGATATTTTTCCATATATACATAGAATAATTTAATTAAATTCGTCATAAAATCGGATAGAATTATAGTACATTTCTCAATCTGGGCTTGTTTGAAAAGTATTCTTATCGTTTTTCAGAATCTGTATTGATACCTATAGAATAAGTCGTCAATGGCAGCATTGTTCAATTGAACAACTTTGTAACACTGAATAATGACGTTACAAAATAATGATGTTTACCAACACTAAACGTTGCCAAGCTTGCTTTTCCCTGTTCCTTAATCGTTCATCGTGCAATGCGCACGCAGTTTGCCAAAATACTTAAATAAAAACTCGGTTATCACAATACCAATATTTTTTTGTATTTTTAAATTTAGTGTGACACAATCAAAGAGTGCAGTGATAATATCAAAGTTATTATGGATAATCAAGAACCATCAACATCGTCTGCGGTGTCTTCGCAAATGGAAGCAACAACATCAACAAGTTTTGAGTCTAGATTGACTAACATGCCTTATCAAGATATTGTTGTTTTTGGTTTATCAAGTGATTTAAATGATCTTAGTTTGCCTACTAAATGTGACATTTTAAAATAATATTTTTTTTAGGTGATCGTGCTAAATTTGAAAACAAAATGTTCTCGTATAAAACTTTTACTCCTCACGTAACAGATAAATTGATCCAAATTTGGTGTAAATTAAATATTGAAATCATTAATAGAAAGAGTGTTTTCAAAAAATTAACTAGTTTGCTTGATAAATACTAGAAACATGTACAACATAGAAACAAAACAGATGAATTTAAAGCATTTGTTGATTCAATAAACGAATTATTTTGTATTGGCAAATGTAATTTCAAATTAAAAACAACAGAATTCTCGTGTGGATTGATTCCAGAACATCTAAAAGAATTTATGATGGACCAGCATAATGATAGAAAATTCACAATGCCTTAATATACGGAAGACTTTGTAGAAGTAGCTACAACAATACCAACACTTACAACTGGTACCGATGATCCAACATACAAACCACCTGAATTACACATGGATGAAGATGAAAATGAAGCAACAACAGAAGTTCCAGAAGCCACTGTTCAAATGAGACGAGGTCATTATACTCAAAGATACGATGCCTTAAATTTTGCTATGATGTGTGATAGATTCGGTGTTTCAGATAGAGTCGCTTCATGTTTAGCAACAGCTTTATTCGAAGATTTAAATTTTAGAGATGTTCATGGTAATCTTGTTATTATGGATAAATCAAAAGTGGCTAGAGAAAAAGTTAAATCTAGAGATGCAGTGCTTCGTACACGACATACAAATTCTTCCATAACTGCATTCTCTTTCGATGGTAGAAAAGATAACTCATTAACTACAGAGAAAATAATAACAAATTTCATACCACTATGGTAAAAGAACCACATTTAGTTGTTCTGAAAGAGCCCTATAATGAGTTACTTGGATATGTAAATTTGGGTAGTCAAGAAGATGCAGAAACCAAACACAGAAAACTGAATGAATTTTTCAACAGTAAAATATTAACAGTTGATCAATTAATTGGCATATGCAGTGATGGTGAGCCAGCAAATACTGGAACAGAAAATGGTGTTTTACGATTGTTTGATAAACAGTTAAATAGACCAATTCACTATTTTATATGTCTGCTTCATTTCAATGAACTGCCATTTCGTCATTTAAATGAAGCATTGGACAAAACAGTCACCAGTGGACCACGAGCTGCAAGTGGAAAGATATTCAAAGCTATTCAAGAATGTGAGATATTGCAGGTATGTAACATTTTTTTTTATTTAATATCATCATTTATTATCATTATTTATTGTCATTATTTTACTTTTTCGATTGGAATAAAGTTAAAATAAAATAATTGATCTAAACATTTCATTTTTCAGGTAGTAGCTGATTTTGATCCAATACCACTGGAGAATATGCCTGCAATGATGGATCATGAACATGAGCTCGAACTATCAACAGATGTTAAATATTTATATCAAATAGCTAAAGCAATTTCGAATGGTATTGTTCCAGTTGATTTAGCTAACATTAAACCAGGACCAATTGCACATTCTCGTTGGTTAACCAAAGCAAGTAGATTACTACGATTATATGTAACAACTAATACACCATCGACCAATTTAAAAACTTTGGCAGTTTATATTATTACAGTTTATGTGCCAATGTACTTCAATGTGAAGTTTTATAACTTTGTTGTGTACGGCAGTTCACTTTTATTAAAATTTATACGTTGGACACGATACTTACAACCAAACTTACGCAATATTGTAGATGGTGTAATTCAAAACAACTCATATTACGCACATCCAGAAAATATCTTATTAACAATGTAATTTGATGATCGAAAAGCAATACAGGATAGAGCTATTAAAAAGATTTGACACTATCAAGACAAATTGTACGATCCAACTAAACTCAGAGTTTACAAAAAATATATCTTAAATTTCAATGCTACCGATTATGTCAATATGGTTGATATTATTTGAACCAGCATTTACTCGACAGATTTCATATGATCACTTGGTAGAATACTTAGACTTCGATGAACTACCACTGGCTGATCCACAAATTTCAATGCACATACAAGGAACAGAAGGTTAGGTTAGGTTAGGTAATGGTGGCTGAGCCGAAAGACGACTCGTACACTTAGGCCAGTGCAGGCCCGTTGTGATACCACATGATCTCTTTAAAACCTAGTAGAGATTTTCCTCCTCAAACCAGTTCGAGCAGATAATGAATTTAAGGATATCCTTGATTTCCAGGCATGAGACTTCGGCAAGTCCATTTAAAAAGGGAAGGCCCAGAGTTGCCATTCTCCTTTTAGCTAGAGCCGGACATTCACAGAGGAGGTGCTCAACGTTTTCTACCTCTAGGCCATGTTAGCTTAGTTATCCTACATGTATCAAGGCGTTCCCAGCGTTCTTGTGCAAGACCTAAGGATCTGTTCTTGCGCTGGAGTTTATAGGAGGAAATGGGTATACCAATAAAGACCTCATTTAAGAGGGTGTTAGAGGTCGTACCCTTCCTTGCCAATTCGTCGGCCAAATTGTTGCCCTCGATATCCCTGTGTTCGGGTACCCATATGAGGTGAATCCTGAGTAGCCTTGCCATCTCGTTAAGAGATTTGCGGCACTCAGTGAGAGTTTTAGAGTTGTCAATATTTGAGTTCAGTGCTTTCAGTGCAGCTTGGCTATCTGAAAAGATGGAAATACTTTTTCTTTCAAGGTCCTAGTGGTTTCGTGAATAGCCATCATTTCCGCTTGGTAGACACTACAATAGTTAGGAAGTCTAAAGGACGCTTCGATTTCGAGATCCTGGGAGAAGATACCTCCCCCTACTTGTTCTCGAAGTTTGGATCCATCTGTGAAGATTTTTAAGGCGGAAGTTTTAAGGAGGATTTTGTTTGCCCAGTCTAGCCGTGAAGGGATGAAAACTACATAGTTCTTTTCAAGATTTAAGCACGGCACACAGTAGTCTGTTTTGTCGGGTGCAGACGAGTTTAGAATAATTGTGTGGCCGCAGTTGTTACCTATCCAATTATCAGATTCTCTTAGTCTCAGGGCTACTGTGTTGGCACATTCCCTGGCAAAGATATCGAGAGGAGGAAGGTGAAGCATGACATTGAGGGCGCTAGTTGGTGTTGAGGACAGTGCCCCCGTAATACAAAGACCTGCACTTCTTTGCACCTTTGCAAACTTCTGAAGTGCGGATGCCTTAACAAGGGCCCTCCACCATACCAGTGAGCCATACATTAGTATGGGTCGGACAATTTCTGTATAAATCCAGCGTACTATTTTGGGGGAGAGACCCCAGTTTTTACCTATAGCTTTTTTACAGGCAAATAGTGCTATGTTATCCAGAATAACTCCTAGGTATTTCAAGCTGTCGCTAAAGAGCAGCCTTGTGCCATTCAGACGCGGAGGTTCTAATTTGGGGGTTTTATATTTGATAGTGAAAAGAATGAGATCTGTTTTCTTGGGGTTTACACTTAAACCACACGAGAATGCCCATCTCGAGAGAATTAAGAGTGCTCTCTCCATGAGTTGACAGAGAGTCTGGGGAAACTTTCCGTTAAAAATGATTGCAAAATCGTCTGCATAAGCAACAACCTTGTAGCCTTCCCCCTCCATGATACGCAACAGCTGGTCAACCGTCACGGACCACAGAAGTGGAGACAAAACTCCTCCCTGCGGAGTGTCTGCTTACAAACCTGCGAGTGGAGGATCCCCCAGTTCTGAGTTCACCACCCTGCCCAAGAGCATCTGGTGTATGAAACTCACGACAAAATCCTCGACCCCCAGTTCCGACAAGGCCGAGGTGACTGCACTTGGAAGGACGTTATTGAATGCCCCTGCTATATCTAGAAAAGCAGCAAGTGCGTATTCTTTGTTCTCAAGTGATTTTTCGATGGTAGACACAAGAGAGTGCAGAGCTGTCTCTGTAGATTTGCCTTTAATGTAGGCATGTTGGGATTTTAGAAGCCTGTCAAGTTTCGGCTTAAGAAGAAGCCCAATAAGTCTCTCTAGAATTTTAACCAGAAAGGAAGAGAGGCTTATAGGTCTGAAGTCATTCGATTTAGTGTGAGAGGACTTACCCGGTTTCGGTATAAAGATAACTTTTATCTCTCTCCAAGCTGTTAGAATATAGTTAATGCGTAGGCAACCATAGTAGATTGTCTGAAGCCAGGGTACTATAGCATTGAAGCTATAGTGGAGTTGAGCTGGTATAATACCATCGGGACCTGGAGATTTATAAGGTTGGAATGAATAGATCGCCCATCTTAACTTCTCCTTGCTGGTCAGTTGCTCAATCTGTTGAGGCGTAAGGTCACAGGGGAGTGTTTGAAAGCTGTAAATCTCAGAGTAAACATTACCAGGAAAATGCGCATCCATGAGTATATCTAGGGTTTCGATGCATGAATCCGTCCAGGTGCCATCTTCCTTTTGCAGAAAGCTTGGTACTGTCGGGGATTTCAATAGTATTTTCCTGAGCCTTGAAGCCTCGGAAGTACCCTCTATTTCTGTGCAGAAGGAGGACCACGAGGCCCTCTTTGCCCTGCTGATTGCAGTTTTTTGAATGCCTAGTTTGGACTTATAGCTATTCCATGCGTCCTCACTATTGCTACGCCTTGCGTAGTTGAAGTCTCTACGACAGTCCTTTCTGAGAATTTCAATCTCCCGAGACCACCATACGGGTTTAAGTCTAGAACCAGGTGAAGTCTAGAACCAGAAGGTCCCAATCTTCTCTGTTTGCAACGGGGGGAGAAGTGGCTAAATTCAGTGATGTTTTAATAAGTTTATTATATCATCTCCAATTTGTCTTACGGAGATTTCTTATTTTTAGAGGCATGAATTGATTGGTTATTTTCCAGCCGAATTCTATATACCTATGGTCCGAGAACGAATGTTCTTTTAAGACCTTCCAAGAATGAATTTCTTCCGAGAAGTTTTCTGATACTAGGGTGATATCCAGAACTTCTTCTTGATTTTTAATAATAAAAGTTGGCTCATTGCCCTTGTTCATTATATTTAATTTAGTGCTTAGTAGGAAGTTAAAAAGTTACTCACCTCTGTCGTTGTTGTTAGTGCTGCTCCATTGTGAGTGGTGTGCATTCGTATCTCCACCCAGAATGATGTGCGTGGCTGGATTAGTTCCCTGTAGGAGCTCCAGGCTGACCACAAAGAGGTCCCCGTAACTAAACGGAGGGAGAATAAAGCAATTCAAGTTAACTTTCGCTAAAATACAAGTTCGAGTTTTACCTTTGTTAGATACATAGTATATTTTATAGTTTGGTGTATTCAAGCCAAGGATTTTATTTTTGTTCATCCAAGGTTCCTGAATCAGCACCAAGTCGACATCGCCCGTTGCCAGGTGACGCTGGAGGGCAGCCGAAGCTGCTTTGCAGTGATGCAAGTTAATTTGGAGTACCCGGAACATCCTTAGATACTCCAACAACCGTGGTGTCAGCCTCTTCGTCGCTGAGGGGTTCCTCTGACGGAGCCTGCTCCTTTAGGAGATTTGTCATCCCCGTCTCAAGTTCGGATGCGGATGATAACTCATCCTCGCTTCCAGAAACTAACTCGTCGATGTCGCTAAGATTCTCAGTCGTGGCACTACAGACCACACGTTTTAAGAGAGACACCGTGTTCGTTTTATAGATTCTTGGGTGAATCTTACTAAACCCATAGTTAAGAGTGCATTTGTCCTTGTTTGGTTGATCAAGACATTCATTGTTGAGGATCAACAAAACCTCCATCTTGGATTTCTTGGGATCGGTTTTACCATCCTCATCTTTAGGTTCCAACTTCACCACCTTCCATTTTTGAGTGGATATAGCTGGGTTGAAGACCTTCCGCATTTCCAGAATTTCTTCAGGTTCGGATGGGGTGACTGGAACCCGGACTCTGGCTCTTGGTCTTGACGGAATTTCGTCCAAATTTACCGCTTTTAGACGAGCGCCTTTGTAGACCTCACCAACTTTTCCAATCGCCGCTTTAAACAGCTCAGCGGATCTTTCATTTTCACAGGCCATCAGCTTTACATTGCCCTGAAACCATCCCGCATCTGTGCATGATGGAGTTTATCCAGGGTTGTCTTTCAGGACCTGCAAGGCGACCTTAGTGAGCGAAGCCTCTATCCAGCTCCATTGGTGCTTGGGTATCTTACCATCCTCGCTGTTCTGGTCTATCACCCCTACAATTGTGCTGTTCTTAACAACCTCTGCGAAGGATCTTACCCCTACACCATGGGCTTTAGCCCTCTTGGCAGTCGGGTTCTGGGTAGGTTCCTCCACAGATCGATTTCTTTTTGCGGCTGCAATTTGCCGGGGAGGCTCTAGCGTGAAGTCCGGTAAGACCTTTTTTGCCCACTCAATATCCTCCTTAATTTTTACTATGTCGCTCTTCGAGACCTGACCCTCCTTAATAGGGTCAGTGGCCAGACGTCGAAGAATTCGGGATGCCTTTTTGCGGTCTGCGTAACCTGCTTTGAGAGGATCCCTTCTTTCATAATCGGCCTCCCTAGCCCTGACCATTGGGATTACCTTAGCCCCCGATCCACTAGACGAACCCGCGTTTCCGCGTCGATTACCACCAGTCTTCGAGGAACTAGAGGGTCCAATGCCCGATGCACAGGCTTTCGATGTGCTCACTGTTGTTGAGAGAGGTCGATGATTTGATGGTATCACTATCATCGACTGACTCTTATTTGAATTTGAGGAGCCTGGTGGTACCACAGCTCTTTCATCGGAACATAAAGTCCCTACCGGGTTTTTTGTTAGGGTTCCGGATCCCCTTTTGGGTGTTGAAGTTTTTGTTGTATTTGTAATGTTTTCCCTATTAGATCCCACGAGTGGCGGAGAGAGGAAGGTCGACCCAGGCAGAGATCCGTAGTACCTGGGTAGGGCTGATTAGAACCGGAGGACGCCAGGTATCCAGCTGGGTCCCAGGCCAGGCTGATCCTCGGCACGGTACGTGTGACACCTTGTCCGACCCAAGGGGAAGAGAAGGGATACTAGGGAAAACAGGAGGCAGTCTTGGTTGTTCTCACCGAATTTGTAGGGTAACACAACCTGTTGTTGTATCCCCTCTGAGAGGATACGCATGGGTCCTACAGTCGCCGAGTGACGTCCTACCTACGGTTTGTTGCCGGCGCTTAAGAGCGCCACTGGCATCTATTAAAAAAAAATACCTCTTTCGCCGTCACCCTTAGGTGCATTCAGGCGTGGAGGTTTAAGTTTATACTTACTTTTGGTATCCTCCAAATTGAAAAGCTGGTCTTCTTTAGTAAAAAATGATTGTGGGTGTCCTCCGACTGGAATATCTGGCCTTCTTCAGTAAAAAGAAATTGGTTGCAATTGTTCTGACTTTATTCACATTAATCAATTTATTTTAGCGGGGACCAGATATTTATAACATATCTGGCCGCGCTTCTTCTTCTTCTTTTTTACAAACTTATTACATACTTAATTCTACTTATTGATTATTCAGCGGTTGCGTAATTTGGTCTTCCGCCTCTTGCACAATAATTTAACTTCATTATTAAGTTCTTCGTATGTAATTATTTTACAGTACGTTGACATTGGTTCTTACTTTAAATATATATTCCTACATACTTATTTAATAATGCCAACTTGGACTAAACAAACATACAAACATGTATAACATGTGTAATTGGGTCATATTGCTTAACGATAAATTATTATTTAAATCATTTTGTTTTGCGTTATTCGCTTAGCCAAACTGTGTGTACGTTAAATACAACAATAAAATATTGAAATTAATTTACCTCTGGTTTTTGCATGGTCAGCATTTTACGCTGGCCGCACAGTAGTAAATTGTTGGCTTTATTTTATTGTCTTTAAATAAAATGAAAACTGATCGCCCAGTTGTTGCGGTAGATCAGTGTTCATTTTATTGTCTTACTTTTGGTTTGTTTACTTTACTGGCCTTGGCATTGAATTCATATAAAAATGCCGCAATGTAATGAATGTTGATCGCTCGCTTAGTTGTTGCGGTGGATCAACTTTCATTGCCAGCACTTAGCACTAGTAGAAAGACAATATTTTGGGATACCTCGTTGTGAGTCACAACATTCCTCCCCCCTTACACAAAGAAAGTTTTCTCCTTGAAGAGGTTAAAATTTTCGTCAATTAGCTCTTTGTTAATTTTATTTGTATGCTTGTTCATTAAAGCTATAATAGTTTTCCTTACTTTATTTCTATTCAAAAATTGCCGTTTAAATATTGTGTCAACAAGTTGTTTGTTAATAAATTTTTGTTTTTACATATGACTTACATTTCGTGTTCATCTTTCTTATTTGAATTATGCTTACATTGTTTCTGTATTTAGTTTTAATTTATTGTTTCTACATTTTAACTTATTTATTTATTATAAATTTATAAATCCCTAACTTCCTGGCACTTGTTGGGGGTGATTGTTATTTTCTTGTGTTTTTTTTCAGTGTTGTCCATCGGTGCGCCGGAAAAACTGTCACGGCGTTTAATTTATTTATCGTTATAGTTTTTGATGAGATACTGTTGAAGTGTGTGTGCTGGTGATATTGGTTTTGTTTGCCAGGAGGATTTAAGCCCTATAGCTGGTTAACCTGGTCTTCGTTTAAAAATGGACTTCCCGTCCTTGCTGGTTAAACTGTTTTATTTTTTATTATATCAATTTTTCAGGCTGTAACCTTATATGCATTTTGGTGCTATATTTCTCTGCTGAATGGTTTTTGTCTTTTAAAAATTAAATTCTTGCTTTTTGTTGCTTTATAAAGGTTTTTATACCTTTTGTTGTATTACTTTTCTGAGTTTAGAAAAATTTAGAAAGGTTTTATACCTTTTGTTGTATTATTTTTCTGATTTTAGAAAGACTTTTTTATCTTTTGTTGTTTTAAAATATTATATTATCAAAAATGTTGTTTTACGAAGGTTTTTATGCCTTTTGTTGTTTTAAAATATTATGTTGCCAAAAATGTTGTTTATGAAGGTTTTTGTACCTTATGTTGTTTTATAATATTATGTTGTCGAAAATGTTGTTTTGTGAAGGTTTTTATACCTTTTGTTGTTTTATAGCATTATTTTGCCAAATCTTGATTAATTGTTTGTTTTCGTTGTGTTAGGAAGGCTATTAATACCTATTTTATTATTAATCTTCATATTTTTTCTGCTTTATTAAGGGTGTTATACCTTTTGTTGTTTTAAATTTTTAATTTTTGTTGTTTTCAATAGTGTTTTCAATTGTCTTTGTCAGCATTTTACGAAGGTGTTTTCACCTTTTGTTGATTTACTTTTTAATTTTTTCTGCTCTAATATTTATTTTTTTTTTGTTGGCTTTCCAGCATACACTTCTTGTGGTTGAAGTTTATTTCCTGACTTGCTTCATTCCTTTTAACTGTTATTTCTGCTCTTAATTCTTACTTCGGGTCCAACGGCGTCATCTTTGGTTGCACCCCCAATCTCAACAATATACGATGTTCCCTAATCTATTTCAAACATAATTTATTCATATTTATACTACTTTACTTTCGTTTATTATTTTTAAATTGAATTTTACTTTTCTTTTCATTTACACAATTGTTAAACATACATGCTTTTAATGAATCTATTTAACATTTACATATTTCAATATTTCTATATTATTTCTTCAATATTTTTATGCGACTCGCACTCTATTTTTTATTGTTCTTTTATCTGAATTAAAAAAAATTTCCTTATAAATAAGTACATTTTATTTATTTAAAAAAATTAAAGTTTTTTCTAAATGACCTCTATATTAATTATGTTGACTTTATATGATTTAAATACAAATTCTAAATGTTTGATAGTTTAAATCATACTTGATTTTAAATACAAATTCTAGTTGTTTGATAGTTTAAAATCGTTTATTGAGCTTAAGGTCAAAGTTAGAACAATTAATTGTTCTAACGAATTTTTCCAAAGAAACAACAACAACAACAAAGTTTTTTCAATATGAAAAGGAAAAAATCACTAGCTGATCTGATTGCAATTTCTACTCTGCTAAAAGCGTCATCAGAAATCTTTGTGATACCCGTGCAAGCGCGCGCTAACGCACTGCACCATCGGGGCGATGAGATTTGAAGCGTCAATTTCTCAGTTTTTCCTCCATTTCATAATGTCACATTTGTTGTTGTATTTCTGTTTTACTTTAGTTTCTATGCTTATGTTATTATATGTAGTCCAACAGCCTGCTGGAAGTCTGCACTAACAAAGCATGTTTACTGAAGTTGTTTTTAGAATTTTTGCTGATTTTGTTTTCAGCTGTTTCCGTTTGGTCGAGCTCTACCATTTGATTAAAGTTTTTTCTAAATGACCTCTATATTAATTATGTTGACTTTATATGATTTAAATACAAATTCTAAATGTTTGATAGTTTAAATCATACTTGATTTTAAATACAAATTCTAGTTGTTTGATAGTTTAAAATCGTTTATTGAGCTTAAGGTCAAAGTTAGAACAATTAATTGTTCTAACGAATTTTTCCAAAGAAACAACAACAACAACAAAGTTTTTTCAATATGAAAAGGAAAAAATCACTAGCTGATCTGATTGCAATTTCTACTCTGCTAAAAGCGTCATCAGAAATCTTTGTGATACCCGTGCAAGCGCGCGCTAACGCACTGCACCATCGGGGCGATGAGATTTGAAGCGTCAATTTCTCAGTTTTTCCTCCATTTCATAATGTCACATTTGTTGTTGTATTTCTGTTTTACTTTAGTTTCTATGCTTATGTTATTATATGTAGTCCAACAGCCTGCTGGAAGTCTGCACTAACAAAGCATGTTTACTGAAGTTGTTTTTAGAATTTTTGCTGATTTTGTTTTCAGCTGTTTCCGTTTGGTCGAGCTCTACCATTTGATTAAAGTTTTTTCTAAATGACCTCTATATTAATTATGTTGACTTTATATGATTTAAATACAAATTCTAAATGTTTGATAGTTTAAATCATACTTGATTTTAAATACAAATTCTAGTTGTTTGATAGTTTAAAATCGTTTATTGAGCTTAAGGTCAAAGTTAGAACAATTAATTGTTCTAACGAATTTTTCCAAAGAAACAACAACAACAACAAAGTTTTTTCAATATGAAAAGGAAAAAATCACTAGCTGATCTGATTGCAATTTCTACTCTGCTAAAAGCGTCATCAGAAATCTTTGTGATACCCGTGCAAGCGCGCGCTAACGCACTGCACCATCGGGGCGATGAGATTTGAAGCGTCAATTTCTCAGTTTTTCCTCCATTTCATAATGTCACATTTGTTGTTGTATTTCTGTTTTACTTTAGTTTCTATGCTTATGTTATTATATGTAGTCCAACAGCCTGCTGGAAGTCTGCACTAACAAAGCATGTTTACTGAAGTTGTTTTTAGAATTTTTGCTGATTTTGTTTTCAGCTGTTTCCGTTTGGTCGAGCTCTACCATTTGATTAAAGTTTTTTCTAAATGACCTCTATATTAATTATGTTGACTTTATATGATTTAAATACAAATTCTAAATGTTTGATAGTTTAAATCATACTTGATTTTAAATACAAATTCTAGTTGTTTGATAGTTTAAAATCGTTTATTGAGCTTAAGGTCAAAGTTAGAACAATTAATTGTTCTAACGAATTTTTCCAAAGAAACAACAACAACAACAAAGTTTTTTCAATATGAAAAGGAAAAAATCACTAGCTGATCTGATTGCAATTTCTACTCTGCTAAAAGCGTCATCAGAAATCTTTGTGATACCCGTGCAAGCGGGTATTCAAACATTTAGAATTTGTATTTAAATCATATAAAGTCAACATATTTAAAAAAATTTTATATATATGCTTTCTGATGCTTTGTTCTTCAAAACAATAATTTTTTTTACTTTTATTTAATTTCTCTAATTCAATATCTTTAATTAATAATTTTTTTTTTCGTAGTGAGAATTTCGTTTCTCTTAAGTTTCCATTATTTATTTATTTTATTCTTTTAATCTATATATTTACTGCTTCAATTTTCATTTTCTTTGTAAAGTCTTATTTTTTTTATAATTGTAAAATAATATTTTCCTTTATGTAAAAATAATATGTTTTTTTTCTTTATTTTTCCCTTTACTTTCTGTATCATATTATTTATTATGTTTTACTACGTCTTCATTTGAAGTTATCAAATTTCTTTATTTTCAATTATTTTTTTTTTATTTCAATCAAATTTTTTCATATTTTTTATATTTCAATCCGAAACAAAACTTACAGAATTAAAATAAAGTGGCACTATTTTGGGATCTACAAGTAGAATGTGTTGTACTAGAATTTAATCCTTGCGAGGGATTTCTGTAACAACGTCTTTCACTTTGAAGATGCCAACACATTTGCCTTTTACTTCAGATTTTCTCCGCTTCTGATTTTTTTTTTCTGCTTTACCTTGACTCTCTAATTGTTCCATTTAAATGACTTTTATATAACCTTTTCTTGACTATTTCCTCAGTTAGTAGTTTTCTCTACTCCATTTATTTCTTATTGCCGTATTATGGCCACAAATATGCTTTCACATTCACTACTTTTTTTTAAATTATGTTTTATAGTAACCTTTTTCTTTACAACTTTACTACATTTTCTTTAATTTTACTCCTAATATGTATAATATTTATGTATACTATTTTTCTCTCTCCCGTATAATTTTTATTCTATATTTTTAGTTTTTCCCTAATAATTATTCAGCGCCATTTTTTCGTGTTACTATTATTTTATTTTTTTTTTCTTTTGGGTTTATATTTATTTTTTTTTCGTTTTGTTCCACTGTCGTTTTATCGACTTATACTAATTATTGCATACTCATGTCTTTCTGATATGCTGACACTCGTTGCTACGTTCTTTTTATTTGTTCAATCAAAATTACCACAACGCTTATTCTGCATTTTTAATGAGGTTATTTATCATTATTGCTAACTTATGTTTACTTATTGTTTAAATTCGCAATTTCTTGAACTAAAATAAAAATGATATATGTGCATTTTTGATAACTTTTCATTATGCCAAAGTTTTCTTTGTTACCACTTTTGTGAGTAGACTTAGTTCTTATTAAATTGTTCGAACGACACCACCGAAAATCTGCAGTATGTATAACCGTAAGTAGCAATTTATTTTATACCTCTTGTGTTTGTTTTTATTCTTTTTTATTATTATACTACGAATTATAATTCATAACTTGAACTAATTTTAGGTGAAGCTCAAATAGAATACAAACGGTACCGACGTGCCCTGCGCGAGGAACGAGCTGGTGAAATGGCGCCTACTTGGCCTGAGTACCCGCCATTTGGGGAGGTTGGTCGCCCGATTAACGCCATTCGTGTGTTCCATGAGGACCCACCTGGTAATAAAATTGTCCCCTAGTTCCAACTTATATACTAATATGTTTATTTTATCTTCTTTTCCTTTTATCTTTTTCGATTTCTTAAAGCGCCCTATGATCCTCAAGCTTTGGCCGAGTTGTTTGAGTCCTCTTCTGACCTGAGTGACGATGGCTACAGTTCTGAAATAAAAAATCCGTACTCTGCTGAGTCTCATCTCTTCTTCCTCGCAAGGCATCGGGCAGCTGACCTTGTCGCTATAGAGGAGCAACAAGGTCGCATGAACCACAGCACAGCATTGTGGGAGAGGGACCCACTCATTTATCTGGACGAATACTACTCTCGTCTAGTGGACTGTTGTTGGGATGACCAAGTTGGTTCCCGACTACAGAGTCTCCTCTCTTCCTATAGGTCAATCCGAAGTGTTGACCTACTGGTTCAATGTTGTGCTGAGGTTCTTCGACTCGAGCATGTGGGAGTACAGAAGCCCCCAGACTTCCCCATTTCTGCCTCGCTGCGGTCCTTAGGAGAATCAAATGGATAAATAATAATCGAATTTTGTAATTTAAACCTTCTTTACTATTTTTAAAAGATTTTTCTTTATATTCTGTACCTTTATTAAAAGATTTTAAATTTATATAAAACTAATATTCGTTTTCCTAAATAAAAAATAAAGCTATGTAGATAAAAAAAAAATTTTTTTTGTATTTCTTAATTTCTCAACATATATTTTTTATGATTCTTCTTACTCTCGAAAATGTATATAATAAAAAGTTTTTATAATTTTCCTACATCTACCTAATAATCAATTATATCTTAACTATCTCTTTACTCTAATACTCACTTAATTACTCTATATTCCTTTCGTTAATATATATATATATTAGGGCGGGTCGATTTGTAGGGAGTGAAAAAATTCACCAATTTCCCTATGATTTCCGTATTCTATGGGTTATTCCATGAAAATTTGCCTAAGGAACCATACCACTATCGTTAAAATCGAGTCCCCTACTTTTTGTTGGTAAAAAGTTCAAAAGTTACGGGCATTTTTGTCCAAATTTTGGACCATTTTTCCATTTTTTTCATGATTTTGTCCAAGAATATTACTTTCATGGCCATTTTTTTGGCTCAATCCATTATTTAATTCAATTTACAATTCAAAACGAAGAGTTTAAGCCCAAATTTATCGAATTCGGTTGATTAATTCATGCGATATTGCTTAAACAAAATAACACATAAAACCAACTTTTTGATTTTTTTTCCCCTTTTTATTTTTTTCCCTTTTTATTTTTTTTCTACAAAAATTCAAATTAAGAGATAATAAAGTATCTATCAACCTATTATCAAAAAAATATTCAATTTGAGTGTAGTAAAAGACAAAATGTGAAAAAAACATTATTTTTTCTGAAAGTCTTGTTTGCTTTCAAGTCTTGGTGTTTTCGTACGGCTCTCTAATGTCGTCGCCATAGCGCCTTCTACATTCTTTCCTGCAACTCGTTTAGCAGTGGCAGCCAGCAATTGGACATGTCTTTTCGTTCCTTGAATGTGTAAAGGAATTTGTGGATCATCGAACGGTGGCACTTCGTAATTTAAATATCCCTCCAAATGTTCATACGAATAACTTTGCTTAAACGATGGTTCGAATAAAATGGTATCGTCATTTAAATCAATCATATTTGTATATTCCGTACAATTAAAGTTTATAAGAGATTTTTTATAAACTCTAAGTTCCGTTGGGTCGACAATATCTCTTCGGTAATGTAAAATCTTCTTTATAGCAATGTTTCGTTTTTCCATTCTATCATCAAACAACATAGATAGCAAGATATTTTCTGAGTGTGCAAAATATGGATTATCTTGAATTACTGTATTTACAACTCCAAGTAAATTCGGTGGTAAAAATCGTGTCCAAGTAATAAATTTAAAAAGTAATGTACTACCGTATGCGGCAGAGCTATAATACTTAACATTGAAATACATTGACGTGTATACTTTTATTATATAGTTAGCCAGAATTTTTAAATTTTCAGTTGGATTATTAGTTGTCACATACAACCGTAATAATCTATTGGCTTTGGTCAGCCAACGAGAATGTGCAATTGGCCTTGGTTTTATGTGAGACAAATCCGCAGGAACCACACCATTAGAAATTGAATTGGCCATTAACATCAAGTACCTCGAATCGGTAGATAATTCTTCTGGATTTAAATCACCAGGAGGCATATTTTCCAAAGCGATTTCCTCAAAATCGGTTACCACCTGAAAATAAAACATAAAAGCTAAAAAATAGAATGAAAAATGGTAAAGAATCAGCTATAAAAATTACATACCGGAAGATTTTCACAATCAGCAATTTTTGAGCTCAACTTTCCGGTAGTTGATCATGGTCCAGTGGTGGTTGATTTGTCTAAAGTGTCAAACAAATGTCTAAACGGAAGCTCGTTAAAGTGCAGAAGACACACAAACTAGTGCAGTGGTTTCTTTAACTGTTTTTCGAATAGTCGCAAAATTCCACCGTGTATGCCAGTATTTGTTGGTTCACCATCAGCGCATATGGCAATTAATGAATCGAGAGACAATTGTTTTTCTTGGAAGAATTCGATCAATTTGTTGACTTTGCTTGCCGCAGTTTCACTTTCTAGTTTTGTGTAGCCTATCAATTGAGATTTTGGTTCCCTCAAAACAACTAGATGAGGTTCTATAACCATCCTTGGATGCAACTTCTCATCAATTTTTTGTACAGTTAGAGCATCATTTTTCCTGCCGTCGAATGAAAATGATATCAAATTCGAGCCATCATACCGCTTACGAAGTGCGTCTTGTCTCCATTTTTCTCTTACTCTACGAAGTTTACTTTTATCCATGATGACAAGATTGTCATGAGCATCTTTTACGCCCAGGTCTTCCATCAGAGCTGTTGCCAATGCTGATCCCATTCTGTCATGCACACCAAATCTGTCACACATCATTGCATAGTTTTTAGTATTGTATCTGGGAGTGTATGTTTGTGGTGGTAGAACTAAATCTGAACCTCCTCTCACATCAACTTCCATTTCGTCATAATGTGGTTCGTATGTAGGATCGTTGCTCACTGGGATTGTTGGTATAGTCGTTGGTATCGTCTCTTCACTTCCACTATCGTGTTCCGGTATCGTTTGTATTCTGTCATTATATTGATCGCGCATGAAATCTTTTAAGTTTTCTGGGATAGATCCACATGAGCAGTCGTTTTCTTTCAAGTTGCATTTACATTTTCCAATGTTGAATAATTGGTTTGTTGATTCTACGAATTTTTTAATTCTGTTGCGCGTTTTACTCGTTGTTTATCTGCATTACTATATGCGTCAAGCAAATTATTCAATTTTCTAATGATGCTACCTTTGAGTATAAGTTCAATATTAAGTTGATTCCAAATTTCTAACAATCTGTCTGCTACTTGGGGAGTAAATGTTTTATAGGAAAACATTTTGCTTTGGGCTTTTGAACGTTCGGCCAAGAAAAAATAGTACTTCAATATATCTCGTTTAGTTGACAGATTAATATCAGGTAATTCACAGGCCACGCCAAAAGAAAAAACATCATGAGAGACCAAATGTTGCAAACTACTGCGTTGGGTATCTGTTGGATTTTGCGATGAACCAGGCTCTGAATCCATTTTTTAAACCGTCACTAAAAGAATTAAATATGTTTTTCATAGAATAATAATATAACTATTAACTATAATAGTTAGCAATGTTTTTACACTTACCTTTAAATCTTTTCTAAATTTCATAATAGTTTGATTATTTTTTAGTTATTTCAAGTAACACTTCACTGAAATGACGCTCAAACAAGACTAGCATACACTGGAATATTATAAACAAACAAAAATAAAGAAGTCTATAAAGAAACTAAAAACAAAAAGAAATAAACAAACATAACACAGGGTGTGCACCCAGTGAAAAAATATGCCAATAATGTAAAGCGCAAATCAGTCCAGTCGTAACGTAAGGTTCGTAAGCTTCGTAAGTCAAAAAAATTGAGCCAAAAAAATGGCCATGAAAGTAATATTCTTGGACAAAATCATGAAAAAATGGAAAAATGCTCCAAAATTTGGACAAAAATGCCCGTAACTTTTGAACCGTTGGAGATTTTTTTTTGTAAATTGATCAAAATGAGCTCACCTTTCCAACGCGCCTACTGGCGATTAAACCCGATCGATAGTTTTTGAGTTATAGATGTGAACGTGTAGGTAATATTTCATACGAACGTCAATTTGGGAAAAAAACCAACAACAAAAAGTAGGGGACTCGATTTAAACGATAGAGGTATGGTTCCTTTGGCAAATTTTCATGGAATAACCCATAGAATACGGAAATCATAGGGAAATTGTCGAAAAATAAATCGACCCGCCCTAATATATATATATATATATAAAAAATCATTATTTCTTCTTAACCTTTAATTTTCGTGAAATAATTTAAGCAGGATGTTATGCAGCCTCTTATTTCTCCCTTTTACTAAAATTTCAGTTGTAACTGGGCTCCTAATAGCCACCACATCAAATGTTCCAGTCCAAATTGGAGAAAACTTATTCCTCCTGACCTGATTTTTTAGGAGCACCCTGTCCCCTATCTTAAATTCTACTGCGTTTGTCTTACTATCATAATACTTCTTTGATAATTTTTTCACCTGATCCTGATTTCTACGCACTAACTCGTGAGCTCTCTGTATTTGATATTTCATCACCTTTGAATGATCTTCTGAGTTATATACAGGGCCACATTTTCTTTTCAAATTTGTAGGCATTTCTGTATCAAACCCATACAATGTTTTAAATGGCGTTTCTTTTGTTGATAAATGAGGTGTATTATTATGCACGTGCATTGCCGATGACAACCACTTATCCCAATTAGATCCATCTTCCTTCACAAAACTCCTTAAATATTCTGCCAAAGGTCTATGATTCCGTTCTAACGAGCCATTCGCCTGTGGGTGGTAGGGTGTTATATGCAATTTCTTTATCCCCAGCATTTTGCAAACGTCTGAAAATAATTTAGACACAAAATTCGATCCTTTGACTGTTACTAGCACTTTGGGTGTGTTGTGTCTCGTAATTATTTAATCAAAAAATGCTTTCGCTACGGTGCTGGTCTCCGCGTCTGGCATTGGTACGCATGCCATATACTTAGAAAAATCGTCCTGAAACGTTAATATATACTTATTACCTGAAACTGTTTCTGGTAATATTCCTACCATGTCCATGAATACCTTTTCAAAAGGTCGCTTTGGTGTATCTGTTAGCACCATCGGCATTTTAGTCAGCCGTGAACTCTTGTTTACCTGACATTTCTTGCAATTTTTCACATATTCCTTTATCTGTTTTTTCATCCCACTCCACCTTAATTCCTGCCTGATTCTCAAATACGTTTTAAGGGACCCTTGATGCCCCCCAAGCCTGGAATCGTGAAAATCCTTTATTGCAATCTGTATCTCCCTCGGATCTGTCAGCACTCTTGCAACTGGTTTTTCGGGTGGTCCTACGATTTCCTCCTCGTCAATAATCCCTTCCTCCTCCTGTGCTGACTCCTCCTCCTTGTCCTCTTCCCTAATCTTAGATCGTGTCTTAACCATATTCACGTCAACCTTTGTATTTTCTTTGTGCAAATTTTTTACCGCCACATCTTCGCTCACATGTGGTACTCTACTTAGAGCGTCAGCATTAAGATTCTTCTTTCCCGGCTTATAAATTATCTCAAAGTTATATTCTGATAACTTATGCCTGAATCTCGCTAATCTGGATGTTTGATCTTTTAAGTTCGCTATTCCCCTTAATGGCTGATGGTCGGTGTATACTTTAAAATGTCTACCCAATAAATATGCTCTAAAAATTTTTTCCGCCCACACTATGGCTAAAAATTCCTTCTTTATAGTCGAATACCTCCTCTCTGCGTCATTTAGAGCTCTACTCGCAAATGAAATTGGTCTGTCTTTGCCTACCTCTCCTTGAGAGAAAACTGCTCCTAGCGCTTCGTTACTAGCGTCTGTCGTTAATATAAATGGCCTAGTAAAATCCGGATATGCTAAAACTGGAGGTGATATAACTGCCTCTTTTAATTCATTAAATGCTTTCTGACAGCTGTCCGTCCATTTAAACTTTTCATCTTTTCTAAGTAATTTGTTTATTGGCAATATTATTTTCGCTGTGCCTGAAATAAACTTCCTGTAATAGTTAATTAATCCCAAAAATGCTTGTACCTCTTTTCTGTTTCTGGGTACTGGAATTCTTTTTACGCATTTTACCTTCCCTGGATCAGGTAAAGCTCCTAGTTCTGAACACTTATGTCCTAAATATACTACTTCCCTGCGCAAAAACTGACATTTTTCTGTATTCAATTTCAATGTGTTTTCCCTTAATACGTTGAAAACCTTTGTCAACCTCTCCTCATGCTCCCCTAAATTCCTTCCGTAAACTACTATGTCATCGAAATACACAAAGCAGTCCAAACCCTGTAATCCTGTTAAAATATGATTCATAATTCTCTGAAACGTTGCCGGGGCACCTGTCAGACCAAACGGCATTCTATTAAATTCGTAATGCCCCATTCCTGTACTGAACGCTGTCTTCTCCTTATCTCCTTCATTTATTAAAACCTGATGGTACCCACTTGCGAGATCTAATGTCGAAAAATACCTGCTATTACCCAGTTGGTCCAATATTTCATCTATTCGTGGAAGTAGGAACACCTGCTTTATTGTAGCCTCATTGACTTTCTTAAAGTCTACTACTAGCCTCCATTTCTTTTGCCCGTCTTTACTACTTTTCTTCGGTACTAGCAGCAAAGGAGAATTCCAAGGCGATTTGCTTGGTGAAATTATTCTGTCGTCTAACAGCTTGTTTACTTGTTTATTTATTTCCTCCCTATGGCTCTGAGGCAACCTGTACTGCTTCTGATTAATAGGTGACTGATCTGCTTTAGTCGGTATTTCGTGCTGTAAAACTGGTGTGAAGGACAATTCATCACCCTCTAACAAAAATATATCATGAAATGATATGCACAATTTCTCTATCGATGATCTCTCCTCTTTATTCAAACTTTTTCCTATATCAATAGATTTCAATAATGTATCTATCCTTTTTCTTATATCTGTTGTTTGGTATGTATTAATTTTTCCACTACTCGGTTCCTTGTATTTATTAAAATTTGAAAATTTTGGCTCAAAATCGGGTTTTAAATTATATTCCTTTTCTGTCGCTTTTAAGATTGAAACAAGGTCTCTGTTATTCTTCACTTCTACCAAAGTATCCCCCAAATATATTCCCGTCTCTATTTCCTGTTTGTGTATGATTATCTCCGGTATTTTGGTTTTTACTTGCATGGACACTAATGTTACTGCCCTTGCCTTAACTGTTCTATTTTTATTGTAACATATGTTACCCCACTCGTATGCTGTTTTCAGTGGTAAAATAATGCGCTTCCCGTAATCTTTATCAACGAATACCAATTTCTTATCCAAAGAATCTATTATTGACCGATTCCATAAATTATCCTTTCCTAGAATACCATTTGCTGGAATCCCTTGTTCGGTTTCCACTACCTGTAACGTGAAACACAGTCTGTCCATTAATAAGTGTTTCACTTCAATTGAACCTAAAGTACGTACATATCCCCCAAATGCGCCACTTAATTCTCTCGTGTCCTTTTTGTTTACGTTTTCGAACGACTTCAGTGACTTTTTCTTAATCAAACTAGTATCCGCCCCAGAATCCACCAGTAAAATGAGTTTTCCGTCTTTTGCTTCCTTACAAGGAACTTGTACGAACACATCATTTACCCCAGTCTTCTCGGGACACGTAGCCTTTCTACCTAAAGTCCAGTTTGAATGACGACCGTTCGTCCTAAGCCGACTCAACGATAATTCAGTTAGGCCCCAAAGCTCGTAGTATAATTTTTTTCAACCCTTTTTTAAATGTTGACAATTTCGATTTTGCTCTGTGTACTGACTTACTTATTAACGAATTACCATTACCTACACTTAAGCCATTGGCAACCTCCAATACCCACACCGTTACCATGCAGAGGCCCATTATTAATAATTGAATACATGGACTAACCAACCTCTTGCAGGCGCTTCCCAATTCATTCCCCAGGTCCTTTATATTCTTCACACTTACTTGTTTTTGTATACCTTGGGCCCTAAATCCTTCTACCTTTTCCGTTATATCCTCTACTTGCACCTGAAGGTTTTCTTGTTCCATATCCTCCCTGTTACTCTTCGATAATTCGGTGCTTGCAACTACGCCATTTCTTGACCTCTGATGGATATTCATCTCATTCCTCGTCTCTGTTGATGACAACCTATCAAATGCCTTTCCTGACGCTCGCTTATACTTGCTCTTTGTCTCAATATTATCTTTTCTTCCCGATGGTAATGACAACTGCTCTACCCTTTGGTTAGACCTATGATAGATATTCACCCCGTCTCTCCTTGACGGTAATGACAAATTATTCATAGTCCCCTGGTGTGTGAGAGAGATATTCACCCCATTTTGCCTATTCTTTGTATTTGAGTTGGGATTCCAATCTATTGGCGTAGATTGGCCCGCATGGAGTTTCCCTGCCTCCTTTCCATGTTTATTCTTGCGTAACAGTCCTTTATATAATGCCCTGGCTTCTTGCACCAGTGACATGCCACCTGTTGTTGCTTGCCACCCGTATTATGGGATCCTTTGGTTCCCGTAGCATTGTCCCTAAACGGATTATTTCTTGCTTGGCCGTTGTTATATGGTCTAGTGCCATTATTCCCTTGCATATTGCCTCTTTCTACCGGGACGTAGGGTGGTGCACATTTCCACCCCTTCTCGTGCCCATACTCCTGGCACTTCTCACAATAGGGAGTGTTCTTCCTTGTGATACACTCATCCCTTGTGTGTCCTTGCCTGTTGCAGAATGAACACCTTACATTCATTCTATACTCCTTGGGCCTCTTCTCCTCTCTTTCGGACCCCTTGTTATCTGCAAACCTAACTCCTGTTGCTACATTCCTTATCCTTAAACCCTGTTCCAGCCTACTACTCAATTCCTGCACCTCATCCCTTTCTTGTATTGCGTATCTCCTGCGCATGGAGTTCCTTCCTGACTCATTCCTGTGCCTGTCATTTAGCATGTACTCTGTGTCTATCACTTTCCTCACTACGTCTGAAAAATCTTCTCCTGTCTGCGCTAATACTACCGTTCTTACTCCTAGATCATTTATCCCCCTTTTAAACGCGGTCAGTACGGATCTACTCAATTGATCGAGAAGCATCTTGTTGTCCCCTATATAATCTCTCCCCCTAGCTTCTATTGAACCTAACCTTCGTGCAAACGAACTTATTGTCTCTATGGCTCTTGTTCACATTTCGACAATTCGGTATATACTGAATCATATGTGGTGGCCCGTAAATAGTTACACTTAATTAAAATGTATATATCCTCCAATTTGCTAAATCGTCGGGACCTACATAATTCAAAAGCATCTCCATGCAACCTGAGCTTTATGCACTCTATGAAACTTGGCATATCCGCCTCCTTCATCGTCTTCGCGGCCAGGTCGCATCCCTGAATAAATCGATATACCTCTGCCGGTGACTCGGTACCCGAAAACAAGGGTACGAGATTATTCACCGTCTTGGCAATTTCGTTCACGTTCATATTTGTGTTAGTGAACCGCACGTTCTCGTGCCTCCCTGCCTGTATCCACCAGTATTTCCTTATGGTACAGAGATGTATCCGTCGCTAGCCTTAGCTCGACCTCCAAATGTCTGTTTCTTACCTGCAACTCCCTGATCCTGTCGTTTGCCTGTCCTATCGTTTCAAACTCCTCCCTGGCCTGTTGAGCAATCAATCTGTCTACCAGGTCCGTTGAAATGTCTTTTCTTTTAAAAAGAGTTCGTAACCTCTCGTTTTCTATGTCTAATTCCTCTGCTCTCTCTAGTTCCCCGACCCTTTGCTGTTCAACCTCTCTGAGCTTTGATTTTAGAGCTTCAAAATGATTCTTATATGATTCAAATTTTTCTACCTGCGCCACACTCTTGTGCTCGTGAAAATTGTCTATGAAATCGAACAGTACATCCACCTCTTCGACCTTTGTTAAATTTTTCTAAAGCGCATTTGACTGAAGCAGCGCAAAATTATCTTTGTTTGATATCACTACCTTAGCTCGTGCCCACAATTGTTCTACAAATCTTTCTAATTCTCCTATGAGCTCTAAATGCTTCCTCTCTGTTTCACTCACGTGATCCATCTACAGTTATTTACTACCTCAAGATTCTAGTTCAAGAAAAAAACTCTTTTAATTTGCCTTGCATTCATTATCATATATCCTTTTTTTTACTGCTTCAAAATCTTTTCTTGAATTACAAAAATGTTATATTTCACTCCACAATTGTTCTATGAAACTGTCAAATTCTGCTTGCGCCATGTGAAAATATCGAATTTAATAAAAGACATGCCATTTAGTTTGTTTTATTAATATATATCTTTAATTTATTAAATTTTTGACCTTTTTTATATTAGATTATTGGTAGTTAAACGAGCTATAGGTCAGATTTTTTTTCTTAATTTATTTAATATAAATTTAAATTCCAATATTTCGTTTTTCGTTGAAAAAAAATTTAATAAATTAATCTATAAGGAGAGCAAGCCAAATATATAAACAAGATGAAGATTTATAAAGAATTGAAACGAAAATACAGCAATCATACAAACACAATAATCAACAGACTTAGAAATACGAACAAAACTAAAGCCAAAACAATAGGTGCAATACAATTCCTTCAAAAGTGCAGAAAATATAGAGTGACACCAAATTTTTTGGATAACACAACCAAAAATATTAAAACAATTTTGAAATCAATAAAAACATCCCTCCAAAAACAGACAAAGCAATAACAAAAATAATACATACATTTAAAACGAAAATAATAAATCAGCTGATAAAATATAAACACCAAAATTTAACATGTAATGAAAAAGAATTAACAAGCATAAGAAATAAAATCAACGAAAGAATGAGTGCAGAAGATGCTGAGCTTCTATGGCGGAGTGAAGAACACTTATACACAAAGACTTTGAGTCAAATTAAACAAACACATCAAAACAAATTCAATAAAATTTTAGAGAAACAAAAAAGAAAACTCAATATCAACGAAAACGAAACGGAGTGGTTTATCAACACAACAAATACAGACATACCAAAAGAGACTCAATGGCTTCTTTCTCTGGGACCAAAATACGCTCTTCCCACAACGAAACAAAACTTTCCAACACTAACATGCATTGCGGAAGGTGAAGATTTCGTACAAACCAACAAAGACAAAGAATCACAAGAAACGGCGAGAGTAAAACTGACTACACTGATGGAAAACCATGTAACACGCGTACATTTGGACACAAGAGACAAGCTGATCTTAGATACAGTGGGCAAAACTAGACGATTCCTCAAAGAAAATAAAGACATTATAATTGTGAATGCAGACAAGGGAAACAAAACTGTAGCGATGAAAAAAGTGGATTACGACAAGAAAATTATAATTTTATTAAGAGACATTGCAACATACAAGGAAGTTAAAAGGGACCCAACAACGGCTTTGCAACAGAAAAATAACAATTTCGTCGACATTCTATTCAAAAATAATTTGATCTCGGACTATGAAAAATTAAAGATGACAACAACTACTGCAACGGCACCAAGAATATATGGACTACCAAAGCTGCACAAACCGAACATGCCATTGAGACCAATTTGCTCGTCCATCAACTCTCCAACACACGAACTCAGCAAATATTTAGTGAAAATATTGAATAAGTTAACGGTAACATCTAAGTACAACATAAAAGACGCACTGGACCTAAAGAACAAACTTAATAACATATACATTTCAGACGATGAGAGACTAATATCATTCGACGTAGTATCACTTTTCCCTAGTATCCCAGTTGATTTCGCTATAAAAACAATAGAAAGAAAATGGACAATAATAGAAAAATACACAAATATGACCAAAAAACAATTTTCTGACATTTTATTACTTTGTATAAAAGACGCTAGATATTTAAAATATGACAACAAAATTTATTTACAACTACGAGGCACGGCCATGGGATCACCTGCATCACCAATAGTAGCGGACGTAGTAATGGAAGACCTTTTAGATAAATGTTTAGACGATCTCCCAGTGAAACCAAAATTAGTTACCAAATATGTAGACGACCTTTTTGCGATAGTTAGATATGACCAAATCCAAAACACTTTAAACGCACTAAATTCATACCATAGGAGAATAAAGTTCACTTTAGAAAATGAAACTGACAATAAACTACCTTATCTTGACACATTACTTATGAGAAAAAACAATAAAATAGAAATAAATTGGTATCAAAAACCAACGGCAACAGGACGAATAATTAATTTTCACTCAAAACATCCAAAAAATATAATAATTAATACAGCTAAAAATTTTACAAACCGGGTTTTCGAAATAAGTGACAAAAAATTCCATAAGGACAATGCGATTAAAATTAAAGATAATAAAGAAAGAACAGTAAACGAAAAAGTGACGACAAACGACCCCCCTAAAACTTATAAAAGCATGACATATATTCCCGGTTTTTCAGAGAAGTTTAAAATGTCCAACATTTTTAATAAGGACCAGTTTAGAATAGCTTTTAAAACATCAAACACTTTACAAACTCTTTACACGAACACTAAATGTAAACTTGACAAGCAGGACAAATCGAATTTGATATATCAAATTCCGTGCAAAGGTGACGGATCCAATTTATGCGAAAAGGTATATGTTGGAACAACAAAAACTAAATTACGGACGAGAATAGCAGGACATAAGTCAGACTTTAAAGCACTGGACAAACCTTTAGAACAAAAAACAGCATTAGCAGCCCATTGTACGAAGTCTGGACACGCTCCTGATTTTGACAAAACAAAAGTTCTGCAACAAGAGAAAAATTATAGGAGACGATACATGCTTGAAATGCTACACATTATTAACGTCCCTAAACAATTGAGATTGAATTTTAAGACTGACACGGACAATTGCGCTCACATCTACAGACACCTAATAAATAAAGAGCAAACAAATAAACAAAACATTATAAGACAAAACTAACAATAATTAGTCATCAAAGTCCGTCGTCAAGTGTTGTTTATTTATGCTAGATGTTCTTATGTTTTTTGTCATATCGTTTCTCAAATGTTTTTTAAAAAAATCAATGTAAATTCAGTATATTTATTTAATTTTTGTAAGTTCATGTATTTTAAATATTATGTCATGTGATTATATTGTAATTTGTAATTATTGTATATATCTTTATTCTTTTTCTTTTCAGTTATTAGCTTTCACAAAAATATATATATTATTATTTATTTATTTATTTTTTTTCATATAGAATCAGAAAAACAGAAATTTTTATACATAGAGATACGAAAAATAAATAAATTTATCGTTGTGTCTGCTTCTTCCTTTCCTTAAGCTGCTCCTCCAGCTCGGCTATCTCCATCCAAACGCCACCCAGCGGTGTGGAAATCTGGATTCTCCGCGTTTACGACTGCCTTTAACGTGGCTAGCCTCTTCCTGAGCTTAACCAGCTTACCTCCACGCCGGTGTTTCGGTTTTTCCGTCGCCGGTATAGCCGTCAGCTTTTCCTCCTTATTGGCTGCTTGCCGTTGTCGGTACTCCTCCAAGGAAATTGGCTTGGGTCCAAACTTTAAGGGAACGTCCGCTGGGGTGTCTGTCTTGTTATGGGACACTTAATAAACAAAAAAATTTTCCTTTTATTATTTATATATTTTGGTGAGAGAAAGAAACTTTCTTTTTTTTTTTTTTTTTTTGAAAACTTCTGTTGAAAAAGGTAAATATCAGAAATAAGGTTCAACCGAAACTTAACCCAGTATATAAAAGTAAATAGGATCTATTACCCTCAATGTTCCCGTGAATGAAAAGCCCACCAAAAAAATTTTTTTCTTCACAAAAAATGTGAGTTTCAAAAATACCCTTGCTGTTCCTGTAACAACAAGAATGCCGTCTTGTCTATAAAATTTTCACAACGGAAAATAAAAAATGTCCATTCAAAAGAAAATTTTCATTCGTTTAAAATGTTACCAAAACTAAAAAAAATATATATCCTTATTGTTCCTGTAACATGATAAGGATCCAATCAAAAAAATTTTAGATTCCAAAAAAAAATTTTGCATTCCAAAATATCCTTGTTGTTCCTGTAACAACAAATTCCCACTGATCACTTTGAATCCCTACAAAAGAAACAATGTCCTTACTGTTCCTATAACAGAAGGATCGTAGCTATTACCTTTTTTATATCAATTTTTTTATATAAATATCCTATCAAAAAAAATTTCCATTCTTTAAAAATTTTACAAAGCTAAAAAAAAATTATCCTTATTGTAACTGTAACAATAAGGATCCTAACATCCATCTCAAAAGTGATCATATAAATAAAAAATATTGTAATATATAAAAGATGTTAAAAGAATGATTTTTTTAATTTCGACTCTAATTTTCTTTTTTGTCTTCATTAATAGATTATTAGTTCCTTTGATATAATATGCAAAGAAAAGCAACAACAAATGAAAGCCGCTGCTGAAGCAAAAACATCAGCAAAAGCACAAAAACAGCATAATCAGCAACACCAACAACAGCAACAAATGAGTAATAATGGCAATATGCGTGTACGTGCTAAGTCGCAAAGTGATAAACTGTGTTTATCACAATAGCAGCAGCATCAGCAACAACAAAATAATCATAAGTATAACAACAATGGGGCCAATTTAAACAATAACAACAATAGTGCCTGCAAGCAGCGCTTACAAAAGCAGCAATCAATGATTATTACTAGCTCCAATACCACCAATAATAATAACAACAACATTCGAGTTCTTAGTCGCTTTACGCCTTCAACTTTATCCGGTGCTGGCTTGATTGCTGTTGCCACCGCTGCTGCAGCAGGACCACCAACAAAACAAACGACAATCAATATCTATGCACCTTAACTTAACTTGAAAAATTGAAAAACTTGAAAATGACTTTTTTACTTAATTTCTTTAAACCAAAATATTGTTAAATTAAATTTAAATAACAAAGAGTGCAAACATTAGAGTCGTCTTTTTAAAATTTCAATAAAAACTCACAATAAGTTTAATTAAACACATAAGCTCAACATACTATTTTATGTCGTGGGATTTTAAAAACATACCTTGCAGCATTGTTAAACGCCACAAGGAGCTTATGCTGCGATTGGGAATCAAGCTGACTATAGACAACATTTGAAAAAGTAATATGTGGCATTATTAGTTGTACTACAAGCCTACGACGAGTTTCAAGAGGGATAGAGTTTGAAGAAGCTCGTAAATAACGCTAAGTACCGTAGATTTTACTTATAATGTAATTTATATGGTCAATACAGGCTAATCCAGAGTTAATTATGAAACCAAGGTTTTTCACTTTATTCACAACGTTCCTATTGACAAAAGTGGAATATCCACAAAGCATGAATCATTTCTTGCAATTGGTAGCACTTTAGATTTTAAAGGATGGATATAAAGTAAGTTGGTGACCACTTGTCAAGCAATGCCAGATCATAGTTTAATCTATAAGTTAAATCTTCTAAGAGACCAGTAGGTCGAGAGAGGTAAAGCTGAATGTCATCAGCATAAGCATGAACGGTTGCATATTTACAAACAGAGAAGACGTCATTTAAAAAAATAGAGAAAAATAAGGGACCAAAAATAGACCCTTGAGGCACACCGGCAGAAACAGAACAAAGAGACGAACAATTATTACCAACTTTAACCTGTTGCATTCTATTATCTAGGCAATTGGTTTAAATGCACTTTCACTAAAATAAAAAAAGTTTAAGCTTAAAACAAAGCAGATTGTGATCAACAGAGTCAAAAGCTTTGGAGAAATCTATAAGGCAAAGAAGAGTTATAAGATTCTTGCCATAGGCTATTCTAATGTCATCCATTTCATTACTATATATCTTTTCATTACTGCTGTCGAACATTTATGACCAGAGCGAAAGCCAGACTGTAATGGGGATAAAAGATTGTTGACATGTAGGTACTCAGAAATCTGATCAGACATTATTCGTTCGAAAACCTTACTAAGAGCAGGGGGTATATTAATAGGTCTGAAATCTTTGGGATCAGAGACAGAAGTAGATTTAGCCACAGGCATGACAGTCGCAATCTTCCATAATTCTGGAAAACGGAAGCAAGTAATGCAGTGATTGATAATATGAGTAAGGGGCGCTAAGATAAAGTGAATAACTAATTTGATAAATCTGATTGGCATTTCATCAATCCCCACTGAATTGGAATTAATTTTCATTATGCATTTGGCTACATAATCCTCACTAACAGATGAGAATTCAAAAGATGGCAAGGAAAAATTAGATTTCATATAATTTTAGGCATAATTTAAAATTTAATGCAAAATTAGCCAAAATTAATTCTTTTAACTATTTTTCCTGAAACTAATGGCTTCTAATTCCAAATTTCACAAATTAATGGCCGCTTTCATCTTATTTAGGAGTGATAGAGGTCCAATGTTGAAAAAAATAGAAAAAATAATTTGGACTTTCAGCTTAATATATCAAAACATGAAAATCGCGCGAATTTTATAAAAAATTTTCTCCTGCGGCCCTTTTCGCATTCATATTCAGATTACGTATGTGTATAACTACTTTCAAAAATTTAACAAAAAAGGCAATTTTAGCTAAAAATAAAATACTACTAAGATGTTAAGTGTGTAGAAGCTAATTTCAACTTTTACGAAGCAATCGCGGTGGTTTTTAATCAATTTTTTAATGAATTTTTATCTTCTAAACCATAGGAGGCAAAATTTTTCACCTTTTACATTGAGAAGACTTTAAATCATTGATAACAACCTGCATCATGTTTTTTTCCGTAGTAAAAATATAAGAAAAACTACAATTATTTATCTAAAAAACGCAACTTCGTTGAATTTAATCTCCTAAACCATAAAAGACCGACCATTACATTTAGGAGGCGATATGAAAAAAAAGAGATATGAAAAAATACAAAAAAAAAGGAGGAGTGGGCGCTAAAGTAAAATTATTCCTAATTTTATTTTGTGCGATAATTTATTCTTTGTTATGGATTGATTTTATTCCAGACACTTTATATTTTGCACTGAATTTGCACTAATATACTCGTGACAGACACTTTATTTTCGCACATTTGGACTAAGGAGGCCAAAAAACGTTTAATAAAAATAAGAAAAAATTTATTTACGCTTAGGCAGCAAACTATTTGAAAGCGGCCTTGGACTTAGGTGCTCCAAATACACGTTAAGACAAAAACAGGACTACGGATCCTATAGTAATATTATTACAAATCTACTATAAAAACACATAAGAACTTACCTTTCCTCATGGCACATTTCCGCTGCATTTTCCTCTCCATAGCCATCGTTCATCTGAATAAACAAATTAAATATTTGTAAGAAATGAACTTTTAATAATTTGAAATTCAATTAAGTTTTAAGAAAAACTATTAAATTTTTATTCAGTCAAAAAGCTTAAGAAAAATTTCAGAAACTTATTTTAAGCAGTCTCCGAATTCTTCTGAGGTGAAATCGTCTGAAACAGTTAAAAAGTAACAACTTTTCTTGAGAATTTCATGTTCAACAATCCAGAAAAATATTACGGGATAGGTGAGTTAGCATATAAAATATTACCGCTCGGGTGAGTTTCCTCGAGATTTTACTACCACAATTATACATTTTGTGATAGTATTGGCTAAAATTTGGCAGAAATCAGACATAGTGCTGTACCTCTCTAACCGAGTTTCCCATCTCTTTATCTCTGACGTAGGCTTTAAGCAACTGTGAAAAGTGTTTATAAATCCCGTTTTCGTGTTTAAGTGGTGTTTAAAGCAGAGATAACGAGATAGGAAACTTAAATTTTGTGACGTCAAAACATATGTTTTTCCATTTTTATGTACTTTGGTGAAACTCATTTATTGTGTACGTGAGTTCACCTCAGATCAGTATTGCCGCGACGATTCTTTAAAAAGTTTCCATGAAAAAGTCACAAATGTATCCACTTCAGAAAAAAAGTATCCACATATTAATGTACTGAAACCCAATTTTTTAAGCTTTAATAACAATTCCATTTATTTCATTTGAAGACTAACAAATAGCTTTGTTAAAATGTAATAGTAAGAAACAAAGCACGTACATATATAAAATAAGTAATAATATTAAGACCTTGTGCTTGAATATTTAAAATCTTTTTACGATTTATTTTTTTTTTAAGTTCAAATAATGAACAACGATATTTAAACTTTAAAGGTATATTGCAAAACTTATGAAATAATTTTTGATTATGTTCAAAATGGTGCTCAATTAGAGCCTTTCGAAGAAAGAGCTTCGGCGCTTTTGTTGATATTTACTATTCTATTAATATTAAAAATTAAAACCAAGAATATAATTAATTACTATGAATCAGCTATGGCCGGGACTAGAAAAAAAAAACGTTGAAAATTGGGAGAATGACGCGCTTTTGAAATTTAAGTTCTAAAAACAGGGTTTTTTACTGGTTATTCAGAGTAAAATATACGATTTTTCGAAATCTTGATAGCGAAAGTCACTGATGTGAATAACATATTAAAATTTCAGATGATTCAGCTGAAGAGCTTTTGTTTTCGCTACAATACATTGCCAAAAAAAGTATTTTTGAGATAAATGAGTGTAAAGAGAGTGAGTATGGATATTTCTGCTGTGCGCTCGATACCTGCTAAAACGGCTGCAGAAGCGGAGATAACGTCAGTATCCATACAAAAATTTAAAAATTTGAAAGATTAAAAAGAAAAGGAAGATAAAATTTTAGATAACCGGCGAATGCCTTAAAAAGAAACATATGTACATTTCAGTACTTCAGTTATTTATACTTTGTGTTATGTTTAAATTTTTTATAAATCATGTTTATTACATTAATTTTAAAGGTTTTTAAAATTACATTGTATTATTATATTTTAAAAATAATTGTAATCATAATATAATCCTTGAAGGAGATGTTTTTGATATATAATTGATAACGGTTACATATAATCAAAAAATAATTACGACTACTTAGAATTACAAAAATAATCAAAAATAATATAAAGTAAACCAGAAAAATTTATCCGACTACTTTCATTTCGACTCGCATCATTTCAACTGTGAGGTTGTGAAGTGCTACCAGTCATTTTTAACTGAAATCGCTAAACATGGCTTGTATCTAAACCTAGCCGCTGCAATTGAATTCAACTGAACTGCTGAATTTTATTAGTGATTATTGTGACCATAACATTAATTATTTAATATTTTATGTTTTTAGTGATTGCGTATATTTATAATTCTATATGTAAACGTAAAATCTGCATTTGATGTAATTTATCAAAATGTATGCATTTATTTATCTATATTTCCCATTTCCACTCTGACCTATTGTATATATGAAAGTAACACGTCATTGTATATAGTATTTTTAGTGCTTGTATATGTCTCGCCGTATACAAGCTAACGTTGTCTCTTTCACTAATATGTTTTTAGGACAATCGTCAAAAGCAAATGTTAAAATACTCCTTTAGCAGGAGTAAATTATTCTGTAATAATATTGTAGCCAAGTGGCTTTCGATTATTAATTTAGCTAATAGTGTAACAGACCAGGCAGGCCATACATTACAGCATTAGCGGCTGTAAGAAATAAGAAACTGTTTATATCTATATATTTTGTAATGTCGATTAATTAAAGACTCAATAAGGTACTACTACTACTTTGATTCTGTTTGATTATATAAGAATTTTATTTTAAAGTACGAGATATTTTGTAAAATTTTATTCATGAATAAACATATATGTATGTATACAATTATTAAAAAAGATTTTCAAAAAACAAGAAATTAACAGAGCAAATGTTGTAATGCATTTTTTTCGTTTTTTTTTACAATCTTTGTTTAATAATTAAACATATCTTTGTTTGTTTATCAAAATAATTTAACATTTTTAGTATTTTAGACTGAAATTTTTTAAATAATCAAAAATAATTAAACATAATTTCTAAAAGTAGTCGAATTATTTTTCTTGATTTCTTTCAATTAGTTTTGATAATTTTCGTCATCTGAAGTAATCGTAATTATTTTGTGATTGTTATTATTATATTACGATTACAAACATAAAAGAATTATACTTAATCACTTATTTCACATTTTTAAAAAAATAATCGAATTGCTAATGAATACGATTAGCAGTAATTATTTAACAGCTATGATACAAAATAATATAAAAATACATAAAAAAGTTATTTAATAGCTTATTCAGTTTAATGTTATATAAATAAAATGGGTTGCTATTGCCCTTTATTTACATTAAATTTAAAAATTATTCGTTTTAAGTATTTTGCAAAACAATATACTTTTACCTATTCCCAAAAAAAATCTACTAGTCTTATCGTTTATAGTAAGCTTTAAATTAGAAAAAATTCATTCAGTAGCAGCTGTGCTATGAGGCAGACTTAATATATTTATCACAAAATTGTAAAGTTTCGTTGTAAAGAGGTTGCGCTAATGCATTTTTTGATAAAAAAGTACTGTCCAAAAATGTCTCAATATCATAATTTTCTTAACGTTTTTGTCGAATGTAAAGAAATGCCTACTTTTTTTATATTCTTGCAAATAAAACATATATGAGGCTTAAAAAAGTATCCATACATTTTTACTAACGGCAGCACTGCTTGGACTTATTCCTATAGTGTAATTATTCTAAGATAATTTCACCATGATGTTTCAGGGATGTTTTCCATTGCTTTTCCGAAGTCTTTTGTGGTATACATTTTGTTGCCCATTTTGTTTCAATAATATGCAGTTTTACAGTTATCGGACCTCAAACGTAACTAGTGAAATTCTTAAATCTACCATAAACCAGGGTTGTTTTCCGTTGATTTTACAAACACATATAAATGTTTTGTGCTTGTATTGGAGCCAATTTAACGTAAAATCGAGCATAGTGCTATCCCTCTCCAACGGAGTTTCCCATCTCTTTATCTCTGGTTTAAAGCTAAACACACACTGAAATGTGTTCATAAATAACACTGTAAGTGTTTAACATAAACATTAAGAAATATCAATTTTGTAATAAAATTTTAATCCATTTGGTTTCTTCAGCATCAAATTAGCTGTCTTCAAAATTTGGCAGATAACAGGACAATAAAGCGCAACTGCTGTGTTGTATAGTAAGTGTATTCTACCCTCCTAAGTAAAAAGTCATATCTCAATTTGAGTAGTTTTGAGATATTTAGCTTTTACGTTTTTTATCTTTCTAAGAAACACACTAGAAGTGACCACTTTACTTAAATTTTTCAGACATTTGGAGTTGAAAATGGGTAATATTAGCTTAACACAAAAATCAGAAACTCATTCACGGTTCAGAATCTGCCTTTTTCTACATTTTGGAATTTTGGCGTTCGTGACTTAGGAGTTCTTAGGACGGCAGTATTGAAGACACAGCATTGCTGACAGACAACAGTAGAATGTATTCAGTTGTATTGTTGTCTGCCGTAATAGCAATTTACACATTGAAGAGAGAAATTACTGTTGTATTGTGAACCGTAATAGGGCTTATTGTATTACTTAGCAAGCTTGAAGCGCAAACTTGTAAATCTTTTTGAATAATACTTATAGTCCTAAATTAACTTATTAAAAACAACATTGTAAATCTAATTATGTTAAAAACATGCTGTAAAAGTGATGCTTTCTCAAAGTGATGCATAACTCAATTTATGACGTCAATGCAAAGCATGATTCAAGAGTTGATCAAATCTCAAAATCAACTTTTACAAGTTCTTGCTTGGAACACTAATGGCATCAGCGAAAATAAACTTGAAATTAAAAGTTTTCTAACTTCCAGTGATATTGATATCATGCTAATATCCGAAACTCACTTAACAAATAAGAATACTTTCTTAATCGAAGGATTTAATTTCTATAAAACAAATCTCCCTGAACAGGAATACTTATAAGAAATCGATTAAAACACTATCCTTTAGAGGAGTTTACTAAAGACTAATAACAAGCAACATCTATACCTCTGCAAAGCATGTCCGAAAATATCACTCTGAGCGTAGTTTATTTCCCCCCAAAGTATCGTGTGTCAAACTTGCAATTTATTGAGTTTTTTAGTACCCTTGGGAAAAAATTCATAGCCGCAGGTGACTACCCAAGTAACATTGTTGGAGCAACTAGGTGCGAGTGAGCTCTAAAAGTGTTTTATTGGTGTATATTATGCAGTTAAAGCTTTACCGCATTTTTCTTTACTGCTAGTTGCTTTTAATTTTAAAGAAAATGTTCGATATATAATTTTTTACCATTTTGAGCTCTAATACTTTGTACAGTTCTGTAAAGGATTTTATAAAATCTGCGAAAGAGCAGAATTCGAAAACTTACTACTTTTTCTGTGAAGGCTCTTTTAAAGTAATAAGCATAACAATAGAGCTGTTTTGAAACCCGTAGATTCAGTATAATGTTAGCTTTAAAATGTATTATTGTATCGCATTTTTAAAGCAAATATATGTAAAATACTAAAAATTTTTTGGGAATAACAAGTGAAAAAAAATCTTATACAGAGCTTCTTTTAAAAAAATGGCGATCTTATTCAAAATAGAAAATCTTGGGAGTTAAACAAAGCTTAACATAAAAGTTTACAATATTATTTTAAACAAAATTTTTGATTTCTATGATATTTATATATAGGAATAAAGTATTTAAATAATTTTTAGTTGATTTTAAAGAATGTTAAAAATTTTCTAACTATTTTTTTATAATAAACACTTCTTAATTTTAAGTATTTTTTAAGCTCGTTGTAATTTCTTGAAGTACTACAGTCACGTTTCCGATAAATTCAAAAGCGCACCGGTATTCGCAGCATGTAACAAATACACGAACATATTTTTAGTCTGATATAATAATCACTTTATTATTTCTTTAATTTATTTGTCATTCTAATCATCACAAACACTTATCAAATATTATATATATATTAAGTTTATTTTTAGCACATACATACTTAAACGAAGAAAAAAAAGAGCTTTGCAAGAATTGGTATATAAGATGACACTATAAGCTCTGTAAGAATTAATGTATGGCTAAAATTTTTACTTGGGTACAATGCAAAACATACATTTTGGGTTCTCAATTACCAAACTCCAAAGGAAAATAACTTTTTTCTGTCTTAATAAATAGAAAAAATAATTTAGATTTTATATCTTCAGGTCAGCTAACTTACTGGCCTTCTGGCCCACAAAAGAAACCTGTAGGCTGATTCCAGGATTTGCTATCGCTAAAACTCTATCTTATGTTATCCAAAATTAAAGCGATTCTGCTAAAATGCGATTCTGAGCTACACATCGTTTAGCTAAAAACTTAGTTTTTTTATCCGCCATAGAAGCGCACAAGTCTTTCCATGAGAACTCTGTCATATTTTCTATTAGTGTGTGCAATCATTGAGGTGAAAGCAAAAATAATAAAATTTGGACGAATCGTTGTTAGAACTTATTTTAATCATAATTATTTAAATTTGAATTATAAGGCAAATTATGTCTTACATACCGTTGGCAAAGTCCCTATGCTCCTCTAAATTTTGGACTAAAAAATATTGTTCTTTTGTTACGCGTTTTCTGTTTCTATTGGCGTCCATTTCCTTAAAAACATTTTTGAAAAATTAAATTAGCGATCGAGATTTAGCGATAACAAATCCTGGAATCCACCTACTGATCCCATGGATTTTGCAATATGTAAGAACATTGATCGACAAATAATTACAGTGGAAACTAGCTTTGATTTACCTTCTGATCACTCCCGGTGATATTAAATCTGCATAGCCAAGTTCAATCAATGGCAAAATCATGCAACCTATACAACCTATACATTAGTAGTCATTTAGAGCTCAAACCCTTGCCAAAAAGTGGAGATGAAATTGACTCAGCTATTGATAGCTTTAGCAACACACTAATCTCAGGGGCTGAATATGCAACTCCTGTAAATAAAGCAACTCAAACACAGCGTCAAGAAGGACCTCAATAGAAATGGAAGAACTTCTTAGAGAAAAACGAACTCTAAGAAAAGAATGCCAGCAAAGAAGATCGCATCAAGCTATGCAAAAACTCCTTTCAGCTTTCAGGCGACTAAAAGAATTACTAAATACTGAGTTAGATCAAAATTTAAAGCTATATACACAAAAGTTAACTCCAACAGAAGCAACCAATTATTTCTTATGGAAGGCAAATAAAAACATGAAAATTCCAAAAGAATGTGAAGCGCCCTAATAGTTTTCACTCAATATTTTTATTATAAAAAACCCGAGCTGAGAATAAAAGAGAATTAGTCTTAAAACTTACTTCAACTTCGTTTTAATTCAAGACAGCCTTGTGGCTGAAACTTAAATACTGCCTTGAGGCAGCATATGAAAAGAAAGCCTTGCGGCTGAAGATTAAAAGGACTTGTGGCCAACCTCTTTTCCGATATTAGGAGGTAGATTATTAGAACACAATCGCGTCGGAAGCTAATTTCATCTGGGGGGGCAGTACAAATGGGGGGGCAGTACAAATGGTGGTGCAAAAAAAGTTCACCAAAATTTCTTCAAAGAAACATGAATGTGAATAAACAAATTTTTTATTTTAGTTTAAAATAAAAAAAATATAAAAATATATAAAAAATATTAAAATTTCATTATTTTTAAAAGTTCTTCCAATTTCAATATTAGAGATCATTCTCTAAAGGATCTTTCATATGGTAATATGAAAATATAAGAAATAATGGTTGCTTTTATAAAGCATGACTAGGTATATCTTTACATGGTTTAAATGCAATTAGGTACAAGAAGTTATATCAATTTAAATTATTCCAAAATGTTTCCTTCTGTCCTTGCGAGAAACAAACTCTTTCACCAATTCCATCGAATTCAATTCTTTGGTTTTATCTTTGTGAATGTCTATAAGTGCCGCATGAGTGAGTCGTTTCTGTGTCACAGTTACTCCAAGATACGTTTTAAGTCGTCTTAGTGCACTAAAAGAACGCTCAGATGAAGCTGCTGATGCAGGCACAGTCAAAAGCAAAGCAATAAGTTTTTCAACTTCATTTAATAGTTTTTTTACAGTATCTGAATTTTCTGCAAATTGGGATACAATGCCACTACAATTTCAAGGTGTTTGGCCAGGCAATTGCTTCAGCAATTTAAGTTGCGCGTGGAGGTTGCTCACATCAAAGTCATCTGCATAAAGATCTAGTTTTGTTTTTAGATTTTGTTCAGAAGACACTTTTCCCTTGAAGGCTTCGATTACAATATTTTCCAACGATTCTAGAGTGTCAAGATCTGTTTAAATATACAATAAGATTTACAAAGTGCCAGTTTACACTAGCTTCACTCAACCGACTCACCGAATGTTAAATCAAAGTGAGTCGGTTGAGTGAAGCTGGTGTAAACATGCAAAATTAAAAAAAAGTAAAATATCAACCTGTTTAATCAAATCTAGCCGTTATCTCATTTGAGAGAAGATCTAAAATTTCAAAATAATCTTTTCGTAGACTATCATATAATGGCAACTGTACTGAAGGAACCGGATTTGATGTTTGTTCAAAGCGTCGAGGTGGATTTTCATCAGCTAATTCACAGTAGGAGCTTTCGCATGGTCCAAAACATTGGACCAACATGTCAGATTGTACAACATGTAGTACCATGCGTAAGCTAAAACGATAGTTGAAATTTTTGGTTTTTTTCTGCCGATTGTACAATATTGTACAACTGTTAGGATAGCTTGGTTGCTATTGAAGTCCAAAAAACATAATATTTAATTTTAGTTTTAATTTTATTTATTTCGGTTAGATCGCGAGTGACCAAACATTTTCAATACAGTTACACTCCTTGACTGGCTTCTTATGCAAGTCTTAATCTAAAAAGAAACTTACGAAGAAGGGTGTACGTGACAAAAGTAGAAAGTCAAGTATCGATGCAATTCGACATTAATACTTGAGTTCAATGACTAAACGCGAAACTATGAGAATAAACGAAATATGACCCGGTCATTAACTTTAATAATTTATTGTGGAATTTGGAGTTCAATAAATTCCGAAATATGACGCGGTCAGTAACTTTAATAAGTTATTGTGGAATTTGGAGTTGAATAAATTCCGCGCTATTTGATACTGCACTTACACTTAGGGTGATAAGTGCAATATGAGTTTATATGTAGTATGAACGAAGTATGTATTGATTTGCATTGTCACGCTACACCTCCCCTCTTTTGGAAAAAAAAAAATTAGTTTGAAGATTTTTTTTTTTATATATTAATTTTAAGTGACAAATTATGTTATTTATATTTTGAAAAATGTTGAATAAAGAAATTATGTACAAATATTAATATTTACTTAATAAAATTCTTATTTAATGTTTTTGAATACAGGATATACATTTTTTTTTGTTTTATTAATACTACAGTAAAATGAACTAATGTAGGTAAAGTTGGGATTATTAAAAATACAGTAATGTTGGTAAATTTGATATTATTAAAAATACAGTAATGTTGGTAAATTTGAGATTATTAAAAATACAGTAATGTTGGTAAATTTGAGCTCAAATGTTTATAATTATTATGTAGATAGAAATTTTCATGATTATCCTAATTTTAATCTATTTTTGTGTACATTTAATGTTTTTGAACCGTTTGTAATTTTGCAATTTCCTCTGTTATCCATTTCAATCACTTGATAAGGACCCTTGAAGACGTTGTCTAGTTTGTGACTAGCATCGTCGTACAAATAGACCTTATCATTTAGTTGAATTGATTGCCCTGAACAATTTCTGTCATATAGTTCCTTTGATTTTAGCTTTGCATGATCTACAAGTTTTAAAGCGCGCTTGTGAGCTTCTTGAAGTCTAAATTTCAGCTCTTTATCATATGCTTCAAAGTTATAAATTGGTGATGTTTTCTTATTCATAAAGCTATAGGGCTGTGGTGTTTTTCCAAATACTAGCTCAAACGGAGCGTAGCCATGAACTGACGATGGTGTTGTATTGTAACAATATACAAAATACGTTAACCATTCGTCCCAATCGGCTTTATCAGGGGAAAGGTACGATCGTATGTACTCATTAAAGGTTCTATGACTCCTTTCGACCATTCCTAAAGTTTGATGGTGATAAGGAGTTGAATTAATTTGGTTTATATTTAGAAGTTTACATATCTCTGCAAATATTTGATTTTTATACTCAGTTCCTAAATCGGTGAGTATTTCTTTAACTGAGCCGTATATCAAAATACAATTGTCGACGATTGCTCTTGCTATAGTTTTGGCTGACTTGTTTGTAACTGGAATTGCTATGAGATATTTTGTAAGTTCACACATGATTGTTACTGGGTATTCATTACCCAAGATCGATATTGGTAATGGACATATTGTATCAATTTGTATTCTGTCAAAAGGCTTTTGAGGTGTTTGAGTAATTACCAATGGTTCTTTGGATTTTATGCCTGACTTGTTTAATTTGCATTTTTCGCAATTCTTCACAAATTTACGCACATCATAGGTTATATTTTTCCATGTGTAATATTTTCTAATTTTTGTTAATAGTCAGTTAATTCCGCTATGTCCACCTAGGCTTGGATCATTGTGGAATTTAATTAAAATTTCAGTTTTTTCATTTGGATCCGTTATTGTTTTAATTTCTGGCGTTGACGCAATTTTCATTTTCTTTAATAACTCGTTGCCTACTTCTTTAAAATTGTATACACTTGTATATTTAAAAAGGTCATCATTTAATGCAATTTTTATGTTGCTTAAACCTATTTTGTTGACTAATTTTTCAAGTCTAGGGAAGAATTTCTCTAGTAAAGTTTTCCCTTGAACAATTAGGTTTTTGACATATACTTCTAGAAGTTTTATTTTTCCTTTCATAATGAGTAGTTTCTGCATGCTTTCATTTAATTTAAGGCAAGGTATTTTTTTCATTTCTTTGTGAGTTATCGTTTCATATATTTGTTGTCTAATTTCATTTGTTTTCACAGGTGAAGGGTTTACATTTACGTTTTCATGGGATTTTGATCTTGTTTGCACTGCACAAATCTGTGCGTTATCTACATTAAGGCGTTTGATAAGACCAAAATCAATACGCGATAATGCATCAGCGCCACAGTTGTCTTTACCTTTTATATATTCAATATCGAAATCCAATTCTTCGAGATCAAGACGCATACGGGTGACTTTAGATGATGGGCTCTTTAAAGCAAAAAGATATGTCAAGGGTTTGTGATCACTTCTGATTAAAAATTTAGTACCATAGATGTATGGCTTGAAAAATTTTACTGCCCAATGAATGGCAGTGAGTTCCTGTTCTATTACTGATTTGTTACTTTCGCCTTTCGTGAAAGTTTTGGAGGCGAATGCAACTGGAAGTTGTAAGCCATCGTATTCCTGACTTAGGACAGCGCCACATGCTATTTTGCTGGCATCTGTGGTTATACAGAATTGTTTGTTGAAATCTGGATATTTTAAAATTTTGGGATTCATAAGGGAATTTTTCAAATAGTCAAATGATTTTTCGCAATCTTCAGTCCAGTTGAATTGTGCTTTTTTTCGTGTAAGCCTAGTCAAATGTATAGAGTAAAGAGAGAAATTGGGAATGAATCTTCTGTAATAGTTGACGAAAGCTACGAATCTTTTAATTTCGTCTGCGTTAGATGGTTTTGGGTAATTTAAAATTTTTTCAAATTTCGATTCGTCTGGCAGTATGCCCTTGTCGGTGCATTTATGCCCTAAGAAGGTCACTTCCGATGAAAAGAAAGTACATTTATCTGGATGTAGTTTAAGATTAGTTTTTCTACATATTTCGAAAATTGATTTTAAGTTACTGATCATATGTTCTTCCGAACCTCCTATTGCAATAAGATCATCCATGTATATGAACGCTTTGCTTGGACCTAGACCTGAAAATGCTATCTGCATCATGCATTGGAAGGAGTTCGGAGCTATTTTGAGTCCAAATGGTAATCTTTTAAATCTAAATGATCCATTTATACTGGAAAATGAAGTTAAGTCTCTGGATGAAGCATCTAGTTCTATTTGATGAAAGCCTGAAATAAGATCTAAACAGGAAAAATATTTAGCTCGACCTAACTGGTCTAGAATGTCATCAATACGAGGCAAAGGGTATTTATCTGATGTTAGTTTTTTGTTCAACTGACGAAAGTCAATTACTAATCTCCATTTTTTTTCTGCCGACCCCGGTAATGACTTTTTGGGAACAAGGAGTATAGGGCTATTGTATTCTGGCACTGAAGGTTCAATGATATCATCTTCAATCATTTTATTAATTTGTTTTTCTATTTCGGGTTTGTAAACTTGGGGTAATCGATAATTTTTTATATAGACGGGTGTTTCGTCTTTCAGCTTTAATTTTTGTTTGTAAAAATTGTTGCATGTAACTTTGTCTGTTTCAACTGCAAAAATGTCTGTATAATTTCTGCACAAATTTAATAATTTTTCTCTAAATATCAAAGGACAATTACCTTCAAGTTTTTGTAAAATAATTTTGTCTCTTTCATCACATTTTTTGATTGGGTCTATCTGCAATATGGTATATGATTCTAAACTTTCACCTGCAATTTTATAACCTTCTAGCAAAATATTTTGATGTGTTGTGTTTAAAATTTTGACATATGTGCATTTTTTACATGCAATTGTATTTGATACAAATATTCCTGGGGCTATTTCTTGATTTGGGATTAAGAATTCTTCCTCATTGATATTAACAGTGATATTTCTGATAACTTCTGCTCTTGCTGGTAAAGATATGGCATTTAATTTTGAAGCATCAAGGATTTGGAGAATTTCATACGAATTTGAAAAAACTGGTCTGATGACAAACAAACTTTTAGATGAATTATAATCTAAAACACAATTAAACTTTTTGATGAAATCCAATCCAATAATACCAGCACAAGGTATAGGAAAATTGTCTTCAACCACCTGTAGGTTATGCTTTAGTTTAAAATTTTTGAAAAATAACGTATTTTCAATGTATCCCAAAGTTGCTATTGTGCCTTCCCCAATACCTGTTAGCTTATAAGTAAAATCTGTATTCAATATTATATTGTTAATAAATTTTTGTTTTATTATGCTTATATCGGACCCAGTGTCTAACAAAAATGCGTTTGACGAGTCATTATTAGAACTCTCGACAATCACATAATTGCAGAACTTTAGGTTTACGTTAAGTAATGTGCATGTGTTATTTATTCCTGATAAGTCCCCAGTTGGGCTTGCTGGGGTCTGTAACCGTTTTCCGAATCAGCATCGATTGCTCTCACGTTTCTGTTACCGTTTCTATCATTGTTTTGATTCTGATTGTTATTGCGATTTTGTGGATTATTCTGGTTAAAGGATCTACGCTGCTGTTGATTATTGTTGTTATTATAACGACCACCTCTAAAGCGGTAATTATACTTGCTACTACCCCTGTTTGAATTTTGGTTACGATTATTGCGGTAGTTTGGTTTATACCGTACCATATTTACTCTGAACACATCTTCTGATTCGTTGCTTGGTTCAACAAATTTAGTAACAACATCGCTAAGATGATTGAAAGTCCCTGCCTGTAATAATAATTTAGCTTTGTCCGATTTGGCATTTTTGGTAAGTGATTTAACGGCCGTTTGTGTTGAATATTTTTTGGCTATTTCACTTGGCAGACCATCGGAAATGTATGCCATTTCGAGTAGTTTTGCCAAGGTTTCAATTTCTTGGACATACTCATTTGTTTGCTTGTTATTTTGCTTAGCATTTACTAGCTTAGCTATAACTGCTTGAGCATCTTCTGCTTTTATGGAAGATTTCAACTTTGCTATTATTTCAACTATGGTGTTTTCAGTTGTTATTAAATTTCTTGCAGTGCCTGTTAATTTACTTTTTATCAGGTTAACTGGAACGTCTTCATATGTGCTTTTTATTAAATTTACTAGATTTATTGCATCAATAAATCTTTGCAAATTTACGTATGTGCCATCAAAATCTGGCAACAATTTAGCCGCTGATGTTAAAAAGTTTGCCACAGTATCGGCCATGATTTTTGGATCCTTTATTTCTTTAACTGTTTCTGCGGAACTGTCTGAAACGAAGGAGTTTTCACTAATATTAGCCTCGATTGAAGTCATTAAATCTTTTGGGATAATAATGTCCAACTCGAGCCTTTCAAAAAGTATCTCAAGTCTGTCTTTAATTGCTGTAAAGAACTCAGACACAGACACTTTATATTGTTCTGATAGAACATGAAATATATCTTTCAATATTACAGCTACTTCATTGTGTTTATTTATGAGTTCTGTAATGTGCTTTAATTGAGTCTGTGCTGATGGGAGTTTTGTTTTATTGACACATTTATAACTTTTATCAAAGTCAAGTTTTATCTTCTTAAATTCTTCATACAAGTCTGTCCATTCAATTCTTTTATATTTCGTATGAGGCATTTATTTTATTTTATTTATTTTTATTTTTTTTTTAATTTTTTTTCGATCTTCTTATATACGTGGCGCAACGTTCCTAGGTTTATTAAAATGCGCCTTAATATAATATCTTGCACATGTTAATGTTATCATTAATATTAAGAAGAGTATAAAAAGTACATTGCCACTAATTGGCCAATTCTCATTCTCCTTTCCATTTTTTGCTACTTCATGTATTACTTGCTCATATTTCACTATTTGTTTTTCTGTATTTAATTCTTTTCCAATTTCGTAACCCGAAATTGCAATCAATATGCCGTTCAACACCTTTTTCCACCACGTCATTTTGCAGTGGTTTTTTGATACCTAGTGTTCCTTTATATTTTTTTTTCATTCACAAATTAATTTGTTGTTACTGCTGATTTTATATTCATTTACTTGACCTATATCAACGGTACGTTTGTTAGGGCCTGAAAGATTTATTGCAAAATTACTTTTATGTTTGTAGCTGCATAATAAGAATACAATTTTTTTGTTTTTTTTTTAATATCTTTCGTTTTACATTATTTTAATAATAATTTGAAATTTATTTTGTTGTTGGAAAAAAGTACACCTAATCCTGATTTTACACGGTCTTTTTTTACACGATTTTGAAATAACACGGTCGACAGAAATAAACTTATCCTGTTTTTACACGTTATTTTTAAAATAACACGACAAAACTTATCCTGTTTATCCTTGAATATGAGATTATTTTTTATTTTTAAATTGTGTTTTTATTTCCTGAAAACTTTAAAATGATTTTGTTTTTGATTTTGCTTGAATAAATGTAGAAAAAATTATAAAATGATTATAATATGTGAAATAAAATGAATATGATATACTGAAGAACAAAATATGTGTTTGTTTTACCGAGTTATTAATTTTTGTAGTCTTTTTGAGGTTGTTGAACCAATCTAATATTTTTCCATTACGGTGTGTCTTTTTTTACACGATTTTTTTTTACACGATATTTTCTGGAACGTATGTACCGTGCAAAAACAGGATTCTTCTGTTTCGCATGAAGTCAGTCTGGTTTGTATTAATTCTTTTATAATTTTTAATAATTTTTGACAGTCTAGTATATTCTTGTAATCTGGTTGTGGAGAATTTATAAATGTTTTTGATTGATCTTCTAAAATATTACATTAAGTTTGTTTTAAATTTTCTTGATGGTACTTTTGTTATACTATCTTTGTATTTATATAATTTAAACTATTTGTGTTTAGTCAGTTGGCTTTCTTCTAATTGTAACACTTAAATTTAAAATAAACTTGTATAATCTTAAAATGGAATTTGCTTACTTCATGATGTAGTAGTTAATATATTTTCTGCTAAGTCAAAGTTGAATGCTGTTGTAGTTCTGGTACAGGTGTTAATGATGATGATGACGTTTGAAGAAATTAAAGTTGGTGCTTGAATTTCCCTGTTGTAGTTACCAATATATTATTTTACTGTGTTATTTGCGCTACAAATGAATTGTAAAGCTATCATCTGCAGCAGTTGTTGTCGTCATATGCATATTGTTGCTATTATTGCTGCCACTGCTAATGTTGATGTGCAGCTCATTGTTGTTGCGTGCTAATGCTGCTGCAGTTGTATAACATTCAGCTGTTCATCGGTTAGAGTTGCAATCAACCGATCGTTTGATTTAATTTCCGTCGTTGTTACAAATTCATTGGCGTCAAATTGCCCCGCTTCGATTTTGATGTTGGGAAATTTGTTTTATTGCTGATGTTGTTGTTGGTGGTTGTTGTTATATGGGTATTTGTAGTTGGTCTTGTTTTTATTTTTTTTTTTTTTTGCAAAAATTTAACTTAAACAGTTTTATATTAGCCTTTGTGTAATTTGTTTCGAGTTTGTTTTTGTGTGGAAGAAATACTCTTTATTTTCATATCACTTTTGAATTAATAATTCTTTATTAATGAAAGTCTTTTCTTTTTCATTATAATGTTTGAACCAATAATCTTTACACTTCTGATGATTATGTTCTTTTTTTTCACTGTACACTTTTGGTAGTTTTATTGCAGGACATTTTTTTAATAATTTACTGACTGCGGATCATAAGGATTCAGGACTGGCAGGATCGCCATGTTAGGATAGCTTGGTTGCTATTGAAGTCCAAAAAAACACAATATTTAATTTTAGTTTTAATTTTATTTATTTCGGTTAGATCGCGAGTGACCAAACATTTTCAATACAGTTACACTCCTTGACTGGCTTCTTATGCTAGTCTTAATCTAAAAAGAAACTTACGAAGAAGGGTGTACGTGACAAAAGTAGAAAGTCAAGTATCGATGCAATTCGACATTAATACTTGAGTTCAATGACTAAACGCGAAACTATGAGAATAAACGAAATATGACCCGGTCATTAACTTTAATAATTTATTGTGGAATTTGGAGTTCAATAAATTCCGAAATATGACGCGGTCAGTAACTTTAATAAGTTATTGTGGAATTTGGAGTTGAATAAATTCCGCGCTATTTGATACTGCACTTACACTTAGGGTGATAAGTGCAATATGAGTTTATATGTAGTATGAACGAAGTATGTATTGATTTGCATTGTCACGCCACACAACTATGTAAAATTACTGCTCAATTGTAAGGGCATCTAAAAGTTGCTTAGCTATTATCCGGATGTGTTCTGCTCGAGAGCTTGTAATTAATGATGTTGATTTACAAGTTGGATCGTTCGAACGCTCAATCAAATAGTCCCATTAGTTTTCCATCTAACTTATTATACAACATGACGTCCAATATGGAAAGCCCCTAAGAACATGCCAAATTTTTTCTTACCAGAGTTGCAAAATGAACAAGCATTTAGCTACATACTTAAGGGTGCTTTTTAACTGAAGTGGTGGGTTTGCAGTAGAAACTCTACATTTTGTTCTATCTTTTTGCAAACACAGAGAAAGGAAATGGTTATCCGCAAGCATGATTATGAAAAAGAGAGATAGAAGAGGAGAACATATACAAAAAATATTATCGTTGTGAGAAAAACTGATATTTTGAATAACTTTTGAAGTTTTCCTTTTAAATTGTTTATCTAGCTAAAAAAGTAGGGGGCGACTGCTCCCCTTTCGCCCCGCTTCCGACACCAATGTTAGAACAAGGAAAACAAAACCAATATGGCGATCCTGCGACCACGATCTGGAATGTTCTGATCCTGCCCACCAATACTGTACACTGATTCTGATTTTATTACCACTTTCCTGCATAACATAAGAAGATAAATTTGCAAACTCAAATGTCATAGAAATTCGAAAAAGCATTTCAGAGGTGCATAGCGCTAGCAATCAAACAAACAAGGACAAACGAATCAGTGGAGCAATACAAACCTATTCCTGTGGCTGCAGAAAAACATCAAGAAGTACCAATTTACAAACCTACACCACTTCTTGGGCCGAGGAATCTAACAATCGAGGAATACAGGAAGAGAACAACAAAAAAGGTGACAACTATAAAAAAATCACGTACCGGAAAGCAAGTAAGACAGCGATGTGAGCTAAACAATCTATTCAAAAAACTATAACAAAAGGCAAAGTGAAATATAAATATATAAAACAACTGAAGGCATTAACATTTAAAATTAAAAACAAAATAGCATAAAAATAAAACTAAAAAAAAATTTTTTTGTAAATTGTTTTATTTGCGAGACTAAAATAAAAATAAAATTTACTAAAAATCATTATAAAAACCATAAAAGTATATTTAAGAATGTAATCATACAAAAAATAAATAAACAATAGACAAAATTTAAATTTTTAATAGAAATTATTGTTCAAAGTACTCACTTCATGAGTAAGGAAGTTCCACAATTATTTATTAATTATTAATATGACTAATCTAAACTATTTATTAATATGACTAATCTTAAAGAAACAATGGTTGCGATAGGGCAGGAAACAAAGATAACGGAGAATATTGCCATAAATGGAAATATTTCTACCAAGCAAGAGATGTATGTAGACATCTTTGTAGTGATAAATTTAATTGCATTGTTAATTTATATATTTAAAAAAGCTAACGATTATTATAAAAACTATGTAATAAAAATAATTGTTAGTGCACAAGTATAGATTAAAGCACTATTACAATCAATAAAATTAAAAGATAGTATAACAAAAGTACCATCAAGAAAATTTAAAACAAACTTAATGTAATATTTTAGAAGATCAATCAAAAACATTTATAAATTCTCCACAACCAGATTACAAGAATATACTAGACTGTCAAAAATTATTAAAAATTATAAAAGAATTAATACAAACCAGACTGACTTCATGCGAAACAGAAGAATCAAACAGTGAAGACGATAATAACGAGAGTGATAGTAATAGTATTACAGATATAGAGAACATGGCTAATTTTGAAATTACAGTAGCATCAAAAATCATTGATGAGCTTGATGGAGACAGTAAAAAATTATCAACATTCTTAGGTACAATTGAATTTTATGCGTCAACATTAAAAGATGAATCGCAGAAAACTCAATTAGTAAAGTTTATTTTAGCAGCAAAAGTAAATGAAACAGTTAAGAATAGAATACTGCCAACTGCAATTCCAAATTCAATTGCACAATTAAAAGAATTATTTTAATTAGTTTTTATGATCTATTGAATAATTACATGAATTAAGATTGTGAGCTTTAGATCAAGTGAGTTTTCAAGAAGGCAACAACAACAACAACAACTCTGTATAGAGTCAATCACTTAGCTGACTAGACAGTCTGTTTCGGAAATCGCTACATATTCCTCATCAGTAGTCTTTGAGTGATTAAGCTGTGATCAACTCACTGTTTAAACTAGCATATGAATGTGTAGATCCTCTAATTCATTCTCATGAACTGTATGGCTACTAATCATATGACACTTCAAAGCAGTAAGGCCATTTTAGATCACCGCCTTAACTCTAATCAAGGGTTGCCATCTGTTCTAGTTGTGAAAATAGCCACCTTTCAGTTAGAACACTAGCTTCTGGCGAAGCAAAAACTCGTTTCATTTCTATGGTGCATTTCGACAAACAATCGAACACCAATGAATATTGAAATAAATGAAGAAGCAACTAGAACAGATGGCAACCCTTGATAGAGTTGATGGCGGTGATCAAAAATGGCCTCCTGCTTTGAAGTGTCATATGATTAGTAGCCATACAATTCATAAGAATAAATTAGAGGATCTGTACGTTCATATGCTAGTTTAAACAGTGAGTTGATCACAGCTTAATCACTCAAAGACTACTGATGAGGAATATGTAGCGATTTCCGAAACAGACTGTCTAGTCAGCTAAGTGATTGACTCTATACAGAGTTGTTGTTGTTGTTGTTGCCTTCTTGAAAACTCACTTGATCTAAAGCTCACAATTAAAAGAATTATTATTAAAAAATTATAAACTAAATAAAAATCCTTTAAAATTGCAGAATGAACTGCATCAAACAAAACAAATATCACTACATGTAACAACCTTTGCTACTAAAATAGAAGCAATAATAGCAGCTCTGAATGATATTCAAATATCAACTCAAGGAGAAACTAATAAAGAAATAATCGTAAAATTAAATGGAAAATTAGCGGTCAATGCATTTAAAACAGGTTTGAACGAGCCTTTCAGAAGTATAATTCTTGCAGCTCAACCTAATACGTTTTCTTAAGCAATAGAAATAGCGTTAGAGGTAGATTTTCATCAGACTAATCAAGTAAATTCAAATTGTAACATATAGCCTTTAAGAAATAGGAACAATTATAATGGAAATTATAACAGGAATAGAAATAATCAAAATAACACTTATAGAAATAACAACAATAATTTTAGATCTAACACAAATGGAAATAGCTATGGCTTTAGAATAACAATAGATACAAAAATAATAGCTATGACAACAGAAATAATAGCAATAATAACAATAGAAGTAATAATAGTTACAATATCGATAGGAACCGTCAGAATTCGGGAAACGTAACAGCCCCCGGAAACCGGGGATAAAGCAGTCAAAACATATAAGAACGAATAGAATAAGTTTTATTAATAACTCGTATAATACATATATTATAAAAGTAAAAATAGGAAGTAGAAATAATTTAGTAACCTTTCTTATTGATACTGGTGTTGACATATCAATAATAAAACATGGAAAAATTAATGAAAATGATATTAATGTGTCAAATGAAATTCAAATCACAGGAATAGGAAGCAAACCATTAACGATTGAATAGCAAACGGATATAATAATAAAACTCAATAATGAAGATATTGACATAAATGCAGATGGAATACTTGGCAGAGATTTTTTAGTAAAATATAATTGTAAAATAGACTATGAAGCATGTGTTTTATCTGTACACACAGAAGGCAACCAAGAAGATATTCCAATGTTGATTACAAAAATAAAATTAGGCCTGAAGGAAGATAGTATTGTACAGGGTCCACCATCTAACGTTTTTTTTTCAACTAGTGCTTAATTCGTGAATGGTAACACTTAGCTCATGTCTGATTTGACAAATAATTAGTTTTATCCTTCCGCTGAACGAATATGGTTGTGTATACGCTTGAACTACGCTGGGAAATATTGCAACATTACTTTGAAAATCATGGTAATGTTGCAGAATGTGTGCGAAAATTGCGTACGGATTTTGGAAGAAGAGAAGCACCGTCAGCTCCGTATGTTCGTTATCTTGTGTAAAAAGTGAAAGAAACTGGCATCCTCATCGATAAACCAAAGCGTGAAAAGCCAAAAGCAGTGCGTACACCCGAGAATATTGCTTCTGTGGCAGAAAGTGTGCGTGAAGCGCCATCAACATCAATTCACCGTCGTTCTCAACAATTGAACATTTCGGAGACATCATTGAGACGAATTTTGCATAAAGACTTTGGTATGACGCCATACAAAGTCCAATTGGTTCAGGAGTTGAAGCCAACTGACCATCCAATGCGTTTTCGCTTCGCAAAGTGGGCCTGCGATCGACTTACAGAAGATGCCGATTTTGCCAAAAAAAATCATCTTTTCAGATGAAGCTCATTTTGATCTTGGCGGGTATGTAAACAAGCAAAATTGTCGCATTTGGGGCACAGAAAACCCGCACGCATACATTGAAAAGCCACTGCACCCAAAACGAGTCACTGTTTGGTGCGGATTTTGGTCCAGAGGCATAATTGGGCCATTTTTCTTCGAAAATGAGCAAGGAGAGGCCGTTACAGTCAATGGCGATCGTTATCGGGCCATGTTGAACGAATTTTTGTTCACAAAAATTGAAGAGGTGGATATTGGCAATATTTGGTTTCAACAGGACGGCGCTACGTGCCACACAGCCGAGGCTACACTCGATGTTTTGAGCCCTGTTTTTGAAGATCGCATTATCAGCCGCAGAGCTGATTTCGTTTGGCCACCTCGGAGCTGCGATTTGACACCGTTGGACTATTATTTGTGGGGTGCCCTCAAAGATAAGTGTTACGCCGACAAGCCAGAGACAATTGACGCTTTAAAGGACAATATTCGTGAAGCCATTGGTGAAATACAGCTGCACACAATCGATAATGTGCTTAAAAATTGGACCAATCGTGTAGGCTACTGCATGGCCAGCCGAGGCAGCCATTTGAATGAAATTATTTTCCATTATTAACCGGAAGGATTGTATTTTCAAATAAAAAAATTAATTGGAGAAAATATCTAGTAGTTTTTTTTTATAGAATTTTCAAAAAAAAAACTCATTTGGCGGACCCTTTACATTCATCAGAAATGAAAAAGGAATATTCATAGCAAATGCAATCACACCAGCAAATGGAATCAAGCACGTGAAAATACTGAATACAACAGATAATGATATATATTTAGATAATTGCAATTTAAATATAGAGCCCCTGAGAAATTTTAAAATATTAAAATTCAATGTTTTAGAAGAAACCAATAAGAAACTTGAAGTGCACATAGATGGAAGAGACGAACAAGCTAAGCAAGAAGTGCTAAATTTATGTTACAAATACAAAAATGTTTTCCACAATGATGGAGATAAACTAAGAACAAACAATTTTAATAAACAGCAGATAGACGTGATTGACAATTCACCTGTATATATAAAAAATTATAGGCTTCCACAAACGCAGCTCCAAGAAATAGAAAACCTAGTACAAAAGTTATTAAAAGAGGATATCATTGAACCATCATTTAGCCCATACAACTCGCCACTCCTAGAAGTACCAAAAAAATCACAAGATGAAACAGCAAAATGGAGACTGGTCGTAGCTTTTAGGGCATTAAGCAAGAAAATTATCAATGACAAATTTCCACTAACAAGATTAGAAGATGTGCTAGACAAAATTGGGAATGCAAAGTATTTTTTAGCCTAAGGCATGACAAATTCTTTTCATCAAATACCTCTCATCAAAAATTCAAGAAATTTGACAGTATTCTCAACAAATGCATTAAGTGGATTACAAGAATCAGCATTTCTTTATGTAGATGACATAAATTTTTTTGGTTGGTATTACAAAAATTACAAAAATATAACTTAAAACTGAACATTAGTAAATGTGAATTTTTGAAAACAGAAGTTGCATACTTAGGACATTTAATAAAATCCAAAGCAATAACAACTGATCCAGCTAAACATAAAACCATAAGGGATTACCCAAAACCACACAGTGCTGATGACACCAGAAGATTTGTAGCATTCTGCAATTACTATAAAAAATTTATTCCAGATTTTGCAGAAATTGCACGACCACTAAATCAATTGCTAAAGAAAGGGCAACTTTTCAATTGGAAGGAAACATGTGAAATAGCATTCAACACGCTAAGAGAAAAGCTAATATCTCCGCAAGTCTTAGCATATCCAAATTTCGGCAAACCATTTATCCTGACAACAGATGCATCACAATTTGCTTTAGGAGCAGTACTATCTCAAGGTGAACCAGGGAATGATAGACCAATGTCCTATGCGAGTAAAACACTAAATAAACATGAAGTAAACAAATCAATCATAGAAAAAGAGTTATTCGGAATTCACTGGGGAATCAACTACTTCAGACCATATCTCTATGGAAGAAAGTTCACGGTACATACAGACCATAGACCATTAGGTTAGGTTAGGTTAAAGTGGCTGCCTCAAATTGAGACGCACTTAGGCCAATAAGGCCCATTGTGGTACCACAGGGGTTGATCTCCCTTCTCTATTCAAACCAGCTTGAGCTGTTCACAAAGCTTAGGATTCGGTATATCGATATTTCCGAGAGTTCTTCGAGGTCTCTGAAAAACCAGTTGTTTAGGTGAAGAAAACGTTTTTGAGCCAGCGCTGGGCAGGTGCAGAGAAGGTGTTCTGTAGATTCCACCTCCTCCTCATCTCTACAGCTTCTGCAGAAGTCGTTGTGGGGTATGTTTAATCTTTTACCGTGCCTGCCAATAAGGCAGTGCCCTGTCAGGATCTCTATCATGGTGCCAATGTGATCTCTACTAAGAGATATGAGTTCTTTTGAACGCTTCAGATTGAGTTTGGGCCAGATTTGCCGTGTTATATTACAAGTGTTACCTGCTGACCATCTTTTGTTGGTGTTAATACAGGATAACACATGTGTAAGGAGTTTACATGTGGTGAGAGGAATACCAAGGTTTGTCTTGTCTGAAGATAGTTGTTTGGTTGTACCTGTGCGAGCGAGTTCATCTGCTCTGCAGTTACCTAGAAAATCCCTATGTCCAGGAATCCAGCATAGGATAATTTTGAGCTGCTCTGCCATCTCGTTTAGAGATCTGCGGCAGTTGAAAACTGTTTCAGATGTTATTTCAACAGTTCCTAGGGCTTTCAGAGCGGCTTGACTGTCAGAAAGTATGCATATATCCATGGAAGATATATCATTTTTCTGAAGCCAAGTTAACGCTTCATGTATAGCAGCGATTTCAGCTTGAAATACACTGCAATGGTCAGGGAGCCTGAAGGCTATATTGATGCTTAATGTTTCTGAGTAGACTCCTCCACCTACTTTGCCATCTAGTTTTGATCCATCCGTAAAGATCTCAATGACATTGTGAGGTGAACGGTTTTCTTGTTCCCACTCTTCTCGAGAGGGAATGGATACATCGAACTTCCTCTCAAAGAGTAGTTTTTGTGTGATGTAGTCAATGGACCTAGGTAAAGGAGGGAGAAATTTTCTGATACAAGAATGTCCTAGTGTACCTTCTTTCCACTGGGAGGTGGCTACTAGGCGGATGGCTGTATTAGCGGCCATCTGTTTAGCTAGGATATCAAGTGGTGTAAGATGGAGCATTGTGTCTAATGCGTCTGTCGGAGTGGTTCTTAGGGCTCCGCTAATGCACAGTTCAGCTGATCTTTGAACTTTACGGAGAAGGTTATGGTGAGTCTGTTTTTCGAGTGCATGCCACCAGACAATAGCACCATATAGCAATATTGGCCTTACAACTGCTGTATAAAGCCAGTGAGTAACACTTGGCTGTAAACCCCATTTGCTACCCACCGCCTTTTTGCAAGAGTATAGGGCAATGTTCGCTTTTTTGGCTCTTTCGAGCAGATTGGGCTTCCAGTTTAGTTTCCTATCCAGTATAAGGCCCAGGTATTTTGCTTGATCTGAGAAGATAAGACTTGTATTTCCCAGTTTTGGAGGGCTAATGGACCATTAGTAAGTCTGTTTGCACACAAAAATCCATCTTCAAAGCTAACATGAGTACGATTGGACTTGATCGTCCATAAACTACGTTACTGATTTTCCGGTTTTTTTACCCCCCTCCCCTGCGTTACTTTTCGTTGTGCTTTTCTGAAAATTGATTTATTTAAATAGTATTTTTTATTCCGATTTATTGTAAAGGATATAATACAAACTTATGGCAATTCATAGAAATTTTTAAAACGAAATACAAGCCGCAGGTAGGACACGACCTTGAACCGATTTCTTCTTTCTGAGAAGGACAGTATATGTCATACGGTATCTCCTTTGATTAAGAACATTCAGGCCTTAACGTCAAAACCTGTCGCAAAAGCAAAGACCCAAATTTTTCAGACGTGTGCTGAGATGGTGAAGGAATACCAAAAGGTTCCTGTGTCGAGGGAAAAGGTGGTGGAAGAAATCGTTGTAACAAAAGTTAACCATCAATTTAGACGATCAAACATAAACATGTAAGGTTAAAAATGTTTGAAATGATTGTGTCAATAATTAGAGGTTTTTCGTCGATTTTTTTAATTTTTGGTAACGTTACAATATCTAAACACCTCCCCCCCCTACCGTTACTTATCGTAGTGCATTTCAAAACCCCTCCCCACCCCTAAATTGGTAACGTAGTTTATGGACGACCCCTTATGATTTTGATATAATTTTTAAACAAGGCAAGATGAAGACTAACGCGGATGCACTATCTAGAACAAAATAAGATAGAAAACAATTGATAGAGATGATACCTAAAGAAGCGAGCATACAAGTAATAACACGGGCGGCAAATAAAGAATTAAACAAAAGTACATGTACAACAAAGAAGGCAACCGGTGATAACAATAAAGATAATGCGCAAACAAATAACCTGGGCAATGATGACAAATCTTAGTCAGTGGGGAGTCGCGAACCTCATATATGGGAAGCCACATCATTTTCAGAAGTAAGACATCTAAAAAATTTGAAATTTATATATAATGGAAAGGCCAAAAATATAAATAATAATGGAGCAAGCAACGTTCTTGAGGTGTACAACGAAAAATCTTTACCAGAGTTAAAATTACTTCAGAGGAAGTTTACATCAAAACACAAGATCATAAAGATAATATAATAATAGCTCAAAATCAAGTTCATGCGGTACTTAACGATAAATCTTTACCAGAGTTAAAATTGGTTCTGAGGAAGTTAGTGTCAAAAGCAAAAGAACAGAATATGGATATATTAGCGCTAGGAAAGAATGATATCATATTTAATATAATTAAGGTGCACCAATTAAAGAAAATTTTTAAAAAGAACAGAAAGATACAAAGAAGAAATTACAAATTATATTGTATCAGCCCCCGAAACAAATAAAGCTGAGCAGCTGCAACTGATAAAAGAAAATCATGACTCGATATTAGGAGAACATTTAGGTATAAAAAGATGTATCGCAAAATTGAAACAAAAATATATATGGGAAATTTTATCAGATATGGTAAAAAAATACATAAATAAATGTACGCTATGTAATGAAGTAAAAATAACAAAATATACTAAAGAGAAAATGAGTGTGACAAATAGACCAACGACATCGTTTGAAACAGTAACAATTGACACAGTTGGACCAATGAGACCCTCTAATGGATACTGCTATATTCTAACAATACAGTGTGAATTAACTAAATATTTATTAGGAATATCTTTAGAAGATTTGGATTGGAGTTATTAGAAACTTTGCCTACTCGGTTTTCTAATAACTCCAATCCAATTCTTCTTGATTATTTTATTGTTTCTAATTCATCTCTCGTTTCTTTGTTTGCTCAGATCTATTTTCTCTCTGATCATGACTTAATTTTTTGTTAGTTAAATGTTAATTTGTCTCGTAATGTTTCTTCTAACTCATTTTCTTATCGTGATTTCAAACACATTAACTATCCGTCTTTGTTCAATGACATATACTTAAACTTAGTGCCTTCTTAACTCCTATTAAATACCTCTTTGAAAAACATGTTCCTCTGCGTACTTATAGCGTGAAAACTGTGTCTCGTCCTTGGTTTTCCCAATATGTTCTCAATGCAATCAAAAATAGAAACAAGTTGCATAAATTATGGAGAAGAAACCCATCACCTGCAAACTGGGAGCAGTATAGGTTAGCGAGAAACGAAGCAGTCTAAGGCTAGATACTTCTCAGCTAAGCTAAACCTATCCCTACCTTCAAAAACTTTGTGGGCTAATATAAAAAAACCGGGGGTGTGTAATAAGAAAAACTCTGACTGCGAAATTGACCCTGAAACACTAAATAATTTTTTCTTAGACAATTCTTCTCTAATGACTGATAATAATATGCATGTTAGTTGTGATATGTCCAACCAGCAATCTTTTAATTTTGTGCCTGTTAATTAATTTGACGTCGGTAAATGTGTGATGCTGTTGAAATCGAATGCGATGGATGAAGACGAAATTTCTATTAAGTTCATAAAAATCATATTACCTCATATAATTAACCAGCTTACACACCTTATAAATTTCTGTTTTTCGTCGTCATCTTTCCTGGACATGTGGAAAGTTGCTATTGTGTTACCTGTGGTAAAAAAGCCCAACCTTTCACGGCCTACTGATTTCAGGCCTATAAGCATTCTCTCACCTCTTGCAAAGATGTGTGAAAAGCTAATGACTCAACAAATAAATAGCTACATTCACGATAAAAGACTCTTATCCCCATTTCAGTCGGGTTTTTGGGCAGGGCATGGGTGCTCCTCAGCTGTAGTAAAGGTGTTGGACGACATAATGTCGGAATATGATGCTGGTAACATGACATTGCTAGGCTTGCTTGATTTCTCTAAAGCTTTTTATAAAGTAAATCATAAATGTCTGTGTAAAAACTCAAGCTTTTATTTGGTTTCGGTGAGAGTGCTGTTAACTTATTTTCTAGTTATCTGTTAAATCGGTTGCAAAGAGTTAAAGTTGGGAATAAGTTCTCGCAGTATATATCGGTACAAAAAGGTGTTCCACAAGGTTCTGTTCTTGGCCCACTATTGTTTTCCATATTTATTAATGATATTTTTTTTGTCTGCAAAAACTCATCCGTTCATGCATATGCTGATGATGTTCAGTTGCATCTTTCTCGCCGTATTGAACTACTTGATGATCTTTGTTGCCGAATGAATGAAGATCTAAATAGCATCAATGAGTGGGCCCAACGAAATGGTCTTCAACTGAATGCGGCTAAATCGTATGTTCTACCTATATGTAAAAATTTATCGTGTGTTGTTGATATCCCTGACTTGTTTATTGGGACAAACAAGCTGAAATTAGTGTCAAAAGTTCTAAATCTGGGTTTTTATATAAATTCTTCTATGTCGTGTTCTGATCATATTAATAGTGTAGTTCAAAAAATTTATTTTGTTCTGCGTAATTTAAGAATGTCTGCTAGTGTCACTCCTGTCAATATTAGACATAAGTTGGTGCTACCTGTGATAACTTACGCTGAGTTCATTTATAGTAGGCTCGACTCATCCTCTCAGTTTAAATTACAAATTGCTTTTAATTATGCTACCACCACTTATCTTGTTTCAGAAACGCAATACTTGGGTGTGATTTACCATCCTACGTTGATGCCAGAAACTGTATTTATCTGCATAAGCTGATCTATACAAAAACACCTTCCTACTTATTTGATAAACTTCAATTTAGCTTTTCTAGACGAGGTAATGTTCTTATAGTTCCAATATATACTTCATTAACCTCCTCGCGCTTGATTTTCATTAACGCCATCAGACTGTGGAATGCACTGCCACGTGGACTGAGAGAGGTCTCAGGGAGAGGTGTTTTTAGGCAAGCTATTCTTACTTATTTTTCATCCAACTAAGATTCTTCATTCTTTCTTTTTCTATTATGTTATTTGCTATTTAAAAACTGATATTAAACATATATTGTATCTTTAGTTAAATCACTAAACAGTTGTTAATATACTTTTATTGAATGTATTTATGTTGTGCTATAAAAGAACTTAGTTCTTACTGCACTAATGCTTTTGTTAATAATAATAATAATAAAGACAAAACAGCAATTACAGTAGCTAAATCTATTGTTGAACAATTCATTCTAAAACATGGATGTTTTAAATTACTGAATACAGACAAAGGAACAGAATTTTTGAATGAATTACTACAAAATATTTGTAAAGAATTACACATAGAAAAAAGAAGCTCTACTCCGTACCACCACGAAACTGTTGGAACTGTTGAACGGAATCATAGAGTACTGAATGAGTATTTAAGAGGAATGCAAGAAAATGATAATTGGTCAGTTTTACTACCATACTACACATATTGTTACAATACAGCTCCACACTCAACAACAACATATTCTCCATTTGAATTAGTATATGGAAAAATTTGCACTCTACCTGGTGAGATTTGGAATAATGATCTTAAATTATATAATATAGATGACTATTTGACAGAATTAAAAATAAAACTAAGATATGCACACGATAAGGCAAATCAATATTTAATTGAACATAAGACAGCTTTATCAAATAAAGAGGATAAGATAACAAAACATAATTTTAATATAGGAGATTTAGTATACTTAAAAGTAGGAAATAAAAGAAAATTTGATAGACCATTTAAGGGACCATATGAAATAGTTGGAAGAAAAGGTCCAAATAGCATAATAATGTTAGAAAACAAGACATTAGAAATTCATAATAATAATATAGTATTATCAAGAGTAAAATAACCAAGTCTAAATCTAAGAAATCAAATAAATACTATAAATTAAAGAAATAATCTAAGAAATTAAATCTAAGAAATTAAAACAAAATCAATTTCAAAATACTCTTTATTCATATTCTAGAGTTATAAATAAATATTATTCATTTTCAAAAGGGGAAGAATGTTATGCACATGTAGCTTAACTGACCTATGCCAATTGTCACATCATAACAAGGAACGCTAAAAACGTTTTGTTTTGGTTTCCCTGCATGCTTGCAGTAAAACCAATGCAAACTTAAACAGAACGAATTCAAGTGCTACCAGCGGTGTGATTCATGTTATACATTGTGTAAGTGGATCGCTGCCAAAAGTAGTCCACTTGGGTTTGTAACCTGTTAGTGGGTTATGATGGGTACAATTACTGATGTGCAAGCAGAATGATTATGACAAACAGATGTGTAATAATTGTAAGCAGATTTAGTTTAAGTTATTTATATGTCTGTTAAATATATCGAGTAAGAAGTATTGTATTGAGTGAAAGTAAAATAGTTTTTACTCAATATTTTTATTATAAAAAACCGGAGCTGAGAATTAAAGAGAGTCAGTCTTAAGACTTACTTCAACTTCGTTTTAATTCAAGACAGCCTTGTGGCTGAAACTTAAATACTGCCTTGAGGCAGCATATGAAAAAAAAACCTTGCGGCTGAAGATTTAAAGGCCTTGTGGCCAACCCCTTTTCCGATATTAGGAGGTAGATTATTGGAACAAGAAAAACAAAACCAATAACACATTTAAACCATATAGTTGCATCCAATAACCTAAATGAACATCTCGAAACGCTGAAAACATGGTTGAGAAACTGGAGAATTAGAATCAATGAACTGAAAAGTACGCACGTTACATTGACTTTGCGGACTAAAACATGTCCTGCAGTTATGCTCAATCAAATACCTATTCCTCAAGCGAATAACGTGACCTATCTGGGTGTTTATCTTGACAGACTGTTAACCTGGCGAAAGCATATTGAATCCAAGGAATCTCAAATTAAGCTAAAAGCTCTTAAGTTAAACTGGCTACTTTACAGGAGTTCAAGACTCCAATTGGAACATAAGTTGTTGCTGTACAATATTGTTATTTACCCAATTTGAACATACGGAGCACAGCTTTGGAGAAAAGCCAGTTATTCTTATGTTGAGCTAATACAGCGTTAACAATCGAAAATTCTGCGATTAATTACGAATGCACCATGTTTTGTGAAGAATTAAAATATCCACAAAGACCTTAATTTTCCTTTAGTTAAAAGCAGTCTTAGTGCACTCAATCAAAAATACAAAGAGCGACTTCAACACAATCCGAATTTTTTCAAAAAAGATTGCTCAAATCACTAATACCACACGCCTTAAAAGACTGGATTTACTGTCGTACTAGACACAAATCGTTACTTTCGTTAAAATGAAACATGATTGTCTAGAGCGAGGCCACGCACGTCTCGCCTGGCATATGTAGGAGCCTTGCTCCGTCCGTCTTACCTTAAATATGTGAGCAATGCTCTAATCCTTTCACATATAAATATACAGCTAATAGAATATATAGTATTCCCATACAATATTATAAAAAGTCTTGCTCAGTTGGTTGGTTGCTTGCATCGAATAAATTTTAAATTTATTTTTCATATCATGTCAGAATATATAAATATAAAGATTTTTATTTCAAACCTACAAAATTCTAGATACTACTAGCCCTATTACGGTTCACAACACAACAGTAATTTCCATCTTCAATGCCTAAATTGCTATTACAGTAGACAACAAAGCAACTGAATACATTCCACTGTTGTCCGTCAACAATGCTGTGTCTTCAATACACATACTATGCAACATAATCCAGCTAGACAGCTCTAACAAGTTTACAAACACAATAGAACAATATTTTGTGTTCACTAACACATTCTTATGTTATTAGCTTATGTTGAACAAGGAAAGTTGTCATATTTATATATCTTGCTTCTGTGCTCGCCTAAAATGTACTGGAAACCAAATATATAAAAGCCAACATATCAAAGTAATCGGTGTTAATTTTTAAAGGGACGTTAATTTTCAAATAAAACAATATAATGAATCAAATATATTAAAATTTTGCAAAAATCAATGCTATCGCAGTCTTAAACGCCGCGTGCAGCAGCAATAATTCATCAAACATAACCTTTTGAATGGTGGTATTATAAAAGTGGCTGCAACAAAGGGTGCTGTTCTTTAAATGTTTCATAGTTAATGTTAGTCTTCCTTTTAAAATGTACATATTTTGCTATATTTTTGTATGAAAAACTTCTCATTTGAAAACGCAAAGAGTTATTTAAATTCTGTTTTTTATTGTATAAAGAACATATTAAATAAAATAAAAAAAAAATTCCTTTGTACGAGGGCTGTTAAAAAAGATGTCGGGCTGTTAAAAGTTGAGCGCCGAGAAAAGGTATACTGCTTGCGGCCCGGATAACTCGTCTTCAGATCATCTGAAAAGGAAAAATAAACGGCGTTAGATAAAGTACTCATGTAATTCTAGTCCCTACCTCAATCATAATTTTGCGATTACTTTTTACAAAACGGCGGTCCTTGAAATATTAAAACCTATTTTGGGTCTTTTTTTTTGTAGCTTAGTGTAAAAAAATAGTAAAAAATTGTTTAAAATTGAGATTGAGGTATGGATCATAATGGTGACAATTCTGCGTCAATGGCACTTTGTTTCATCAAAATCGGTTCAGAACTACGGGCGCAATCTGGGCCGCAAGCTCGAAAATCGTGGTTTCGAGAAAAACGCGTTTAAGTTTGAAGTTACTTTTTGCATTTTTTTTTTTTTAAAAAATTTGAGCACGCAGTCTTAAAAATTCGGCAATTTTGCGTCGATTGCACTTAGTTTCATCAATATCAGTTCAGTAGAACCGGAGAAAAGTGGCTTCGAAGTTCAAAAACGTGATTTTGAAAAAACTCAAAGAAAATTTTAGACAATAGCTGCGTTCCATTCGCTTCAAAATAATCCAGATTATTTTTTTTTACATGCAAAGCAAAAACAAAAATAATAATCCTATAACAAATTGGATTATTTTTGCTATCCATATAAAATTGTGATATAGCCTTTATAAAATTTGAAACACAGGTGTCGCACCTGTATATTTCTCTGAGCTGTCATTTATTTTTTTTAAATATTCTGTTTGTTTGATACAATGACTATAAGGTAGCTATGACAGCTACCTATTTTCTCACGAGCTGCGACCATCGAATGTTAAACAAAAGAAAACAAAACAAACCGCGTGTATCACACACATTGGACGCATTCAGCGGAGCCAACAATTGCACTTAAACTTTTTATATAGTTGCATAATATTAATAATTAAATTAAATAATTTACACTTTTTCTGACGTTTAGAGCAAAACACATTCAGAAAAAAACATCGTTCACTAAAGTATCGCTACCATAACAGTTCACAACAGTTTTGAACGACACACGTTCTCATGACACCTAATAGCTGCACGCTAATGCCATCTACGAGTCGTTTTTCTTGCCGTTCCTTTGAGAAAATTTGTTATCGCGATTATATTAAGGCGAAAGGAACGCAGCTAATAAAACATTTTTTTTGTGAAATACTTACATATATCAATCTGCAATGCCAAACCCATAAAGAACTCCTTCCTCTTCTTCAAAAAATGAGGACTCAGTATCTCTTTGTGCTCTTCGGGTAGTTCTACCTTCTGGCTTCGGACCTTTTCAAACGTTCTTCGTTCCGAGACATGGCGAAATCATATGTGACGTTGCCAATCGGATGCACATTAGGTTCATTATCTGAAGTATTGGCAAAAAACCTTCGTTAAATATGACAGTTGCAATATAATTGGCAATAGTGTGTGTGCCGGTGTGCATATGCTTCGGTGCGAATGACCACAGCACTGCGTTGAAAGATTCGTTGCTGTTTTGAGTTTCGGAGCCAAAGCATCTGTTCAACAAATCATCGGCTGACAGTGCTTCGTAAATAGGTTTGATTGCTTCCTGGACTCTCTGATTTAGTCGCGCATACGTGTGCTTGAAGCTGTTGATTGTCCCTTCTGCTACCATTTTTTGCCAGGCGCACCAGCTCGACGAACAGGTCAGACAGTTTTGGTGCTGGACAGTTGCAGTATTTTAAGCCATGCTTTTGGACTGATATGGCTGACAGCAGACTGCAGAAACCTTAATCCAAAATCTAGCGACTGAATTAATCAAATAAAAACACTGTGTGTTCTTATTGATAAATCAGCGGTTGTGTAATTTTGCCTTCCGCATCTTGCACAATAATCTGGCTTAGATTAACTTCATTATTAATTCTTAATCTAGTTTTGTATTGGTAGCTTACAATTCATTCTTATTTTAAAACATGCTCATGCATACTTATTTAATGATGCCAACTTAGGCCGAACAAATGTACAAACATGTATAACATGTGTAATAAGGTCACATTGCCCAACGATAAATTATTATTTAAATTATTCTTATTTTGCGTTATTCGCATAGCCAAAATATATGTACGCTAATTACAACAATAAAATATTAAAATTAATTTACCTCTGGTTTTTGCTTTGTAAGCATTTGACGCTGTCCGCACAGAAGTAAATTGTTGGCTTTATTTTATTGTCTTTAAATAAAATGAAAACTGATCGCCCAGTTGTTGTTGCGGCAGTGTTCATATTATTGTTATATTCCCACACTGGAATAGCAACCTTGACGCTGGTGTGGGGGCTTAGGTCGCTAGGATGCAATGGGCTGGAATGACGGAAGCACAAGCTTCTGACAGGGGTCCTAAGTCATACAGGTCATTGCATCCTGGCGATGCACTAGTAGCTATTCACTCCTACCTATATCCCCTTTTCACTCCCCATACCTTTCCTATTCATCCTATATCTCACCTCTCCTATCCCACACCTAGTCCCTCCGATGGGCCGAATCAAGGTGTTATGCGACCTGTGCCGAGGATTAACTATGCTGGAGGCCCATTAAAAATAGTCCAGTCTCAAACGGAGCCTTACCCGCACACAGGGACCTCTGTGGGGTGGACCTTCCTTTGTCCTACACTCGTGGTAATTTTATGGAAGAAATAAAACCAATAAACAAACAAAAAACACCATCGGCCGCCAGCGGTCACACCTCCCCTATGGTTGGAGCAGGCCACAGCGGTTGCAAAGCTACTGCCAAAAATATCGCCGGGGCGGGAGCAGGCTCGGGCATAAAGACAACTACTGCCAAAACATTTACACTACTGCGCAGGGGTGCCATAGTCGATGCAGACTCGGACCACGATAGCGCAAATTCAGTTGAGGACAGGCTTCTCCTCTCTCCGGATAAGTCAGCGGGTTCCAGCTGCTCTCGCAAGGAAGGGCCCCAGACCAAGTCAAAGGGGGGATTGAAGGCCAAGGCCAACTACAAAGTGGCCCTTAAAATCTGCAGCCGGCTGTCAGGCAAGATTGTTCTCTCTTCCAAAGAGAATGAGTCGCTCGCCTGGACTAAGCTAAAGGTGGAAGAGGGTCACATACACTTCGCGAGCAGACCAAGCTTTGCACCTACGACTTCGCAATTCGCGAACAGAGTAGAAGAGCAGGCTGCTCAAAAGCGCCAAAGATCGGTGGAAAGTGCGAAAGTCAGAGCTCCAGCAAACAAACGACAGAAGCAGAAACCGATCATAAACACAATCCCTCAGCCTAAACAGGAGGTAAGAACCAAGGCCAGTGGCGTGACTAAACGACACCTGATCGTAGCACTGATCGATCGGAGTGATCCCCAAGGCAAAATGACCCTCGAGAGATGGAAATCGGTAGAGATGAAGCTTCTCGAGGTGATGTTCGTGAGGTTGGAAGCCCAAACTGACGCTCCCATGCCCACATTCGATGGAGCGGGCTGGCTCAATGGGGTTAAGATCCTGAAGTGCAACGATGATCCAACTCATCACTGGGTGAAAGCAGTAACCCCGACACTCCAAGGCCTATGGGAGGGTGCCCAACTGAAAGTAGTGGACAGGACTAGTATCCCGTCCCTGCGAAAAGCAAAGGTACTCTTCCCAAGAGTGGTGCCGCAGGAGTCCGCACTAAAGCTTCTCCAGAAACAAAATCCGGACGTACCAACAACTGACTGGAGGGTTTTGAAGGTTGCTGATCCACTACCTGGTAGTAGCGGGGGCAACACTACATCCTCCAAATCAACAAGGAGGCAGAGGATATCCTCTACGCGCGTTACGGGAAGATGGCGTGGGGCGTTGGTAGTGTTTATCTGCGCCTCAAAAAGCGCCACCCCAAGGATAACAACAGCAACACACTAGAGTCCGGAGAGGTGGAAAAAGATCTCGGTCTAGAAGCCGTGACCGACGCTGCCTAAGGACTCAGTCTGGAAGATACGGGTGACGGAGGCACGCTCACAAAAGTTTACCCCGTAAAGGAACCTTCAGCCTAATGCAGTTGAAGGTCCTTTAGATAAACCTGCATAAAAGCAAAACCGCCAGCTCAGAGCTCCTTCTCGTATTTGAGGAAGGAGGCTACGATGTGGCTTTAGTACAGGAGCCGTGGATTGCCTCGGGCAACGCAGTATCTGGCCTAAAGTCACAAAACTTCAATACGTTTTTCGCAACAACAGTAAGTAGAACAAGAACAGCCATCCTTATAAGGAAAGGCGTCTATACTAATCTAATGTCTCATTACAGCACTGACGATCTCACCGTCGTGGCGCTAGAGGGCGACGCGGACGAGCCGATCCTGGTCGCTTCATGCTACATGGCGCATGACGTCAAAGCACCACCAGACGAGCTACAAAGAATGGTAGCAATCGCCGGCGGGAAGAACCAAGCAGTTGTCATCGGAGCAGTTGCCAATGCACACCACCCAGTATGGGGCAGCCCAGACATCAATGATCGAGGTGAGTCCCTACTTAACTTTATTTTACAATATAAACTCAGTGTAGGTAACATCAGCGAAGAACCCACTTATGTAGGCCCCACCTCGTCGAACGTGTTAGATCTAACGATATCTTCCGACAACAACACTCTGGTCACAAATTGGAGGGTGCTAGCACAGCCCTCCTTCTCAGACCACAATTATATTAGCTTCAGTATAAGTTTTAATTACACTACAACTCAAAATATCTTTAGAAGCCCCAGAAACACTAACTGAAACCACTTCAGAAGCATCATTGAGACCAAATTACCAGCTCCTAAACAAATTAATACGGAAGAGGGCATTGAAAGGTCCCTGAAGATTCTCTCGACCCGTCTTCTCAAGGCATATCATGCCTCCTGTAAGCCCACGCGAACAAAGCGTAAGATCAGACCACCATGGTGGAGTCCGGATCTTACAGAGCAAAGAAGCGACCTAAAAGATTTCTTTAAACTAGCTTAAATAGCTGACCAAGAGGAAATTTGGGGGAATACAAATGTAGGCTCAAACTCGTGGAAGAACTTCTGCTCAAGCATAGAAAAAACTACGGACACAGCAAGGCTCAGGAAGCTACTCTCCAAGCAGTCCAGCTCAAAGCAGCCCAGCAGAGCCAGCTACGCAAAGACAATGGCCAGTGGACGGAGAGCAGTCAGGAATCCCTCGACGTGCTTTTAAAGGCGCATTTTCCTGGCTGTACCGAAGCTCCAAACTCTGCTATAATACGAGGACACAGGACAACCCCGCTACAGGATCCACACGACTTAATAACGTCGGACGGAATCATATGGGCTATAAACTCGTTCTGCCATGTTGCAAACGGCTGAATCGCGAGTCGTCCCATTGCTGAAGAATATATTTAACGGATGCATCAGGCTAAACTATGTAGCTGTGGCTTGGAGGACAGCGAGGGTTGTATTCTTACCCTAGGCAGGTAAGAGCAGCCATCCCTGTCCGAGAGACTATAGGCCAATAAGTCTGACCTCCTTTGTACTCAAAATGCTCGAGAAACTGATTGACTTGCACCTAAGAAACAATTCAATCCAGTTATCAACCAACCAGCACGCATACACGAAAGGGAAATCGGTTAAAACGACACTACATTCCCTAGTAGTAACCCTAGAAAAAGCCCTCCACCACAAGGAATACGCACTCGGGGAGTTTCTAGACATCTCAGATGCATTCAACAATGTATCAACCACCGCAATCCTTAGTGGATCACGTGCAATAGAGGCACCACCAGCAATAAACCTATGGATAGACAAGTTGCTAAGCTGCAGAAAGGTGCGGGCTGAGTGGGGCACTAAATCCATGGTAAGGGAAGCTCGCAGTGGGACACCCCAGGGAGGGGTCCTCTCGCCACTACTATGGAATCTTGTAGTTAATGAACTACTTGAAAAGTTCGCAGGTAGAGCCCCGAGGATAACTGCCTATGCAGACGACATAAGCATAATTATAGTAGGGAAATGTCTATCAACAGTAAGTTCCATAATGGAGAGCACACTCAAAGATGTACTTAGATGGTCAAATTCAGTCGGTCTTAGTATTAATGCAGAGAAAACGGATCTGGTTCTGTTCACGAAAAGGTACAAGATACCACAGTGGAAACCACCGAAATTGAACGATTTACGTCTCATACCGAAAACTCACACAAAAACTCTAGGAGTCGTCCTGGACAGCAAGCTGTCATGGAAAACCAACGTGGAAGAAAGGGTGAAGAAATCTATCATTGCGCTATACACATCCAAGAAGATGCTAGGCAGTACCTGGGGTCTCTCACCCTTTCTGATGCACTGGATCTATGTAACGGTAGTGCGTCCTATTCTACTCTATGGGATTATTGTGTGGTGGCCGGCTGTGAACAAATCAACATTCCTTAGGTACTTGGAGAAAACTCAGCGGCAGGCAGCGCTATGCATCACGGGGGCACTGAAGTCAACTCCAACTAAAGCGTTTGAAACCATTCTAAGTATGGACCCCTGGACATACACGCAAAACTAATAGCCGGAGAAACGGCACAACGCCTTACGGCGGCAGGCAACATGCACATTCAAAATTTTGGACATTGTACAATCGGAAAGGATCTACTTAGTAGCATGGACTACATGGTGCCTCGCACGATAGTCAATTCCAAAGCACGAACTCTTCTGGGACCAAATGACTGGTGCAAAGGTATAGAACAAGCAAAGCAAAGTCAACATATTTACAGATGACTCCAAAATGCGGGGGTAGGTGCGGCTGTGTATTGCGCAGAGCTTAATATAAGGCAGCCATATAAACTACCGAACAGTATCTTCCAGGCGGAAATATTTGTCATAAGGAAGGCTGCTGATATAGCCCTCAGCATGGACACACAATACTCTCACATCTACATTTTCGTTGACAGTCAAGCGGCGATTAAATCCATGCGCTCAGCTAGCATCAAGAGAGTGCGCATCTACTGGGTACCTAGCCACCAGGGCATTAAGGGAAACGAAATGGCAGATGGTTTAGCAAAGGAAGGCGCCGGGCTGAAATCAGAACTCGCAGAACATGTACTTACTCCGCTACAAGAGTTGTACAGGAACCTCGAAAGAAGAACCACACTAGCAGTGAATCGTAGATGGAGAGATACGACATCGTGCAAAATCTTCAAAGACATGTGCAATTCACAAAGCGAAAAACAAACTCTGTTCATCTTGGCACGCCCGCGCAAAGATTGCAGGACACTAGTGGGCATGTTCACTGGTCATTGCATGACGGCAGCTCACGCGAGGAAGCTTGGCATCACCACGGATGACAACTGCAGGAAGTGCAATGAACCGGGCACAGTGGAGACCCTGGAGCACCTACTATGCACATGCCCCACCCTACTTAGATCGAGACTAAAATACCTAGGCTCATCGACATTCCCGTCGCTTAAAGATGTAGCCAGGGTGTCTCTGGAATCCCTCCTAAGGTTTGCGAATTCAACGCAAATCTTTAAAGACTTTTAAATAAACACAAAGGTTCCTTTTGTTCGCTACCGGTACCACTAAGGACCTGAAGTGGTCTATGTGAGCCTTCACGAAGGCATCCGGTTTAACCTAACCTAACCTATTGTTTTATTTGACTTTATTTGTTTACTCAACTGGCCTTGGCATTGAATTCATATAAAAGTGTCGCCATGCGATGAATGTTGATCGCTCGCTTAGTTGTTGCGGTGGATCAACTTTCATTGCCAACACTTGGCTACCAGTAAACAGACAATATTTTGGGGAATGCCTCGTTGTGAGTCACAACTTTCCTCCCCCCTTACACAAAGAAAATTTTCTTCTTGAAGATGTTAAAATTTTCGTCAATTAATTTTTTGTTAATTTTGTTTGTATGCTTGTTCATTATCAGTTATATTATTTCTCGTTACTTTATTTCTATTCATAAAATGCCGCTTTAATATTGCGTCAACAAGTTGTTTGGTAATAAGTTTTTGTCTTTAAATCTTACTTACATTGCGTGTTTATCTTTCTTATTTGAATTATGCTTACATTGTTAAAACAAAAACATTTTCTTTTTGCTTGTATGGCTTCTGTATTTAGTTTTACTTTATTGTTTCTACAATTTTACTAATCTATTTACTGTTAAATTATAAATCCCTTACTTCCTGGAACTTGTTGGGGGTGATTGTTGTTTTCTTGTGTTTTCTTTTCAGCGTTGTCCATCGGTGCGCAGAAAAAACTGTCACGGCGTTGAATTTCTTTTTGGTTATGGTTTTCGATGTAGATACTGTTGAAGTGTGTGTGCTGGTGATACAATGTGAATTCGTTACTAGGATTTGATCGATCTCGTCTTCATTGTCGTTCATCACTCAATACTATGATTTTTCAAACTTCTTGTTATTCCTGTTGTTGATTATATTGTTTTTGTTTGCCAGGAGGCTTTAAGCCCTATAGCTGGTTAACCTGGTCTACGTTTAAAGATGGACCAGGAGACTTTACGTCTTTGCTGGTTAACCTGGTTTCTTTTTTATTGATATTGCAATTTATAATCAATTTTCTTTTGTTCAAGTTTTTGTTTTTTTTAGTTTTTCTGTTGCATTTAATTGTTCTTTTAAATATTGTTTGTCTCGTTTTTGATTAATTTTGGTCTTTATTATCTTTGTTTTTTAAAATAAATACCCGTACTCTAATATTGTTTCAAGAAGGCTTTTTATACCTTTTTCGATTACCTCTCCATTTTTCTGATTCAAAAAGGTTTTGATACCTTCTGTTCCGTTACAGTATAAATTTTTCCGGCTGTTATAAGGTTATTATACCTTTTTTTGTATTATTTTTCTGTTTTATAAAGGTTTGTATACCTTTTATTTTATTATTTTTCTGAGCTTAGAAAGTTTTCTAAAGGTTTTATACCTTTTGTTGTATTATTTCTCTGATTTTAGAAAGGTTTTTTATACCTTTTGTTGTTTTAACTTCTTAATATTGAATTATTGTAGTTTTCAGAAAGTTTTTATATCTTTTGTTGTATTGCGTCTTTATTTTTTTTTAATGTTGTTTTACGAAGGTGGGTATACCTTTTGCTGTTTTAATTTTTAATTTTTTCTGCTCTAATATTTATTATTTTTTTTCTGTTGTTGGCTATCCAGCACACACTTCTCGTGGTTGAAGTTTATTGCCTGACTTTCTCTATTCCGTTTAAATGTTGTTTCTGCTCACTGCTTTTTTCTCTGATAACGCTTATTTCGGGTCCAACGGCGTCATCTTTGGTTGCACCCCCACTCTCAACAATAGACGGTATTCGCTAACCCGATTCAAACATGATTCAATCGCCCAATTCATATACCAAATTTCAAAATATTCAATGGCTCTTTATTGACCCCAATTTCTAAATGAGTTCTACGCGTAACTTATTGCTAATTGTCGTTTGTACAACGATAATGTTCAAAAACATATATAATTTGTTTCATGTGGTATACGTTTTTACTCTAACATATAAATGAATTTCTCAATTGATGAAATAATATATTTTTTACTTGCAAAATTGCTGTGCCGTTTAATTGCTGCGTCACAATGATGTTAATTTTCTTATATTATTGTTCACTTAAATTATTGCCTAGTTTTTGTTTACTTTCATAAATCTAGTTAAATTATATTGGCCCTTATTATCGACCTTAATTTACTTTAAAACTTATAAAAAATATTATTTAATATGATTTTTTATGCTTTCTCTGAAATATATATTTTACTTCCAATTTTATTGATTATCCGAATCCTTTTGAGTCTTCATTGCTTATTAATTTCACATATTTACTATAAAGGATTTTCTATTCTTAACTTATTAAGTTTTCCTGAACCTTTACTTAAATTGATTTTTACCTTTCTTTCCATTTATACAATTGCTAAACATACATGCTTTTAATGAATCTATTGTATTTAACATTTCCATAACATTTACATATTTCAATATTTCTATATTATTTATTCAATATTTTTATGCGAACTCGCATTCTATTTTATATTGTTCTTTTATGTGACACTTTAAAAATTTTTTTTGTTTTTATATAACATTTTTATATAAAACATTATACATGTACATTATATTTTTTATATTTTCTTTTGCAATAATTTTTTACTTTTATTCAATTTCTCTAATTCAATATGTTTAATTTATAACTTTAATTAATTTTTTTTTTTCGTAGTGAGAATTTCGTTCCCTTTAAGTTTACATTATTTATTTATTTTGTTCTTTTGCTCTATATATTTACTGCTTCAATTTTCAATTTCTTCGTAAAGTCTTATTTTTTTCTTTCCATTTGTAAAATAATATTTTCCTTTATGTAAAATTAATATTTTCTTTTCATTATTTTTCCCTTTAATTTCTGTATCATTTTAATTATTATGTTTTACTGCATCTTCATTGGACGTTATCGAATTTCTTTACTTTCCATTTTTTTTTTATATATATACTTCAACGACTAATTTAAATGCAAAACAAAATTGACAGAATTATTTTTAATAAAGTGGCACTATTTTGGGATCTACAAGTAGAGTACATTGTACTAGAATTTAATCCTTGCGAGGGATTTCTGTAATAACTTCACTTTGAAGATGCCAACACATTTGCCTTTTACTTTAGATTTTCTCCATTTCTTATTTTTTTCTGCCCTATGTTGCCTCCCTTATTGTTCCATTTAAATACCTTCTATATTTTTTTTCGTGGCGACCGTAGCCTAGTGGGTAGAGTGCGTGGCCCCTAAGCTAAAGAACCGCGGTAGCCCGGGTTCAATTCCAGCTCACACAGAAATTTTTTTCAATTGAATTAATTTTTCTGTTCGGTCGTCACCTCTCTGCAGACAATGGCAAACCTCAGAGAGTAAAAATTGCCATGTAAAGCTTCTTGAGAACATAAGCCGTTCGGAGTCGGCATAAAACACGTAGGTCCAGTTCTCGGTCATTTGTGATCAAACATTAAGTAACACGCACAACACAATTGATCAATAGAAGTGGGGTCAAAGTCCTTCCAAGGGCTGAAATGGCCAGTTTATTTTTTTATTTTTTATATTTTTTTCTCTTCCATTTATATTCCTTTCTATTCTTTCTTGATTTCATAACCTTTTCTTAACAGTTCCTTCCGTAAGTAGTTTCCTCTACTCCATTTATTTCTCGTTGCCGTACTCTGGCCACAAATATGCTTTCACATTCACTACTTTCATAATTTTCTTTCTATTTAACTTTTTTTTAATTCTGCTTTATACTAACCTTTTTCTTTACAACTTTACTAAATTTTTTTAATATTGTATTTATTTTTTTTCTCATAATTTTAGTACTCCTAATATGAATCTTATGCTATTTTTCCCTTTCCCGTACTTTCTTTATTTTATGTAATTAGATTTTCCCTAAAAAATTTTTTCTTTTCGTTTTAAATACTCTGTAAATATCTGTGACGTCTACCAAATTTTCACCTAAATAACCTCTTGGTGCAATCTCTTGATTATGAACCACTAACTTGGGGATTTTTGTACTTAACTTAAATCATTTCTCCGTTTCAAACTACTCCTTAACGTGTTGTGTTTAACTAAACTCGTGTCTGTTCCGGAATCTACAAGTAGAATGAGTTTTCCGTTTTTTGTATCCTCGCAAGGAACTCCTACGAACACATCATTGACTTTGCGAATATCCGAAAATTCACCCTTTTCCGTGTCCAGGACAGTCATATTTTTATGCCAACCATCATTAAAAATATTTTCATTTAACTTTTCTACTCCCACATTGAATTTTTCTTTAACTTTCCTGCTACCACATAAAATTTTTCTTCTATCATATTTCCATTTAATCTTTCGAATACCACATCGAATTTTCCTTTTGTTACATTTTCATTTAATGTTCCTGTTACCATTTCGAAGTTTTCTTTTCTCATATTCTCATTTAATTTTCCTTCTCCCACATTGAATTTTTCTCTTTTTACATTTTCATTTAACTTTCCTGCTACCACATCGAGTTTTCCTTCTATCATATTTCCATTAAATTTTCCTACTATCACATTGAATTTTTCTCTTATTTCTCCTAGTGCTTCTATAGCATTTTTTGATGTCGCCTGCAATGACTCAACTGCTTCCTTCAACTCTGGGCTTATACTTTCTCCATTGCTTCCTGAATGAGGTGTACAGAAATTTACAATCCTTTCAGATGTCAAACTATCTGTTACTACTTTTTCTATGGGCTGGGATTAGGGTTGTCAAATTTCTAAAATGATAAATCAGTATATTGAACACTAAAAAGCAGTACAAATCAGTACAAATTTTTTAACCATTTTATTGATTTTAACACAAATATAACACAAAATAAAAACAATAATAAAACAATTAATAAAAACAAAAATACTGAAAATAACTATAAGATGAGATCAGTTATAATTATCACAGTCCTGTATTAGACTTTTTATATTCTTAGCATCTTCTGTTTTTAAAAACTCGTAAAATTCCTTACACGTCATTCTAAAATTGGTTTTTACTATAAGTTCATTTTCTACGGGTTTTAATGCAAGTCTATTTCTTTCTTTTCTCCAGAAATTGAACATTAAACTAAAAATTCGTTCGGTCGCAGCATTTGAATGTGGTATTGAAAAGACAAAATTACAAATTTTTTCTATATTTGGATATGTTCCACTATTTAAAAACTCCATCCACTTTTCTTCAATTTTTCGTATTTGTTTGTTTTTTAATGAAGTTTTTTAAGGCCATGCATTCATCAAATAAATTATCTGTATTAACATTTTCAATTGATAAAGTTTCGGATATATAAACGAAGTCGCGAAAATTTATTTCTTTTTTTAAGTTAAATATAATTAATTTTTCAAATTTATTTTGTTCATATTGAAAGTGTTTTTTGAGGTACAATCTAATAGAAGATAAAAAAGAATCAGCTCTCTTTTTAAATAAGCTAATTTCTTGGAAGTTATCACAGTTGTTGCAAACTGATTCAGCAATTGATCCATAAAAGGCATGCTCTTTTTGTTCTCTTAATTTATCACGCAAATCTACCAATAATTGAAATAGGTCAATAATAATGAGATCGTTATTTTACTCCAACTTTTTTATAGAACACATTAAAGTTGTACCAATATTTTGATTCAATCCAAGATATGCTACAGCAGTACTTGTATCAAAGAACTGTTTCAATATATTTGGGCAACATTCTTGAGACATAAAATAGTTTTTTATTGCTTTAAAATTTTTATAAAACCGTTCTATAGCTGGTGTCAAGCTTAACCACCTTGTTGGAATATGACGAAGCATCTCTGACCATTCCATATCACAAAAATCAAAAACATTCCTAAGAATGGCAGTTTTTTTCGTAGATGAACTAAATTCATTAAAAATTTTGATTATTATATTTTCTAAATCAAATTGTAATAAACTTAATGAATTTTTAAATGCGTTATGAATAACATGGCACAAACACCCGATTCCTATAATATCTGGATTAACTGTTTTTAGTTCAACAAAAAATCATTTCTTACAACCAAAATTTACATTTGCATTGTCTGCACAAAAACTAGTAACGTTACACAGGCTCAATTTTTTGTTATCAAGTTTTGATTTAAAACAATTAGCTATATGTTCAGATAGTTCTGAATCAGCTTGGTAAAAACTTAAAAGCTTAGTATTAATACCTGATTTTTTATTAAAATATCTTAAAACTACAGGAAATGTTTTAATATTTCCCTTGTTTGAAGCGTCTGTTGAGATTGAAAATAGATGACAACTGTCTAAATCCTTTAAAATGGATTGAAAAATTTGATAGCACATTTTTTATAATTGCAGTGCACTTTGTTTTACCGCATGTAAAATTTGAAGCTATAATGGAGTCCGGGAAAATTAACTTTAAAAACTTGCTTGTGCAATCTGCTGACAGGTAGCTATGACTGTGCATAACTGTGTGATACGCAAAAGAAGCCTCCGCCAATGCACTGTTTTTCCGATTTGAGCGATGCCTACCAGAAACTAAAAATTCGGATACGGATTTCTGCGTAGAGGAACTTTCTGTCTTTCTGCAATGTTTTGACGTTTTCATATGCTTCTTTACATTAGAAGCATGGCTTTGCTATGGAAAAGTCATTGATGCAAATTACACATCTTGCCATGACATCAGACTTATATCTAGCAATCCAATTATATTCTTTTTTCCATTGCTCATGAAACTTATTTTTTCTTCGGGTTTTGCTGTCCGGTTTTCGTTTTTTTTGCGGAGAGGGTATATTTTCAGATCCACAGTCGCTGCTGGTGCATGCGAAATCGGATTCGGTATCGGGTCCCATTTTTATTCGTAAGAACGTTTGGAAAGATTTTTATTTGTTTATAACTATAATTTTTAAATTTTTTCGTCTTGCAAGCAGCTTCCCGCTTTAAAAATATTTTTGACACTTGAGCTAAACGCAGAATAAAGAAAGAAGCAGAGTTGCATTGCTAGACAAAGCAAGGAGAAGAAAAAAGGGTTGCATTTCTTAGAAAAGTAGTTAAAATATATGAATGCGCCGAAATAATGTATTGTTAAAAAAAAATTTGCAATTGTAATAAGAAACAAAAGCAGTATATAATCAGTATAAATTAAAACATTTGCGTACTGATTTCAAATCTTTGTAAAAACAGTACTTAAAAGAAATCAGTACGTCTGACAACCCTAGCTGGGATGTACAGGCATTCACAATCTTTTCAGATGTCAAATGATCTGTTACTGAACTTTCCACTAGGTTTGATGTACAGATCCAATTATATTCTCTCAATCTCTTCAGACGTGGAATTATCATTTACTATCCTTTCTATTGGCTTAGATGTACGGATATTCACAATCTTTCTAGACGTAGAATTATCCGTTACTATCTTTGATGGCCTTATTTCACTCTTATTTCTCTTACCCAGGCAATTAATTTTGGTGTCCATATACCCCGCACATATCGCAATAAATTCTCTTCTTCCTTAGGTAACATTCGTCCCTTCCGTGACCTGTTTTATTACAAAACGAGCAACTTATAGCTAATCTGCTATTCGTCAATTGTTTTTCAGCCTCCTCCTGTATTTTAAACTGTCCCCTTTGCTCCTGACCTCTTTCCCTGGGAAACCCCTTCTCTGTTTACCCTTACCCTCATAAGGAGGAAGGTTTAAAGTGTCAGTTGCACTTATGCCCCTTAAAGCAAACCGAACAAAACGTTTTTGGATTCTCTCTATACGTTCAACATGTACATTGTAACTTGGGGACCAAACTTGACTTGCATACTTTAAGTGAGGTGGCATAATTGCATAATACAGCGTTCTAGCTGTGAACATACTGTTAAATTCTTTGGCCCAGCGTTTCGTAAACCCGAGCATAGAAGATGCTTTTTTACAAATGGAATCAATATGAACGTTAAACGATAGCTTAGAATCCATGCATATACCAAGATCTTTAAAAGCATCTACACGACTTAAAGCAGTATCTTTTATTTTATAATCAAAAATTAAATTATTCTTTTTTCGCGAAAAGGTCATAGTTTGGCATTTATCTGGATTTAGAAACATATTATTTTTAGAACACCAAATTTCAAAGGATTTCAAATCAGACTGGAGCAGATCTGAATTGTCTTTAGCATCTATTGTTCTGTATATTTTCATATCATCTGCATAGATAAGTAGATAAGAGTATTTGGTGATGTGGGTTACATCATTAATGGCTAAAATAAACAGAAGTGGACCAAGGTGGCTACCTTGAAGAACACTTGATTCAGCAATAAATTCAGCTGACAATACGCCTCGAAATCGTATTTGATAAGATCGCTCTGTCAGATATGATTGAATCCAGCTTACAAAAAATTGTGGAAAACCCATTAACTTTAGTTTAAATAGAATAAGGTTGTGTGACAGTTTATCAAATGCTTTTTTAAAATCAGTGTAAATACAATCGACCTGGTTACATGAATAAAATTAATTTAAGCAAAACGTTGTAAGATCGAGGAGATTAGACACAGTGGATCTGCCAGTAACAAACGCATACTGACGAATTGTCATGACCTTCCCACAGAGAATTTTTCACACGATCAGACACGAACCGCTCAAAAAGTTTTGGAATCGACGACAGTTTCGTGATAGGCCTGTAGTTGTTTAAATCGTTCCTACAACCTTTTTTATAAGTTGGACTTATAAAAGATTTTTTCCAAAAAAGTGGAAAAATACTTTCGCTAATTGATTTATTGAATAATATGGACAGTGGTTGACTTAGAACGGAACAGCATTAAAATCCTCATCGATCAATCCAATAAACTTTAAAATATCCTCTGAAGTAAAGGATATAGAATCCAACGAAACCCTGGGTGTAGAGTTCATATATTCAAAGTACTCTTCATCAGGATTAAAAGAGTCTGAACAAAATTACTCTTTAAAGAGATTGGCAAATAGACCACAAATTACGAAGGGCTCGTCAGTAAATACGTCAGAGGTTTTAAATGATGAAGGGAATCCATCAGTTTTCTTTTTTGGTGTTTACCCAATCCCAGAATTTCTTTGGATCAGACAATAATCTCAGCTTAATACTGTCGAAATAATTTTGATATAAGGTAGCTGAGCAATTTTCAAAATCCAAAAACAAACGCTTTTAGATTTGTAGGTCATTCAAGTCTAAGCTAAAGACATATTTTTTTCCCTGCCCTATTCCTGCTGTTGCGAAGACTCTTTAACTCCTTTGTGTACCAGGGGTAAGCACAATTTTTCGTAAATTTAAGGCTATACGGCACGGACAAAGAAAACATAGCAAAGATTTCCATATAAAAAAAAATTAATTGAATCATCAAGAGTGTTATTATTAACATATTCTAAAATTACATTAAGTTTACTTTGAAGTAAATGATTCAACTTCAAAAAGTCAGCTTTTTTAAAATTGAATTCATAAACTTTATGTATTGAGTTAGACTTTACTATATTGTCCATGTCTGATATGTACCATATGCTGGGGGATGGTATTCATCAACAGCATTCAAAGCATGAGGGGGCCCTCTCATCAATCACATTGTTACTGTCTGTAGTTAAGACCAGGTCAAGAAGTCTTTCACGACTATTATAAATACAACTCACTTGTTGTAAGTCAGAACATATATTATCAACAAATATATGCTCTTGGCGTGTCTTCGAATTAGATGCACAAAAATGTGTATCATCGTCAGAAGATTCCCATTTCAAATCAGGCAGATTAAAATCACCTAACAATAAAATGTCGTTATTAACGTCAATTATACTTATAACGTGTTCTATGGAATCCGCAAGGCTTACATAAACTTCTACACTGCTCTTAGGAGGAACGTATGCATTCATAAGATACACATTGAGGGCTGAGGGCTGCTTGGCCTGAGAAGTAAATCCAGATGATTTTCGCTTCTTATTATTTTTTTTATTTTTTTTTTTTTCTTTTTGAGATAATGTGGTCTTCTGATGAAAGGATTGTTTGTGTCCCGGAAGAAACAGTCTGTGACAAAGAAAGCGGGATATTTTCCGAAATGGAATTTTCATCATAGACGCTGGTACTGGGTGGGGCCCTAACTTCACTAAAAAATGTTACAATTTCTCGAAAATTGTTGTTTAATGAGTTAAGACTTTACCCAAAAAGCTTAATTTTTGAATAAAGTTCATCTGGGGAAAGTGCCACTGAGATTTTAAGTCGTCAAGGCATGACCTGGAAATACCGGCACAAGATGCATGAAACATCTGCTCACATGGACCAGAACAGCTGAACATGGGGTTCAGAATGTTTTGGCTTTTGCAAAGTTCGTCCAAAGATAACGATAGCAACGATATTTTCTGCAGAAAAATAATCCATTTTTAATTTTTTAAAAAATGAGCAGATGCAAAATGTGCTTTCATGGTTATTTTATTCAGACAGTGTGTGCACTGTTTAGTAGAAAACAAAAACCAACAACAACACTCACTGAGCTGAAGATAAACAAATCACAGCACAAAAAGAAACTAAAACACAGCAGCATGCAAAAACAACAACAACACTGCATTAACTTAATAAGCTAAACAAAGTTAAAATGCAAGAATTAAACTTACACAACTATTATTTAAACGAAAAGTTTTATATTAATGTTATTAGTATAGTAAAATATTATTTTTAAATAATTACAATATTGAACTATTTTAATACACTCACGAATATAACAAACAAAGGCTTTTACATAAACGATAAAACACAACAGACACCAACTAATATACGAGATCAACTGACTAATAGACGAAATCAATTATGGCCTTGTGCAGTTCTCCCCAGCTCGCCTCCTTTTAACATGACCTCCATTTCTAATGCCCTTTTCTCTAACGCTGCGAGGCCCAAACCGGTTGTCGTTCTGAGGTTAGAGTCGGAAACTCCCACCTTAAACGCACTAATGACTGAACTACTGATCTGTACCCAGATGATACCGTCATCACCCACTAGATCTCTACCCCGAGACTCTATGTCACTTATTCTGTTCTCGAACGAACTTAACCTCCCCCCCGGCTTTTGTACTCAATGCGATAGTTCCATTATCAACGAATTATACGTTGTCTCCTTAAGTTACTTCGCTTTGATTGTCCCATGGAGATCCTTTACCTTACCAAATCTCTTACTCATGCAAAACTCAAACGCCTCCCCATGTAGCCTTAGTTTCACACAATCTGTGAAGTCCAGTGCATCTATTGGTTTCATGCCAACTCGCATCCTTGTTGGTGACTCAGTACCTGAAAATAGCGGTACTAAGTTACTCACCGTTTTGGATATCTGACTTATATTCATTTTTACAGTTGCTGGTATTACTATTGTTTCCCGGTCTCTCCTGACCAACTTTAAACTTTCTATTTTTCGTTGTGCTTCCTGCAATTTCTTCTCACACTCTGTGTGCTCGTTCCCAACTAATTGCCTTACTAACTCCTCGGAGATATTCTTATTTCCCACTATTTGCCTCAACTTTAAGTTCTCTTCCTCAATTTCCTTCATTCCTTCTTCTGTCTCTTGAAAATGTACCCTTATTACATGATATTTCTTTTCAATATCCCTAAATCGCTCGTTCAGATCCTCTCTTTCCTCAACGGATGCTCTGGACTCACTGTGCACCAGCTGCGTAAAAATTTGCAGAACAACCTCTGCCTCTTCTGCTTTACCTAATTCCTTTGAATTGTACACCCCTTGTTTAACCGCCTCAAAATCTTTTCTTGAATTGCAAAAATGTTCTATTTCACTCCACAATTGTTCTATAAAACTGTCAAATTCTGCTCCCGCCATGTAAAAATATTGATTCCAATAAAACACATGCTTTTCTGTTTGTTTTATTAATATATATCTTTATTCTCTTTCTTTTCAGTAATTAGCTTTCATATAAACATATTGGAGTAGTGATTGATGCATAGGCTATAAAAGCTTGTTTTAAATACATGTTTAAATAAATATTTTGTTTGTAAAAAAAATCATGTAACGTAAGTTTTAGTGTTTGTAATTTCGAATTTTTAAAGTCAAGTTTAAAGAAACAAAGGTCCCCTGAAAATTTCTCCAAATAAGTGACGAAAAACCCTGACAAAATTTAATTTTTATGTTCAAAAATTGCCATGATATTTCTTGCCGTTGACTGGTTCTCTTTGTTGTTTTGTCCTCTTCCACGGTGATTTAGTTCTTAAAATTTTTTTTCTCTCAAAAAAAATTTCTCACTGTTGACCACCTGCATATGCTCCGTAAAATTCCAGCATTTGAAGTGGATCTTAAAAAAAAAATTTTGTTTTTTTTGTTAAAAATTTTGTTTTGATAATCCATGCTCCTAAGAAGCGTTTATTGTTCCCAAAAAATTTACAGTGTTATTCAATATATTTCCTTAAGCAACACTTCAACGCTTCTTTAGTTGGGCACTGCTTAAACCTTTAATAACTCTTTACGCAGCCTTGCTGAAATTGTTATTCATAATCATTTTTTATTCAGTGTAAAACTAAACTAGCGTTGTGTCAAAAATAAGCGAAACCTATTACAATAATCTATTACATTTGCAAAAATGCAATCGTGAGTTAACTACTTTGACGGATCATTTTATAAATAATACAACCAGCTGTATAAAAAAATAAACAATAATGGATTCAAAGAGAAAGCGATCTGAAAATTGGGATTCTACAGATAAGGTAAAGTATTTCATCTGATTCATACTTCTATAACGAATGTAATCGTATTTTTGTGTGATTTTAGTTACTTCTTCGGCAGCTGGTAACAGAGAAGATAAAAATAATTGAGAATAAGTGTGTGGATACCAACACGTCGAGACAGAAGCGAGAAGCATGGAAGGAAGTCTTAGAATCGTTACGTCTTTTGTACTATTATAATATATAATAATTAAAATTATTATTTTTTAGATTCAATCAAGCAAGCACAGCCATAAGAACTGTAGCGCAAATACAGTGCCAGTGGCGAGGCAGTAAAATGCAGGCCTATCAGAGCACAAAAAAAGTCAAAGCGCAACTGGTGGTGGACCCCCCCCAAAGTCTCCAAACAGGGAAGATGCAGAATTGTTGGCTCTGCTACCGCAGGAGTTTGCTGTAGACAGCAATCAATTTGATTGCGACGCAGATATTGTAAGTTTCTTGAAAAAGCCAATCTTCTTATTTTGTATAAATATTTTTCATAGGGACCTGCCGAATATTTAATTGAAGACATTGCCTGCATTCAGCGGAAAGACCTGTTCCACAACTTTCGGGCTGAATGGTATGCTCTCACAGAACATGTTCCTTGAGATGTCACAATTTATATAGCGAAAATATTTTATGCTACTTCGCTACTTGAGCACTTTTTCGGCTAGAATGCGGCCATTGAGGAGCCGGCAATCGAACACGTTTTTGGTGAAAGTGTTGAGGAGGATGAAGTGTGTGCTGTTCCAGAACCCCAAGCAAAGAAGAGGCGCGCAAAAACTCCCGCAGTAAGAATTTTATTTCAAGCAAAAATCTTATTGATATACTAACTATCATTTGTTTTAGGTGACATCGGAGGAGATGAAAATATAGCTTTTGGAACTCTCAAAGAATCTGATAAGGATAGAACACGAGAAGAAGATGGAGATTCTTCAGCTAGAAGTCCAAAATTTAAAGGAAGAAAATGCGCGACGGGAAAAAGAGCACACCGTAAGATTACAAAATCTTTTGAGAAAAGGTAAATAATTTGTGCTTCTTTTAATTTTTGCTTTCGATTTAATTTGCATATTTTAATTTTCTTCGTTTTATATGCGTGTTAAATGTTATTTTGTATGCTTCTTTGTTGTTTGTGATTGTTGTATTTTCTTTTCTGCTATGTTTACTTTTTATATGTGATTTCTTTATGATTTGTTTACTTTTGTGTGTGATTGATTAATTTGCTTTTATGCTTCCCTTACTTTTTGTGTTATTGCTTGGTGCTTTTAAAATAACATTTTATATAGATTAAATAACTTACATTGTGTTTTTGTATTTTATATTATTTATTATATATATTTATGTTCCTTTTTGTTTGTCTTTATTTAACAAAATTTTTATTTATCTTTATTTTTATTTTAGTTTCTAAAAATTTTAATAATTTAGTTTTTTAAATTAATTTTTATAAATGAATTTTTTTGGAAAAAGTTAAATAAATGTAATAAAATAAAAATCTGTTGTTGTTGTCAATTTTATTGGAAATGTTGGGAAATAAATACACTGCGGGACGTATTTTGGTTTGAATTCAGTTGCAGCAAATCATCATTTTCTTCTTGAAGGATATTATTGAAATCGTTGTCATTTTCTGTATTGTTAAAGAAATTTGTATTAAGTATAAATAGTAAAAATTAAAGACAATAATTACCTATCGACTGATCTTGAAATTCAACAGCTAAGTTGTGCAAAACAGCTAAAGCAACTACTGTCGTCTTTATTGTTTGTAATGAGCTTCTCATACCAGTAAGCAAAATTCGAAATCTTTGCTTCCATACTCCAAAGCATCTTTCAACAGTATTACGTGTTGCTATATGAGCAATGTTATATTGAGTTTCTGCATGGGTTGTGGGATTTAAGATGGGAGTAAATAGAAAATTGGTGCATGCATAGCCTCCATCACCCAGCAATTGTCCTTTGAATTCTCCATTTTCAAAGCGTTCTTTAACACGACTTTCTCTATATATTCTGGAATCATGCGTGCTTCCCCTCCAATGACAAACTATATCCCTTATTTTTAGTGAGGAGTCACATATAACTTGGGTATTTATGGAATAGAAACCTTTTCTATTAATATAGTATTGTCCAGCCAGTCCACCAACTTTTCTAATTTTTATGTGGGTGCAATCTATTGCACCAATCACTTGAGGAAACTGTCTAATGGCACGAAATCCATTCATCACACTTATTTGTTCTGATGCTAGTCTAGGCATTTTAATAAACTGTCGACTTCTTGAAGCAAATGCTATAGCAACTTTTTTACATATTTTACTGAGGGTCGGCTGGCTGAAACCGTGTATATCTGCTCCATCATCTTGGATCTATAAAAGAATGCAGTTTAAAGAAATTTCAAGCGTCAGCCTTAATAATAATATTTAACCTCGTTTCGACCCCAATATCGAATAGCGGCCATGACTTGAAGCTCCACTGGAATATGACCACCCTTTTTGTGGTCACTGAAGTCCGAGCGCACAATATTTATTAGTTTTACCATGTTTGCTTTGGAGAAGCGATATTTTTGGCGAAACTCATTATCCCTCAGTTCCATTGGATTCGTTCTCTTTTTATAAATTTTTTTTTTGTTGCACAGGATAAAGCCCAGCTATCATGTCAATATCGTTCGCAAAATGTTCAAATATTGAAGACATTTTTAGCTTTATAGACTACAAGAACAAAAATTTCACAATTACAATTGACGTTTATAAACAAAGAAGAAGTTGCAACAAAAACTTTTGAGCGGCACTTACGCAACCTTTAAACGCCAATTTCGGCGTTTAAGTTACGCAGCTTTTAAAAAACGTTGCTTTAGACAAAAACATCATTCTGAATAAGGTTTTGTTTTTTAAAGCCTGTTTAAAAATACGTAGCCTTTAAAATGCGATTCTGAATAAGGCTGTTAATTTCTAAAACAAACAAAAAATAGGGTCTTAAACGAAACTTAAACCTTAAGCAAAGAAACTTTTATTCCTGCCAGCCTCTTTCCGAGAGGTGGTGGAAGATTTCGAATTGCAAACGTAGAAAGGTTCAAACGAAACTTAAACCATTATATAAAAAAAACAATCCTACCATCCTTTTCCGAAGGGTGGGGGAATTTGTGTGGGATGTAAATCCGCCACCTACGTGGTCTCTACCGTCAAGTTAAACAAAAAAACCTATTATCCTTAATGTTCCTGTGAATAAAAGGATCCTACCGGCTGCGCTATTTTGTTGCGTCCTCCCGTGAGGATGCGCGTAGGTCCTAATCGTGGCCCTAAAATATCTGTTGTCTACCCGCTTTAACTTTAGCCGTATAGCCCAACAGACACATGAATCTGTTGAGTTAGGCCCTTTTGTTCGTTTTTATCGCGATATTGCAACAAGCACTTGAACTTGTTACAACCGGCTGCGCAATTTTGTTGCTAGGCACTTGAGCCTATTGTAGCCGCGGTTGTATTCACTGTTGGCGTGTTGCAACAAGCACTTGGACTTGTTACCACGTTGCTATACTTGGTACTTGAACCTATGGCCCTTTTGTTCGTTTTTATCGCGATATTGCAACAAGCACTTGAACTTGTGACAACCGGCTGCGCAATTTTGTTACTAGGCACTTGAGCCTATTGTAGCCGCGGTTGTATTCACTGTTGGCGTGTTGCAACAAGCACTTGGACTTGTTAAAACGTTGCTATACTTGGTACTTGAACCTATGATAGCCGCTGGATCCTGTAAGGAAATGAAAAAGTTTGTGAGTTCATACTTACTTAATCCTGTGAATTTCCTGCTGGCTCACACCTCTAGAAGTCTTGACCGTGTACTCCTTAAGACAGCAGACTGCAGAAAACTTAATCCAAAATCTAGCGGCTGAATTAATCAAATAAAAACACTGTGAACTGTTACCCCTTTTTTACAGCAAACTTACTGACTGACTCTTTATTTTAGCGGGGACCAGATATTTATAACATATCTGGCCGCGCTTCTTCTTCATTTTTACATACATATTACATTCTTAACTCTACTTATTGATAAATCAGCGGTTGTGTAATTTTGCCTTCCGCATCTTGCACAATAATTTGGTTTAGATTAACTTCATTATTAAGTTCTTAATTTAGTTTTGTATTGGTAGCTTACTGTGAAACCTAAATAAGAGCGTTAAGTGGTGCGTTGCCACCCACTTTCCGCTAACGCTGAATTTTCATCCCTAAATAAGAGCGGCGGCCTTATGTCAGATGTTTAAAAAAGTGTTTGGCATACAAGCTGCATTCAGCGGAGTCAACACTTGTGAGCTGTTTTGGTGGCGATACCTTAGTGAGCGATGTTTTTTTCTTAATATGTTGTTACTCTTAGGGCCGCTTTCTCAATGTCCGGTTAAGCACTAATCAGAACTTTAACCAGCAGTTAGCAAAAAAGCCCTTTCTCAATGTTCGGTTAAAGTTGAACTGTCAGTTAAGTGCTGATTAAGTTAACGGCAAGTTGTGGTTTCGGTTAGCGCCATTTTAGGGTAAATGATTTCGAAGATGCTGTCAAACTTTAAAATTTAAGATGGCGGATAGAGTTGCCATCTAGATTTTTTTTTATTTTTGCGAATTCTTGTAATTTTGAAATTCTGACAACGGATTTGATTTCGAATATAATGTCACAGTTTAAAAATTTAAGATGGAGGTTAGGGTTGCCACCTAAATTTTTACCACAGTATTGCCACCTAATAATATGTCTTTTTAAGAGTTTTAAACGTCATTCATCAGTGTTAAGGGGTCGCTGATTTTGAATGTAAAATCAGAATTTTAAAATTCAAGATGGTGGGTAGTGTTGCCACCTTAATTTTTTGTAGTTTTATGAATTCGGGGCTGGCTAATTATATGTCTTTTCAATAGTTTTAAACGTCATTTATCAGTGTTAAGGAGCTGATTGCGAATCTAAGGTCAGAATTTTAAAATTCAAGATGGTGGATAGGGTTGCCACCTCAATTTTTTGTAGTTTTATGAATTCGAGCCTAGCAAAAAAAAAATGGTACACCAAAAATGGGTCGCTGAATCCGAATCCGTTGTCAGAATTTCAAAATTATAAAATTAAAAAAAATTAAGGTGGCAACCCTATCCACCATCTTGAATTTTAAGATTCTGACCTTAGATTCGCAATCAGCGACCCCTTAACACTGATAAATGGCGTTTAAAACTATTGAAAAGACATATAATTAGGTGGCAACCCTATTATTTCAAAATTTTATAATTTTGAAATTCTGACAACGGATTCGGATTTAGCGACCCATTTTTGGTGTACCATTTTTTTTTGCTAGGCTCGAATTCATAAGACTACAAAAAATTGAGGTGGCAACCCTATCCACCATCTTGAATTTTAAAATTCTGACCTTAGATTCGCAATCAGCGACCCCTTAACACTGATAAATGACGTTTAAAACTATTGAAAAGACATATAATTAGCCAGCCCCGAATTCATAAAACTACAAAAAATTAAGGTGGCAACACTACCCACCATCTTGAATTTTAAAATTCTGATTTTACATTCAAAATCAGCGACCCCTTAACACTGATGAATGACGTTTAAAACTCTTAAAAAGACATATTATTAGGTGGCAATACTGTGGTAAAAATTTAGGTGGCAACCCTAACCTCCATCTTAAATTTTTAAACTGTGACATTATATTCGAAATCAAATCCGTTGTCAGAATTTCAAAATTACAAGAATTCGCAAAAATAAAAAAAATCTAGATGGCAACTCTATCCGCCATCTTAAATTTTAAAGTTTGACAGCATCTTCGAAATCATTTACCCTAAAATGGCGCTAACCGAAACCACAACTTGCCGTTAACTTAATCAGCACTTAACTGACAGTTCAACTTTAACCGAACATTGAGAAAGGGCTTTTTTGCTAACTGCTGGTTAAAGTTCTGATTAGTGCTTAACCGGTCATTGAGAAAGCGGCCCTCAGTAAATTTTAACACAACAGTTGTCAGCTGTTGACTCCGCTGAATGCGGGCATAGTGATGAATGACAAATTTTTCGCAGAAATTCCAATTTCATCGTTTTCTGCAGCCAACTTTACTTTCTAACGCTCTGTCAAAATTGGATTTTCCAACCGCTGAGCGTTGCCGCCGCGTTATTATGGTTTGCTTCATATAAATTGTATGGGCATGAGAAATTTTTGACACATAAAAAACGCTTTCGCTCTGATTTAGGTTTGACTGTTACAATTAATTCTTATTTTAAAACATACTCATACATACTTATTTAATGATGCTAACTTAGGCCGAACAAACGTACAAACATGTATAACATGTGTAATAAGGTCATATTGCCTAACTATAAATTATTATTTAAATTATTCTTATTTTGCGTTATTCGCATATACTGGACTTTACAACAGAGTCGACTATTTTTTTACTGTATTTTCCGATCAACATTGTAGCGCTGTATAATGAAGAAATGCCACGTTTTTTCCAAGTGTCATTACCTGATACGGTAAACATTGTTGGGTCGCATTGTGGATCGGCTGTGACCATGGCATCTTTCTCTTCTTTCGCGGCTTTTAAAAGAGTATCCATAGATCGCGCTTGCAGCTGTGTGAAAGTTCTCCAGGGCAGTGTAGTATAACGAGTTACCCACACCTCTGCCGATATCCATGATGCCACAAAACGTGTTAATGCCTTTTGGCCCAATGCCTAAAAGCCTCATTGTAAAAATCAAGCGCCGGTTCATCAAATATGATTTTCCAACCAAAGACGTCAAAAAAATGTATGTAGTGGTCGGGCAAGAGCAGTGAACACTAATTTTGAAGCCAATTCCAAACGGCGATACTTTTTTAAACTCGATTTTTCCTTCACATTTGGCACATATCACATAGCAATTGCCGAGAAAACTGTATAAAACTCCAAAATGCAATTCTTCGTTTTGTTGTCAATGCTTATGTCTTCGTTTTCATTATTTTTAAGTTTTTGTGCCGATGTACTTGTGAATTCAGTGTCATCTATTTCGTGTTGGTTACCACGAAACTGGCGTTTCAAGGGACGAGTTTTTCGATTGCTACCGGTGTTTTTTTATTTTTATTTCTATTACTTTTTCTATTTCGCCAATGAGTTTATTTCGAAGAATTTTATCAATTCCGCTTAGCTAAGACCGAAGCACCGATGTCGCACTGTGCACATACACACACATATGTTCTTCTTTAGTGTGTTCAGTTCTTGTTGCTTTCTCGAAAGCTGCTGTGTTGAGCATAAATTGTAAGGTAAGTTTACTTTGAAATTTATTTTAATAGTGTTCCCATTGTCGTCCCACGCTAAAATTTTGAGAGAACTTAGAAAAACTATCATTAATTAATATATATTTTTTTCCAAAATTTTTAAAAATGACTTTCATCAAAATATTTTTTTTAAACTTTTATGCAAAAAACAATAACAAAAATGTTTTAGAAATTTTGCAGTTTTATTATACAAAACAAGCCTTTTGAAAATATCTATAATATGAATCTAAAATCGTTGCTCTATCTCAAACTTTACCGAAGTTATGATAAAATGAAAAACAGTCCTCAAGAAAAAAAAACAGACTTTTTTCAATTTTTGAGTACCCGTAACTCAGTAACTACTCGAAAAAAATAAAAATTACATATATATTATTTTCTAAATTGTAGCCAACACTACGTGTTTACAAAGTTTAAACCAAATCGGAGAGAGTCAGGTTGAGAATTTAATTTTTTTTTTTGTCGAAAAGCAATGGAATCACTCTGAATCAAAGGGAATTGTACTCATAATTTGTAATTATTAAAATAAAACTATTGTTTAAAAGAATGTGTGTTTATGTTGCATAAAATTGCATTGTTGGTTTTTATGTTTGTTATAGAATTTTCATATAGAATTATTTGTTGGTGTGAACAGCTAAGCTGTATATTTTTCTTATCGTTAAACATGGGTGGAAGAGAGAGATGCTAGACCACATGTATGAGCATCAGAGATGCAAACCTTGTTATACTTTCACCTTCCGCTAGAACAAATGTAACAAGTTTTGTATGAATTTTTTAAGGGGAAATAACACGAAACATGTAAGCACTCGTCTTAGATAACACGTTATCTAACAGTTACATTTTTAGCTGGGAAAAGTTGCTCTATTGTCTTGTTATCTGCAAAATTTTGAAGACAGCTTATATGATGTTGTGTTGAAGAAACCAAATGGAAAAATTAAAATTGTATTAAAAAATGGATTTTTCTTAATTAACTATTGAAATATTTATGGAAAAATAATAATACGTCTCTTTGTAAACAGACAGAATTGTATACAATCCAGTAGGCTTGGGTAGTTCACGAACGATTGAACTATTCGCACTCAAGAACTATGTGAACTAGTTCGTTGATTGTCGTTCTTTTAGTTATTTTAGTTCAATTGATTTTGCAGCGAGTCAGATCGAAATGAACTAGAAAAAATTTTGTTTCACTCAACAATGGTTTGAGTACGTGCTGATACAGTTTTTCACTAATGAATGGTAAAAAAAAACTTTTTTGCAAAAACAAATTTTTGTGGCAAATATTGTGTGGAATGCCCCATGTGTAGTATTTTTACGTAAATTTCTTCTATGTCCGCAGTTAATAATTGATTCAGTCATATAGTTCGTTTCATTTTATAGATCTGATCATGAAAGAGCAAACAAAACAAACTAAAAGACCTATTGAACTAAAAAATACAACGAGCTAACATACCTAACGATCTAAAACACCAAACGAACTATAAGACCTAACGAACTAACAACATGAACGAGTGCACGAAACGAACTAAAAGAGCGAACGAACTAAATGAACTAAAAGAACTATATGAACGAACTAGTTCATTAAACTCAACTGAACTAAAAAGAGCGATCTTTTTAGTGAACTAAAATGACCAAGCCTACAATCCAGCAATTGAATTGAAAATGGGTTAACTTTTTTATTTTGACAGTGACCAGTTCGCAGTTGCATCGAAACATACTAATTAAAGTACGTTTTTATTTTGAGATTACGAAAAATTTCTGTAATGGTACCTTTTTATTATTTTGAAAGTTTTATGGTAGAGAGAAGTGCTATTTATTAGCTGAGAAATACGTTTAATAGTTAAGGGAAGTACTATTGCATATTGTAGAAGGAAAAATTATGTTGGCTGAAATTTCGACATAAATGTTCATACAGATGACATGTCAAAAAAATTATACACCGAATTTCTTCTGTGTGTCAAGTTAAGTTTTTGTCATTCAGTTTTTTTCTTTTGTCTCCACACTAACTGACACGTCATTTGAAAATAAAATACAGCTTTTAAAAATTTTGTTAACCGTAAAGCTCTAAAGTGTCCTCCTTTGGCTATTCATACTAAGAATAAATTCATTACAAATCAATTTATTGAATAAATATCATAAAATTTGAATTTTCTTCCATTTTCACATAAGAAAAATTATCAAACTGACATTTTGTACGGATGGAAAAACAAACAAAATTAGAGACTGATCTTATTTAAAAATTTACAGACGCTTATACAAACGACATTGCAAAACGACATTTTCATATGTTCCACACTATTTATAGCTAAAAACCATTTGTAATTTTTGACGTGTCATATGTATGAAGTATATAGTTGTTGCGTGCGATGTAAGCGGGAGATCTGGAAAAAAAAATAACATTTAAAAATTAATTAGAAATAAACACTCATTACGTACCTGCTAAAAAAATGTATATATCTGGAACAACCACCTGGTCACCCTAGCGCTGGTCTGCTTGTCTGCAAGGTAAAAATATATAAATGTTGATTTAAATGCAACCTCAAATAAAGATAAGCACTTACTTGTCATTAAAATAAAACAGGAACCTGGCGAATCTCTGGTATCATTGAAATAGCCTGAAAAGATATTATTAAAAGATAATTTAATGAATAAACTTACCTTGCCGAATTCTGCTGTTGTTTTGCCGACTACTTTTGACAGCTACTGGAGGCAGCCATCATGTTTCAATCGACAACGTACCTATGATAGTAAAAGAAGAACGTAGTGGAAAAGTGAAACATAGTAGTAGGGAAATAGTGTTGCCAGAGCAAAAAGTTCATTGATCAGTAGGGAAAGAGCTGGAAGCCGAAAGTTAAGTCGATTCATTCATGAAGATGCGAATCGTATACCTACTAAATGAGTATGAACGCCTGGTACATAAGATTCCGATTTTTCTTTATAATGTACGGAAAATGGCCACAAAACGGGGAAAGAAGGAAAGACAAAAATAAGGAATAGGAGGAGGAAAGTCGGGAACGGTTAGGTGATATATAATTTGGACTTTTTGAGGCAAAAATCGGAAATATATATAATTCGAAAGAATGTATATATATATATATTAGGTATAGAACAATCTAGAAGGCCGGGAAAATATAGAAACCGCAAAGGCACCAAAAACATCAGGAATAGGGGAAATGAGTTATGGGAAAAGTTCAGTTAGTTGAGGTTGACGTGAGGGTTCTTCTGATGAGGGAAAATTTTAAAGTTTCATTCTGGTGCAAAGTCTAAGAAAGATAAGTTAGTGAAGTGAAGTAAAAAAAAAACATATATATATTTAAAAGTTTAAAAAAAGAAAAAAACCTATTATAAAGTGATAAGGACACACAAAAGGAGGAAAAAAGGACAATTGCAACATTTACACAAATTTCGACAGCAGTGGACAAACTACGAGTGGCAAGGAATTTAGAGGAAGAAAGGTGAGAATTAGAGTTTTTTTTTGTGAAAAGTGAAAGTGAACATTAAGAAAAGATTTTTAAGCAGGCACAGGAAAATTAAACTGGGCAGCAAAGAAAAGAAATAAAATGTAAGTTTAGTGATCCGCAATTAAATGAAAAAATATATAAATCGGGCGTATTGATAACAGTGTGGCCGACTGGAGACCGAGGACCACAGGCGTAATCAAATCGGACCAGGCCCAAACAGATAAGTCGGTCACAAATTTTATTTCTTTATTTCTTATTACTACCATATGTAGAGTCTAATACATAGTGCAGTGAATTAACTACCCAGAAATTAATTAATACAGAAATTAAATTACCCAGAAATTTCCATCGTGCAAGTGAGCAGTGTAGAGAAAGAGAAAAAAACGAAATATTAGTTAGCCCCGGAAATAGAGTTTTATATATTTAGAGTTTCATATGTTTAGAGTTTTATAAATATTTAGAGTTAAAAATTTCGGTGTGAATAGTTTAAATTAAATTGTTTTTATTTATTTTCTCTTAAATAAATTTTTTTGTAAAGTAAAAATTAGTTAAATCAAATTGGTGAAAATTTAATAAAATCAGACATTGTAAAAGTTATAAAGAAAAGAAGAAATTGAATTAATTTGTCAAAGAAAAACATTTCGGTTCGCGTCAAATGAATGTGAGGTCATTTTTATAATTTTTATTCGTTGTTTTTTTCTCGTTTTTTTTTATTAAATTGTGAAAAAAATTAGACTGAAACCTAAGAGAGCTCCTTTAGGTAGGGATAGTCAGATGAAAACACATTTATTTTCGGTCAAAGAAAGACAAAAAATATGACCCATGTTTTTTTTTAAGTTCCGAAGTGCATATTAGAAAAAAAAATAAAAGTTTATTTTAATTTTTTTTGTCATGAAATCGTGATATGTTTTTTAGATAATTAGTAGTACTTAACTTAATTACCATTTCTTTATATTACCATATATATATATATACATTTAATTTTTTATTTCTAATCTACACCAATTTAAATTTAGGTAATTTTTATTCTAATTTGATACATTGTTTTGTTAATAATTTTTTTGAAGGGAATTATTTAATTTGTCCAAAAACAAAAAAAAAACAAAAAATAATAATATATAAAATTTTGTTATGACTTAATATAGTGATAATAATTTTAAAAGAACAATTCTTTATAAATAGTCTAAATAGTGATATAAACAAAATTAAGCTTAAAAATAATAATCGTGTTCTATATCCGCGTACCTAGAATAGAAAAAAAAGAAAATATTAAATTTAAGTAAAATGTGAATTTAAGTTGAAAAAAAATAATGGCTTGCTAAATAATTTGTGGGGAAGTACATGCAGGGGCGTAACTAAATGGGGGGGGCACAGACACAAGCGACATGGATATGGTAAAAGCGATTTAGGTCGCTGGTTTTTTTTTCAAGGGGTTATCTACCAGATGCAAGCGCGAGATAACTATGGATGGGTGGGTGCATAAGAGGGTTGACATCTCCTCGTGCTCTTTAGCTTTATGGTGGTTCGGTCGCAGTTTCTTTTATGAATGTTTTGGTCTCGATTTTTATTTTTTTTCAATATTTTCTTTTTGTTATGAATTAAAATCCGGGTTATTATTTATATAATTTTCTTTTGTTTGGACTTTTTATTTCATCTGGTTTTTCTTTTGTTTTCGAATTTAGATGTTTTGTTTAGTCATAACTTTGTCTGAGTTTTTGGTTCTTTTTTTAAATTATGCTTCCGTTTCAAACCGGAAGTTATTGTTGCTCCCTCGACCTGGCATGACGGGTTGAGAACTGCGCCCGTAAATTCTGAGCTAGTCGGCGCGCGGTCATGCCAGGTACGATAGCTAGGGACTCGTAACATAGTGTAGAGGCACTTTAAACGTAGTTAAATGAAAAACCTGAAATTTCAAAATGTTATTTGACACAAGGTAACATTTTTGCGTACATTATAATTTGTTCAAAAAATGCCACTCCTTTTCGGCCGGGAGTGGGGTTTTAAGTGAAAAAAATAATCAGCCCTATTATGAATAATTTTTTAAATTTGCATTAAAAATTTCCAAAATGTTCTTGAGCTTTACAGGCCGGTTACACAGGCCTGTGACAGTGAAAGTGCGAAAGAATACGTGTACTGTTCGAATGATTCGAAAAATTTCGAACTTTCATGCTAGTAGCAAGAGGTGCTACACATAAAGTTCATTAAAAAAATTCTTATCCAAATGGATCTTCTTTTCTCGATCACTTTTTGATAAGCTCTAACCTGGTTGATCTCATAAATACAAACTTCTCAATTTCAAGTCTTCCTACTTTCTCGGATCATTTCCCTTTACATCTTAAAATCTCTATTCCCACCTTTGACTTTGTAGTTAATACTCCAAGATCTTACGCCTCGCTTAAAAACACTAATTGGGAGAATTTCAGTGAAGACTTAAATGCTGTAAAAGCTGCGATAACGCAGAAATCTTCTGACAGAAATCTGTCTAACTCTGAAATTGATCACGCAATTGACGTTCTAACACACTCTATTAACTCTGTAACTAAAAATCACTCTGAAGATCTAGTTATTAAAAATAATAATTTTCTTCTACCAGATAATATTAAACTGCTTTATAGAATCAAGTATCAATGGCAAAAAAATTTTAAAATAATCTATCACCGTGATCTTAATCGTAAAAGTTATGAATATATTCTTCTTTCTATTCAAATAAAATTGAATTTATTAACCAACACTGTTCATCATACAGCCTTAAAAGTTGTTTTCTCTGCTAATGACATCAACTTTACCCAGTCTTATAATAACACCATTGCGTACGATTACCTCAACGCCGATTATGAAAGAATAAAATGTTACCTTAGTTCTCTAAATTGGAATCATATTCTATTCAATTTAGATTTAGACAGTGCTGTCTCTTTATTTTATCAGCACATTTTTACCGCTATCGAAAGTTATGTGCCAATAATAAAGAAAAAGAATAAGCTCGCAGAACCATGGCTAGACAACAATCTCAGATTTTTGAGGAATCAAAGAAATAAAATCCACAAACTTCTCAAAAACACTGATAATATAAGCGATGAACTGAAGCTTAGATATGACGAGCTATCAAGAGAGTTCTGTATCAAGTCAGAAGAAGCGTACAAGTTGTACACGAACATCATCGGAGAAAAAATTGTCCAAGAGCCGAGAAAATTCTTTGACTTTGTTAACATGAAGCGCAAATCTAGCGGCTATCCATCGTCTATGTTTAAAGGTAATGTCACTTCGTCCAATTCTCTTGAAATAAGCAACTTGTATGCCGATCACTTTAAGGATGTCTTTTGTCTTCCTACATCCTTATTTGAAACTTCTCCTAGCTCAACTATTATAGTTGATAGTTTATATTTAACCCAGGAAGAGATTTCTGGATTGAGAGATTGAAGAGATTGAAGAGATTTCAGATGCAATAAAAGAACTGGATATATTAAAGGGACCAGGACCAGACTTAATACCTACAAGCTTTTTGGTGCGATGTTTAGACCAACTGCTTTTGCCATTACATATAATCTTTAACGAATCACTGGTTTGTGGGACATTTCCTTCATATTGGAAATCCTCCCATCTTACGCCAATTTACAAGAATGGTGATAAAAGATCAGTTGAAAATTATAGAGGCATAGCAATCTTGTCAGCCATTCCAAAACTTTTTGAAAAACTTATTTGTAAAAGGTTACCAAGTTCCATTAACCCACGTCTAAATGAGCAGCAACACGGGTGGGTTCCGAAAAGGGCGATCTACCACCACTAATCTCATGATTATGGTATCAGATGTTTTAGTCAAAATGGAAAAAGGGCACCAAATAGATGCTGTTTATACTGATTTCAGTAAAGCTTTTGATCGAGTTGATCACAACATTCTTATATATAAGTTAGAAAAATTTGGTGTTGCGGGGTCCATACTAAGTTGGCTAAAATCATATTTAAACGGCAGATCCCAGTTTGTTAAATTCCAGGGAGTTCTATCGAAAAAAATTGCAGTCTCCTCGGGAGTTCCGCAAGGTAGTCATCTTGGTCCTCTTCTTTTCAACATATTCATATCCGATCTGTCAAAAGTTCTTAACGATATCCCACATCTTATGTATGCAGATGATTTAAAAATGTACTATTCAATTCAATCAGATGTAGATGTAAATTTTTTGCAATCAAAATTGTTGTCTCTTGAGCAATGGTGTTTTCAAAATAAACTACATCTTAATGTCAATAAATGCAATGTTATTAGCTTTTCTCGTAAAAACAACGTAACATTACATACCTACCACCTCAATAGTACCGAACTAAAAAGGGTCAACCATATAGTGGATCTTGGAGTTGTCTTAGATTGCAAGATGCGCTTTAATCTGCACTATGATAAAATTGTGTCCAGGGCCAGCAAACAGCTCGGTTTTATAAAAAGACGTGCAAATGAATTCAAGAATATATGGGTCACTACATATTTGTACCGTGCACTAGTGCGCCCAATACTTGAATATGCATGCATAATTTGGAATCCATCTTTCGATTCCCATAGAGAAAGAATTGAGTCTATTCAAAAGCAGTTCTTACTATACGCGCTTAGAGATATGTGCAACCCCCATGATTATTGTAGCCTTCCATCATATGAACATAGACTCAGCCTTTTAAATTTGATGCCACTATCAACAAGAAGATCGTTATTGGGCTCATGCTTCACATTTGATGTAGTTAATGGTGCTATTCACAGCGAATATATTTCTAATATGATTTGAATATCAGCACCAAACTACATATGCAAATAATGAACCCATCCATATACTACTCACCTTCTATGTCCAAATCCTCTTTCAAGCAAACCCTATATAAATCACTCAGTAATCAGAATTAACCCAGGCCTCAGATAAACTACATACATGTATGGATTTATATGTATAAGCATTTAGTTTAATAAATCAAAATTCTTTAACATCCCTCTGCAAATCTCCTATTTACGTCCTTTTGTCCTTATAGTCTTTAAGAATAATATATATACATCGTATCTTAAGTTTGTATATAGTCTCTCTTGTTTTCCTCCTCTTCTCTTAGTTTTGACATGGTTTTTGAAATCATGTCAATCCGGTGGGCGGAGTATGCCCCCTAAGAGCACCAAATAAAAAATAAAATAAAAACAAGGAAAGGGGAGAAGAAAAACAAAAAACTTAGTAATCTAAACTTAGTAATAAGTAAACAAAACCTGTTAGAATAAGTTAGAATAAGTAAATTGCATTGCCTTGTTTGGCCAATAAATAAATAAAATAAAATAAATAAATAAAATTACTAAATAAGATGATCAAAAATCAAGTTAAAACATATCAAGCTACTTTACTAAATCAACCTTCAAAAAATTAACCCTGGCCCGACCGCATACAAAGAGCTGTATAGATTTTTAAACAAAAAAAAAATGATAGATTCTGCAGCAAATTAGTCATCGATAATAATATTATTCAAGAGAGCTTTCAAATTGCTGATGCTTTAAGGGAACGATATACAAACAATTAACGAGCTAATTTTGACGTCATCGACTCTTCTATTGATTCAGTAATCTCTACTTGTGCTAGTCCTATTTTTATTTTCAATTCCAATTTTAATTCAATTCAAAATACTGCGAATACACATTTCACAAATCTTGAAATCCTTCAAAATATTGTCAAGTTATCAAACTCTAAAAAAATCATCTTGCCCAGACCTAATTTCTAATTTTATAATTAAAAAATTCCCCAGTTCAGTTTTTACAGCGCTCGCAATCATATATAACAATTGAATTAATAATGGATATTTTCCTGTAAAATGGAAATTAGCCTTTATTCTTCCCGTACAAAAAAAAACCACACTCGTTTGAATTAAATAACTTCAGGCCAATTTCTTTGTTATCCAACCTTGGTAAACTTTTTGAGAAAATTATCAAAATTAAGATGGATGAGAACATACACTTTGATTTCATACCAGACCATCAATTTGGTTTCAAAAAAGGTCATTCAACTGTTAATGCTCTTCTTAAGCTTCATGATGATGTTGTCTGCGATCTGAGAGATCAATCTTGTACCGTTATTGTTTCGCTTGATATTGAGAAAGCTTTTGACACGGCTTTTCATAAAGGTATTTTATATAAACTAATAAACATTGGTTTCGATTCTTTCATTATTAAAATCTTCTTCAGTTTTCTTTCAGATAGAACTTTACAAATTCACCTCAACGAAGTTAATTCAGACATAGGTATTATTAAAAGTGGAGTACCTCAAGGGTCCATTCTTGCGCCGTTTCTGTATAATATTCTCATCCATGACTTTCCACATGAATTAAATGATAGTAAAAGTATACCTTACCCAGATGATTCCTTAATCTATGCCCACAATAAATCTCCGATTGATGCCTTGCATTCAGTTAAGCTTCATTTAAATATTATTAACAATTATTACCTTAGTTGGGGTATCAATATTAACGCCTCAAAATCCCAAATCATTTGTATTAGAAGTGCCTCGGGCAAATGCAACAAAAAAGTTGTTCCTGAAAGTAAATCTTTAATTCTTTCCCTCAACGGAGCAAGCATTCCATTTAAAAATAGTATCAAATATTTGGGAATTAATTTTAATAACCTTTTTAAATTTAACGAGCATGCCAGATTGGTGATAAAAAAAGCTAATATCATTGTAGTGCACTCCAATCTAAACATTGCTATAACTCTTACTTAAACACATTTATTCCATGCACTTGTTATTTATGAACATTTAACCCTCCGATGAGTGAGAAGGTCCCTAGGAACCTTTTTGCCTTTTCAAACTGAAATTACTCCTACTTCGGCCACTACAACCCCCCCCCCCCAAAGTCACTCTGTATTCCAAGAGTATTTTGTTGCGCATCTTTTGGAAAAAAATCAAGCCGATCGGATCATTACTTTAGGAGTTCTTGAGGTTTTAGTGAGAATAGTACGCGGACGTGTGAATAGGTCCGTATGGACCTTGTACTGAATTTCACTAATAAATGCATGTTTTTGGGCATCATTATAATTTTTTTATTGTTTCAACACACCATTTACTTGTTCTGAACACAAAGACCTAAACTCAAAGACATTAGGGATGATGATAAAAACAAAAAATTCTAAGAAAAATTCGAAGACATGAACTTTATTGCTTTCAAGGAAAGGCACAATATTCTAATTTTATACTACTAGCAATAAACCAGTTCTTAGAATTTTTTGTTCTTAGTATTTTGTTCTTAGTATTTTTTGTTCTTAGTATTTTTGTTCTTAGAATTTTTTCTTAGAATTTTTTGTTTTTATCATCATCCCTAAGAGCCCGAACAGTACCAAGGCGGATGTTGGTTGTCGGATTCGCCGTGCTACAAATTACATGAAAATATATGCAGCCGCCAAAAATGAAATCGCCGTAGAAATGCATGACGGGAAAACGCCAGAATAGAATCTATTCTAATTTCTCTCTGACGGGTGTCGGATCTCTCTCTGAGTGACTTAAATGTTGCCATATTTTTGCTAAAGATTGGGTACGTTCAGTGTTATTTAGTTTAGTTTAGTTACTTAGTTTTTACTATGATCTGACATTCTGTTTTTGTGCCTGTGTTGCATTCATGTGAATTCAAAGCATAATATAAAATAATTTGTATCATTCCCAATATAAAATGCAACCGTGATCCGACAACCGCTCATATTCTGGACGTGTTCTCAGCGGATTTCGCAGAGAGAGGCCCGCCATCCGACATCCGCCTTGTTTCTGTTTGGGCTCTAATGTCTTTGAGTTTAGGTAGACGTACGAAAGAGTATAAAAGAAGTTGTAGTTTCGTAAACCAAATCAGTCAAAGTTTAGACAGCGAAGAGTAAAATCGTGTGTGATAGAAACAAAAATATAAATATGGCAGATGCAAGTAATTTGGACGTTGCCGAAATTGTTGAACGCCGTAGTACACGTTACCAGCAAATGACTGCGGATGAAAGGCGTGCAGCTGATAGTAGATTTGCTGATTTTATGGACGAAGACATGGATGAAGAAATTGATATTGCTGCAATTGATAATTATGAAGTTGAGGATGTCGAAGATCGCACATACCAACCTGCTGAAGAGTCAGATGCCGAAACTGAAGGATACGTCGAGGTAAATGAAGATACTGATAACGACGATGATGAAGAGGAAGAAAATGATGGACAGGAAACGAATGAAAGTTACTATATTGGTAAAGATGGCACCCAATGGAGTAAAAAAGCACCACCAACATCACGCACTCGTAATTATAACGTGGTCGACTTCACAAGAAAGAAACCAGGACCAACAGGAAATATACACGACCCCTATACAATAATGCGCTCAATCATGACAGAGGAAATAATACACTTAGTGCTACGTGAAACAAATCGTAAAGGCAGGGAGGTTACAGCTGCATGGAATTTGGCGAATCCCACGAAGAAAAAGGAGTGGAAGCCAGTGACAGTGAAAGAGTTTGACGCCTTTGTAGCTATTCTTTTGTATGCTGGACTCACAAGATCAAACCATGAACCAGCTATGGAATTATGGGGCGCGACGCGTTGCCCAATATACAAAGCTGCGTTGTCGTACGATCGCTTCATGTGTATAAAGCAATTTATTCGATTCGACAATGGAAATACTCGACAAAAGCGACTCATCAACAGCAAAACTGCAGCTATTGACGATATTTGGCAAATGTTGCAACATAACTTGGCAGCAGCTTACACTCCTCATGAAGCACTAACAGCTTATGAGCAGTTGTTCCCTTACAGAGGCCGCAACCGCTTCACACAATATATTCCGTCAAAGCCAGCTAAGTATGGTTTGAAAGTTACGCGACTCACAGAGCTATTATCCTGTGAAGGGAATGATATATTCTGGAAAACTGCTAAACCAACAACGGGAGATAAACCAAGGGCAGAACGTAGTGCTGGATCTTGTGGAAAAATATTTAAATGCTGGCCGTACTATATATGCGGATAATTTCTTTACCACTCTTGACTTGGCGCGTATTTTGTTGAGGAGGAAGACCGCATATGTTGGTACAGTGCGCTACAACAAAACATTCACTCCACAGGAGTTCAAGAAGAACCCGAAGCGCACCATCAATAGTACATTATTTGGGTTCAACGAAGGGGATATAGCGTTATGCTCATACGTGCCATAATGCACGAGCAAAACGAGAAGCGGAAGCCCTATGCCATATTAGATTACAACTCCAACAAATGCGGCGTTGATACCATGGATCAAATGCTAGGCACTTACAGCTGCAAAAGAGCAACACAACGATGGCCGTTGGCCATGCTGGACGTCGCTGCATTGGCTGCTTTTACGATTTACAACGAAATGAAGCCTATAAAAAGGAGTGACAGACGGCAGTCGTTCTTGTTACTGCTAACGAAACAATTGGCTACACCAAATATCGAAGAACATGCCCTGAACAACCATATAACCTCATATCCAAGGATACCCAATGCGATGGAAGCATTCGATGTCAGGGTAAGGAAAACATCTTCTAATTCAAGAATAGAATATATAGTAATTTGTTTTTTATTTTTCTTTTCATTTCAGGTATTATCAAGACCGATGGAAGGCAATGCACCGTCGTTTGCGGCTAGGTCAAGTAGACCGTCATGTCGCCTTTGCCGTTCTGAGTACGGGCGGCAGCGGAAAACGCGGGCATACTGCTTCGGCTGCGGCAACGCTGTTTGCGGAGAACATAGCACACTTTTACATCGCTGCAACACTTGCGCACAGGGCGGGGGACAAGAAGTACACGCTCAACAACAATAATTTTTAAACTTTTTTATAAGTCTTAAGAAAATTCAAGCAAAAAAAAAATTAAAAAAGTTGAAAAAATTATTTTTGTATGTAGAATTTAGTTATAAACAATAAAAACAAAAAAAAATCAAAAAATTTTTTATATGAAAAAACATGATTTACAAAAAAGTCCGTAGGGACCTTTTCACACGGCCGTGAAGTTCAGAACTGTCACTCATCGGAGGGTTAACTAATAAAGATCTAGTCTACAAACTAACATTTCTATAAACGTAGCCTAAGCACATTTATGTAGCAAACAAACAAAACAAACACGTAACTATTGTTTACATTCTCATTCACTTGCACTTTATGTTTTCATAACTACACTACATAACTACATTACAATGACTACATAAACTAATATTCTACTTAGTTACAATTATATTAGGTTAGGTAATGGTTAGGTAATGGTGGCTCAGCCGATAGACGACTCGTACACTTAGGCCAGTGCAGGCCCGTTGTGATACCACATGATCTCTTTAAAAAAAAAAAACCTAATAGAGATTTCCCTCCTCAAACCAGTTCGAGCGGATAATGAATTTGAGTATATGCTTGATTTCCAGGCATGAGACTTCGGCAAGTCCATTTAAAAAGGGAAGGCCCAGAGTTGCCATTCTCCTTTTAGCAGCTTCTGCAGAAATCGTTTGATGCAACTCCCAACCGAAGGGCATGCACTCCGATCAGGCAGTGACCCGTTAGGATTCCTACTGTTTTTGACAGGTTTACCCTGCTTAACTCAAGCAGTGAGTTGGTGCGTTTTAAGTCGTAGGTAGGCCATGTTAGCTTAGTTATCCTACATGTATCAAGGTTTTCCCAGCGTTCTTGTGCAAGACCTAGGGATCTGTTCTTGCACTGGAGTTTATAGGAGGAAATGGGTATACCAATAAAGTCCTCATTTAAGAGGGTGTTAGAGGTCGTACCCTTCCTTGCCAATTCGTCGGCCAAATTGTTGCCCTCGATATCCCTGTGTCCGGGTACCCATATGAGGTGAATCCTGAGTAGCCTTGCCATCTCGTTAAGAGATTTGCGGCACTCAGTGAGAGTTTTAGAGTTGTCAATATTTGAGTTCAGTGCTTTCAGTGCAGCTTGGCTATCTGAAAAGATGGAGATACTTTTCCCTTCAAGGTCTTTTTGACCTAGGATCCTAGTGGTTTCGTGAATAGCCATCATTTCCGCTTGGTAGACACTACAATAGTTAGGAAGTCTAAAGGACGCTTCGATTTCGAGATCCTGGGAGTAGATACCTCCCCCTACTTGTTCTCGAAGTTTGGATCCATCTGTGAAGATTTTTATGGCGGAGGTTTTAAGGGGGATTTTGTTTGCCCAGTCTAGCCATGAAAGGATGAAAACAGCATAGTTATTTTCAGGATTTAAGCACGGCACACAGTAGTCTGTTTTGTCGGGTGCAGACGAGTTCAGAATAACTGTGTGGCCGCAGTTGTTACCTATCCAATTACCAGATTCTCTAAGTCTTAGGGCTGCTGTGTTGGCACATTCCCTGGCAAAGATATCGAGAGGAGGAAGGTGAAGCATGACATTGAGGGCGCTAGTTGGTGTTGAGGACAGTGCCCCCGTAATACAAAGACCTGCACTTCTTTGCACCTTTGCAAACTTCTGAAGTGCGGATGCCTTAACAAGGGCCCTCCACCATACCAGTGAGCCATACATTAGTATGGGGCGGACAATTGCTGTATAAATCCAGCGTACTATTTTCGGGGAGAAACCCCATTTTTTACCTATAGCTTTTTTACAGGCAAACAGTTCTATGTTTACCTTTTTAACACGTTCCTTAATGTTAACATTCCAGATAAGCTTCTTATCCAGAATAACTCCTAGGTATTTCGTGCTGTCGCTAAAGAGCAACCTCGTGCCGCTCAGACGCGGAGGTTCTAAGTTGGGGGTTTTATATTTGATAGTGAAAAGAATGAGATCTGTTTTCTTGGGGTTTACACTTAAACCACACGAGAATGCCCATCTCGAGAGAATTAAGAGTGCTCTCTCCATGAGTTGACAGAGAGTCTGGGGAAACTTTCCGTTAAAAATGATTGCAATATCGTCTGCATAAGCAACAACCCTGTAGCCTTCCCCCTCCATGATACGCAACAGCTGGTCAACCGTCACGGACCACAGAAGTGGAGACAAAACTCCTCCCTGCGGAGTGCCTCTGCTTACAAACCTACGAGTGGAGGATCCCCCAGTTCTGAGTTCACCACCCTGCCCAAGAGCATCTGGTGTATGAAACTCACGAGAAAATCCTCCACCCCCAGTTCCGACAAGGCCGAGGTGACTGCACATGGAAGGACGTTATTGAATGCCCCTGCTATATCTAGATATATTTATATATATTTTTCGATGGTAGACACAAGAGAGTGCAGAGCTGTCTCTGTTGATTTGCCTTTAATGCAGGCATGTTGGAATTTTAGAAGTCTGTCAAGTTTCGGCTTAAGAAGAAGCCCAATAAGTCTCTCTAGAATTTTAACCAGAAAGGAAGAGAGGCTTATAGGTCTGAAGTCATTCGATTTAGTGTGAGAGGACTTACCCAGTTTCGATATAAAGATAACTTTTGTCTCTCTCCAATCTGTTGGAATATAGTTAAGGCGTAAGCAACCATAGTAGATTGTCTGAAGCCAGGGTACTATTGCATTGAAGCTATAGTGGAGTTGAGCTGGTATAATGCCATCGGGACCTGGAGATTTATAAGGTTGGAATGAATAGATCGCCCATTTTAACTTCTCCTTGCAGGTCAGTTGCTCAATCTGTTGAGGCATAAGGTCGCAGGGGAGTGTTTGAAAGCTGGAAATGTCAGAGTAAACATTACCAGGAAAATGCGCATCCATGAGTATATCTAGGGTTTCGATGCATGAATCCGTCCAGGTGCCATCTTCCTTTTGCAGAAAGCTTGGTACTGTCGGGGATTTCGATAGTATTCTCCTGAGCCTTGAAGCCTCGGAAGTACCCTCTATTTCTGTGCAGAAGGAGGACCAAGAGGCCCTCTTTGCTTTCCTGAGGGCATATTCTGAGAAACGCTAAAGCTAAATCTCCACCGCTAAAGCTAAATTTATAGTTTTTAGCGATATTGCTATTCTGAAAAACTCCATCGCTTATTTTTATGCTAAAAATTTAGAGACTGAACGAGCTTTTAACGAAGAATAAAATTAAAGCTGTCATAGTTAAATTTTTAGCGATTCTGCGATTCTAAACTTTTTTTTAGCGATTTACAGAAACTCTAATTTTATTTTTAGCTATAATTTTAGAGTCCAATATTTTGTTGCCGCTAAGTAAAAAATTAAAAGATTTTTCAATTAAAATCGTAATTTTTGATATATATTAAGAAAAATTAATGCTTTGTCTCTTTTGAATGTTTTCAAAGAAAAACATTTCACCAATTTAAAGCACTTTTCCGAAAACTTGCTGTTTGTATTTATCAGTTGTATTAATATTAGGAGTATTCACGTTTTAGTGCACTTGCCTGTGCATTTGAGGACTTGTGCAGTTGAGCAGTTAGGTTTTCGTGAACAAATCACTAACACTTTTTCCAAGCTGTCAAATTTTTCAATGCAAACAAGTGCACAACTGCTCAAATCTTCAAGTTTTAGGCTGCAGCAGAAAAGCACTTGTGCAGATTTTTGATTTTTATATTTTGATTTTGTAAAGTGCAGAAGTCCTCAACTGCACTGACAAGTACACTGAATCGTGAATACCCCTATTGCTATCATAAAACATGCTTTTAGAAAAAGGTGTCATCTCTTAAAATTTTATAAAAATTTATTAAATGAATTGGTAGTTTACAAATCAGCTAAAATTGTTGTGACACACTCTTATGTGATAATTCTGTATCACGAAGAAGCGCACCAACGATAAGAAAGACACTTGAAGCAAAACAATTCTATATGGAAGAAAGTATTGCTTATTGTGTCTTTCTTATCATTGGTGTGCTTCTACGTTATACGGAATAATGCAGTTAGTTTGCAATTAAGTCATTAATTGACAAGAAATTTTGCGCCTAATTTTTAATATGTAAAATGTACTCTGAGTGCAAAATTTTGAAGAATTGAATGAAACCTAAGCCTCCAATAAGCCACGACTGTTTTGGTATTTAAAGTTGAACCAGCCAAAATAAATCCTTACTAGTTTTTACATAGTTTTATGACAACACGAGAATATTTAATGAAAAATCATAAATTACTCGTGTAAATATACTTAAAAAATTAACCACAAATTTTTAAGTATGTTATCTTAAGTTTATTTAAAAATTTTTCAAATTACTGAATGTTTTTATTTTGCACTTTTTATTTAGATATTGGTGCAGTTAGTAATCCATTTTAAAAATAAGAAACAAACTTATTTTAATTATTATATTAACTTAATTAAGGTTTAAAAGAAACTTTAAAAAGTTTTCGAAAACTTTTCACTCGGACGATGAATTTTTGACAGTCGGAAGTAGAATATCAGTGAAGTGAGTTTTATTGTCAAAACTTCATGTAGCCCCGGGGACTAGTAGAACTTTTGACAACCGGCACAAGAACTTTTGAGTGAAGCAAAAGGGTTGTGCTTTACCCTTACAAAATTGTTAGTATCAGTGTTTTGCTGTGTATTTTTTCTGAAAAAACTAGTTTTATTTATGTTTCCGTGTAAAAAAAAGGATTGTGCTTTGCTTTTAATATTTATTTTAGGCTAAAAATGCAGGCTTAAGAAGCAATTAAAAAGCATGGAGTCACTTCAGTCGTCTTTAATTTATTTTAATTTAAGAATTTTAAAACTAGGCCAGTCTTAGGAGCTAAGGAGTTTAAAATAAATATTTATGTTAAATTTGGAAGTTCATTAATTCTGATATACGCAATGTATTAAGTTTTTTCTTTACTGCCTTCAACTTGCAAAACTAATACATTGAATATACTTTTTTTAATATTTATAAATATGGCCGATAAAGAGTTAATACGTGTTCAAGGATGTTTTACGGTTAGCTGATTGATCGACTTAGTATAAGTCAATATTTTCTTTCGTATTACAATCGATTGAGGTCAAAATTTGGCAGTAAGTGTACTTGGGGTATGGCAACCTTTAGGTATAGTGCAATTTTCATTCTCGCGCATAGTTTAGGTTAAGGATTTTTAGGTCCAGTTGACAAGACACCTTTAACACTGATACTTTTTTTACTTCAGTAAATTTTATAAGTGGAGTAAAATCTAAACATATATTTTAAAAACATTTTTTCAATTTATTCCATCTCCAAGCTAATTAGGTAAAATACATGCAACAAAATAATAATGAATACAAATTGTTATTTTTTAGAAATTTTTAATGTTTGCACAAGTTTTGGTTTTATAAGTTATTTTACTTAAAACAGTTACATTCCTTGTAGCTCATATCATTTTGAATACAAAAATAATTTCTAGTAGTATTGGCAGTCAAATACGTCTTAAAAACTCGTTCATTCGCTGAGAAGACGTCAAAATTTCTGGATAACATTTTCAGGTTTCATTTGCCACAGCAAAAAATGACAATTTAAATACATCAGATAGAAATTTTTTTCAACTCAACATTTTCTTTCCTATAGAACCAATAGTGAAAAGTTTCCAAATGGCACACAGCCATAACCAAATCAATTTTTTGACATAAGAATCACTAAAACAACGCTTCCTGTGGCGAGTAGTAGAAGCAACATTTTTAGCTAGGCGATTTGAAACTCAGAATCGCATTTTAGCGAAACCGCTAGGGAATTGAACGAAGCATTTTTTTAGCATTTAAGCGATTGAGATTTAGCTTTAGCTAGGCGATTTTCAGAATCCGGCCTCTGATTGCAGTTTTGTAAATGCCTAGTTTAGACTTATAGCTATTCCATGAGTACTCACTATTGCTACGCCTTGCGTAGTTAAAGTCTCTACGACAGTCCTTTCTGAGAATTTCCATCTCCCGAGACCACCATACGGGCTTATGGGATTTTTTGAAAACTTTTTTTGGACATGCTCTGTTTAGTGCATCCGAGCATTTTTTAGTGAAGTCTAGAACCAGAAGATCCAACTCTTCTTTGTTAGCAACGGGAGAAGAAGTGACTGAATTCAGTGATGTTTTAATTAGTTTATTATACATCTCCAATTTGTCTTACGGAGATTTCTTATTTTTTAGGCATGCATTGATTGGTTATTTTCCAGCTGAATTCTATATACCTATGGTATTTCTTCCGAGAAGTTTTCTGATACTAGGGTGATATCCAGAACTTCTTCTCGATTTTTGATAATAAAAGTTGCCTCATTGCCCTTGTTCATTATATATAATTTAGTGTTTAGTAGGAAGTTAAAAAGTGACTCACCTCTGTCGTTGTTGTTAGTGCTGTTCCATTGTGAGTGGTGTGCATTTGTATCTCCACCCAGAATGATGTGCGTGGCTGGATGAGTTCCCTGTAGGAGTTCCCGGAAAGATTGCGTGGGTATGGGCTCATCATAGGGAAAGTAAAAGGAAGCAATCCTTAGCTTCTTGGGCCCCAGCTCCAGGCTGACCACAGAGAGGTCCCCGTGACTAAACTAAGGGAGAATAAACCAATTCAAGTTAACTTTCGCTAAAACACAAGTTCGAGTTTTACCTTTGTTAGATACATAGTAAATTTTATAGTTTGGTGTATTCAGGCCTAGGATTTTGTTGTTGTTCATTCAAGGTTCCTGAATCAGCACCAAGTCGACATCGCCCGTTGCCAGGTGACGCTGGAGAGCAGCCGAAGCTGCTTTGCAGTGATGCAAGTTAATTTGGAGTACCCGGAACATCCTTAGGTACTCCAACAATCGTGATGTCAGCCTCTTCGTCGCTGAAGGGCTCCTCTGACGGAGCCTGCTCCTTAAGGAGATTTGTCATCGCCGTCGCTAGTTCGGACGCGGATGATAACTCATCCTCGCTTCCAATCAACTCGTCGATGTCGCTAGGATTCTCAATCGTGGCACTACAGACCGCACGATTTACGAGAGACACCGTGTCCGTTTTATAGATTCTTGGGTGAATCTTGCTAAGCCCATAGTTTAGGGTACATTTATCTTTGTTCAGTTGATCAATGCATTCGTTGTTGAGGATCAACAAAACCTCCATCTTGGATTTCTTGGGATCGGTTTTGGCATCCTCAGCTTTAGGATCCAACTTCACCACCTTCCAGTTTTTAGTGGATATGGCTGGGTTGAAGACCTTCAGTATTTCCAGAATTTCTTCAGGTTCAGATGGGGTGACTGGAACCCGGACTCTGGCTCTTGGTCTTGACGGAATTTCGTCCAAATATACCGCTTTTAGACGAGCGCCTGGGTAGACCTCACCAACTTTCCCAATTGCCGCTTTAAATAGCTCAGCGGATCTTTCGTTTTCACAGGCCATAAGCTTGACATTGCCCTGAAACCATCCCGCATCCGTGCATGCTGGAGGTGGCCCAGGGTTGTCCTTCAGGACCTGCAAGGCGACCTTAGCGAGCGAAGCCTCTATCCAGCTCCATTGGTGCTTGGGTATCTTACCATCCTCGCTGTTCTGGTCTATCACCCCTACAATTGTGCTATTCTTAGCAACCTCTGCGAAGGATCTTGCTCCTACACCATGGGCTTTAGCCCTCTTGGCGGTCGGGTTCTGGGTAGGTTCCTCCACAGATCGATTTCTTTTTGCGGCTGCAATTTGCCGGGGAGGCTCTAGCGTGAAGTCCGGTAAGACCTTTTTCGCCCACTCAATATCCTCCTTATTTTTTTCTATGTCACTCTTCGAGACCTGTCCCTCCTTAATAGGGTCAGTGGCCAGACGTCGAAGAATTCGGGATGCCTTTTTGCGGTCTGCGTAACCTGCTTTGAGAGGATCCCTTCTTTCATAATCGGCCGCCCTAGCACTGACCAATGGGATTACCTTAGCCCCCGATCCACTAGACGAACCCGCGTTTCCGCGTCGATTACCACCAGTGTTCGAGGAACTTGAGGGTCCAATGCCCGATGCACAGGCTTTCGGTGTGCTTGCTGTTGTTGAGAGGGGTCGATGATTTGATGGTATCACTATCATCACTATGATGAGCCTGGTGGTACCACAGCTCTTTCATCGGAACATAATGTCCCTACCGGGTTTTTTGTTAGGGTTTCGGATCCCCTTTTGGGTGTTGAAGTTTTTGTTGTTGTTTGAATTACATTTTCCATAATAAATCCCACGAGTGGCGGAGAGAGGAAGGTCGACCCAAGCAGAGATCCGCAGTACCTGGGTAGGGCTGATTAGAACCGGAGGGCGCCAGGTATCCGGAGCACACCGTTCAAGACCGGGCAATTATTTTAAACTGGGTCTCCGGCCAGGCTGATCCTCGGCACGGTACGTGTGACACCATTGATCCGACCCAGGGAGAAGAGAAGGGATACTAGGGGAAAAAGGAGGCAGTCTTGGTTTTTCTCACAGAATTTGTAGGGTGACACAACCCTGTGAAGAACGTAAGCCCCCACACCCAGCGATCGGACGGACCACTTACGTCAAGGTGCTGCCAGAGTCGTGGGGGATACAATACAATTATATTAAATAAGATATATATTTAATTTTGTATTTATTTTTAGTTAAAAAAATACTATACTTGGCTTTATAAACCGAAGGAAATCTTAAAATAAAATCACTTAATTTTTGAGCTTTAAACTGATTGCTCCTTATTTCAATTCTAAAGAGCCTGAAGGCACCTTTGGGTGACGGCGCTAAAGAATCTTTTTTTAAACTGGCCAGTAGCGCTCTTAAGCGCTGGCAAAAATAATAAACGCGTATTATTATAATAACCGCGTATAACTTTTAATTCGCGTAAAACGCGTAAGCCGCGTATAAATAAAAGTCACTCGTCCAACATTACATGGTAAAAGCACTTTTTGCTAGATTGTTCCATAGTAAATTTCTAAGTCAAAAGACTAAGCTACTGATTTATAAAGTGAGTATTCGCTCTGCCATCTTATACGCGTTCCCAATTTGGTTCACGATTTCGCCAACGGTAGATAAGGAGCTTGAAATAGTGGAAAGAAAAGTCCTTAGACTATGCGTTGACAGAAATTTTCAATCACGAACAAAAAGATTTTCTAATAACTACATTTATAATAGGGCCCTGGTAACACCACTTTGTCATTATGCCTTTCAGCTTCAATTAGATTTGTTAACAGCTTAGAATATCACGAGAAAATTCTCATGAACGAAATATATAGGCGAAAATTCGATTTAAATTGGTCTGACTCGGGTTATTTGTCCCCAATTGGTATCATTCATTTGGATAACTTGACTGAAGGGGTCCTTGCCCGATTTTTAGAGGCTAAAGATATATTTTACTTAATCATATTATATTCATGTTAATCATTATTTTCAAAATTCAATTCAACTTTTAAGTAATTCGTATTAATGTGCCCTTCATATAGTTAAGTAACTCCTTAACAATATTTTAGTAAAAATACCTCTCAATGTATTTACTTGTTGGTTATTTATTTTAAAGAAAACAAATGTATATAGTTAGCTGTAAGAATTTGAGATAATTCCTCTAAAAGTCATTGTTGAGTCTTGAGCAACACTCATATAAATTATAAATTTCAATCAACTATTAACAGCACTCCTGTTTTAATCATATTTCATATCGAAGCATGAAGCTTGTATCCCTAGTTAAGTCTTTTCATTTTAGATAAAACATCTTGTAAAATCGTGTAAAATCTTTATATGCGTAGCATAAACATTGTACTGTATTTAATTTATGTCATTAGAAAAGTAAAGTCTCAATAAAAATTGAAATTGATTGATTGATTGCGTGTGCTTTACTTGCGTGTGCTTTACTTGTTGTTTTTTTTTTCTTTTAATTGTTAACAAGCTATCAGTGCTGCTTTCTGTGCAAAATCGACGAAAACCCAAAATAAACCCACCAAAAGTATTTAAAAACAACACTGATATTCCCTTTTTGACATACACTGGCCGCTGCTGTCAAAATCCACTGGCTCTGAAATTTCGTTGCCAGTAGCGATGAAAGTGAATCCAATGTGAGTGTATTTGTAAAATAGTATGAATGTGTTGAGTTTTTCGAACTACACAGCCAGTATACTGGCTTTGCTTTGTATTTGACGATCGATTTAGGATCCTGTTATCTAAAAAATGAAAACTCCCTTTTCCGATTCCGCGTGAAAATTAATTCATGATGAAAATGTATGTTAAATTTGCCGAAATTGTAAAATTAGTATTACACCCCGAACAAAAAAAAACTAGTAAATTCAACAAATGTAGACTTAATTTTTAGTAGTTTTTCATTTTTTTTGTGCTGAAGAAAACAAGTTATTTAATATAACAGCGATCGAGTTGTTAATAATTCTAACAATTTATAATGTAGTCACAGAGCAGAAGTTGTTAATAACTTGTAAACTTAACAATTTTTTATTTAAACGAACTAAATGAGAGGATTGTTATTTTAACAATGCAATTATTTAAATAAATAAAGAAGAGAAGTTGTTTTTAATAATGAAGTGTAAAAATACCCAGCTTTTCGAATAAAACCAATCAAACTCAGATTTATAATCATTGTAATTTTTTTAACATATTTAATTATAATTTAAAATAAACTGGCCATTTCAGCCCTTGGAAGGACTTTGACCTAGCCTCTACCGATCAATTGTGTTGTGCGTGTTATTAAATGATTGATCACAAATGACCGAGAACTGGACCTACGTGTTTTATGCCGACTTCGAACGGCTTATGTACTCAAGAAGCTTTACATGGCAATTTTTACTCTCTGAGGTTTGCCATTGTCTGCAGAGAGGTGACGACCGAACAGAAAAATTAATTCAATTGAAAAAACTTTCTGTCTGAGCTGGAATTGAACCCGGGCGGTTCTTTAGCTTAGGGGCCACACACTCTACCCACTAGACCACGGCCGCCACATATTTAATTACATTTATTTATTATCATGTCTTAGAAAAATGAGTAATTACATATTAAAAATGTATAATATACATTTTATATCGATACCTTAATATAGAAAGACCCTATCTCATTTTTTATTACTTTATAGGAGAAGGGAAAAATTTATTGAAAAATAAAGTTCTGTAGTTCCAATTTTTTTAGAAGCATTTATTTAATAACAACTATAAGGAATGCTATGATGCTATAAACATTTTTTTACTACAAAACCTATTGAGCTTCTTCTATAAAGTAATAGAAATGAGATAGGGATTTTGCATATTAGAGTAACGATATACATTATGCAAAAGTTTTATTTCATGCTAATGAAATCTTAGAATTCTATCCATATTATTAAGAGTTACAATTATCATGTTCTCTGATATGATTTCTAAATTTGTGTGTTTTGAAAATATCTGCAAGAACTATTGATTTTACAAATAAATTCAAATGCAACCGGAGCTTTGTGATAGTCTTTTAAGTGTTTAAATAATAATTCTGCAAGTGTAAATTAAAATATTTTAATAAATTTATAACTTTTTCGATTTTAGGCACTTTATCAATAGAAGGTATTTCATAAATATACTCCTGCAAAAACATCCAAACATATTTGCTCTTTGTCGAGTATTCAAGATTGAATACAAAACAAATTTTAATTATTAGGTCAATAGCTCTTAAAAGTGTTACCACCTTATACAAAATTAGGTTAGTATAAATGTAAAATTCAAAAAGCTTTTCCGATGATTCAATTCAGTTCCTCTTCTTTTCTTATGGGGTCAATAATACATACTAAGTCCACTATCATATCGTTTTGATTGTCAGCGATAGTAGGTCTAAAAGTTCGTATTAAACGAGGAGGAATAATGATAGTGTGCAGCAATTTGAAAAAGTAATAATGTGTTGAGTCTGAAATTTTTTTTATTAGAATCTCAGTTTTAAAAACATATGATTCAGGGGTGTTCTGGAAACCGGCAATCGGATTTGAAATTTGGAAATCGGTTTTGAAATTGACACAGATTTTATTTTGGTGTCATAGAAACCGATTATCGATTTAGGAACTGGTTTAATTTTCGAAATTGGTTTTGTGTTTCTTAATCGGTAATCGGTTTCTATGACACCAAAATTAAATTTGTGTCAATTTTAAAATCTTAAGATTTATAAAAGATAAATTTAGCAGTTTAATTTAATTTAATATTATTTAATTTATTAAATTTAACATATTAGTACAATAAGAATGATATTTTTGCTGTACAAAGGCAGTAGCTTAAGAAATGAGTATGATATTTTGAGATATTACTATTATAATTAAAATTTAAGAATATTTATGTAATCAAATTTAATCATAAAAATGCAATTTATTGAATAAAACAACAGCATCAATAAGTTAATAAAACTCTTTTAACGTATTAATAAATAGGAGGGACAAGAAGAAAAGGAAAAGTTAAAAGAAAGAAGAAAAACAAAAAAAAAACAAAATTTATAGTAGAGATCTGGTTTCTTATCTTATTATATAGTTTTGATAAAACAGTATGATTTAAACTATCAAACATTTAGAATTTGTATTTAAATCTTATAAAATCAACATAATAAATAACAAGGTCATTTAGAAAAAAATTTAATCAAATTTTAGAGCATGACCAAACAGAAATAAGCTGAAAATATATCAGCAAAAATCTAAAAACAACTTTAGTAACCTTGCTTTGTTAGTGGAAGACTTCCAGCAGACTGTTGGACTCCATAATAATTACATCAGCATAAAGACTAAAGTAAAGCAAAAATACAACAACAAATGTGAGAATATGAAATGGGAGAAAACTGAGAAATTAACACTTAAAATCTCATCGCCTCTGTGGTGCAGTGCGCTAGTGCGCGCTTGCACGGGTATCACAAAGATTTCTGATGAAGCCTTTAGCAGGGCCTAAATTGCCTATTTTGAATTATATTAAATTGCCTAAATTGCCTAAGTGCCTAAAATCAGCTAGTGATTTTTTTTCTTTCCATATTGAAAAAATGTTGTTGTTGTTGTTTCTTTGGAGAATTTGTATTTAAAATCAAGTATGATTTAAACTATCAAACATTTCGATTTTGTATTTAAATCATTTTATATGATTTTATATGATTTTATATGATAATAAATTATATATTTTTGTTTTAAGAAAAGTGATTAAAAACTGCTTGCCTAAAACCACCTTTGCTATATCTATCTATATATATAAAAATGGATGTATGTATGTGGGTATGTGATTATGTGGGGATGTGGGTATGTGGCTATATCACATATAGACTCCAAAACCGCTGAACCGATCCTTATGAAATTTTCAGGGAAACTGAAGCCACATCTTGAGAGTGTTCCCAAATTTACGCTATCGATCACAAACCAAAAAAAGGATATATTAAGACGGTTTCAATCGTAAAAAACTAAGATTTGGTAATTTTATTCAGATGGTTGCTGTCGGTAACTGTACGAAAAATGGGCGTGGTCGTAATATAAACATGCCCACTTTTTCGAAATCATGGCAATTCCGGAGTTTTACACATTTTTACAGTGAAACTTGCTGTGTAGGTGATCTAAGAGGCGGTCACTATATGTAAATGTTTTCACGCCCACTTTTACCGCCCACAAATCAATATCTATATATATAAAAAGCAAAACGATGTGTGTCTGGCTGTGTGATGTCTATAGAATCCAAAACTACTTAACCGATTGACCTGAAATTTTGGCAGTCGATTTGTTTCAGGTACGAGATGGTTTAGGAAAAAAATTTACCACACCCCCTTTTTACCGCCCCCAAATCAATAGAAATGTTATATTTCAGTCGGTTTTGGTCGTATAAGCCTAAAATTTTGTAATTTAGTGTGTACGGTTACTGTCGACAACTGTACTAAAAATGGGTTTCCACGCCCCCTTTTACCGCCCATAAATAAATGAAAATGGTTTATTTAAGATGGTTTTGGTCGTATAAGACTTAAATTTGGTACTTTGGTTTGTGTAGTTACTGACAGTAACTGTACGAAAAGTTGGTTTCCACACCCCCTTTTTGCGCCCATAAATCAATGAAAATGCTATATTTCAAGCAGTTTTGACCGTATGAGACTAACATGTGATACCTAAGTTTGTATGGTTACTTTCGGCAACTGTACTAAAAAAAGGCGTCATCGCTATATAGCCACACCCACTTTTTGAGAAATCATTAAAATTGACTACTGGGTCGATTGAGCTAAAATGTTGGCTTAGTTTGTACAGTTACTGTCAGCAACTGTACGAAAAGTTGGTTTCCACGCCCCCTTTTACCGCCCACAAACCAATGAAAACGTTTTATTTCAACGATTTGGGTCGTTTTAGACAAAAATTTTGTAATTCAGTTCATATGGTTACTCTCGGCAAGTGCACTAAAAATAGGCCTGTCCCACTTTAGTTAAACTCACTTTTCGGGGAGTTAGCGTCGAGTGAAGGAAAATGCGCCAGGCTCAACCTAAATTGAGCTGAAATTCGGGCATTCGATTTGTTTCGATTACGAGATGGCTCTAAGGAAATATTTTGCAGCACCCCTTTTTACCGCTTGCAAAACAACAAAAATGTTATATTTCGCACTGTTTTGATCGTATTAAACCAAAATTTGGTTATTTAGTTCATATGGTTACTTTCGGCAGCTATTCGACATTTTCGTATATGGCAGTAAGGCGGTCTATGGCAGAACAACGTCTGCCGAGGAGAGTGAGTGTTCCTGTGAGGTTTGGTAACGTTTGGACGAGGGGCGTGGTACCTCCCATGCAAGCCAAATTGGCGCTATCGACCAAAAACCAAATAAAGGATATATATCATACGGTTTCGATCGTAAAAACTAAGATTTAGTAATTTTGTTCATATGGTTACTGTCAGTAACTGTACAAAAAATGTGCGTGGTCGCAATATATATACGCCCACTTTTTCGAAATCATGGCAATTCCGGAGTTCTACACATTTTTATAGTGAAACTTGCTGTGTAGGTGCTCCAAGAGGCAGTCACGATGCATTAATGTTTTCAAGCCCATTTTTACCGCCCACAAATCAATATCTGTATATATAAAAATTAATCGTGATTTGTTCGGATGCTTAAGACTTGAAAACGACTGAACCAAATTGGATACCTTTCTACTGGTTTAGGAAAAATATAATGCCACACCCCCTTTTGTCGCCCACAAATCAATAAAAATGCTGTATTTAAGACGGTTTTGGTCGTATTAAATTCAAATTTGGTAAATAAGTTCGTATGATAACTATCATTAACTTTGATAAAAATGGGCGTGGTCACACTTCATCTACTCTTACTTTTAAGAAAATATCAAAATACTTCGAAACTATTGGTCCGATTGAACTCAAATTTTGTTAGTACCCTTTGCTTTAAGTACGAGATGGTTTAAGAGAAAATGCCACACCCCCTTTACCTCCCACATATATAAAAAAAATTTTTGTTATCGAATAGCTTTAGAGTTATGGGTCGCACAGCTTAGAAATTCGGTATTCGACCACAATTTAGACGTACCGTTTCAGTGATGAAATTTTATGGGAGTGGACAAGGGGGAGGGGCACCTCCCATACAACCCAAATTTGTGATATCGAATAGCTTTGAAGTTATAGGAATTCAGCTTTGGAATTAACTTTTTGACCTCAATTTACACATGCAGTTTCAATGGTTTTATTTTATGGGCGTTGGGCAGGGAGGCGTGACATCTCCCTTACAACCCAAATTTGCGATATCGAATTGCTTTGAAGTTATAGGTTGACAGCGTAAGAATTCGGTATTCGACCTACATTTATGCATGCACTTTCATTCCTCTACATGTAGAGCGTAGGGCAAAGGGGAGTGACATTTCCCATACAACCCAAGTTTGTGCTATCAAATAGCTTTGGAGTTATAGGTCGCACAACGCCGGAATTCAGTATTCGACCTCAATGTACACATGCAGTTTCATTGATTAAATTTTATGTTCATTGGTAAGAGGGACGTGGCACCTCCCATTTAACGTAAATTTGCGATATCGAATATCAGCGTCAGAATTCAGTATTCGGCCCAAGTTATACATGCAGTTTCATTAATTGCATTTTATGAGCTTCATCAAGGGGGAGTGGCACCTCCCATGCAACGAAAATTTATGATATCGACAAGAGGGAGTGAAACCTCCTATTTAACCCAAATTAGAGATATCAAATAGCTTTGGGGATATGGTCTCACAGCTTTGGAATTCAGTATTGGACCTCAATGTACACATGCAGTTTCATTGATTACATTTTATGAGCGTTTATCAAGGGGGAGTGGCACCTTCCATGCAACGAAAATTTGTGATATCGAATAGCTTTGGAGTTCAAGGTTGCACAGCGTCGGAACTCAGTATTCGACCAAAATTTCAACCTTCAATTTAACCCAAATTTGCGATATCGAATAGCTTTGGAGTTATAGGTAACTCAGCCTCGGAATTCAGTATTCGACCTCAATTTACACATGCAGTTTCATTGGTAAAATTTTATGGGCGTAAGGAAAAGGGCATGGCACCTCCCATACAACCCAAATTTGTGCTATCGAATAGTTTTGGAGTTATATGTCGCACAGTTTTGGAATTCGGTATTCAACCTCCATGTACACATGCAGTTTAATTGATTACATTCTATGAGCGGTGATCAAGAGGGCGTGGCATTTCCTATGCAACCCAAATTTGTTATATCGAATAGCTTTGTGGATATAGGTCGCACAGTCTCGGAATTCAGTATTCTACCTCAATTTAGACATGCTGTGTAACTGATAACATTTTATGGGCGTTTGACAAGGGAGAGTGGCAGCAACGCGCCGGGTTTCAGCTAGTATACATTTAATTGCGCTATGTAAACTATTCCATAATCTAACGGCATTGACGAAAAAAGCCTGGTAGAGTTCAGATACTTCCAGTTTAGTATTATAATATTATTGCTATCTGGTCGACTAGCAAAACTGTAGTTTTTCAAAAAGATACCGAGGAGTTTTGAAATGAATAATTTTATGCAAAAAGATGCAATTACGGGCAATGAGGTTACTAATGATGTTACAACCAAGTATGCTCTTCTTGAATTGAGTAATGTGGTCAAATCTTAGAAGGATTGAATGCAACTTGCAGCTTGTGACCTGTTGCTATTCTGTCTTACGTGGCCAAGGCTTTTGAAGTAATTCTTTACAATTAAACTAACAAATTTATCTGCGACAATAAGCTGCTAACCGACTAGCAGTCAGGTTTTAGGGCAAAGAAGAGCTGCGTTACAGCTTTCATAGATGTAGCCGAAGAGATTAGAGCAGGCTTGGATGATAGAAAACTTAGCTTTTTAATTCTTCTTGATCATTATAAGGCCTTCGATGCAGTTGACCATGGCATCTTTTATTCGAAATTAATCAACATGTTTAACTTCTCTCATACAGCAGCAAACCTGTTCAAGTCATATCTTTCTAATAGATCCCAAGCAGTATTTGTCAATAACACGGCATCAGAATTCTTGAAGGGTAACAGGGGAGTACCTCTACATGTTCTGTTCTTGGGCCTCTACATGTTCTGGGCAGGCCAAAATGGCTTGTGTCTTAACCCAAAAAAGTCTAAGTGTATAGTCATCTCTAAGAAACTAGTCGATGTCTCGGAATTTCCTAAAATTATCTTGAACAACTCCACAATTGACTTCGTTAATTCAGCGAAAAATCTTGGAGTTATCTTTAATAGGACTTTGACTTGGAACACACACATTGGCATTGCAATAGGCAAGGTTGATGGAGTGCTTAGAGTACTGTGGGTAGAGACTGCCTTTAGCTAAAGCTTCCATCCTCGCTACGCATCTTTATGCTTGCGAAATTTATGCAAATTGCGATTCTGTTAGTAAACAAAAACTAAATGTTGCTTTTAACAACATTGCTAGATGGATTAAAACTTACTGATCATGTGTCCCATTATGTAATACGCATCTGCAACATGACCTTTGAAAACATTTTTAGATTCCGTACTTTACTATTGCTGCATAAGGTGTTATACACTGGTGAGCCATCTTACTTGCACAATCGTATTACCGCTTCTCATTCCAATCGGTCCTATTCGTTAATACAATTGCGTCACTTCTGTTTGACATCTGAAAGACAATTTTATATATTTGCAATTCGTCTTTGGAACTCGTTACCTTCTTTTGTTAAATCAATTCATAACGCAGTGCAATTCAAAAAAATGTTATACTCTCATCTTTTATCGTTGCAATAATTTTTATTCTCTCGTAAAATTCACCTTTTTTTCTTTAAAAAAGTCATATATTAAAATGTTTTATTAATTTTTTAATGTTTAAATAAAATCAAATTACCTGTATTGTCATAAACTCACTGGAAGTGGAACTGTTTCTATATTATCTATACTTTTAATATTAATAATATTATTATAATTATAATTAATTTTATTGTTACCACTAAATTTATAGCTATAATACAAAATACAACAAATCTATGATGCCAGTGCGTTAATCATAAGGTTCGTACCTTGTAGCACTGGTATATCAAATAATAAATACAAATACAAATACAAACTTTTTATTTGAGGAATCGTCTATTAATGTGTATCTTAAACGTGGTTCCGTCCTAAGGTAAATGATTCGGCCTATGCGATAAATAACTATAATCTATTTATACAGGATAGGTGGAACAGAAGAGGAGTTGCCATCTATTGTCGAAATAATTTGAAAGCCAAAATTGTGAATAAATCTACTGAGGATAGTGTTGAATTAATCTTTGTGTATCAGATAACTACACTAAAATTTTTTGTCGTCCGTTTACAATCCTAATAAAATGCTAAGCTTAAATTCATTCTTCACTGAGCTCTCTGAATTTGTGGTTGACTATGACTTTTTTATTATATGTGGTGACTTTAATGTTAAAATTCTATGTCTTGATAATATATCCAAATCTTTGCATGATAATGTCTCGTCTGTCGGTCTGTCAATTGTGAATGAAACTATGCCCACGCGATTATGTAGTAATGATGTCCCTAGTCTTCTTGATTACTTTATTGTCTCCGATAGCATATCCGTCTTACTATTCGATTTACTTTCTCTCCGACCATGACTTACTTTTTAACTATCTTAACTATCTCCAAAACAATATCATACTCAGATCTTAAATACATTGATCTTCAGGCCTTGAATTATGATGCCCGCTGGAACGAAATCTGGTTCTGCGAGAGTGTTGATGAAAAAGTTACATACTTTTCAAACAAACTTAATAACATTTGCAATACATGTTCCTACCAGGACAGTTGTCATTAAAAATGTTGCATATCCCTGGTATACATTAGGTATCCAAAACTCTATAAAAAAACGAAACAAACTACACAGGATATGGAAAAGAAAACCTACACCAGAAAACTGGGAAAACTACAGGGCGGCACGGAATGCTTCAGTTTTAATAGCTAGGCAATCCAAAAAAAGGTATTGCTCTTATAAATTTAAAGCATTGCTACCATCAAAGATACTTTGGAGAAACTTAAAAATCTTTGGTATTGCTAACAAGTCAGTATCTGAGTGTTTTCTGAACCCTGATATTCTAAACGATTTCTTTTTAAATAAGAACCAGAGTAATGGAAGTTATGAGGAGTTATCAAATACCATTGTGCAACCAAATTTTCAGTTTTCCGCTGTCTGCAAATATGAGGTCTTTAAACGCATGATGAATGTAAAGTCAAATGCCATCGGTGAAGATAGAGTTCCGAATAAATTTATCAAACTAATTCTAACTCACGTTGTTAGCCCGCTTACGCACATTATAAACCATTGTATCACAACGTCATCTTTTCCTCAGTTTTGGAAAATTGCAAAAGTATTACCTGTCGCAAAAAAAACCAACTGCGAGTGAACCAAATGATTGTAGACCTATTAGTATTTTGTCATCCCTATCGAAGGTCTTCGAAGCAATTATGGCCGGTCAGATTCCTGAATTTTTAACTACCTATTAGTTTAACTATGGAGATAATAGTTTAACCCTATTATCTCCACTGCAATCTGGCTTCCGTTGTGGGTATTGTTGCTCAACAGCTACCCTAAAAGTTATTGATGATATCCGCACACCTTATGATGAAGGCTTAACTACACTACTCTGCATGCTGGATTTTTCCAAAGCATTTGACACAGTGAATTACTCCTTACTCTGCCAAAAACTTGGGCGCAGTTACGGTTTTTGTAATAATGCCGTAGATCTCTTAAGGTGTCAAACAGAGTACAGAAAGTGTGTGTTGGCAATAGTCGTTGAGAGATTTTGGTATTGGAATTATGTAGGCTTCTTTCCAGTATTGTGGGAAGATAGAAGTAGTAAGAATTGTGTTGAAAATATGTGTTATGTATCGTAAAACTACGGGCAATAAAATTTTTAGAAATAATGGATGAATTTCATCGAAACCCACGGCGCTTGATTTTGTTGATAGAAAACTGGACAGTACCTCATTTTGATGAACGCAACGGAAGAAAAAGTTTATATCTGGGCGGAGGACGGAGGGCGAATTACCATTTGAATTTGCGCAGACATTTTCATCAACTATATGCATTGGTACATTAACAAAATTTTGGTTTAATTTATTCACATCGATAGCATCACTTACAGCAGACACGTTCTTACCTACTCCAATTTCACGGATTTCTTTCCATATCTTTTTTGAATCAACTGCATTTTTGTATTTTTCACCATAAAATCTTCTCTTAGCAGCTACAATTTCATAATTTGCCTTTTTCCTCATTTCTTAAGACTCAGCATACAACTCTGGTGTTTGAATTGCTTCCAGCGATTGTAAGACACGTTTCGCGCCGCTGTAATTCTTTTGATATAACTATTAAACCAAGGCTTTTGCTGAATTTTAACACTTCTAGTTTTGATTGGGACAAATTCATTATATAAGTTTACAATATTTTGCTGCAGATAATTGACCTGGTTTCAATCGATGGCATTTCATAAATAACTTGCCAATTTATCTTACGAGTTTCTTGTTCAAGCTGCCAATAATTAATGTTTTTAAAATCACGAAAACTAAAAGAAAACGGCGGCTTTTCCATATGAAAATCAAAAGCAAGGAAAATAAGATCGTGCTTGGAAAAATTCGGTGCTGACAGTTAATCGTACAGAAGTACTTTGGATAGGTTATTTACAAAGAATAGATCTATGAGAGTATTAGTTAAATGTGTAAAGTGAGTAGGTGTGGAGTTATTTACTGAAAATCGCGCATGTCATTAGTTAAATGACTTTCCGTAATTATGTTGCTATTAAAGTCTCCTGCTATGATAGTGTGCGTATAAGATAAAGATAAGTTTTCAATACTGCTTATGAGAGATGAAGTATCTACATTACGGTTTGGACGGTAAACAATACCAATTAGCATTTTCTCACAACCATTTGAGACCGAGATGAACACAGATTCAATTGCACTATCGTGAGCAGATTTTTGAATAAGCTTACACGGGATATTATTTCGCATATAAATAGCAACACCTCCAGCGTGTCGCTGTCTATCTGCCCGAAAGATTTTAAACCCATTTAACATAAACATTACATCTGGAATTTCAGCATTGAACCATATCTCTGATACACAAACAATATCTACATCGGAACCCTCAAATCATCCATTTTATTCACTAAATTTTGTGCATTAATGTGACCAATCTTAATACCGCTACTTTGCCTGCATAGGATACGTATTAGATAAAATAAATTGTCTTTGGAACTATTAGCATTACCCGCAAAATTCATTGTTTAAAATGTGTATGATAACGCGTGCATTATTCTTAGATACATGTTGCAATAATTTTGATCCATAACGATTTGTAAACAAAATATGTAAACAAAATAAACAAAAGATGATGTAGAAACAAAAATGAAAATAGTTTAAATATAAATAGAAACTAATAATATATAATAAACATTGATGATGTTGAGAACATTGTTGACGACAAGTATCAGGTGGCGCGAAAAAAAGTAAACAAAGCAGCTACGGTTAAGTGACTAACGAAAAAGCTGACCATCACCTGTGGAATTGTTGTTGTGTTGCTCGGTAGTTTCAGCTGCAATGAGTGCCTGCAATTTTTCAACATTCTCTACGCATTCTGCACATTCGCCCTCTCTGCGCTTAATAAAAACTAATCCACGGTAAGAGAAAGCCGCCACAAGTTGTTTTTGACTTTTAGATCGTAGAGCAGCTTGCAGAATCGTATAATTAGATTTAGTTAAGCTTCCGTTGACGTATATTGGCTGTTGTGATTGAAAGCCGGCATGATGTAAGCGTAGCAGGTCATTGCTCGCGCGACGATGAAGTGCAATCGATTTTAGAAACAGGTTTCAGTCATACGAAGTAAGAAAATTTATAATAACTGATGCGTCGTTAGAAGTGCGGGCGGAATTAGTGTTTTTATGCGAAAAATTGTTTTAATGTTTGGTGGCTCGATGTTAATTGATGAGCATATATTAGTAAAAATTGTAAAAAGATTTTCGTTTCTGTTGTGGGGAATACCGTTTATGCGCAGATCGCATGCTATAGTTGAATTTTCCTGACGTTCGATATGCGTTTTTAGGTCAAGTCAGGTCAGCTTTTAGCAAGGCTATATCAGCTGCATTCTTTTCGAGATGACTCACTCTCGTAGTGACGTCATAAATCTCGCGGCGCATATCAACAACATTGCATCGGAGCTCCTCTAATATTCTTTTCTCACTTGTTTGTATTGCGGTGGTGAGTTTTTCATTTATTTGAGCGGCAATCTGAGAGGCGATCTGTTGGCTTTGTTTTTCTTCCATTATTTGGTTTTGCTTCGTGATCAACCTGCGCAAAAGCGTAGTCGACTTGGTTTGTGGATTTGCAGATGACTCACTTTCGCGAAAGGTTTTGGCGGTACTTCACTATTGTTTTTTGAGGCATTCGGAAAAAGAATCGGCGGAGAACGAATTGATGATCGTCGAGCCGACAAACAAGCATCACACTTATAGAATTGATTGTTTTTTTGCATAAATTCCATATAATTATTTTAAATTTACGCAATGGCAATGGAAAAACTCATTGTAATTTGCACATTTGATCTTTTTGTCATCGTCGAGATGGCGTTCGACTCTAGCTGTATGTAGTCTAACTTGCTAGAATTTAAGCTCCTCGCATTAAAATGCACTACTCTAATGCCTGAGCATCTTCTAGATAGAATTTTTATATGCAATTTATTATTTTTGTTAGTGCCGTACAGATTATTATAAGTACCAATTATTTATTAAACAAGCAAAATTAACTATAAACAAACAAAGACATTTAATAACATAAAAGAAAGACAAGTTAATACACAATTTAAAAACAAGTAACCAGATATCTTTACATATATTATCACTGTTAAAGTAAAATATAAGGATAGCTATAAGGGAGAAACTGTGATAGATGGTAAAGAAAAGAGGTAAAGTTATTTTAAGAGCAATAAGCCTTAAATCAGTTGCGCATATTGATAACATTCTCGAAATTTCCATACAGCTCACCCACAACGATAGCAGCAAGTTGTTCTAAGTTTTCTACCAAAAAGCTTTCACTGCATCCCTCTCAGAAGAGCTGGAAAATTTTACTACTGTTGAAGTACTTTTTATTCCACGCTGATTATTGTTTTTAATGCGACAAAACACTCCTAAGCGATGGGGTTGATCGCACTTAATTTTATCGACGCGCACTACAACATCAGCTAATGCTTCGCTCTCGCTGTTTATTTTTTCCGCCCATACTTTCTCCATCTCTTCAATTCTTAGAGAAAACTCTTTGCGAAGTTGACTGAGTTCGTTCTGCATGTTGATGACTAGTGTTTCAGTTTGTTTTTTGAGTCGGTCATCCAGTTGAACTAAAGTGAGGAAAGGGTTATTAGTCATCGGTTAGCCAGACTGCGAAGGTGTTGAAGGCAGGTTTATTGAGTTCAAAGTTTTAGCCCTAGTGGTCATAGTGTTGGTGATGGCACTGAACTATTTGGCGGGAACAAAAATCACTGAGATTTTGTTTTTAGTCAGCAACAAAAATTACTAAAATATCAGTGTCTTTTGATTTAGAAGGTTTTTCCATTTAGCACAATGATGGATAAAGCGAAATTATGCAATTAACCGCACTTCGGCACAATATGGTTAAGTTATTCTTTAGAAAAACAAACTACCGGCGAGCAGGCAAAAAAGCACGTCTATTCGCTTCTAAACATAACTTATGTTAGTTTACTAACATAAATAGTAAAAAACTTTCAAATGTATGCGTTTGACCAAGTTGTGTTCTCAGACGTCCTTTTTATAGGTTATTTTTGAGCATTTGCACAAAAGAGGGTAAAAAGTACCCCACAAATGATTAAAAGCAGGGACCGAAAACAACAATTATTTTCGAAATTTCTATTCAAAAAGTCAGATGAAAAGACTTAGTGTGTTCGATATTTGAATATAGCATTCTTATATAGAGTTCTTTCCATCTGACTTTTTTAATATTATTATTTTGAATATTATTACTCTCCTCTATTAGAATCCGTTTATCGAAGTCTGTAGTTATTTTGGTTGTTGGACTGTGTTGTTCAAATAAGAGGTACCGCATACTAGACATTTATGGCGTTTTCTTTTCTCGAAAAATTCGGAACTTTTTCTGCCCTTATTGAAAATTCTGCCCTCTTGAAAAAAAATAGTGATCTCTAAAATTGGATCGTGTTCTTTTCTCAAAACTGTTGACCTCAAAAGTAGAAAGAATGCATTTCCTCATAGAAGGCAGAAAGTGGGCAGAAAAAATGCATAGTTTTTCGAGAAAAGAAAACGCCATTAGTCTCTCGATAGATTGATGCTGCAATGTTGGCAGCCGACAAACCAACTACATATTTAGTTTAGGGGAGATATTGTAATTGGGATAATTTACCGTCGATTATTACATAATGTAGCATATCAATATATGTTTTAAATAATATTACAATACTTACGATTTATTTAACATAAATTTATAATGTTTTAATTTATTCACGAGTTTTCTTCCAGTGCTGTAAAAGAATCCAATCATTTGTGATTTTAAATCCTCTGATTTATATTCAAAATGAATGCAATCATTTTTCCAAATCATTGAATGTGATACTAAGTACTTAGTACTTAAGCAATAACAATGTGCTTAAAATGGTTCGAAAATACGTACTAATGCAACATTGAGCAGAGACTATAAATACATATAGACCTTGCAACTGAAAGGCCGAGAATGAAATGAAAAATTTGTACGCACAAGACAACAGGCCCGACGAGTAACAAACTAGCGAGTAATCGCTTGCAAGAATTTGTGCTGCTAGCACAACATGTATATGTTGCTTAAAGTTTTTGTTTATATAGCTAGAGTGTGTTGCTACGTTTTTTAAAACAACAGCAATGATGCAGAAAACCTCTGCTTATACATATATTTTTTAGATTTCGGAGTAGTGCAGCATGTCGTTTGTTTACGTTTTTTTTTGCTTGATTTGTTGTTGCTGCATTGATTTTTTTTTTTGCTGCTATTCTTGTGCTTGAATTTTGTTCAGGTTTTGGCAGCATTTCGTTGATCGTCAGATATAAGTTATATTTTTGCGATTTTGTCTATCTGAAGCAAAGGCTTTTTTTTAGATAAATCGCTATATCTTTTTTATTTCTGATCGGATTCAAATGCTCCAAAGGACAACATTTTAGAAAATTTAACAATCTTTTAAATTGCATCAAAATTAAATTTTAAGAAAATAAATCCAACTATTTATTAACTATTCTTACCGTTATCCTTTCAACTTATATCAAAATAAAGTTTTACAAAAATTAATCGAATTATTTATTAACTATTTTTACCTCTATCCTTTCAATTACATCAAAATAAAGTTTTACAAAAATTAATCGAATTATTTATTAACTATTTTTACCTCTATCCTTTCAAATTACAGAAAAATTAAATTAAAAAAATTAATCCTATTATTTATTAACTATTTTTACCTCTGTAATTTTCCTTTCAAATTACATCAAAATTAAATTTTAAAAAATTAATTCAATTATTTATTAACTATTTTTAATAGATTTAAAACAAAAAATCCAAAAAACCTTTTAATTGAATTTTTTTTAAGAAAAAACCATGAATTTTATTTTCTTGTTTTATTTATTTAGAATTAAATTATGATTTGGCTAATTTGTTGTTAAAAAAAAAATTAATAGTAGTATTGTTTCTATTTTTCAGCAAAATCTAGGCTTATACTGTATACATAATATGTTAATATGCAAATATGTAACAAATAAATATAATTGCTCTACTTGCCACGCAAAACGATCGGCAGCTACACGAATTGGATTATGTTATTCTTTTTGCTTTGCCTATTTTGTAGCATCTTCCAATTGGAGTCATTGCTACAAGCGGTATTTCTAACTCTGCAGTTTGTATGAAATTAAAATATAAAAGTTAGTATTAATAAGATTATAATATATTGCAATATATTGATTTTATTTTTATATGAAACGATTTTATAGTCTTAAGTATTAAAGTATTTTTTTTATTGTTTTGATTGGTTTGATTGTTTGCATTGCATCATTTATATCTATATCATGCATTAAACTTGTCGCGGTCAAGGATGCGAACTATAGAGTGTTGTGCAGACTTTGATGGAATTCCTTTGGAGTTTTTTGATAAAGTTACAGTTTTAAGTATATATATCTCTTTACTTCCGAGTGCGATCGAGAAAGCGTCTTTTTGTGACTTGCGATTAATAGTGTTTTTTTAGTGTTTTTTCAAAAATAATATATTTTTGTTTTCAACTTGTTTTTGCTAAACTGTGACTCTATTTTTCTTGTTTTTAAATTTTACCCATCTGTTTCTTTCAAAACAAACTCCTGACTTTTTGTACCTAAAAAAACAATAAAGCCAACATGTCAGATTGCATGTGTGTGGTTAGAGATTGCCAAGGTATACCTAGTATATTTACGGAAAAAGTGCGATTGTTTCGGTTCCCAACTGATTCACTTCTATTGAAAAAGTGGTGCGCGAATTTAAAAATCGTACATGAAGGCTACCTAAATTCAAAAAGCAGAGTATGCAGTAGTCATTTCGATGCGTCTTGTATTGGAAATCTCCGCTTAAAACATGGTTCGATTCCCACCATGAATCTTGGTAAGTAAAACATACAATTTAATTACAGTATTTTAGTATAAATTATTTCATGAACTATTCTTCTTTTATAGAACTATATTAAAGTTCTTTAAGAGGTGGAATTTTTACAGATTGTGTTGTGTTAAGGGCCCATTAATATTTTTAAGCGAAAAACCCTGTGTTGAAAGTTTTATTTAGGTAATTTTTTTTAAATAATAATGAAAATTTGTGAGCTTGTGGAGAGAAAATATTATATAATTAAGCAGGAATCCGTAGTAGAGTTTGTTCATCTTCAATTTAAAAGAAAATATTTTAGGTTTGCTAAAACTTTTTGAGTTTTTAATCTAAGATTTTAGAAAAGTGTTGGTGTTAACTAAAATGGTAGTTGAAAACCTGATTTTTGACTAAAAGCAATTTTTTTAAAGTTATAAAATAAAAAATATTTCTCTAAAACGAAAATCTGAAGAAATGCATTTTTGGTCAACAACTTAAATAGGCCTTTAAGCTTAATATTAAATACGAGTCTTTTATATAATAACTAATACGAGTAATATATTGTTATGAAGTGGCAAATATAAGCGTCTTTGGAAAATAAAAATAAAATAAGCAACTTTGGAAAATTTGTCTACGTTTTACTCGAAACAATATGGTTAAAAATAACGTCAAATCTTTTCAACGCTTCATTTTTTCTTAATTTTTCATATTTTCATTCCATTCATACTTCTTTCATTCATTTCATAATTTAAAGGTCACAACGACGCAGATATATATTTGCCGTTTTTAAAGTGTACGCTTTGTGAACGCGTACGAATTTGTGCTGTTACTGCATGCGGCAACGTCTCCCGAGACGACGTATTGTATTCGTTCCCAGACTGTCCAAGTCGTCGCCAAGCTTGACTCCAGAATTGCAGTTTAGAAGATCAGGCACTAAAACAAATGCATATCTGTGGAAAGCATTTCAAGCCAGGAGATGTTACATCTAATAGGCTTAAGGAGACTGAATTTCTTATACAATATATGCAATAAATATAGCTTTGAGCCTTTCATTGGCAATGAACACATTTTCGAAGACATTCTACAAGAGCGCCAAGAAAATGTATGCAAGAAATGCTATCATTTTTGCATGCTTAGCTCTTCCCACCGAAAAAAGTACGTAGCGCTGCAGAAAGAAATGAAAAATAAAGATGTTTGAATGCAAAAACTCAAGAAGAGCTCTTGAATAAAATCAAGTCACTTGAGCTGTAATTAAAAAATTTGCAAGAATCATTGACAAACCAAAGCAAGACAATTGCTTCCGGATCATCTTGTGCCCATATATTTGCGAGAGTGATTTTAAATACTCGAAAAGTAAAGGAATACTCAAATGAGGAACACGAAATTTTCCAGTCCATAAATAATTATTCTTCTAGAGCCTATAAGTTCCTAAAAAATTGCCTGAACTTTAATCTCCCAAACACTGCCACGCTTTGAAGATGGCGGCCAATCAATGTGGTCATGCCAGGCATAAGTTCTGAAATGGAAGATAATTTAAAAAAACTAGCTGCAAGCATGAGCGAGCAATCAAGAAACTGTGTGCTGATGCTCGACGAAGTCCTCCTCCGAAAAGAGCTGGAATATAATGACAGAGCAGATTGAATAGATGGCTTCGTCGACATAGGAGATGGTCGACGCGCACAACTACTTGCCACAAAACTCCAGGCTTTTAGGGGTTAATGGATAATTGGATGTACGTGCATAGCTTCTATTGCACAGCCAAAGGAGTGGAAGGTATGTTCTTGACTGTATTGACATTAATTGTTATATTAAATTGCATTGCCGTTAATTTTACTCATACGCCTCCTAGTTCCATTTTGTTCTTATAAAATTTTTATAGAATTTTGTATAATTTGTTTGTTTCAGAAACATACCAGCACGTGTACTTTTTTATTTCAGGTGAAACCTTGTATCCAACATTGTTGGGGGTCATTTGATCCATTATGGAGTGCGGCTTTAATTTGAAAGTAGTAGTGTCTGATCAGGGATCAGCAAACTTTTATTGTGTACATAAATTAACGAATAATTTAAAAGATAATTCCTTTGAGTTCTTAGGGAAGAAAAGTTATATCGTTTTTGACTACTACCATTTATTCAGAAGCATGAGAAACACATTGCTTGGAAGAGATGTAAATACTCCACATGGGGTGGCTAGTTGGGAGGTGCTGAAAGAAGTGTATGAGATAGAGAAAGCATCGAAGACCCTTCGAATGATACCAAAAATTACGGAGAAACACATTAATCCGAAATTATGCGACAAAATGAGGGTTTCATTTGCAGTTCAGGTATTGAGAAATGCAGTTGCTTCAGCTATTCGCCAATGCATTGAAGATAAATTTTTTACGAAGGAAGCAAATAAGGCGAATGCTGAAGCAACTTTTCATTATGTCATGCACTGCAATAATTAATTTCATTACTGTGATAGCATAGACTTGTACCATCCAAATTTTAATAAGCGTCCGGTCACTAGAAACTGCAACAAAATAGAAAACATGAAAATTTTCATTAATTACTTTTAATCACTTAAAATTGCAAGCGGTGGCAGAAACAAATGCATTTATGGTTTAATTTATACGTTGCGATCAATGATTTCTTTGGTAGAAGATCTCATCCAAGATCCAAATGTAAGGTTTGTGATGCTTGGAAGGTTAAATCAGGACTTCATTGAAAATACCTCTCAGCAAAAATACTGTCTGGTATGGGCGAAAAATGCCAAGAAAATCTTTTGAAGCTCGAAAAGTTTTCTTTTGACTCAGAATCTTTTCTTCGCATTAAAAACTATAGTGACAGCCGGATTTGTTTGAAGAATCCCTTCGACGAATTCTTCAATACTTGTGTACAACATTTTTCAATATACAAGGGTATGTTCAATAAAAGTTGTCATGAACCCAATTTAAAAAAACGTATCATAAATTCCTTAATTGCACACTCAAATCTTGCAACTCCAGAGTGGTTTCTTGATTTTCTTATAACTTTTTTAATTCGAAAGAATTCGAAATGGTTTTTAACCAGCGTCCGAAGTTTTAAATCTAGCGTCCGAAGAGTTTAAAAACAAATCCATCCGATCCAGAGAAAAGCAAGGTAAATGCATAAGCAGTCCGTTTGTCCGTCTGAAATTCTGTCTGAAAGTCTGTTTGTCGTTTCGGATTTTTTAAAATAATCCGACTGTCACTTTGTCTGCTTGTCCATATCTCATTTTGTGTGTCAGTCTGTTAGTGTGTATGTGTAAATGTTAGTCCGGTTAAATGTTATGTGTAAATGTTAGTCCGGATTTTGGTGTTAAACACTTTTAAAAAATACCAATTTTCTGACTATATAGGTGTCATAAGTGCAATATATTTTATATATTTATAATTTTCTATACGTTTATCCAGATCACAATTTATTTGTTTATTATATAAAATTGTTGTTAATTTCAAAATTCAAGTTTTTAATTTATGTATCATATATTTTTATGTACAATAAAATTTAAAAAATAAATCTAAATTGTTAAAACCTTATTTTATTTAAAATTTTATTAAAAGGCAAAGTTTGAACAATCAACTTCCTTTACTATCTTAATAATTATGGTTCTGAAGGGAATTTTTAAAAAGAAAGTGAAAAATAGAAAATTTAAAAAGCTATTTTTATAATCACTATGTATTTTTTTATATTCAAGAAATTTTAAATCAAAAATTATACAATGTAAAGCAAGATTTAAAAAATAAAAAACTACTTTAAATATGGTAAAATAAAAAGTGTTATCTTTTATTACATAGATTATCTGTTAAATGCATTAGGGTTTTCAACTGTTGTTCATATCAACAACTGTTGTTCATATCAACAACTGTTGTTCATATCAACAACTGTTGTTCATATCAACAACTGTTGTTCATATCAACAACTGTTGTTATATCAACAACTGTTGTTCATATCAACAACTGTTGTTCATATCAACAACTGTTGTTCATATCAACAACTGTTGTTATATCAACAACTGTTGTTCATATCAACAACTGTTGTTCATATCAACAACTGTTGTTCATATCAACAACTGTTGTTCATATCAACAAATGTTGTTCATACAAACAACTGTTGTTCATACAAACAACTGTTGTTCATACAAAAAACTGTTGTTCATACAAACAACTGTTGTTCATACAAACAACTGTTGTTCATACAAACAACTGTTGTTCATACAAACAACTGTTGTTCATACAAACAACTGTTGTTCATATCAACAACTATTGTTCATAAAAACAACTGTTGTTCATAAAACAACTGTTGTTCATAAAAACAACTGTTGTTCATAAAAACAACTATTGTTCATAAAACAACTGTTTTAATTAACAAAAGTTATTTGCCAACAATTGTTGCTAATCGAAAAAATACTTTGTTAAACAAAAATTAAAAACTTTTATATATAATTTTTTTAACTAAATTTTACATAAATTAAAATTGTTCTAATTACCTTGAATGAAAGAGAAAAATTTCAAGTTATTTTTATAATTACAATGTCTTTTTTTAATATTCAAGAAACTTTAAAAATAAACAATTGTACAATGGAAAACAATATTATTATGGAAATATTTCAAAAATAAATTACAAAATATGGTAAAATTAAAAGTGCTATACATTATTAAACATTTATCTGTTTGATGCATTAGGGCTGTGTTTGATGCAATTGTTCATATCAACAACTGTTGTTCATATCAACAACTGTGGTTCTTCATATCAACAACTGTCGAAAAAGTACTTAGTCAAACAAAAATTAAAAACATACAATTTTTTAACTAAATTTTACATAAATTAAAATTGTTCTAATTGTTGGCATAAAAATCATCTTCGTATGTCACTGGGGTAATACAATCATCAAAATTCTTCGTTCCAATAGGATAAAGCTTAGAGCTGCAAAATGGACAATGTTAAAATCTTAAAATATCGCAATGAAAAAGGTAAATATGTACCTAACTGATCCTAATACAAATTATGTTCCTCCCGTTGCAAATGTCCAATAACTCCAAAAACGAAATTGGACTTTTTGCTTCACTGGGGATTTGGTAGATTTCTGGAAAAAGTAGAACAGGAAATTTTATAAATTTTATTTTAAGTATATGCTACTATAAATACCTTTGGAGTGATGTATAATTTTTATAATTGTCAATGAAGTCGTTTCCACAATCCTTAAAAATCTTAAAAAATTAGGCCTTTGAATAGGATGAAACCTAGTGTGTAAAGATGGACAAAGTTAGAATCTCAAAATAAATGCTAAATAAAAGATATAAGCTTACCTAATTAAATTAGTACAATTCAGTTACTCCTGCAACAACCAGTGCACTAAAAATATCCATATATTTCTGAGCATCCTGTCCCGAATCCTAAAAAGTGGTGAAAATTTTACTTTTCCCAAGGATGAGGCCTGCCATAGAAAAATGGTTAGAGTTAATAATATCAAACAAGTGCTATCAAGAAGATGAATATATACCTAGTTGATGCTGGTACTTGTAAAGTCGTTCCGGCAACAATAAGAGCCTAACAACTACAAAAAACAAAGTGGCTATATTTGCTCCGGAAGGATTGGGTACATTTCTGAAAAAAATTTAAGAGTTGCATTAATGGTTGCGGTATCAATTGAAAGACATATTTAATGCTTATCTGATGGTACAAAAAGATCCATCTATTCCTGGGAATGCTGTCCCGAATCCTAAAAAAGAGGAGAAAACGGCTTTTTCGAAGGATGAGGCCTGCTTTAGAAAAATGGGTATAGTTATTAATATAAAATTTGTGCTATCGAAAAAATGGATAAATACCTGATTGATGCTTGTACTTATAAAGTTGCTCCGACAACAATCAGGGCCCAACAACTGCAAAAAGTAAAGTACCCATATATGCTCCGCAAGTATTGAATAAGTTTCTGGAAAAAGTTAAAAAGTTTCATTAATAATTGTGTTACCCAATTAAAGGCATTTTCAATACCTACCTGATACCATAAAAATATCAATCTTTTCCAGAGCATTCTGTCCCGAATCCTTAAAATTGGTGAACATTTTGCTTTTTCCAACGATAAGGCCTGTCATAGAAAAATGGGTAAAGTTATAAATATAAAATTAGTGCTATCAAAAAGATGAATAAATACCTAATTGATGCTGCTACTTAAAAAGTTGCTCCGTAAACAATAAAGGCCCAAAAACTCCAAAAAGTAAAGTGGCCATATATTCTCAGCAAGGATTGGGTAAGTTTCTGGAAAAAGTTGAAAATTTTCATTAATAACTGTGGTATCCAATTAAAGATATTGTTAATATCTACCTTATGGCACAAAAAAGATCCATCTATTCCTTAGCATCCTGTACCGAATCCTAAAAAGTGATGCAAAGTTTACTTTTCCAAGGATGAGGCCTGCCATAGAAAAATGGTAAGAGTTATTTATATCAAATAAGTGCTATCAAGAAAATGAATATATACCTGGTTGATGCTGGTAATTATAAAGTTGATCCGGCAACAATAAGGGCCTAACAATTACAAAAAAGAAAGTAGCCATATTTGCTCCGGAAGGATTGGGTACGTTTCTGGAAAAAGTTAAAAAGTTACATTAACTTTTGTGGTATCCAATTAAAGACATTATCAATACCTACCTGATGGCATAAAAAAGATCCATCTATTTCTGAGAATTCTGTCCCGAATTCTAAAAAGTGGTGAACATTTTGCTTTCTCCAAGGATGAAGCCTGCCATAGACAATTGGTGAAAGATTTTAATATCAAATCAGAGCTATCACAAATATGAATAAATACCTGATTTATGCTGGTACTTCAAAAGTTGCTCCAAAAGCAATCAGAGCCCAACAACTCCGAAAAGTAAAATGACCATATTTAAAAGTGGTCCGAGATCTGCTTTTTCAAGGATGAAGCCTATCACAGAAAAATGGTTAGAGTTTTCAATCCGAAATTATTGCACCCAAGCAGACTAATATATACCTGACTGATTCTGTAACAAATAAAGTTACTCCGGTAACAATAAACGCTCAACAACTCCAAAAGGGAAATTGTCCATACTTGCTCTGAAAGGATTTTCTATCAAAAAGAAAGTTACTGGAAAAAGTTGAAAGATATAAAAATTATTGATAAATTAAATAAAAGGTGTTTGTAATACCTACTTGATAAAATATAAATGGTTCATATTTTTCAAAGGGTTTTATCCAGGGTGAGAAAAAAGCTTCCGTCGAATTCTTGCCTAAATGAACACGGCCTATTCTAGCAAAATGAAAAAGGTTATTATATTGCAATCATAATTATCAACAAGATACATACCTTCCTGACTAATCCATATAAAATATACTTTCCTGGATGAAGGCGTTATGTCCAACAACTCCTAATAGTTTCGGGTCCACAAAAACTAATGTTGAATTTTCTTGAGCCTGTTATTGAAGGAAATGTTTTAATTTTTGTTCATATGTAAACTATAGGGCATTTTTTTCTTACCTGTTTTCCTAAAAGTGTCCATAAGTTATTTAGCTAGCTCCTGCATCAAATTTTGTGCACCAGCACATCTTTTGACCACTATAAAATCTTGCACTTTTAGCTATTTTTTCCGAGTTTCTGAAAAGTAGATATGTTGTGAAGTATGTTTGTTTTGATTTCAATAAAAAATTGCTTCAAACCTGTTTGTCCATAATTGTCCACTAGAGAGTCCAACAGATCCTGCACTGCATTTTATCCATCACCAAAACTGTTGTCCAAAGTGTTGTTGCTAAAAATTGCGATTTGACAACCGAAACTTCTCAGTCGTTCCAATTCCAGCCGTTCCTCAGTTTTTTGACAGAAAAACAGTTGTCGAAAAGAGTTGTTATCTTCACAGCCGCGAAATTTTTGACATTTCGCCAGCTGTCAACTGTGAAGTTAACAACTGTTTTTTGTTATTAGCTTTTATGGTTTTATCGAGTTGGCCAAAAAGTGATGCTGGAGCTACCTAAGCAACTTTTGGAAAATTTTCGGAAAACAGGTGAGAAGAATATGTTCCATAGTATACAAATAAAAAAAAATTAAAACATTTCATTCACTCACAGGCTCAAGAAAATTCAGCAATGGTTTTTGTGGACCTGAAGCTTTTAGCAGTTGTTGGACATAACGCCTTCACCTTGGAACGTATTTTTTATATGGATCAGTCAGGAATATATGTATCTTTTTGATAATTATAATTGCAATATAATAACCTTTTCCATTTTGTTATAATAGGCCGTGTTCCTTGAGCCAACAATTCGCCGGATGCTTCTTGCACCTTCTGGACAAAACCCTTCGGAAAATAAGAACCATTTGTATTTCACGAAGTAGGTATCTTAAACACCTTTTATTTCATATATTAACAATTTATATATCTTTTCAACTTTTTCCAGAAACTTACTTTTTGAGAGAAAATCCCTTCGGAGCACATATGGACAATTTCCTTTTTGGAGTTGTTGGACCTTTACTGTTACTGGAGCAACTTTATTTGTAGCAGAATCAGTCAGGTATATATTTATCCTCTTTGGATCACTTATTTTAGATTGAAAACTTTTACCGTTTTTCTGTGACAGGCTTCATCCTTGATAAAAGCAGATTTCGGACCACTTGTAAATATGGCCATTTTACTTTTCGGAGTTGTTGGGCTCTGATTGCTTTTGGAGCAACTTTTTAAGTATCAGCATCAATCAGGTATTTATTCATATTTGTGATAGCACTAATTTGATATTAAAATCTTTCACCATTTGTCTATGGCAGGCTTCATCCTTGGAGAAGACAAAATTTTCACCACTTTTTAGGATTCGGGACAGAATGCTCAGGAATATATACATCTTTTTTGTGCCATCAGGTAGGTATTGAAAATGCCTTTAATTGGATATCACAATTATTTATTTAACTTTTCATTTTTTTCCAGAAACTTACCCAATCCTTGTGAAGCATATATGGCCACTTTCCTTTTTGGAGTTGTTGGGCCTTGACTGTTGTTGGATCATCTTTATTTGTACCAGCATCAACCAGGTATATATTTATCTTCTTAATAGCACTTATTTGACATTCATAACTCAAACCATTTTTCTTTGGCAGGCTTCACACTTGGAAAAAGTTAAATTTTTTACAACTTTTAAGGATTCGGGACAGAATTCTTAGGAATAGATGAATCTTTTTGGTGCAATCAGGTAGGTATTAAAAATGTCTTTAATTAAATACCACAATTATTAATGAAACTTTTCAATTTTTTCCAGAAACTTACCCAATCCTTGCGGAGCATATATGGCCACTTTTCTTTTTGGAGTTGTTGGGCCCTGACTGTTGTAGGATTTTTTTTTTTGAATCAGCATCAACCAGGTATATATTTATCTTCGTAATAGCACTTATTAGACATTCATAACTTAAACCATTTGTCTTTGGCAGGCTTCATCCTTGGAAAAAGTTAACTTTTGTACAATTTTTGAGGATTCTCGACGGCATGCTCTGGAATAGATTGGTCTTTTTTGTGCCATCAGGTAGGTATTAAAAAATATCTTTAATTAAATACCACAATTATTACTTTAACTTTTAAACTTTTTTCAGAAACGTGCCTAATCCTTCCGGAGCAAATATGGCCACTTTCTTTTTTGTAGTTGTTGGACCCTGATTGTTTTCGGAGGTACTTTATAAGTATTAGTATCAATCAGGTATTTATCCATCTTCTCGATAGCATTTATTTTATATTAATAGCTTTAACCATTTTTCTATAGCAGGCCTTATCCTTCGAAATGCCAATTTTTCACTTTTTAGGATTTTTTGTGCCATCAAGTAGGTATTAAAAATGTCTTTCATTTGATACCACAATAATTAATGAAACTTTTCAACTTTTTCCAGAAACGTACCCAATCCTTGAGGAACAAATACGGCAACTTTCTTTTTTGGAGTTGTTGGGCCCTGATTTTTACCGTAGCAATTTTTGAAGTAACAGCATCAATCAGGTATATATTCATGTTTTTGATAGCATTAATTTAGTATAATTAACTTTAACCATTTTTCTATGGCAGATTTTATCCTTGAAAAAAGCCAATTTTATGCTATTTACAAGGGTTCTGGATGGAATCCTCAGGAATTAATAAATCGTTTTTGCATAGTCAAGTATGAATCTAAAATACCTTTCTGTATATACCTCAATCATTTATTCTTAACTTCTAATTCTTAAACTTAACTTTTTGCAGAAACCTACCTAATCCTTGCCACTTTCTTTTTTGGAGTTGTTGGGCAGATGTTGTTGCAGGAACAAACTTATATATGTCGGGATCAATCAGGTATGTATATAACTTCTTGATAACACTTATTTTAAATAAATAACTTTACAAATTTTTTTATTCCAGGCTTCTTCCTTGAGAAAAACAGATTCTGGACCACCTGTAATATAGTAATTTACCTATTTGGAGTTGTTGGACACTTTTTTTGTTGCAGGAGCAACAAGATTTATACTAAAATTAATTGAGTAAGTATATATATATTAATTTGCATTTACTTTAAGATTATAACTTTGACCATCTGTCCACGCTAATCTTCATCCTATTGAAGCGCAGATTTTTACTGATTCAATCAATACTAAAGAGTTAAAAAAAGTGTTATTTTTTAATATTAAAATAAATGAAAAAAAAAATAAATTACTGAACTAATTTTTTAACTTTGTCTATTTTTCTCTTCGATGCTCAATCTTAAACAGCCCAATCATGAAACTTTTCTCCTGAGGAATCGGAAAAGGTAGTTTTAATTTTTAAGATAGCAGATAGAGACATCACATTTTTTTATTAACTCATGAATATTGACGGTTGATAAACAAATTTGCATTAAAAATTTTCAATATTCCAGAACTTTATCTTAAAATTGAACACTCTCTTTTACGATTCCCCGACACATAATAACGCCGTTTTTTATTTTTTTCAGAATTCGACCTTATTATCATCGCTCAACCTCAAACAAATTCATGAATCCAGGGGCCTTACTCTGTAATGCGATTCGAAAAGCAAATGTGATTCGAAAACAAAATCACACCATCTAAATACATGAATTAAGATTACTGAAGATAAAAAACATAAGATACATGAAGAAATTACTGCCATTTATTTCTACCTCTGCTTTAAAATGCTGTTTTTGCCTGCATTGAATTCGAACTAATGATTTAATGATTGATTTAATAATTTTCGAATGGCATTACAGAGTAAAGCCCCAGCTTCTGTACTACATAATTTTTTGAGTGCAAATATAATTTAAGACATAAGTAAATGAAGGTGATATGTTGCAAAATCCATATTTCGATAAAATGGAGTTCAAAGTTTCGCATTTGTACTGAAATCTATACAAAATCAAACTGTGAAGAAGTTTTTTCTAAAATAGCCACAAACATAGTTGTTTTAAGGTCTAAAATTGTTTGCATCTTCATTACATCTCCATCGATGCAAACAACAGCGAAAATCCGAAAATGCAAAAGAAACTCATTTCTTAAATTATCATTGAAGTGATTTGACAGAAGACCCTTTAAGTTTGTTAGGAAACAAAACTTTTGTTAAAAATAAAATTAATTAAGATTTTACATTTCAAACTTTATTGTCTTGTTAAATTTAAAAATGTAATTAAGACATATTAGAAAATTATCATTGTAAGGTTGATTTACACTATTTTATAACTTACTTAAATAAATTAAAATACAATTTCTTATCTTAATAAAGTGAACTGAGATCTTTGTTAGTTTTTTCAGTACAAAATTACTGTAAAAAATTTGCCGAGCTAGTTACATTTTCATTTAATTAGCAGGATAATTATATATTTTATTATACAGGCATGTTCTGCATTCCACTTCCGAGTGGAAGTGAAAATAAAACATACTTGAATTTGATATTTGGTGTTCTATATATAACTTTTTTCGTTAATACAATTAATAAATAAATAACATTAATAAATTAAACAAAATACAAAACGAAAAAGTTATGTAGAACAGTAAATATCGAATTTAATTATATTTTATACTTCCGAGTGGAAGTAGAATGCAGAACATGTCTGATAAATTTGATTGTATTGTAAACTGAATTTAACACATCAATTTAAAAAAAAAAATTTAATATATCTTACATTATAAATAAATTGTCATCTACATAAATGTATATAAAATCATTTTATTACAGCGGATTTTTTTAAATGTTGATTTTTAATGAACATAGTTACGTATATCCGAATATTTAGCATTGTTTTTCTTTCGTACGATTTAAGCACATAATTAAAAGCTAAATAATTTTACAATTGGCCTAACAGGCTTTTAAATGTAACATTTGTTTTTCTTTCGTACGATTTTAGCACAAAATTAAAAGCTACATAATTTTACAATTGGCCAAACAGGATTTTTAATTTACAAATGATGGAATAACTAAATAAAACAAAAATTCTTTTATTATACATATATGCAGTTGTGAACGAAATAATAGCAGTACTCTTATATTCAGACATGTTTGGATAAATAACATTAGTCTACATACAATGCTGGTTTCAAATCTGTACTCAGTTTCCTCCTTATTGTAAAATTTTCAAGATACAGGGTTTTTATTTGGTACGTATTTAGTATTATTGATATAAAATCTGAACTATTTACCATAAAATAAAAAAATAATATTGTGTATTTAAGAAAAAATATCAGCTCTTCAATCAATATATCAACCACTATCATGTCATGTGCGGTAGCGGAGCAAAAATTTTGAGATTGTCCAATGAAATATCACAAAATATTGTATTTTTTGTATTAGCGGAGCTGTAATCGTCCAAATTTAAAATATGTTTTTCATGTAAAAATACACTTAATCAACAGTTTTTTCTAAATTCGATCTTTGGACGATACAGTTCTGCTATTTCGTTGGATAATCTCAACATTTTTGCTATCAACAAAGAGTTGATATTTTTTCTTAAATACACAATATTATTTTTTATTTTATGGTAAATAGTTTAGATTTTCTATATCAATAATACTAAGCACGTGCCAAATAAAAACCCAGTTTCTGTAAAATTTTACAATAAAGGAGGAAACTGAGTACAGATTTGGAACCAGCATTGAAAGTACATATAAGAATGATAATGGGTTTACTGGATACGAAATTTGTAGACTAGTCTTATTTATCCAAACATGACTGAATTTAAGTGTACTGCTATTATTTCGTTCACAGCTATAAATAGAAATTGCTTTAAGCTCTTACGATATGTTTATATATCAATTATTCACGTATTGGTGAAAATAACAGCAAACAGAAAATGTTTTAAATTCTAAAGCTATGCATGGATTTTTATGGTTAATATCTCGTTGAATTGGTAATAACCTTTCTTTTGACACCCATATCTCCGTAGAAGGCAAAACCACTAGTTTTCAAACGTTTCTCTAACTTTATGCCACTATAACTTCTAAACCATTTGCGAGTGGCCTGAAGTTGTCCAGATATGGATAATTGAGGTCAAAGTGCATATAATCCACACAAAAAACATTAAAATGACAGCTGTTGCAATTCTTGAATTATTCCTATTGTTCTTTCAGCTATTGTAGACGGCAAGCAACGTAAAGTGCTCATCTGTGGAGTGAAAGTTAAAACGTTAGCTTATGAAAAAGACTAAAAAATTAAGAGGGACTACCTTCAGATTGATTAATTTAGCCTTCTTCTGATCTGCCAATGATTGTCCTTAGGTCGATAGAAAACATATGCGCACTCAACATAAAGACAATTGTAAGTATTTCATCGGATCATTGCAAAACCTCTGACATAACGAGCATTTTCGAGAGGTTGGGTTAGATTGCAAATTCTGGCATGCGCCGCCCTAAGCGTGTAAGCATGCAGTCATCACCCAAAGCTGAAAGATAATGTAACTACTGCAAGGCCATAACTGAGGATTCCTCAGAAGGTGCGTCCACGAAATCAAAGTGCAGGAAGTCTTTGGCTGCCGGTGGCCAAATTTGTACCCAGAATTTCTTGCACAGGCATGGGCAGTATTCCACAATATTTTTCTTTCAGCTATTGTAGACGGCAAGCAGCGTAAAGTGATCACCGGTGGAGTAAAAGTTAAAACGTTAACTTATGAAAAAAATACTACAAAATTAAGAGCGACTACCTTCCGATTGATTAAATTTAGCCTTGGTAATTGCCTGCCAATGATTGTCCTTACGTCAATAGAAGACATTTCGCAAACTCGACATAGAGATAATTGTTTGTATTTAATGGAAACAATGCAGAGCCAGACCTAATGAGCATTTTCGAGGTTAGGTTCCAGTGGACCATTCGGCCAAGCGGCAACCCAAGCGGGTAAGCAAACCCTCATCATCAAAAGCAGAAAGATAATGCTGCTGCTGCAAAGCAATAACTAAGGATTCCACGTATGGCGCGTCCAACAAATCAAAATAAAAGCCATTGGCTGGTGATGCCCAAATTTGTACGCTGAATTTTTTGCAGACAGGCATTTCATCATGATAGGACTGTTCCGTAAATAGACTATACATTAGAATTTTACTGCGACCATCGAATTTAGCAGCAATTTATTTTTCTTAGCCATTTAATTTTCAGCAGTAATATAAAGTTATGGTATAATAATCATACAATTTTATTAATTTATATACCATTATATAGAACAATTATGGCGCCTTTTTAGTTATTTCTGAAAAGCTCTTGTACAGAGTAGCCACCTTTATCTGTTATGCAAAATAAACGCTGCAATTTGTATCAAGAAAATGCATTCCGACGACTACCACGACACGAGAAGCAATACTTTTTCTATATGAAAGTTTTCGTGTATTGCAGTTATTTTAGGAGAACGAAAGTAATATTTAAATTTAATGTGATGTGGATTGTGGAATAAATACATAAACGATATTCACTACATATTATAAGTCCTGCTAACTTGTTAACTTAACAAAATTATCAAGTCCGGTCAAAATTTTCATATTTTAAGTCCTACTAACTTGTTAACTTAACAAAATTATCAAGTACTGTTGTATGGGAAAAGACTTAGCAGCTTGTTAATTGATATAAATATCTTTGCACACACTTCTTTGTCCACTTTATTTAAACAATATGATTCTAAAATGAGCAATTAAGCATAAAAACAAATTTATAAAAGCAATCTCATAAAATATGTATCTACAATAAAAAATTTTTAAAATATATTTAAACTACACTTTTCAGTTAAAAACAATAAAATTTTAATTGTTAAGTCTTAATTGCTGAGCATTAATTTGGTTGTTAAGAAGTAATTTTGCATATTAAAAAATATTTATACTAACAAAGTTACTTACTTAGTTGGCGCTACAACCGTATGTCGGTCTTGGCCTCATCTAAGAATTTGCGCCAGCCATTTCTGTCTTTCGCTTGCTGGCTCCAGTTGGAAATTCCAAGCTTCGTCAGGTTGTCCTCTACTTGGTCTTTCCAACGAAGATGCGGTCGTCCTCTTCTGCGGTGACCGCCGCTGGGTACCGAATCTAATGTTTTTTTCACTGGAGCATCGTCTTTCATGCGCTGAACATGACCAAGCCAGCGAAGCCGCTCGATTTTAATGCGCTTGACTATGTCGAGCAAAGTTAAGGCATAATAATATTTACACTCAAAAAATTTTTTGGTAGATCAGTTGCATATATTAATTTGATTGAACGAGGAGGACAGGGCATTAGGTAAATTTAGCATATAAATTTAGCATAAGCCACTATGTATTCTTTTTAATGATGTATAACTTTTAATACTTATCCATTAACTTGTTTACAGAATCTCTAAAAATCATAAAAAATCGGTCTTTCAATAGGATAAAACTAAGTTTTGAAAGATGGACAAAGATACAATTTGAAAATAAAAGATATAGTGCCTTAGTAATAAACATTTTAAAATTGACTCTAAATTTCGTGTAAGCTTTTTTGACACCAAATTCTATAAAAATAATGTCAGAAAAGCTCACAATGAAAGCTTGAAGCTTTTTTCTATAAATTTATATAAGAATAATACGTTAATAGTTCTAAGTTATCTTAATTATAAATTTGTATCTTATGCTATGTAATCCTGACCGAAAAGTCTCAATAAACTTACTTACTTACTTGATATGTCAAAATCAGCTGACAGACTTCTACAGCTAAAAATGTGTGGTTTAAATAACTCCTGTGACCAGTACTCAGTAACCAAAATTGTATTTTAATTTTTATGTAACAGTACGTTACCAATTTTGATACATTTGCTACTCAGAAAATTTGAAATGTTTTAAATCTCTACCGACCCCATTAGAATTTTTTTTGTTTTTAATAAAGGGCAGTTTTTAGACTTTGAAGCTACAAATCAACAATAATTTGATACTTGTTAGAACTCATTCTCAAAACGATTCATCATTACCCCCAACAACTTTGACGTTTCCGACTTAATTATGGTATCTGCTAAACAAAAACACCTTGCTGAGCTGTTAATTTGCTAACAAGCTGGTAAGTGTTTTCCCATACAAAATTTTGACAGGACTTGATAATTTTGTTAAGTTAACAAGTTAGCAGGACTTATAATATGTAGTGAATATCATTTATGCATTTATTCCACAATCCACATCACATTAAATTTAAATATTACTTTCGTTTTCCTAAAATAACTGCAAGACACGAAAATTTTCATATAGAAAAAGTATTAGGGGCCCTCAAACGATACTACATGTCCATCCGACCTGTCAAGTCATCACACATGTAGTATCGTTCGTGTACAAGAAATCAAGGCGGATGGACATGTCCGATGGAAGTTGAAACATTTTGACTTTTTGCTAAGTACGTCCGACATGTAGTTCCGTTTGCGTGCGCGGCCATCCAACTTAGTACATTTTGCCATTTGTTGAAAATTTTCAGAGAGAGCACATCTCGCGGCAAAACTGCCGAACGTACGAAATATTATATTTTGACGCGAATTTTTTTATCTTTACCTAAAATTGTGATGGTTTAGAATATTTAAAGCAAAAAACATAAAAATAAATGTTCAAAACAATTAATATTAATATTTTTAATTGATGTTAGCTCTTTGGCAGCTAAAAAATAATGAAGTCTATCCAATGTCTATCCGTCATGTGCGATGTGTGTGAGGGCAACGAAAAAAGTCCCGTTACCCAAGTAACATTGTTGGGGCAACTAGGTGCGAGTGAGTCCTAAAAGTGTTCTATAGGTGTATAATATGCGGTTAAAGCTTTACCGCAGCTTTGTTTGCTGCTAGTTGCTTTTAATTTTAAAGAAAATGCTCTAAATATGATTTTTTTACCATTTTGAGCTTTAATACTTTATACAGCTCTGTAAAGGATTTTATCAAATCTGCAAAAGAGCAGAACTCTAAAATTTACTACTTGCTCTGTAAAGGATCTTTTAAAGTAATAAAAATTACTATACAGCAGTTTTAAAACTCGTAGATTGAGTATAATATTTGCTTTAATGTGTATTTTTGTATTGCATTTTTAAAGCGAATAGATATAAAATACTGTAAATTAATGCAATAAATTTTTTGGGAATAACAAGTGACTAAAAAAATCTGATAAAGAGCTTCTTTGAAAAAAATGGCGATCTTATAAAAAATAGAAAATCTTCGGAGTTGAAGCAAGCTAAATATTAGTGTTTACAATAATATTTAAAACGAAATTGATGATTTCTATTATACATATATTTAAGAATAAAGTACTTAAATCATTTTTAGTTGATCTTAAAGAATGTTAAAAATTTTCCAACTATTTTTAAATAAATAACACTTCTTAATTTTAATTATTTGTTAAGCCCGTTGTAGTTTTTCGAAGTACTACATTCACGTTTCCGATAAATTCAAAAGCGCACCGAAATTCGCAGCATACAACGAATACACGAACATGAGTCTGATATAATAATCACTTTATTATTTCTTTAATTTATTTGTCATTCTTATCATCACAAACACTTGTCAAATTTTATATATTTATTGAGTTTATTTTTAACACATACATACATACTTAAACGAATAATAAAAAAGAGCTTTGCAAGAGCTCTTATTTGGGTTTGACAGGGACTCTTTTAAAAGTTTACAGCTACTTCTACTCCTCATATGAAGTAAAAATAGTGCTTTTAAACTCAAGAAAGTAGCCTTATATATTCTCTGCAAGAGCTTTAGTAGCGCGACTAAAGCTATAGTTGAAGCTTGCTGCTATATTAGATAGCACTATAAGCTCTGCAAGAATGAATATATGGCTAATATTGTTACTTGGGTACCCAGCTAGAGCAGTAACTGTTACATACGGCGTATATAACACGAGCGGTCACACGTTTTGCGTTACGTCCATATAAAATTTTTCATACAAAACTTGTGACCATTGCTCAAGCGGTGATCAAAATGTCACAAGGTTTGCATCTCTGATTCTCATCCGTGTGATCTGGCATCCCTTTCAGCCACACATGTTTTTACTATGAGAAAAATATATAGCTTAACTGCTCACACCAATTATAAATTCAGTTGTGCACTATCCTCCCCTCTCCCTATGCCGTTGTGTCTAACCCTCCCCTAGCCATGAGGTTAGAGCTCTGGCCTCTTATATGACAAATTATAAACACAATTGTTTGAAGTTTTTGCATTAGTTTTTTAATAAAATATTTACCTTCCGGATAGATTTAGCATTGATTATAAAATGTTAACCAGCAAACAATTATAAAATAATAATTCAGCATGAACAGCACATAACATCAAAGGCACATTTTCGCAGTTGCTTGTTTTTCGAACAATTTGTCCCAAGTATTCTTCAGCATTTATTCAATTTCTTAATCTGAAAATAAAAATTATTAAATATCGTATGCACTATTTTTAATAAATTTTCAAAAACTTCCATTTGATTGAACCGCTTTGTGTTGCATGCTTATTTTTCTTGTTGAGTTTATTTTTTGCCCGCAAAAGAGCTAGAAATACAAACACATATCACTTTTCTGTTTTCCATGAAATGACAACATAAGAGTGTATTGGTGAACACCAAATTTTGTTTAGTTGTGTATGTATACTTGTTACTGCTGTCTAGCAGGGTACTTTATCAAACTACATGTACGTCCGTCATGTAGTATCATTTCAGGGCCCCTATTGCAGCGTTTATTTTGCATAAAACAGATAAAGGTGGCTGCTCTGTACAAGAGCTTTTCAGAAATAACTAAAAAGGCGCCATAATTGTTCTATATAATGGTATATAAATTAATAAAATTGTATGATTATTATACCATAACTTTATATTACTGCTGAAAATTAAATGGCTAAGAAAAATAAATTGCTGCTAAATTCGATGGTCGCAGTAAAATTCTAATGTATAGTCTATTTACGGAACAGTCCTATCATGATGAAATGCCTGTCTGCAAAAAATTCAGCGTACAAATTTGGGCATCACCAGCCAATGGCTTGTATTTTGATTTGTTGGACGCGCCATACGTGGAATCCTTAGTTATTGCTTTGCAGCAGTAACATTCTTTTTCTGCTTTTGATGATGAGGGTTTGCTTACATGCTTACGTCGTCGCAAGGCCGAATGGTCCACTGGAACCCAACCTCGAAAATGCTCATTAGGTCTGGCTCTGCATTGCTTCAATCATTTGTAGGCAATAACCAAGGCTAAATTTAATCAATCGGAAGGTAGTCCTTAATTTTGTAGTCTTTTTTCATAAGCTAACGTTTAACTTTTACTCCACAGTTGATCACTTTGCGCTGCTTGCCGTCTACAATAGCTGAAAGAACAAATGGAGTAATTCAAGAATTGCAACACCTCATTTTACATTTCTTTGTGTGGATTATATGCATTTTGACCTCAAAAATCCATATTTGGAAAACTTCAGGCCACTCGCAATTGGTTTAGAAGTTATAGTGGCATAAAGTTAGAGAAACATCTGAAAACTAGTGGTTTTGCCTCTTACGGAGATATGGGTATTAAAAGAAAGGTTATTACCAATTCAACGAGATATTAACTATAAAAATCTATGCATAACATTAGAATCTATAACATTTTCTATTCGCTGTTATTTTCACTTAAACATTATTGTAAAGGACGCAAAAAATTCGTAATGTACAATATTTTTTCTGTCCCAAAACAGTTGGCTCCAATAGCTTTGATGGGTATAATATTTCGTGGATATAACGCTTACTTTTGTTGAAAAACAAAAAAAAAATAACTTAATTTTTTCCAAATTTGGACTAATTATGTAACTTCTAAACCACATGAAAGCGGCCTGAAATTTTGGATTTAGACGGTGAAAAATCTATATGATCCGAAAAAAATTAAGAATTAGAGTTGTCATTCTTTAAATGTTCCGATCAATAAATTAACATTTCGTATAAATACGCACACTCAAGCATTCACATGATGTGCGCAATTAACAAGGCATCACTAGGCATCACAAGTCATGGATGTCTTGTCGGCAGTCAAGAATTCGGTGCGCATAGATCCACAAAAAAGATACACAAGAAGATTATCGTACGCTTTTTGATACACTGGTGGTCTACATACGTCCTTCTAGTGCGCTATTCAATCGTCAATCAGAGTGGGTGCAAATCACAAAAGAATATATGCGGATATAAGTTATTTGCGCCATCCTATAGATTCTCCGATCCAAAGAAACTAAAATTTGGAGCAGCTCTACAACAAATATGAAGAGCCCAATGCATGATGTATTTCGCGAGTACGTTGCAGAATAAACTAAAATCCTTGCAGTGTTAATGTCATTAAAGTTTAGTTAATAAAATTAAAACCTTAATACTTCAACAACATTTTGACAAATTAAATACTTGTATGATTTTCATTGATTTATAACGTTTATTTATTATTTATACTAGAACTGAAATATATATGTTATATATTTATAATTTTATAAACGCTTATCAAGATCACAATTTATTTGTTTATAATATTAAATTGCTGTTAACTTAAAAATTCAAGTTTTTAATTTATGTATCATTAATTTTTCCAAACAATAAAATTTCAAATATAAATCTTAATTGTTAAACCCTTATTTTATTAAGTTTTAAAAAAGGCAAAGTTTTGAAGAATCGAGTTCCTTTACTTACTGTCTTAATAATTATAGTTTTTAGGTTTTGGACGTGAATTTTCTTGAATGAAAGAGAAAAATAGAAAATTTCAAAAGTTGTTTTTATAATCACCATGAATTTTTTTAATATTCAAGAAACTTTAAAAATCAAAAGTTATACAAAGGAAAACAATACTTAAAAAATAATAAACTACAAAATATGGTAAAATTAAAAGTGCTATATATTATTACATAGATATCGGATTCATTAGAGTTTTCAACTGTACATATCAAAAACTGGTGTTCATAAAGACACCTTCGTATGGCACTAGGGTAAATATAGATACAATCTACAAAATTGTACGTTCCAATAGGATAAAGTTTAGTGCTGCAAAATGGACAATGCTAAAAGCTTAAAATCTTGGAATTAAAAAGCTATATATGTACCTAATTGATCTTATTATAAATTAAGTTCCCTCAACAAAAATATCTGTCCAACTACTCCAAAAACGCAATTGGCCATTTTGCTCCACTGGGGATTAAATAGATTTCTGGAAAAAGTAAAAGAGTACATTTGATGAATTCTATTTAAAATATAAGCTACTATAAATACCTTTATTATGATGTATAATTGTTTATACTTGTTCATGAACTCGTTTCCAGAATCCTTAAAAATCGTAAAAAATAAGCCTTTTATAGGATGAAACCTAGTGTGGAAAGATGGACAAAGTTACAATCTTAAAATAAATGGAAAATAAAAGATATAAACTTACCTAATTAAACGCGGTACAAATTAAGTTGCTCCTGCAATAACAAGTGTCCAACAACTCCAAATAGAAAAGTGGCAACATTGAAAATTATCCAAAACATGCTTTGCCCCAAGGATGAAACCTGGTATGGAAAAATTATGAAAGTTATAAATCGAATATAAGTGCTATCGAAAAGGTGTACACTCATCTGATTGAAGCTGATAGAAATAAAGTTGCTCCTGCAAATAAAACTGCAATTGCTCCTGCAGCAATAACTCCAACAACTCCAAAAAGTTGATATCAACAAGTATTGTTCATATCAACAACTGTTGTTAATATCAACAACTGTTGTTAATATCAACAACTGTTGTTAATATCAACAACTGTTGTTAATAGCAACAACTGTTGTTAATATCAACAATTGTTAATATTAACAACTGTTATTAATATCAACAACTGTTGCTAATATCAACAACTGTTGTTAATATCAACAACTGTTCTTAATATCAACAACTGTTGTTCATATCAACAACTGTTGTTAATATCAACAACTGTTGTTCATATCAACAACTGTTGTTAATATCAATAACTGTTTTTCATATCCTTTCATATATTCCTTAAAATCATAAAAAATAAGCCTTTCAATAGGATGAAACTTAGTTTGGAAAGATGTTCAAAGTTACAATCTTAAAATAAATGCCAAAGAAAAGAAATAAACTTACCTAATAAAACGTGGTATAAACTAAATTGATCCTGCAACAATAAGTGTCCAACAACTCCAAAAACTACGACTATCAAATCTTAAAGTGGTTTAAAATCTGCTTTTCCCAAGGATTAAGCCTGGTAAAAAAGGTTACAAGTTATTAATTAAGGCTATAAAGAGCTGATGCAAATAAAGACTCTCCGACAACAATCAGGGGCCAACAACTCCTAAAAAGAAAGCGGCCATATTTGTTCCCCAAGGATTCGACAGGTTTCTGGGAAAAATTTAAGAGTTACATTAATGGTTGTGATATCAAATGAAAGATATTTTTAATACCTACCTGATGATACAAAAAGATCAATCTTTTCCTGAGCATCATGTCACTATAAAAGTTATAAAAAAGTTAGCTTTTTCCAAGGATGAAACCTGCAATAGAAAAATGGTTAAAGTTATTAATATAAAATTAGTGCTTTTTAGTAGATGAATCTATACCTTATTAATGCTGGAAGAAATAAAGTTGATCCGGCAACAATCAGGGCCCAATAACTCCAAAAAGTAAAATGGTCGTATATAGAAGTGCTCCAAATACTGCTTTTCACGATGATGATGCCTAATAAAAAAAAATAGTAAAAGTAATCAATCTAAAATTTATGCTACCAAAAGGATTAATGTATACTACATTGATCCTGATACCAATAAAGTTGCTAAGGCAGCAATTGGGATCCAACAACTTTACAAAGGAATGTGACCTAATTTGCTCCGCAAGGATTGTGTAGGTTTCTATAAAAATTTGAAAAGATAAATAAAAGGTGCTTATAATACCAACGTAATGAGATATAAATGGTTCATTATTCCAAAGAGTTTTGTCCAGGATGTTAAAGAAGCATCCTTCGAATTCTTGCCTAAAGGAACATGGACTATAACAATAAAATGTAAAATGTTATTACATTGAAATTGTAATAATGAAAAAACTACATATTTTCCTGACTGATCCTCAAAAAAATACTTCCTGCATGAAGGCGATATGTCCAACAAATCCTTAAAGTTTCAGGTTCACACAAAACTAATGTGTAATTTTCTTGAGCCTGTTAATGAAGGAAATGTATTAATTTTTTATATGCATACTATGAGGCATTTCTTTCTTACCTGTTTTCCCAAAAGTGTCCATAAGTTGTTTAGCTAGCTCCTGCATCGTATTATGTGCACCAGCTAAAATAGCGCATCTTTTGACCACTTGCATTTTCAGATGTTTTTTCCGAGTTTCTGAAAAGTAGATATGTTATGAAGTATGTTTGTTTTGATTTCAATATATAATTGCTTCAAACCTGTTTGTCCATAATTGTCCACTAGAGAGTCCAACAGATCCTGCACTGCATTTTCCTCCATCACCAAAACTGTTGTCCAAAGTGTTGTTAAAAATTGCGATTTGACAACCGAAACTTCTGTCGTTCCAATTCCAGCCGTTCCTCAGTTTTTTGACAGAAAAACAGTTGTCGAAAAGAGTTGTTATCTTCACAGCCGCCAATGTTGTTCTGTCCGACTTGCGGTAATATTAATGGTAGAGGAAGAAACTACAGGTATCGGTTTTCATGCAATACATGTCCTTACATTTGCAACATCAATTAAAACATTTCAACGCGTACCTTTCCACGACTAAAGGTGAGTAGTGCTCTAAGTATTTGAGACGAACTATTATTAAGATTCCTGCAATGTTTTAGGAAGTGGATCATGTTATGGGCGGTGCAGCTGCTTGGGAGAACGTAGATTCAACTGATGCTTATTGTTCGGCTTGTGCTCACAAACAAGCTTATTTTATGCAGATGCAAAATCACTCTGCTGATGAACCTATGACCACATTTTACAAATGCTGTAATCAAGCACGAAGATGCTTACAATCGGATGAAGTTATAGCTCTACCAACCGACACTGTTTATGGTCTAGCCTGCAATGCCAACAATGAGAAGGCCATACAAAATTTATATGAAATCAAAGGACAAGACTGTCATAAACCAGTGGCAATTTGTGTGAAAGATTTGGCTGCTCCTCGTTGCCATGGTAAAGCTGAGCATATAAGCGATGCGTTGTTGAAACGTTTGCTGCCGGGATCCAGAACGGTAGTTATCGAACGTTCACAGAACTTAAGCATTAGTTTTCTCATTCCAACTACTAGAAAAATTGATATTCGTATTCCCAAATTCCAATTCATTCACCAGCTGTGCGATGAGCATCCATTGCTCTGACTAGTGCAAATCGTTAGCCGAACCAAGCAGTTTGAATGTTGAAGAATTTTCGACGTTGTGGCCTCAGCTAAGGGGTGTCTTTGATGCAGGCCAGCTGGGACTAACCAAAGAGTGTGCATCAAAGTGCATCAACGGTTATTGACTTGTCACAGCCGGAAAAATTAAAAGACTACGTGCAGGATGTGCGATTAAACAAACCCTCGAAGTTATGCCTGGATTCGGTATTAGAAACCTTGAACTGCTAAGAACACTGCTAAGAACTGCTAAAACAATGATTCCCATATATAATTCTGCTGTCATATAAAGTGCTCCCATTTCGTCCAACATTAATCATATTTATCTCGTTGGAAAGACAATAAAAAACCAACATGTTACAGTATAGAATTTTTAAAATTAAAAAGCAACTGTGGAACGTTTTATTTGTTTTTTTAAATTTTAAGTACATAGTGGGACAGAATATATACTTAAAAATAGTGGAAACTTATCACTTTTTCCTGGTCGGACATGCTAAATAAAACAAAAACTGTTTAAATTCACGTTAATGCCTTGCGATGGTTTATTTACTTTCTTTGCTTTACTTACTTTTGCCACAAAATAAGCAAATATATGAGTTGCCAACGAACTGTCAAAACAAATTACGAACAGCTAGTTTGAACGCAGTTGATTTAAGTGAAGTAATTTATGGCAAATTAAGTAATTTATGCCGTAGTATAAACGTAGTATTACACCCGAGTAGTCAACAAACTACTTGTGGCGAGAGCAATTATTGCTTATAGAATTGTCGAGTGAAGAACCGGCCTTTGCACAGGGTTGCCAGTTTGGTAATTAATTACCAAATTTGGTAGATAATTTTTAACTTGGTAATTTGGTAAATTTTTTATAGTTTTGGTTACTTTTTTCCTTTAGTTTTTCCAAAAAATTCAAAATAATCAGTTTGCAAGATTTACTTACAAAATTGAATTTAATATTGCATTAAACATTTTTTAGTGCAGCATAAACTTTATGTTTTGTATTGAACATTTCTCTAAGTTTTCCGAACGCATCATCTGAAAATATTTCGAATCATGTCAAAATATTACAATTTTGAAATTTAACGTTAACAAATAAGTCTCTTATAAAAACGAAGCTACAAAACAAGTTGGGTTTTAATACAATAATAACATAATGATTTCAAAGGAACTCTGCGAAATGAGAGACAAGCCGCATTATGTGTGGTCACCAGAAGAAGATTACCAGATTTAAAATAGAGATTTTTTTCGCCATCAGCTCTAGTTAATTAGTTACAGGCAAAAATGTAAAAACCTGTTATGTTCTAACAGAATAATATCTTTAAACTGCATCAGTCAATTTCGATCGTATTTGACAGCTTTGATTGGGAAATATTCAGCCCTATCATGCTAAATTTTTCACGCAGAATCGGAAAAGGGAGTTTTTATTTTTAAGATAAAGCTCTAGAACATTTTACAGATCCCCTTTGAAAAGTTATTCATAATTCGGCTGATTAGGTCTAAACATTTTTCTAAACAATTTTTTTTCAGCTTTTGTTTTGAAGATAATGGCCTTGAAATTCATAAATTTTAAAACTTTTTCATAATAAACATATTTGCTACCGTGAAATGTCTGAATCATAAAAATATCTTTTGTCTTTGAAGTTTAAGCATTTATTTGACCTTTGCAGATATTGTGGATAATTCCAGATATATTTTTAAATAACGAAAATTGATTACATAAAAAATTTATAAGAAAAATTTCTAAAGTAACTTACTGAAAATTAGGGTTTTCCAGCCGCTTAAAATTGCTTTGAATAAATTTAATAAAATTTTCGTTACTTTCGCAATATATTTTTCTAAAACGTAAAAAGATATCAGCAAAAGCTTAAAATACTTTGAAAGAGTTTGCGCTTAGGAGCAGTTATTGGAAAAAGAACTGTGTATCATATTTTTTCATAACCCCTTAACTTGAGGTGATGGTGAAACAGTTTCCTTTTATTTAAAATCAGTGCTCGTAGTTAGAATTGATATCCTATAAAACAAACGAACTGTGTAGTTTCTGATTTTTAGTTATTAAAAAATGATTAAAATTTAAACTTGAGGAAACCGATAATTTTTTAAAGCATTAAATGCCATATATTTGTATTTATTCATTTACTTTCTTAAAATCAATATTCATTGCCAATGAATGCGGTATATTTTTTTAGTTCCTACTTATTTCAAAGAAAAAAGATAAGGATCTCATTTTTATACCATTAATTTACAATTTTTTGTTTTGTTTTGAGACAAAAAATTACGTTTACCTGAATTTACTACTAATTTGTGATTTTTATATTAATATAATAAATAAATTTTAAACAAGAAAAAAGTTGTACTTTTTCTATTTATGTTTTTATCTAATTCAAATAAAAAAGATATACGTCTCAGTTTTATAAGTATATGAGTTCATGAATTTTACTTATTTTGTAATTTTTAGTTATTAAAAATAAGAAATTTTAAACAAAAAAATGTAATACTTAATAATATTTCTAAATTTATTTTACCACTTTTTCTGTTTATTAATTTTAAGTATTTTAATGTTGAATACATTTCTTTATTAGCAAAAATTATATTTTCATTGATTATCTTACTTGTTTGTTTGTTTATTTAATTAATTTTTATTTAATTTTGGTAGCTTTTTGATCAAATTTGGTAACTAAATTTTTTTATAAGTGGCAACCCTGCCCTTGCAGCGCATGCAGAACCAAAACAACAATATCAGCAGCTAGTAGCAACGTTGTCAGTTATGTTGGAAAAATCCCATTCGTGGTAATTTTTAATTGCCCTTAGGAATTTTTGTTTTTGGGAATTTCTATTTAATTTTTTAATTTAGCGTGGTATTTTTTAATTGACGTGGGAATTCAGCGGGGTATTTTTTAATTTCCGTGGGAGTTTGATAATATTCTTCTTAAATTTTTTCTTTTTTAGTAATCAAAGCTTCTCTGTGGCATTTCTAAATTTTTTTTTAAATTGTTTTGCATATATTGTGGTATTTTTTTAGTGAATGAGATTTTTGTGGCAATTTTAAATTCAGTGGCGGTAATTTTTAATGATCGTGGGATTTTTTTTGATATTGTTTTAGAGAAAACTTTTTTGTTTATCTTTACCGTGGTAATTTTTATTGTATTCAATTTATGTTACTGTGAAAAAAGAAATTTTTTGTCGGAATTGTTTTAAATTTTAACTGGCAACCTTAACTAGTAGTAGCACATTTTTTTGTAGCCACGTACTGGCTCTGTAGCTACATGCATCTGTATTCTCTATTTTATTACATCCCAACAAGCCATGAATGTCACTGTTCCAGCTAAACGGTACTTAAAACGGCAGAGTCTCATTTGCTGGTATGAAAAAGACATGTTTTGTACCTTTAAGCCGTTCTCTATATAATTGTGAAGTCCTTTTTTTAATTTATAAAGAATCCAATTGAAATTTATTTCATATTCGCTTGATGCACTAGCGTCGTTTGTTCTTGTATTTTTTCCTTGTCATGTTTCCTCACCACTCAATTCTTTGAGGTTGGTGCTGCCTGTGGCTAGGTAGCCCTTGCATTGCACCACTGTCGTTCCTCTGGCAGCGCTGGTACGCTGGCATATTGCGCGGCTAAGGCTCGCCGGATGGGGTGGTGTTCTTGCCAGTCCGGTCCGACAGCAGGAAACTACACATGAATAAAAATCGTACCAGCTGAAAAGAAAATTACCGCCTAGTAAAAAAACCCGGAAAAACCATAACCAACGAGAAAATCTCGAAAAACGATAAATAAAAAAAACCCGCTTTTTTTTACGAACACGACGAAGGAATAAGACTCGGTTGCTTACGGTTGCCACGCTGGCACGTCTCGTGGGTCGATCTTTCATGTAAGTCGATCGCCCTAGGCTAGCCCGCCCCTTCTGGCCATAAAAGACCAGCCATGGTGACCCTTCGCCTGTGTCTAGGTCACCCCAAAACTTCCATACTTACGCCGCCCTGTCTCGTCTCACGCCACCTGCCCCTTCTCAATTAATAACCCATAATTTTCACCTTTTCCACAAAAATGGGTTTATTATATGATTAAGTTTTTTTTTTCTAACTTAAAAGAATTTATATCTAAAAATAACTTTTAAACAAAACAATCTTTGAGATGAGACAGCATTTTGGTGTAATTTTAAAGTGAGTGTTGAAAAAAAAGTATTGAATATTTTGCTAATACGCTTAAATTAAGATTTGTGTTCTTTGTTATTTTTTTTTTTCATGTAACTAAAGTTTTTACTACATAATATATTGGTTATATTTATAATATTAAAAATAATAATAATTGAGGCAATATTTTAACATTTCTGATTTCATTTCATTTCAAGTTAGCGGTAGCGTTCATATTAGTTTGAAATGTAACTTAATATAATAACTTTTTATTGGTTGTAAGGTTTCAATTAAAAAAATTACAACCTGCTAAATTTAAAGTCTCGGCGAAAACAATAACTACTAAAAATTACGTTCAAGAAAAGTGGAAACATTTTCAATAATTCCAAAGGATTAAAAGATATAAGTAAGGTCTTGAAAACCATTTCGCTAGTTTTACTTAAAGACAAATAATTTGGTTTTCTTTCCTTTTTTGTTTTGAGCAAATTTTTCATAAAAATTTGTTTACTTAAATTGCAGGCTTTTTGATTTAAATCAATCCATTAATCAAACTAACAAAATTAAATACCTTAAAAAATCCACCGTGAAACTAAAAGTAAAATTATTAAGCCAACACTTAGAGAAAATTCATATCGGTACTATATAGCTGATTATGCTAAGAATTTCGTAGTTGATGGTTTAAAATTTTCTTAAATATTGCCTATCTGTAGTTATAAAAATAATTAGTTTAATGTTAAAATTTAACAATATAAAGATCATTACAATTTTAACGCATGTATGTTATCAAAATTTGTGTTGCTTTATTTTTTTTTTTTTAACTCTGCATTTGATTACGTGCAGCATCAGAAAAGTTAGGAAAAGAATAGATTTAATCAAAAATTAATTCAGATAAACTAAATACCTAAAGTTTGTTAAGGTAAAAAACGTCAGCCTAATATAGAATTTATATTATTTTAGTTTCGAATTATATTTATTTCGTTTTAGATTGGTTTTGAAATATTTTGACTTTAATTTAGATTAGTTTTGAAATATATGGATGTTATTTTATTTTAGTTTCCGAATTATCTTGATTTATTTTATTTTAGCTTCGATTTATGTTGATTTTATTTTATCTTAGTTTCCGAATTATATTTATTTCGTTTTAGATTGGTTTTGAAATATTTTGACTTTAATTTAGATTAGTTTTGAAATATATTGATGTTATTTTATTTTAGTTTCCGAATTATCTTGATTTATTTTATTTTAGCTTCGATTTATGTTGATTTTATTTTATCTTAGTTTCCGAATTATATTTATTTCGTTTTAGATTGGTTTTGAAATATTTTGACTTTAATTTAGATTAGTTTTGAAATATATTGATGTTATTTTATTTTAGTTTCCGAATTATCTTGATTTATTTTATTTTAGTATTGATTTATGTTGATTTTATTTTATCTTAGTTTCCGAATTATCTTGAGTTTTAGAATTTATGCAATGTTCTTTTCGTTTTGTTTTTTTTTTTCTATTTTTTTTTCTTTTTTTTTTTTAATTTCTTGTGGGAAAACTCTCTTCTTTCTTATTTGCACAAATACAAATTGTTGTGGTTTTAACTTAGATAACGTTAATAAAATAAGGTAGATCGGTTTCTTTTAACAACGTTACCATTGCATTAATGGTAAAAACCCATTATTTAAAAACTTTTCTTATGCTGACGAAACTTAAAACTAAAAACAAACGCGATTTTAAATAATAATAAATTAAAATCAAACGTTTGGTTGTTACATTTTTGCAATGCTAAACTTAAGACTTATGTAAAAAAATATATAAATTGTATAGAAATGCATTTCATTGTATAGAAATATTTTGAAAACTTTAAACTAGCTGATTGCTATAATAACTACTCTTCAGCTCCCTTCCCCCCTTTTTTGTTGGTATTTAATAGAAAAACGCTTACCAATCCCAGGCCGCAATTTCGCAAACCTGGGGTGAGTGCCATAATGGTGGAGGTAAAGGGTGATTTTTTTGAGGTTATGATTTTCATGCATTAGTATTTGACAGATCACGTGGGATTTCAGACATGGTGTCAAAGACAAAGATGCTCAGTATGCTTTGACATTTCATCATGAATAGACTTACTAACGAGCAACGCTTGCAAATCATTGAATTTTATTACCAAAATCAGTGTTCGGTTCGAAATGTGTTTCGCGCTTTACGTCCGATTTATGGTCTACATAATCGACCAAGTGAGCAAACAATTAATGCGATTGTGACCAAGTTTCGCACTCAGTTTACTTTATTGGACATTAAACCAACCACACGAATGCGTACAGTGCGTACAGAAGAGAATATTGCGTCTGTTTCTGAGAGTGTTGCTGAAGACCGTGAAATGTCGATTCGTCGCCGTTCGCAGCAATTGGGTTTGTGTTATTCGACCACATGGAAGGTTTTACGCAAAGATCTTGGTGTAAAACCGTATAAAATACAGCTCGTGCAAGAACTGAAGCCGAACGATCTGCCACAACGTCGAATTTTCAGTGAATGGGCCCTAGAAAAGTTGGCAGAAAATCCGCTTTTTTATCGACAAATTTTGTTCAGCAATGAGGCTCATTTCTGGTTGAATGGCTACGTAAATAAGCAAAATTGCCGCATTTGGAGTGAAGAGCAACCAGAAGCCGTTCAAGAACTGGCCATGCATCCCGAAAAATGCACTGTTTAGTGTGGTTTGTACGCTGGTGGAATCATTGGACCGTATTTTTTCAAAGATGCTGTTGGACGCAACGTTACGGTGAATGGCGATCGCTATCGTTCGATGCTAACAAACTTTTTGTTGCCAAAAATGGAAGAACTGAACTTGGTTGACACGTGGTTTCAACAAGATGGCGCTACATGCCACACAGCTCGCGATTCTATGGCCATTTTGAGGGAAAACTTCGGAGAACAATTAATCTCAAGAAATGGACCGGTAAGTTGGCCACCAAGATCATGCGATTTGACGCCTTTAGACTATTTTTTGTGGGGCTACGTCAAGTCTAAAGTCTACAGAAATAAGCCAGCAACTATTCCAGCTTTGGAAGACAACATTTCCGAAGAAATTCGGGCTATTCCGGCCGAAATGCTCGAAAAAGTTGCCCAAAATTGGACTTTCCGAATGGACCACCTAAGACGCAGCCGCGGTCAACATTTAAATGAAATTATCTTCAAAAAGTAAATGTCATGGACCAATCTAACGTTTCAAATAAAGAACCGATGAGATTTTGCAAATTTTATGCGTTTTTTTAAAAAAAAAAATTATCAAGCTCTTAAAATATCACCCTTTAGTTGGTGTTGTAGCTGGTCCTTGTTGCTGGTGCTGGAGCGGACGATCGTGATGTTGATGATGAGGATGCTGGTACTGTTGCAGCGGACGTAGTTGTTGTAGGTGCGGTTGGTGGTGTCGGTGCTGGGTGTGATGACACTGCCGGTGTAACGAGTGATTGTTAGGATGGTGATGTAGATCATAGTTTGTTGGTTGCTATTTTTGGTCGTGCATTTTTTCCCATTTTTTTTTCTTAGTGTATCTTGTTCTCTGGTTTTCAGTCTTTGTTATAATCTTTTCATTTTTCTCATTTCCTTTAAACTTATTGTTTTTTTTTCTCTTCTTTATTATTGTTTATATTCTTTTCTTTTTTTTTTGTTTCACTTTTCTTATAGTTTCTATTTTTTTCTCTTTGATTTGTGGCTATTTTTAATTTTTATATTTTTGCTTTCTATTTTAGTTTGTTTCACTTTTCTTATAGTTTCTATCTTTCACTTTTATTTTTTTTTGTTAGTTCTAAATTTTTAATTTCTACCTTTTTACTTTTTCTTTTTGTTTGTTTCACTTTTCTTATTGTTTCTTTTTTTTTCTCTTTGATTTTTGGCTATTTTTAATTTCTATATTTTTGCTTTCTATTTTAGTTTGTTTCACTTTTCTTATAGTTTCTATCTTTCACTTTTATTTTTTTTTTTGTTAGTTCTAAATTTTTAATTCCTATCTTTTCACTCTGTCTTTTAGTTGTTTCACTTTTCTTATAGTTTCTATATTTTTTTTTCTTTGATTTTTGGCTATTTTTAATTTCTATAATTTTGCTTTCTATTTTAGTTGTTTCACTTTTCTTATTCGCTATTTTAACTTTTAAATTTCTTTCAGTGTTTTTTTTCACTATCTTTAGCTTTTAGTTTTCTATTCTTTGTATTTTCTTATTGTTTATATATTTTTATTTTTAGGTTGTCTGATTTTTCTCATTTCCTTTAAACTTATTGTTTTTTTTTACTTTTCTTCTTTCTTATTGTTTATATTATTTTCTTTTTAGTTGGTTTCATATTTTTTTTCAACTTACACTTATCTCATTTGCTTTCTTTTCAGTGTATTTAGTTTCTTTTAGTTTTTTTTTTTGTTTTCTTCGTTTACACTTCTTTTTCTCTTTTCACATTTTAGTTTTCTATGTTTTTCCTTTTCTTATCGTTTTTTTCACTTTTTCATTAATCTAATTTTCTGCATTTTTCTACTTCTTATTTTTTCTCTAGTTTTTCTTCTTATATTTTTCAATGTATGTTTTCTTCACTTATATTTTTTTTTTGCTATTTAGTTTGTTTTTATCTTCCTTTAGACTGCCTTTGTTTTCACTTCTTTCCTTTAGGTTTTTATTTTCCAATTTTCGTTGGTGGTGTTGATGACGTCGTTGTTGTTGCTGTTGTAGACACAGCTGTGGCCGACCAACGATGGAGGTGGGTGCAGCTATCGCTGCTGGGGTGGCTGGTGTCGCTACTGGTGGTGGTGGTGATGTGGTTGGTAGTGTGTTCTGCAGGGTGATCCGGGTGGTTTGCTGGGGTGTCAATGCGGTTGGTGGGGCAGTGGTGGTATCGCTACTGGTGGTGATGGTGATGTCGTTGGCCACCCGCTAGCTGGTGCCAGCGACCGTAGATGTTTGCGCCCCGCCTTGCGCCAGCCTCAATGAACCGTGCTGCCTTTCTCGCACCGCGGAGCACTAGTTCTTGTAGTTGGTTACTGTTGTTGTTGGTGGGGTGGTAGGCGCATCCAAATGTTGCCTCAGGCGACTGGCCGTGTATTTTCCTGGCTGAAACATAAATGGCGTAAACACTTTCCATAGACCTGGCCGTGTGGACCTTAGCTTACCTGGCTTCCCTGGCGCTTACCGTCCAACACGCTATTTTGAGTTATACCCATCTGGTAGCGTTACTATCTGCCGATCATTCGACTACTGAAACAAGTCGATAAAGTACTCTTCAGCTATGTAAAAAAACAGAATTGCTGCGGCTGATGCAAATATTTATTCAGACCGATAAGCTGATAGTGTTCGATGCACTACAAAATAAATGATTAGGCTATGCTTTAACCCGGACACCGTTGTGGTATAATAAAACAGTGTATCGGCACGCTCAGTAAAGATCTTAAAAGTGACGTCGTCGCGCGTTCTTATCAGCTACATAAAATCGTTTTGGTTGCTGCTGCTGCTGCCATCTGTGCACTTTCTTAGTTTTTCGTTAGTGGTTTTCTCGCTGCATTTCTGAAAATTAAATTTCCAATATTCGGGTTATATGCAGTAACCTTGTAGCGAAACGCGCAGTTTTTTCTATAAAACTATGTTTCGCTAGTGCCATACTCACTCATTTAATATGATAACTCCATAATTTATTGATATTTGCATCGATTTGAACAATTTATTAATGATTTTCAATAAACACAACTGCACCACGATTAAATATTTCTCGACCTTTTCAATTTTTCTGCTGCTGCCTTTCTTGTCGTCTCTTTATTACAGAATGGCCGAACTCAGCTGCATCGTCGTCTACCCAGGGTTGTATTTTTTTATCAGATCGGTGCTTTTTGGTACTTTGGCAGTGTTGCCACTTGTCATCGATTATGGTGAGTTTGTATGCCTTTTCACGGCGTTTACATGTGCAAACCACCGAGGTTTGTTCGACATTGTTCCTTTTTTCGGTGGAACCGACCATAACCGATGGGAGTAGGTAATGGTTGGGTTGGACTTGCGGATGACACGTCGACAAATGTCCGTTAACCGACGCTTGTTTCGGCATTCCGATTGGTTACCGATTCAAGCGCGTGTCGGATCACGCCATTTTCCCGAACGGTTTATGCCTGCTGAAACTAATGGTACCATTTTTGTTGGTATTTTTCCCGTTCAAGCCCGTGTATGGCCATTTTGTTTGCCCGACCGTTCTCGAACATCACCGAGGTGCCACCTCTGAATTATTAAAAAATTGTGTGCACTGCCACGCTAGAGGGCGGTGGTGGACATACCATGGGTATTCATAAACAGGTGCCCATTACACCCTCTCTTTTTCACCCGTTCGCCAAAAAACTCTAAAATATGCATTGAATCTTGTGTTGAAATCAAGGTAGTGCAGTTGAGTTGCCGTTTATTGTTTAGTTTATTGTTGCAACTTAATAAAAACCATTTCAAGAAAAGGTTACAATTGTTTAACAACAAATAAAATTAATATAAAACTAAAAGTTTTCTACATGACCTTGTTATTATTTATGTTGATTTTCTTTGATTTAAATACAATTTCTAAATGTTTGATAGTTTAAATCATTCTTGATTTTAAATACAAATTCTAGTTGTTTGATAGTTTAAAATCGTTTATTGAGCTTTAGGTTAGGTAAGAATAATTAACTGCTCTAACTATTTAATCAAACAGATAACTAATTAATCAGCTTGTTTATTGTTGTTGTTGTTTCTTTGGAAAAAATTCGTTAGAGTAATTAATTGATCTAACCTGACCTAAAGCTAAATTTTATTTGCAATTTCAACGATTTTAAAGTATCAAACAACTAGCATTTGTATCTTAAATCAAGAATGATTTCTGAATATTAAACATTTAGAAATTGTATTAAATCATAGAAAATCAACATTAATATACAGCTTAGTAAATGGTACGCTTATATGAAACACACATTGCATAGCTTGCTGACAACGAAACAGTCCGCTTCAGTGCTTTTAAAAGTGCACACCGTTTTCAACCGAGCCTATTGGCTATCTGGGAAAAAAACAAAAATGAAAGCAACTAATGAGTATTTATATATGTATGTTTTACATACATATTAATAAAAAACATCAACAACAACAACAAAAGCAGCACAACGAACGACGTGATTACGAACCAAACAAGCAAACACACAAACAACAACAACCTTAAAAACAGCATAAGCAGCTACTGCAGCTAACCAGCTTGTGCATTTCTCATACGATTATATGAATTTTTCATCTTCTTAGATTTTGCTATTTTATTAGATATTCGTTTTATTCCCACTAAAACTGATATTTTTTTTACGATGAGTATTAAAGGCTGTAGGTATACCCCAAAGTGTCAAATATCACTTTGAAAAAATTCGTGAAAATGATCCCCATACAAACCGCGCTGTAAGACGTAATTCTACGTCAAAAAAATTGCACATTTCAATGTTTGATGTCCTTCTCATGGACTAAAGATTTTCCTTGTTGCGTTTCTAACTCATACGTGTTCTTTCCTACGGCTTGCACCACCCGACACTTAACGAATTTGGGACAGAATTTTGCATTTCTGTTCTTCTTAAAATCGCTTTGGACAAAATAAGGTTTAAACACCTGGCTTAAATTGGATTTCCTTGCTCTTTTTTATACCATTGCGCTCCTTTATTGAATGCTTTATGCAAATTGTTTATAATTGAATCTCTGACTAATTTAAATTCTTCTTTTCTTTCAAAGGTCTCGATTTCAGTATCTTCAAGAGCACCAAGTTTTTTAGCAAGCTTGTAGTCCGCATGTCTGTCAGGTGAACATCTCAATCCCGATGGTCATCTTAAAGATACGCTCGGATCGCTGCTGGAACAGATTAGATCACACTTTCCGAGGCGTTGGATTGTGGTGACTAATACGGGGTTTTGAGTTTTTTGAAGTGAAAACTTCTTTAGGCGCGTTGAACGATTTTGGTAGAGGGTAAATCTTTGGTTTCCGTCATCGTGATTTTCCGAGTAACTCTTGTCATCAATACAGACAGCGAGCATGGCAGAATAGCCAGGTAGGGCAGACTCGGAGGGGAATGAAGTAAAAAGCAGAGAAAAGCGAGCTAGTTGTCAAAATTAGCTGTTCATCTCGAGTTTCTTTATGTTCATGTTTTGCAGTTGATTTTTGGTTTAACTTGTTTTTTTTATTTTTTTTGCAAATTGAACACTTCCTCGGAATTTAATAGTTTTATTTACACTGTTTTTATAATATTTTCATTCAAATCAACACAAACTTAACACACGTGTCCGCACTATTTACAATTTGAAAACATAATATTCTAATTTCAACCTTTTCATTATTCACTCTTCGTTAAAGGGCCAAACAGACCACATGACTGCTTGCGCAGACTGTTCGACAGTGTATTTGGCTGTTTTAGGTTTGTGCAGATGTCTGCGCAAAAATTAAAATATTTTAATTTTTGGTTGTGTTTGCGCAAACCACACCGAAAATCACTGAAAATCATACCGACTTGCCATAATCCAAAAAATATATAAAAATGAAAGCAGAAAAAAAATTTAATAGAATTTTAACTAAAAAATCAAGTTTGCGCAAACAAAGTCTGTGTAGTGTATGATCGTCGCTATGATGAAAAAAATGTCTAGTTTGCGCAAACAGTCTGTGTAGTCTATTTGGCTCTTAACCCATTTCCAGCCGGTGTTCGATTAATCGAACGTAAAATTTGTCCATTTTCATTAATTTTTTTAACTATGAAGGTAAATGCTATCAGGATGATCGCTGATATCATATATTACTTTACATCATTGGCTATTTAAATGATTGAAGGTTAATGATATCAGGATGATCGTTGATATCATATATTACTTTACATCATTGGCTATTTGAAAATAATATTCACCATCACCACCCGTAATTTTAAAGCCGGTGGGGGTGTGGTTGAAAAATACCTTGCCAATAGACCTTTTTTGTAAATAAAATGAAATATATATGTATAGTTCAAAAAAAGAAAGTAATGATGAGGTCTTTTAGCCAAAAAACAAAGCTATCTTTTTCAATAAAAAAATCAAGACCTGGCAACACCTGGATGACACAGGTATGAGTCAAATTTAATATTCGATTAATTGAACGTTTTCGCTTATTCCATATAATAAAATCCCATACAAATACGTTATGTCAAACTTTACCAGCAAACGACAGCGTCTTACCCATTTCTATTGTGTTAACACGAAAATAGAAATGGGATAAGCGCCAACGTTCGATTAATAGAACATTTGATTTACATACATTTTATAGATAGAAATACATTTTATATCAAAAAATTTAACAATTTTTGCAGCACGGCAGAAAATGGGTTAACGTGTGAGGGCACTAAGCGAGCCGGCCCTACCTGGTTATTCTGCCATAACAGCGAGTAGGATTTTAAATTACGAATTTGGATCTTGACTACCAGGCTCTCAGCAAGGCATATTAACCTTAGAACCGTGAGTTGGGCACTGAGTGCCTATCGTCAACTTTGCACGTTGATTACATTCGACTGAAACGTCCAATTTTCATTTTGTTTTTTTTTGTTGTGTAGATTGAATATTTATGTATTAACTGTTTAAATTACAGGTGTCTATCTTTAATTGTTCAACAGTTACAGCGTTTTATACAATATGTGCCCCATACGTGACTTGGGGCACTCAGTGCCCACTACGTTTCTTCATATAATTTGTATGGAGATTTTTTTTTCCAAAGCTTTTAGATGTTTTGACAAGCTTTTGAAGTGTTTGTTTGTGTTATTATAATTTCGATATGGCAGAACAGCTCACTGTGTATTTAGCAAACATTCGGCGGGAATTGACTGAAGAAGAAGAAGCAGAATTTTCTGCTTATTTCAATTCCAGCGATAATGAGGAAAATGAGGAGAATCTAAATTATGTTGCTGACCAAGAACCCATTCCAAGTGATCAATCCGATTTTGGTGGTGATGATACTAGTGCCATTTTAGATCCGCGTTTCCAAGAATATACGCACGAAGAGCCTATAGAGGAAATACAGAGCACACGTGAAGAGAGGATAGTAAAGTTATCTACATCAGCTATTGAGCGCAATCGGGGTGAGAAATACCTTGGGCAGGGCAGAAATAACCCAACTGTGTGGTGGTCAAAACCCAGCGAGGAAGAAAAGCTGAGAACTCATTTGGCCAAAAATTCTCGCGAACTGTCGACGGCTATTTGTACGGAGAATTTTGCTAATAAATGTGCCACCTTCATGCGCGTTTTTCCAGTTTCTCTTGTCGAAAGCATTGTTCTCGAGACCAATAGAAAAGCAAAGAGAATAATGGAGGCTAATTTACGACAAGATGTGCCAAAAAAAATGAGATACTGGAGTGATACAAATGCCGATGAAATGTATGCATTTATAGCCATTGTTTTGTACGCTGGTGCAGAAAAAGCAAATCTAGTTCAGGGCAAGGACTTATTTGATAAAATGAACATGCCTTTTTACAGAGCGGTTATGTCTTTGTACCGATTTGAGCAGTTGTCTCGTTTCATGCGGTTTGACGGCTCAAGAACTCGCGCTGAGAGATTGCGGTACGACAAATTGGCTCCAATTCGTCATGTCTGGACAATGTTTTTATCAACTTTGACAGCGTCATATGTTGCAGGTAAGGAGTTATGTGTTGATGAACAATTACTATCGACCAGGAACCGATGCAGTTTTCGCCAATACATTCCTTCCAAGCCAGGAAAATATGGCATAAAAATATTCTGGCTGGTTGATGCGAAGACAAACTACCCACTTGCAGGCGAAATATATTTGGGATCACAACCAAATGTAGCAAGAGCAATTGGTGTCGGACGAGAAATTGTAAAAAGACTAAGCAATCGGTACATGGACAATGGTGCAAACATTACCATGGACAATTTCTTTACCAGCTATAGTTGGCTGACAAGTTACTATCACGCAATACAACTATAGTGGGAACAATCAGGGGCAATAAACCTCAATTGCCAAAACTATTTACGTCGGCTGAAGAAGCTACAAAAAGAGGTGTGTTTGCTTCAGTGTTTTGCTATTCGCAGTCGCTGCAGCTAGTCAGCTTCACAAGCCACTCCAAAAAAAATGTATTGCTACTATCAACTGCACATGCCGGCGAAGATGTAAATGCTGTCAGTAGGAAGCCTGAAGTAATTATTGACTACAATAAATATAAAGGCGGTGTCGATACTTTCGACAAAATGTTGCGTGGTTACACCTGTAAAAGAAAGACCAATCGCTGGCCAATGGCTATTTTTTACAATATGGTGGATGTTGCTGGACTTGCCGCTTTTCGACTTTTTGAGCTTGACCACCCGATGTGGAACTCAAATAATTCGGAAAAAAGAAATTTTTTTTGAAAAAACTGGCCATGGAGCTGGCTCAAAACCAATTGAATAATAGATGCAAAACTAAAATAAATTCGAATACAAAAACTGCAATGGACTTAATTGGTTTCAAACGGGAAATTGTGGCAGCGAGATCGCGTCCAACAGTTCAGGTTAAAAAATATAGCTCTACAAAATCACCTGTATATCTAATTTTTCAATTTTTTTCTTGCTTTTAGGTAAACACGTTGAAACGCCGTTGCGAAACATGCAAAAAGGTTAAAAAGGACAACAAGACGACAGCAATTTGTGACCATTGCCTGGCACCAACATGCACAAATCATTATGTGAGGGCATGTGAAAGCTGCCACTATTCCCTATATAATTCTAATACAGTTTCGGACTCCAGCAGCGACGAAGAATCACCAAGAGACCCAACAACATCAACACCAAATCAAAGCACATCAAAGAGACAGCGCAGAATATCACAAATAAATTAAATATTTTTAAAATATGAACCTTTATTTTTTGATTCAATCCATCAAACAAATAAAAAAAATGATTTTGTTTAATTCATTGCGAAAATAAGCGAAATATTAAACTTTTAATAAAAAAATTTCAAAAAAAGGAGAAATTTCCATACAAAATACACTACTGGGCACTCAGTGCCCAAGTCACGAGATTAAGTTGTAAAGGCATGTCACGGTTCTAAGGTTAACCAGGTTGGCTCGATACGGAGAGACTTTAAAAAGTACCCCTTATATTCTGTGTTTATTTTGATTCCTTTTCGACAATACCTACAATTCTGTCAAAATCATGTCAAACGAAAAAAGTTGAGCGCCTGGTAGCCAATATCCAAGAGTGTGTGTTTGAGTTTCATAACCAACAAAAAAATATTTGTAGTTTTATAAATGTCGCCAGCATATTCTCTGACTGGGACCATGGTATAATAAGTAATAGGTAGGAGTGACATTTCGTGTTCCAAACATCGAATGTTAAACAAAAGAAAACAAAATAGAGAACGTGTCACACACATTGGCCGCATTCAGAGGAGTCACCTGTTGTGAATGGATCATTTAATTGCAAAGGTTTCTCACTCAAATTTGAAAAAAACAGTTCCCAACTATTAACTCCGCTGAAAGCTGCCAATGTGTGTGACACACGCACTTTATATTGTTTTCTTTTGTGTGAAATTCGATGGTCACAGCTCGTCAGAAAATAAGTAGTTGTCAAGGCTACCTAATAATAATTTTATCATGACTGGGACTGCATCGTCCAAAAATTTGTTGTTTCATATTTCAGCTACCATACGCCTATAGTATCTTTTTTAAAATATAATTCAATTATAAATGACGCAAATAGTGAAAGTAATGTAAATTAAAATCAATACAAATTCTATGTGTACGTATTTTATGTGCATATTAATTATTTAAATAAGTTTAATTTATATTTTTATTTATGTGTCACTCTTTTTTTTATATTAAAACACATAATTTAAAATATAATGAAATGATTAAAGACGAAAATAATGTGCATTTATTATGAACCAGATGTACGGATGAACCGAATCGGAGGCAGAAAATAAACTGCACTTTCTTGCTATGTTTTTTTTTCGTCGTAGCAAGATCTCAAATGCAGGCATTAAAAGAGACTTCAAGATGAATCAAACAAAATATCATATATAAAAAAGAGAACATTTATTTTATTCTATGAGGATTATTTTTCATTCAATAGTGCTCTCTGTATTTTATTTTTATATCAGCAATATTCAATTTAAATGTAATAACATAGTTTGGTGTAATTACAAAATAAAAATGCTATCTGATTAAAAAATATTTTGAAAGATATAATCAAAGTCTGAGGGAGTGAAAATATAAAAAGCTTTTCCGATTAGCATGAAAATTTTTATAAAGCATAAAAGCAGTCCGTGGCAGGACAAAGTCTTCCAGGGAATACGAATATTTTATATATAGGTTTTCGCTTCGGTCGACAGGCTATACTTTTTTATCCCAGAATCTTCAATAAATCGTTGAAATTCTTTGCATGTGAACTGCTGCCCATTGTCAGAATGAACTATCTCTGGCGAGCCAAAGGTATGGAAAACTTAACGTATCAAGAAATCAATGACATTTCCAGTAGTAGCGGCTTTCATAGCCTTTAATAACACAAACTTTGTGAAGTGGTCAACCACATCGAAGACATACGCATTGCCTGCTTTCGACCTGGGATATTTTCCTAAGAAGTCAATATAAAGCTTCTGGAAAGGTCTTATAGTAATTACGTTATCACCACAAACCAACGGTATCACCACAAACTGATATAAAGGCCTACCCGGTATAGTAAACACAGTATACTCTTTGCTCTTCTCGTCGAGCGATATCTGCCAGAAAGCGAATTTCAAGTCGATGCTGCTTATGTATGCTACTTGTATATCTTTCTTCAAAATTCTAATTTTTATTTCATTTTCAGATTTTTCCTGTGGTTGGATAACATCCGTCACTGTTCCCGTATCTCTGGTGCTACGGGCGTCTGGGTTGCTCACGACTCGCTCGGATGGGTCACGCCCCACTTTACATTTCCCGAATTGCAAGTTGGGCAGTTTGGTGTCATAACGCGCGGAAGATCACACTTGTAGCAGAATATGGCTCGCGGAGCGGCACACTCCATATAAGTGTGACCTGGCTTGCGTCAGTTCCAACACTCAAGTGAGCGTACCGGATATTGATTGGGCCTTGAGTACCCCATTTGGACCGCCTTAACTTCTACAACTCCAACATCATCACCATCAGCATCGTCATACTCATGGGCCTTTTCTTGACAAGTGAACTCGCTCACTTGGTGATTCCTTTGTTGGTATCTTGGCTGTGCTGTAGAAGGTTGCTGTTGGAAAGTACGTCTATCGCGACGAGGAAAACTAGCTTCGGCCTCATAACATTCGTCTCGCAATTGCTCCACATGATACATGCTCATGGGATAGACGATTCGGGCTAAACCATCCCGCAGGTTTCGTTTCATAATTTTAACCATGTTCACTAATGTTTATTTTTCTCGATGGGCTCTTCCAAAAGTTGCTTGCCTTCAACCAGCTCCTGCATAATCTAGAAGTCGCTACTGTTTGACTGGTACTGCCTGAGCAGAGCGAATTTATGTGCCTCCCAGTTCTGCACTTCGTTGGCCTTAAGATAAAGCCAAAACCACTCTCGCGCTGAACCACTCACAAGCCGATTAAAGTCAGGCATGATTTCAGACCATGGCACTTCATATCGTGATTGGAGGTACTCGATTCTGAAGATAAAATCTTCAATGGACAAGGAGCCACGATTGCCATCAAAAATGATGTCCCATTTGTCCACACGTACCGTGTTTGCTACATTAAAAGGACTGTGCACTATTTGATTTCGGTGCGATGGAACCCCTGGATTTCCAGAAGGCTGCGGTGCCGGTGGAAAGAATTGCTCTGTTGATTCAGCAAGGTATGGCCTCCGAACATAGCATGAATTAATTTTTTTCGCCGTAAAAAGTTTTGGCTCCAAGAACAAACAAACACGTCCGCTTGACCATCTTTTTAGTTTTGCACTTCACGTCTCACAAAACTTTGAACCTGCTGATATTTTTGTTGGACCTGTGGTGGACCTTGAATTCCAGTATTGACTTGCCGTTGCAGTGGCTGAAATTTAGCATATTTCGTGTTTGGGTTTTTGTTATAAATTTCATTTTTAATTTTACTATCTTCATTTTCTAATGTTTGTTCTCTTTCAGATAGCCTTAATAGATACAAAGACTTTGCCCCGCTCGTTTGAAAATCAGCTTCAGCATTATCTGGGTTAACTAAACTAGAGCCTGACGAGCCTGGTGTGATTTGAACAGCTTTTAATAGGCCTAAAAGACTGTTGATTTCTTTCATCAAGTCAACAAAACATGACTTCATGAGATCTTGCATCTGACCAGAAACTTCCTCTGTCAACGTCGAGCGATAACCCTCGTGAGCTTGTGCCACTGCCGCCTTCATCTCACTCGGTAAGACACCCGCAAGAATGTCGGTAGTGTTTTTTTAATTAATACACGCATCTCTAAGATGCAACAAATTTTCCTCTGCCACAGGGGGGTAACGTCATATCAGGCGGAAATCCTAATTTTTGTAATGTTTGATTATCTTGCATAGTTTTTGGAATTACTCCTATCGCTATTTCTTGCTCTTTATTCATATTTTCAGCATTGCTTTCTTTTATTAAAGGATCTGTTAAACTTTCCAGAGAGGGGTCATTACTACTACTCCCTTGATCGGGTGAATGTTGTAAAGGCATTTTTTCAAATAATTCTGAACTCAGACTTCTATGTAAATCAAAACTTAAACTGCGTAAAACCGTTTGAATAAGTCTAAATTTATCTGCGATATTCATCAGTAATGTAATCTACATAGACAATTACCTTCTCCTTTAACTCGTTTTCTTATTTTTAAATTATTAACAAAAAAAAAAAATACTACTCAAAAATATGGGGATCCTGAAAAATGGGGTTTAAATTTTTTATTCTGCTTAAATTTTGATAAGGAATTGCTTTTTATTTGTTTATACCTTCGTGCAACGAAGCCTCTTTTGTACGTTTTTCGCGCCTCTCAAATATTTCGAAATGCATATATATTTGGCCTTACCTTCTGGAATAATCCAATTATCGGATCGATAATAATTTTCCATCGTGTTTATTTTATTATTATTATTAATTAAAATTATAATATTAACAATGCTTCGTGATCTGCTGCACAAACAGCGATACAGCCACAGTTTTACTTTAGCCAAAAACAAAAAAAAAACACTTTAAAAGTAAGCAGCATATGAATTCTTATGCACAAATCACCGAGATTATTCTTTAATGTGCAGCCTCTTCTAAGATCGATTGTTGTGTATTTAGTTAAACATTATATGCTGGCAACCCGAATGTTTGACATGCTGAACATACTCGCAATCTATGATGAACATAGAATATGTTCTATGTTTAGCATGTAGATACATTCGATGTTCTAGCAGTGTAAGCTAATTTATATTCTTTTGTAATAGAGACACGCGGTGCAATAAAGTTAATTAAATCAACCCTTTTGTCTAATTTAATTAAGAACGAATCAATTAACAACTGATGTCTTAACTTTTGTCAACCATAAAGCTATCGTCTGAAATATCAATTTGTTTCTTTCAGTTTTTTATTTTATTTTTTTATTTTTACTTGTTGGCTTATTAGATTCTAAAAATGAACCAAAACTTTGATTACATTTTGGATGCAAAAATTGCAGCACCTCATACTGAATCTGAATAGTTTACAACTCTATAATTTCATAACCGTGAAATTAATTTTAATATCTTAATTTTTAACGCCACTATTTTTGACGTCACAGATTTAAAACCTCGAACAGAAATAATTTTTGTTTATTTTTATATTGGGCGGTCCTGGGTATCGTACCAGATGTGGCACCCGACTCCGCTAGCTCATTGGTGTCAGGGAGGGTAATAAATTCGACCCAGTCACATCTGGTCGAGGGAGCACAATAACCGGAAAATTCAAACCCAAAATTTAAAACCAAGACAGATGTTGTGTTTTGCAGCGCACCCACCCAACCGTGAGACCGACCACTATTTCCGACCTCCCAAACGAAATAAAAATATAGCTTCGTTCACGTTATTTTAGGCACTTACGCTATATTCACCCTTCAGGAACCCCAAAATCAATATTTAGTACGCCATCAAATTTTCTTTATATATCTTCATTTAGAAATAATTTTATTCATTAACATTTTCCAATATTACTTAACTGTAAATTCAAGTGGTATATTTGAACAATTATAGCAGAGCAATAGTGAAAATTTCTGCTATTGAATTTCAAGTACTATAAAAAAGTATATTCATTTCCGGACTATTAACCCGTTTCACCACAACCAAAAAATTTTTTAATATATTTGTGAACAACGAATTAAAAACTAAATTTTCTTGGCCGTAGCTTGAGAGAGCTCTCTAAAGTGGGAGTAAACTTTCAATTGAAAACCTTTATTCGCGCTGCCGTAGTGAATCTGGGCTGAACACAATTATTAAAAAAAAATTTGATTATCTTAATATTAAACTTAACTGTTATAAACAAATTCAAATTTCTTAGTTATTTATCCTTATTTTTGGCTATTCTAAATTTATTCTTTTTTTTATCTTATCTTCCTAGGTTTTCATCATTTCTTTACAGATTTTCGATTTCTTATAATTTTGCTAATTCCTTTTAATTTTCTTTTCAGATTTTTTTGATTTCTTAAAAATTTTCTAATTTCTTAGATTTGCTTTTCTTTACAGATTTTTGGCCTTTTTCGATTTCTTATAAATTTTCTAATTTCTTACATTTGCAATTCTATTCAGATTGTTGGACGTTTTCGATAATTTTGTTTTTTTAAATGTAGATTTCTTCTAATTTTTCCAATTTAGTTAACTTTTAATTTTCTTTTCAGATTTTTGATCTCCCATTTCTGATGTTTAACACAAACAACTTATTTTAATAAAATATATATATTAGACAACCCATATGTGCAAAAGTGTTCTTTTCTTCGCTCCCCGCGCATTTTCGTAGAGAACTAGACTAAAAAATAAGATCTGCAAAAAAAAACCGGGTGCGTGTAGTGGTAAATTGCAGTCGCATTTGACTTTAAGCCTCAAAAACACACTTAAAAAAAGTTAAAAATATTTTTGATCTGTAACTCTTTTAAAAAGTGTTTAAAGTAATTCGTGATCGGAACTTTAAATTTACGAATAACCTAGCCAATAACAACAGTGTACAAACTTTCGACCAACTTGAATTATTTGTGGTAAAATCAACGTTTAAAGACAAGATTTTTGAAATTTTTGAGCACTTTTTTTGCAACAACGGTTGCCATTATGATTTTCGTACGGATAAAATTGTGTGCTTTATTTCATAATAGAGATAATTAAGCAACGTTTAAATGAAAAAAATTTTTTTTATAATAAATATTTATTTTTAGCGCCGATAACGCTGCTCAAAGTAAAAATATATAAAAGAATAATTAAAAACATTAATACAAACATATTAAAGGGTGATCTTTTAAGAGCTTGATAATTTTTTTTAAAAAAAAAACGCATAAAATTTGCAAAATCTCATCGGTTCTTTATTTGAAACGTTAGATTGGTCCATGACATTTACTTTTTGAAGATAATTTCATTTAAATGTTGACCGCGGCTGCGTCTTAGGTGGTCCATTCGGAAAGTCCAATTTTGGGCAACTTTTTCGAGCATTTCGGCCGGAATAGCCCGAATTTCTTCGGAAATGTTGTCTTCCAAAGCTGGAATAGTTGCTGGCTTATTTCTGTAGACTTTAGACTTGACGTAGCCCCACAAAAAATAGTCTAAAGGCGTCAAATCGCATGATCTTGGTGGCCAACTTGCCGGTCCATTTCTTGAGATTAATTGTTCTCCGAAGTTTTCCCTCAAAATGGCCATAGAATCGCGAGCTGTGTGGCATGTAGCGCCATCTTGTTGAAACCACATGTCAACCAAGTTCAGTTCTTCCATTTTTGGCAACAAAAAGTTTGTTAGCATCGAACGATAGCGATCGCCATTCACCGTAACGTTGCGTCCAACAGCATCTTTGAAAAAATACGGTCCAATGATTCCACCAGCGTACAAACCACACCAAACAGTGCATTTTTCGGGATGCATGGCCAGTTCTTGAACGGCTTCTGGTTGCTCTTCACTCCAAATGCGGCAATTTTGCTTATTTACGTAGCCATTCAACCAGAAATGAGCCTCATTGCTGAACAAAATTTGTCGATAAAAAAGCGGATTTTCTGCCAACTTTTCTAGGGCCCATTCACTGAAAATTCGACGTTGTGGCAGATCGTTCGGCTTCAGTTCTTGCACGAGCTGTATTTTATACGGTTTTACACCAAGATCTTTGCGTAAAACCTTCCATGTGGTCGAATAACACAAACCCAATTGCTGCGAACGGCGACGAATCGACATTTCACGGTCTTCAGCAACACTCTCAGAAACAGACGCAATATTCTCTTCTGTACGCACTGTACGCATTCGTGTGGTTGGTTTAATGTCCAATAAAGTAAACTGAGTGCGAAACTTGGTCACAATCGCATTAATTGTTTGCTCACTTGGTCGATTATGTAGACCATAAATCGGACGTAAAGCGCGAAACACATTTCGAACCGAACACTGATTTTGGTAATAAAATTCAATGATTTGCAAGCGTTGCTCGTTAGTAAGTCTATTCATGATGAAATGTCAAAGCATACTGAGCATCTTTCTCTTTGACACCATGTCTGAAATCCCACGTGATCTGTCAAATACTAATGCATGAAAATCATAACCTCAAAAAAATCACCCTTTATATAATTCAAATATAGTTAATAATATAATTCAAGCTGTTCAAATTTTATAATATTTCTCCATTGCATGCAGGAAAACTCTTTCTGCTCTTCTTGGTGAGTTTATGCTATGCCACATTCTGCAATATCACTAAGGACTAATAATTTTTTAACAATTAGTTTTGCAGCAAGAAAATCTTCATTTTCCTCCCAAGTGGCTGTTTTCCATGTTCACATTTTATTTGATATAGTTGCAAACGTCAAACAATATCACTACATTATACAAAGAACTACAGATAATGTATTCCCGGCGCAACGAAAAAAATTTACTGTGCACCTTGTCATTGGTGCTTGTCAAATGTAGCAATTGATGAATACATTCAAAAGAAAAAGTCAAAAAGAAACGAAGATAGCAAAATGAAGATGAACAAACAGTCAAAATTCTGTCGAGCCCATCAAGCAACGTAGCCGCTTTTTGTGTAAAGCGGTAAAAAGGGAGGAAAAAAAACCCCAAAAATATGCAAATTTTTTTCATTAAGAGTACTAAAAATATATATTACTTTATTTTTGACATGTGGTATATTTAACAATCTATATTTCATTTAAGTAAAACAAGTTTTCTTAAGAAAATTTCGACATTTTAAAACCTTTATACCCTATGAATAAATTGTGGCTACGTTGCTACCAACGAGCACCTTCTACATCACAGCAAAGATGGCAGACATTCGCAATACTTTATCTGTAGTTCTCTGTATCATGCTATCACTATATAAATTGTTAAAATGTCAACATGTCAAAATGACAAGTAGATTTTACGTTAGCAACGAAGCATATTTAGGTTCAAAATGTTTAAGAAAAACTGTACGACTAGAAATACTGAAGGTCTTTGAATAAGCTGAGCATGCAGTTATTCTTTACTTGGCTTGAAAATGAATTTATTTAGATGTTTACATAATTTCAAAACTTTGTCGCACATTTTTTTAATTAATGTTTTATATATTCTTACGTTGAACCGCGTTATCGGAGCTAAAAATAAATATTTTTTTTAAATAATTTTTCATTTAAACTTTAAGACTTAACTATCTTTATATGAAATAAAGCACACAATTTTATCCGTACGAAAACAATAATGGCCACCGTTTTTGCAAAAAAAGTGCTCAAAAATTTTCAAAAATCTTGTAAAAAAAGCTAACACACTGCTGTTATTGGCTAGATTATTCTTAAACTTAAAGTCCCAATCACCAACTACTTTAAACACTTTTTAAAAGAGTTACAGATCAAAAAAATTATGAACTTTTTAAAGTGTGTTTTGAGGCTTTAAGTCAAATGCGACTGGCATTTTACCACTAGACGCACCCGGTTTTTTTTGCAGATCTTATTTTTTAGTCTAGTTCTCTACGAAAATGCGCGGGGAGCGAAGAAAATAACACTTTTGCACATTCCATATATTCCATGGGTGCTCTAATATATAAATATATATTAGGCCGGGTCGATTTGTGGGGAGGCAAAAAAATCGCCCATTGCTCAGTGAAAATCATATTCTAGGGATCAAAATAAGAAACTTTGTTCGAGGAACTATACCTCTGAAACGAATTCTAATGCCCCAACTTTTCCGCAGGGTCAAATTTTGAAAAATCCCTCTTTGACCCATTTAGAGTGCCCCAATCGAGTCCAAATGTATGACCTTCTATTGTTGTTCCTGCTTCTAATCCGGATATTTCTGCTGCTATTTCTACACAAGCATTTTTCTCTTCTACGCCTATATTCAATTCTGCTGCTGTTGTTGTTCCTGCCTCTAATCCAGATATTGCTACATCTACTTCTTCACACATATTTTTCTCTTCTACTGATATGTCTAATGCTGCTGCTGTTACGCTGCTTGCTGTCTCGAATGCTTTTCCTACTACTCAAGCTAATGTTTGTGTAAATTATATTAATTCCCTTTATCGAGAGGTAAACAATGATAAGAACGACTGGACTATTGTTCAAAATAAGAGAAAAACAATGCAATTTAAATCTATTTGTTGGCTTTTGTGCCCAACGGCCGTGAATAAACTTTCCCTTGTAGGCTGAATTCAAAATCTAGTGCAAGTGGCAGTAAAACACAGTGAGTTTACAAGGTTCGACTGATGAAAGTTTATTCTCTAATAAATTGGTTAAAGAAATAATGAATATAGAATATGGTATAATAGCAATATAGTGTTAAGATTCTTACTTGATTCCTTGGCTGCTGGACTTAAAAGACTTTAACAACATTTAGAAAATTCCTAACAGCCAAATTTAAAATACAAATACATTAACATCAATAATAATTATATAACATATTCTACTAATACGAAATAACAGATACGGTATAACCAAACATATAAAGAAAGACTCTTACTAATACAAATGACAGATACCGTACGTTAACAAGATACTGAGTGAAAACAATAAATTATATAATGTTAATTTTGACTGCTTTATCGAGCAGTTAAGGCTTCAAACTTCGACATCTCCACCCCCGTGAATCGACCCCGGACGGGGAGACTCACATTTCCTTGAATTTGGTTCTTCTACGTCGAGAATGGCTAATTTCGAAACGGGCCTCTTTACGGTTCCACTGCTGGTTGCTACATCCGCTGCTCTGGCAATGCCGTCTTTGCCAAAAAACAAGTTGATTATGCGGCCTCTTCGCCACTGTGATCTTGGAGCGTTGTCGTCGCATATCAGCACTAGACATCCCCTGCTGATTGGGCTTGAAGGTAGGCACCATTTAGTTCGACGCGTTAGCTCAGGTAGGTATTCTCTCATCCACTGCTTCCAGAATCCATTTTTAAAATTTTTTAGAATACGCCACTGTTTGCGCAAACATAAGAGTCTCGGTTCAAAGGGCGCTGGAGTTTGCGTCGAATTCGTGCATCCTAGCAGGAAGTGGTTCGGCGTAATTGGCTCAGGATCTTGAGGCGACACAGGCAGATGAGTCAGCGGTCTGGAGTTTACGATGTTCTCGGCTTCGATCAACAGGCTAGCGAAGGTCTACGGCGCGTGCTCCTTCAGCATAATATACAAGGCCCTTTTGACCGACTGCACCAAGCGTTCCCATGCTCCTCCTGCACTAGGATTGGATGGCGTATTAAATATCCACTTTATTCCCAGCGTAGATAGGTCGGAAATCATTTTATTTTGGTCGAGAAAATCTTCAACACCGCGCAACTCTTTTTCAATGCCCACGAAATTGGTGCCGTTGTCGCTTCTGATTTGGATTGGCACGCCTCGCCGATTTATGAAATTCTTTACGCACATCAAGCACGCGTCGCTGGATAGGTCGCTAGCTATCTCTAGATGGACGGCCCGCACAGTTAGGCACGTGAACAAGGCCACCCATCTTTTTTCATGACGCCTGCCGATGGTCACCTGAACAGGCCCGAAGTAGTCTAGGCCAGTATACGTAAACGGCCGAACATATGGTGTCACTCGGTCCACTGGGAGGTTTCCCATTTGAGGCTGGATCGGCCTTGCTTTTCGCACCTTACAGAACATGCAGCTTGACTCCACGCTGCGAACCAACGACCGAATTGCAGGAATCCAAAAGCGTTGCCTAATTTCGTTGATAACGGTGGATGTATTTATGTGGCGTAGTTTTTTATGGTAACTTTCGACCAGTAGGCGCGTCAGCTTATGTTGCTTGGGCAGGATAATTGGCCGTTTCGACGATATTGATATGTTGGGGGCGTTCTGAATACGCCCGTTGACGCGCATGATCCCTTGACCGTCCAGGTATGGATTTAATGACACGAGCGGACTGTCTCGGGAAATGGCTCGATTTTCTGCTAAGCACGATATTTCACTATTGAAGACCTCTTGCTGCACACCACGTACATTACCATCTCAGCTACGCTTATTTCGTCGGTCGTGAGTTCGTCACTTATCTTGCTTTCCCCCTTTGCAGACCTCAAAACGTTGTCTTTGAATCGAAGTACCCAAGCCATCGTTCGTTTATATCTCTGGAAGTTTGAAAAATCATTAATTTTGGGAACTATGGGTCTACTCACATGGCAAAAATGAAGAGCAAGATGTTTTTTGCGCAGCTCATCGCAGCTGTGATCAGTGTTATTTTTCATTAGGGACTCGTCTGGCCATTCGTTGTCATCTTTCTGAAGAAATTCTGGTCCGTATTTCCACCTGCTCTCAGCATTGTAATGCACTGGAAACTTTGCTCGTGTTGCGTCGTCTGCCGGGTTCAACACGCCTGGACACCATCTCCAATCTGCAACTTTCGATGAGCCCAAAATTTCTGCCACTCGATTTGCCACAAAATGCTTGTACACTCGATGATCCGATCTGATCCAACGAATAACTGTATGGGAGTCGGTCCAAAACCTGCATCTTTTCACTTCTATTCCATGGTATTTGACGATTGTGTCTTTTAAGCGAACACCAATCACAGCTGCTTGCAGCTCCAGTTTTGGTATGGTGTGGTATCGCGTTGGAGCGCACGAAGTCTTTGCTGCAACAAAGGCCAGCCTTGCACCAGCCGGTTCAACATATCGCCAGTAAGCCACTACCGCCATCGCCTCCTCGCTGGCATCACAAAAGATATGCAGCTCGACGTCGCTATATTCAGAAGATAAAAAGTAGCATCTGGGCACTTTGAAATTTCTCACCTTTTTCAGCTCCTCCAACCAATTCCTCCATTTGCTATAAATGTTATTTGGCAGCTGCTCGTCCCAGTCTATTCCGGTCTTCCACACTGTCTGCATAATAATTTTTGCACAAACCGAAAAATTAGCCAGAAAACCAAACGGATCGAAGACTGACATTGTCACACACAAAGTCTCACGTTTTGTAGGTTTCCTTTTAAAAAGCAAAATTTCAGATGGCACTTTAGAAAATTGGAGAGCAAAACAAAAAACATCTGTTTTTGTTGACCATTGCATTCCTAGGATACGTTCAATGCTTTCACCACCTTCAACGCTTATTGCCGTATCTGTTGCCGCGTTGCCAACTTCTCTTTCAAGGCGTTCCGAATTCGACGCAATGTTACGCATTTCAAACCCACCGGCTTTGTGTATTTTTATGACTTGCTTTACGACGTTAATGGCCTCACGTTCCGATTCAAAACAGTCTACGTAGTCATCTACATAGTGTTTGTCGATTATTCCTTTTACTGCACGTGGATATCGTTCTGTAAAATTCTGAGCATTAGTGTTTTTTACGTGTTGTGCTATAGTTGGAGAACACGTAGCGCCGAATATCATTCGCTCCATTACGTAGGTTTTCACCGGCAGACTAGGGTTACCATCCCTCCATAAGAATCGCTGGCAGTCTTGGTCTTCTTGAGTGATTTTTATCTGGTGAAACATTTCCTTTATGTCACCACACACAGCAACACGGGCCTCTCTAAACTGAAAAAGAATTTGTAATAGTGGCTTATTTATGTCAGGGCCTGGGAGTAAAGCTTTGTTTAAAGACATGCTTTTAATTTCGGCTGCAGCATCAAAAACAAGGCGTATTCCGTTTTTATTTGGGTTTTTTACTCCGAAATGGGGCAAGTAAAAGGTTTTGCTTGATCGTTTTTCTTCTTCTTCCTTGGTTAGGCATCTTGCGTATCCTTTATTAACGTATTCTGCAATTTTTGAGCGATATTCTATTGCGTAACTTGGATCTCGAGCCATTTTACGTTCGATACTCTCTAAGCGGTGTAATGCCATCTGAAAAGATTCTGGAAAATTGACCTTCTCGTTTCGCCATAACAAACCTGCTTCGTACCTATCACCAACTTTCGCTACGTTTTTATTCAGCAACTCCATCGCTCTTACCTCGGTCTCCGATTGCAATGGTGTAATACCTGGCTTTACCCCAAAATTTTCCGCATCAAAATAAGCTGCTATGATTTCCTTCATGTCTTCCATCTCTGCATCGCATCCACAATTTTTTCGCATATGAAAAACATGCTTCGATTCTGTTCGGATGTTATTATTTGTTGGGCCATAGACCATCCAACCTAGACGCGTTTTTACCCCAATCGGCCCGTCTTTTAACGGTGCTCGAGGCACTTCTACTGGCACTGTCAAAAAGGCATGCTTCAAACTTATTATTATTTTTGGCTGAACATTGTCATAATCTACAAGTGGCAGCCCTGCTAAATGAGTGTCTTTATATTCACCATACCGAAAAGATTGCGTTGGCAACGCGAGGCTACTGGTGGCGTAAACGTCTGACAGCTCATATTTCGGGACATTGTTTTCAACGCCGCTTATTGTTAAATTCATTACTTGCGTTAATTGTCGCGTGCTTTGCTCATTGATCCACTGAAGTTCTAAAATCTCATTGCGTCCTCTCAATCCCAACTCAGTTGCAAGCTCCTGGTCTATCATAGACACGTTAGCACCGTCGTCAATAAAGGCGTAGACGGTGACGGCTCGGTCTTCGCCATAAAGCACAACGGGTATTACCTGGAAAAGAACGGTGCCCTCGTGACCTCGGTCCGCGTGACAGTTGCGTCTGTCTTGCGAAACTTCAGTGGATCTGAGTATGCAATTCGTCGTAAGAACGCGTTCGGCTCTTCGCGGCGGCTTTGATGCAGTAGGCTTAGTGGTATCTGGCGCTCCTTCTCTGTGCCATGAAGCAAATGATGATGAACGTGGCTGTAACCGTCGGTGCGACAGCGTTTTCGCGAAAAGCAATTGGTGACATGGTGCCCTCTTTTAAGGCAAGAAAAGCAGGCGCGAAGGTGCTTTATTTCTTCCCATCGTTCGTCAACTGAAAGTTTTAAAAAGGACTTACATGTCGATAAGTTGCTGCAATCACCATCACATAATGCACACTTCGAGGGGGCAACTGCGACGCAAGCAAATCTGCGGCCAGTGCTTAAAGCCGGTGTATTGGTTGTTTGCTTTCGTTGAGCTGCAGCACGTGGGAATTGCAACGATGTTGAGGGTAGCGAGTCTGTAACGACGTTTACGAGTCGTCGCAGGTGGTTGAGCCATTGACTAAAGTCTTCCAGAGATGGCGGGGTCTCAAGTGAGATACATCTTTCTGCCCATTTCAGCTGTTTCGTTATTGGCAGCTTCGCGACCAGCTCACTTAATAGCGTCGGGTTTGAGAGGTGATGTTCACCCCGGGCATTCTTCAAAAAGGTAGCCATATTGGACATTTTGTTGGCAAAATTCACTAACGCGTTCAGGTCATCTTCGGCTAAGGCTGGTATAGCTCGTACCTTTTGGATTTGACTTTTTATTAGCTGCTCCGGTCGTCCGAACGTCTCTTTAAGAATTTCTATGATGGTTGGCACATTTGCAGAGTTTGATAGAAGACTCTCAACCGTTTCTCTGGCTACTCCTTTGAGCGCGTCGCGCAGTCTCATAATGTTGTGAAGCAGCGAGTATTCAAACTCCGTTGTGGTGCTCTGAAAGGCTTCGAAAAATGTTTGCCAGTCCTCCGGTGAACCTGAAAATATAGGGAGCGGGTAGATTTTTTTATGAAAGTTTGTTCTAACGCTTTCATCATAGCAGGAATTTGGAGTTCCATAGTTTGGGCACGATGTTTGTGCTTGCGGGTTCGCTGAACTCTGTATGGCTAATTGGTGCTGTCTTGATGTCGGCTGCGGCGCAGGAGTTGGCTGTATGGGTGGTGGCATATGTGTGTGTATCTGCGACATCGGCTTGATCGTATATATGGACGCTATTTGTGATGTCGGCTGTGATGCTGGCTGCCTAAGGAAATCTTGTGGCATTGATGATGGCTGTGACGCTGGCTGCATTGCAAATATTTGCTGTATGGACGATGGCTGTGATGCTGGCTGCGTTGCAAATGTCTGTTGGTTGAGAAATGGCGGCGCTATTTGGGACGTCGGCTACGATGTAGACGATGTCGGCTGCATATAAAATGGCGGGGCCATGAACGATAAGGCATGATTGGTTTGGGCTTGCTGCGGTTGTTGCAATGCTTGCGACGTCATCTGTTCAGATAGTGGTGCTTCCAGGAGTGATGTAGGTTGCTGCTCCGGCGACTTCTGGTGATGTTGGGTGTGCTCCATCGTCAGCGGCGGCATCGGCTTCGGTACATTTAACTTCGGGGCCGGCTGTATCGCTGGCGGTGATGTAGACCGTGAAGTCATCGGATTGTTTTGTGGCACTTGGACTAACTCGTTTCTTAACTGAAGCACCCTTTCTTGAAGTTGTTGGTTGTTAGTTATCACCATTGCTTGCATTGGTTGCATCTGGCGCTTGAATTCGTTCATCATCGCTGTCATTTTTTTATCGAAGTCGCGGGAAATGGCGTCGATTTTTTCACTTTCGGCGACAGATTTCGATGCACTCTGTAAATCTGTTCTTTCGGTGGGTGGCATTGGCATGGCTTGGGCAGGTGATGCCGTCGATGACGAAAGAACCTCTAATGGTGTCTGCTTGGCTGGTGCTGGCGTAACCGTCGATCCTTTGGCTGGCGAGTGGCTTAGTGGCATCTCAGTATCATCGAATCTAATTGGCGGGACTCCTTTATTTTTCCGACTGCTTACCCGTTTCTGATCATCTTGGGAAAAAGGCATATGATCCCGGCAGACGGCAAGGAAAGAGCAAAAACGTTTAAGTTTGAAGCAAAGAAAAGATAGCGTGAAACGACGAAATTGGCAAGTTATTTGAGAATCAAAGAATAAAATTGTTGGCTTTTGTGCCCAACGGCCGTGAATAAACTTTCCCTTGTAGGCTGAATTCAAAATCTAGTGCAAGTGGCAGTAAAACACAGTGAGTTTTCAAGGTTTGACTGATGAAAGTTTATTCTCTAATAAATTAGTTAAAGAAATAATGAATATAGAATATGGTATAATAGCAATATAGTGTTAAGATTCTTACTTGATTCCTTGGCTGCTGGACTTAAAAGACTTTAACAACATTTAGAAAATTCCTAACAGCTAAATTTAAAATACAAATACATTAACATCAATAATAATTATATAACATATTCTACTAATACGAAATAACAGATACGGTATAACCAAACATATAAAGAAAGACTCTTACTAATACAAATGACAGATACCGTACGTTAACAAGATACTGAGTGAAAACAATAAATTATATAATGTTAATTTTGACTGCTTTATCGAGCAGTTAAGGCTTCAAACTTCGACACTATTGTTGGTCTTAATGAAAGTTTTGAGCTGGATGTATTTATGAAGAAAAAAATGTGTGCATCTATCGTCGTTTAAGCCGAATGTATCGAAAGAAAACATTATATCATATGTGCTAAAGCATTCCACTACTGAACGAAATCATCAACTTGCCACAAACTTGCTACGAAAGATGCTATTTTGGAATATCTGCAAAGCATTAATTTTGAACTTGGTGTGTCTGAAAAGTATTATGACATCTGAGCCCAACTCTTTGGCAACGAAATATTATGGTTCGGCCGTTTATAAATTTTCAGAACGAAGGGAGAAATCCGTTGGTGACCTAGGAGCGTCTGCTGTTAGCCGAAAACTTAAAATTTACTTAAATAACATGTCTGGAACCTCAGACGGCAATTTTGATATTTTTATTTTTGTTGAAACTTGACTTAACCCTGATTTTTTCAATGGTGAATTCTTTGACAACGATATGTTTCAAGTTTATCGAAATGATAGAGACGCAGCTAAAACAGGACTTAATTGTGGTGGTGGCGTACTTATTGCGGTAAAGAGGCTACTGCGTTCATCTTTGCATGAACTTCAAAATACTGATTCATTGCTTGATCAACTTTGTGTCGCTTTGACAGGACCTTATGGTGCTTTTTACCTATGTGTATCTTATATTCCACCGTCGAGTCCAGATAAAATCTACGCTGCACATGTGGACAATATTTAAGATCTCCATTCATCGATTGGTGCTAATAGCCATTTATATTTTTTTTTGGTAATTTTAACCTTGGCAATATTTCTTGGTCATATCTTGCAAATGAACTTACTCCTGTTAATATCAATCAAACACATGAAATTTATCTTATTGATAGTCTGCTAAGTATTGAGCTAATGCAAATAAATTCATATTTTAATAAACTTAATAGAATTTTAGATTTAATTTTTCTTTCAAATAATATTAATTATGATTTGTCAGAATGCTTGTGTCCGATTTGTCCGTCCGATATGCATCACGTTTCTCTTATTCTTAAAATTGATTTCTTTGAATTTATACAATCTACGCAATCTAAAATTGTATATAATTTTAAACTGTGTGATTTTAATAATTTTTCAAACATTTTTAGTAACTTTGGTTGGTTTTCTTTATTTAATGGAAAAAAAGCCTCAATATGTTTTGATGATTTTAAAGCTCTAGTAGGTCATATCTATGATAATAATATTCCTCGTTAAACTAAAAATCTTATAAACTGCCTAAAAAAATTAAAAAATTGCCGCAATAAAAATCTTAAGTTGTTTAAATCCACTAATGATGCTGACAATAAAGCAAAATATTTATTTTTTATGAGAGAGTTTAATTTTCTTAATAAATTCTTATACAAGAAATATATTATGGATTTTGAGGTAAATATAAAATCAAATCCTAAATCTATTTGGAGTTTCATAGAATCAAAAAAATGTTGCTCAAATATTCCAACAACAATGAATTTGAATGGTGTATCATCATTTTTAATTATTAATACTGTGACTCTTTTTGCTAACTTTTTTAGTGCGAACTATGCTAATGATTCGAGTTCAGATTGTGCTGTTTTAACAAACATCGATTCGTTTTTGAATTTTGGCTCCCTAATGCTTTCTGAGTTCGATGTTTTTGAATCGTTAAGTCAAGTGAAGAACTCTGTGAAGGCTGACATCGGCGGATTCTCCCCAATTATTTTATTAAATTGTGCTCATGCTCTGTCTGCTCCCCTTTGCCATATTTTTCAAAATTGTCTAATATTTCTAAAATTTTCGAGAGGATCATTTAAAATAAGATATTTTTTCTAGTTAAACGTCTTTTTTGCCAAGAACAGCATGGTTTCATTTCTGGTCGATCAACTGTTACTAATTTAGCTACTTTTACTGAATACATCCTTTGTACTAGGCTGTCAAGTTAATACCATTTATAAAGGCTTTTCTAAAGCGTTTGATGAGGTTGCCTATAATATTTTAATTGCTAAACTTTTTAAAATGGGATTTCACTCGACTTTTTTAAAATGGATTAAATCTTACCTAACTGGTAGATATTGTTATGTATCTATTAATGACGTTAATTCCTACATGTTCCAAGCTTCTTCGGGTGTACCGCAATGCCGCATCCTGGGTCCCCTTTTATTTATATTATTTATCAATGATATAAATAAAATCTTCTGCAGCACAACATTTTTGCTTTATGCTGATGACCTTAAACTGTTTAAGAGGGTTACTAGCATCTCTGACGTTGTTTCTTTACAATCTGATTTAGATAAGTTGATGCTATGAAGTAAACTGAATGCTCTTCCGTTAAATATTTCTAAATGCTTCCATATTACATTTTCTAAATGCAATAATTTCCTAAAAAAAAAAAAATAAACTGGCTATTTCAGCCCTTGGAAGGACTTTGACCTAGCTTTTATTGATCAATAGTGTTGTGCGTTTTATTAAATGTTTGATCACAAATGGCCGATTTTATGCCGACTCCGAACGGCTTATGTTCTCAAGAAGCTTTACATGGCAATTTTTACTCTCTGAGGTATGCCATTGTCTGCAGAGAGGTGACGACCGAACAGAAAAATTAATTCAATTGAAAAAACTTTCTGTCTGAGCTGGATTTGAACCCGGGCTACCGCGGTATTTTAGCTTAGGTTCACTTAAAGTACACTTTTAATTAACATATTAATTTTATTGTTCCTAAAGCATACTCTCTTCTAGCCTTTATACGCAGAAATAGTTCAGATTTTTCTGATCCTCATACAGTATAGTCACTTTTTAATGTACTGTCGAAACTTGAATACGCATCTTTCATCTGGAATCCGAATTATGCCATTCATTCGTTGCGGTTGGAACAAATTCAAAAAAAGTTTACAAAGTTTGCTCTTCGCTCGTTATACCAACATGATGATCTTCCTCCATATAATGTAAGATGTTTGCTTTAAGGCATAAAAACATTAAAGACGCGAAAAAAAATTCAGTCTCTTATTGTAATTTATGATATTATCTCAGGTAACATTGATAGTCCTTCTCTTTTGCCTTCAATACATTTTAATATTCCTTCAAGACAGTTGCGGCGTTTTTATTTATTCTATATTCGATTTCATAGATCCAATTATCCGCGTAATGAACCGATTCAGACAGCTTTGTCCTTATTTAATGACTTATCGCTTCGAGTTTTGTTTGATTTCTCAATTTCAAAAATTTGTTTTAAATCTTTGTTAAATAGTTTTTTTTTAATTTAGTGCTATATGTCATAATAACTTTTTGTTAATCTTAGTCTGTAAGTAATTAATACTCCAAAGACTTAAATAAATAAATAAATCTTGGGCTTTTTCGATTCATTTAGCAACAATTTCATTGTTAGGATTAAAAGAAAGTCTTAATATCAACAACTTTATTTCGTCACCGTAAACAAATGCAAAAAACTTTAGCCCTAACAAGTTTATAATTTAAATGGATCAACAAATGTTTCACTTTTAAAGCTACAAATTTGTTGTTATTCATACAAAGTTAAAATTTTAAAATCTGCAATATATTTGTGAGCATAACAAGTTTATTCTTGAAATAACACATTTTTTAATGAATTTATTTAAGTGCGAATTACTATTGTATTTACAAAATTTTTTTCTTGGTGTATGTTGTTCGCAATATGAAAATGTATTTTTTAAGACTCCTAGCAGAGTTTGTAAAATATCTAGTATCCGACCGAATATTCGGCTTCGGTATAAGCATAGTAGAACTAGACAAGGTAGTGTTACGGCGAAAAGCTGGTGACCGATACTGTCAAAAGGAAGTTGACAGCTCATATAAAATCTGCAACCGATGAGAATTCGATAAGAAAGCAAAACTAGGCAATAACAGTAAAATGGTTGAATTTGACAGTTATTGTCACTGAGAAAGCGAGCACATTCAGCACTAACACTACCTTGTCTAGTTCTACTATGGGTATAAGGCATAATCAGTCGATTTTTTACACTTCGGCTTCGGCCCAAAGTAGCCGAATATTTTTATTTTGTAAAGCAAATCTTCGCTATGTGAATATATTGGCATTTCTCTAACTTGTTGAATATTCTGTAGTTTTTCTCGACTAGATCGAAAATCGACTTGATAAAAATTTTATAAGTATTCGGCTTCGGCCGAAAATTCACATTCGATCGGACACAAAAAATATCCGATTTTTAAGATTTTCTCACAGTGCAGATGTTTTTTGGAGTACCTCAAGCAAATTTAAATGAAATTTAAAAAATGCTATAACTTTTAAAGTAAGTTTGATCTAATATTATTATATTAGAAAGGTCATAAATAATTCCTTATATTGCTAATATTATTGATATTCGTTAATTTAAGATAATGTTATGAACTCGTTATTGATAATGTAAGAACTATAGCCAATTTAAATTACGTATTTTTTGTACTTAAAATCCTTCTCCTGGCCAGAAGAAGGAAGAGTGGGATTTTTTTTTAAATAGTATTATAATCTACATAAAAAATAAACCTTGTACTTAAAAAATTTTTTAATTGCAGTTATTTCATTAAACTAGATTTGATCCTTTTTTTATCGCCAAATGAAATGAACGGGTTTAAATAAAGGCTCACAATTTTTTCAGTTCAAAGAAACCCTGGACCAGTCAAAGCAACGAATTCTACATACGTTCCACAATCAAGCGTGACAACAACGTATTATTGTGAACCATTAAAGCTCGAAACTGTTGTGTCTTCGTGAATGTTGTGTCTACTCGCAAGAATACACAGCAGTTTATTGCTGTGAACCGTAATAAGCCTATACATCTTTGTACTGTCGTTCGTTTAATTGTTCCATCTTCAATATTTTTTGTGATTTCTATAGCTAAATTTTGAGAGTAGATCGAACCACTTATTTTATTTACTTTATCAATTTTTTTAAATGGCTCACATTTCTTCGACATTTCTTTCCCGATTCTGTTTCAACAATAACTAGCCGAAGTTATTCTTTTGCTTACTTTATGAATTTTAGGCATAAAACGTGAACACGATTTATTCTTAATTATATTGCGCTTTACTAAAACTTTATTTCTGGGCTCAATATCAATCTGTTTAGCATATTTTTGTGTCTCCATACTCTTTCCCTTTTTTTTTTTGCTCTTTGTCACGATCACTTAATTCTTCATCTTTTTCTAATGGTGTGTCTATTTGAGGTAACTTGTCTCGAATATTTCTTCCAAATAAAAGTTCTGCTGATGTTTTTAATGTAGTAGAATGCTGTGTAGACCTGTACATCATTAAGTTCTTCCGTAAATCGTCCAACCAGTTCCTGTTTGTGTTCTGTGATATTATTAAACGTTTCAGTATTGAACGATTTTGGAGTTCCACTTCTCCATTTATTTGCGGCCAATACGGTATTATACTGATCAATTTTATATTATTTATATTACAAAAAGATTTAAATTTTTCGCTTATAAATTGCCGACCATTACCTGCCGTTAAAGATATTGGCAAACCGAACCGAGCGAAAATTTTGAACAATCTTTTAACTGTCTCAGTAGTATCAATTTTCTTCATCACTTCTACTTCAATAAAGCGGCTGTAATAGTCCACAATAACAAAGAGATTATAACCTGATGGCAACAGACCTAAGAAATCAAGGCTAAATGTTGCCATGGACCGGACGGAGTTCTTTTCTCTTCATTGGTTCTGGAGCCATTGGTGCAGATATTAATGTACATCCGTAGCATTTTTTTACAAACTGCTCTACATTTTGATCTAATCGCGGCCACCATAATTTAGCGCGTAGTCTTCTTTTCATGACCGTCATGCCAGGACGACCCTCGTGTGCTAATTGAAGTACCCTTTCTTGCAATTTTACTGGCATCACTATACGACACCCACGTAGAAGAATTTATCCGGCCATACAGAATTTTTCTTTAAATAGTTTATATGGTGCTGCCTTTTCCGTCCATTGATTTTTGTTAAGGCCTAACTTTACTGCTTTTATTTCATCATCTCTTAAAGATTCTTGTTCGATGTCAGACAATCTCAGTGCCACCGGTATTGCTGTTGATACCACCCAGCTGACATAGTGTTACCTATTATCAAATGTGACTCTAATCCGACAGCCAACCTAGATAACGGAACCGTTATGTTTGATTTGCCAGGCTTGTAAATAATTTTAAAATTATATGACTGTAAATGAAGTACCCACCGTTCAATTTTTGCGCATGACTTCGATTTATGAGCAAAAATTACTTCCAGTGGTTTGTGATCTGTTATGAGGTCCAATACTCGTCCAAAGAGATAATAGTGAAATCTTTCTACTGCCCATACTAAAGCTAATGTTTCTTTTTCTGTCTGAGCATATCGTTTTTCTACATATGACAAATTTTTGTAGGCATATGAAATGATTCGTGAACCTTGATTTTTAATCTGGATTAAAATAGCTCCCAAGCCTACTGGACTAGCGTCCGCAATAACTTGTGTTTTGTCACGGACATCATAGGAACCAAGTCTCAATTCATTCGCTAGCATCAGTCAGTTTCTGAAATGTTTTTTCTTGCTTTAGACCCCAATCGAATGACACTCCTTTTTTTTGTTAAATAACGCAACGGGTCAGTACAAGAAGCCAAATCTGAAACAAATTTTCAGACATAATTTACGTTCTTGGTATTCGCAATGCCTTTATAGTATTTATTTTTATGTCACCTGGCCTTATACCATCAGCAGAAAAATGGTGACCCAAAAATTGTAAATTTGTAACTAGGGTTCGTATTTCACTCATGAAGCTTCATGAATATGAGAGAATTTTCTGTTTAAAAAAAAGTGTTCATATTTATTTTCGTGAACAGCTGAGCAGATTATTTTTGTTCATGAAGTGAAGAAGAGGAAACCAGTTTGTGAACAAGAATATTTTTTACTCTTGCGAAGAAACTGTTGCTATTCAATTCAATTTCAATTCAATTCATATTTCTCTTAAATATCTATTTAATAAAATACATGTTTTATAAAAAGTTTAACATTAACAACAATAAGTATAATAAGATAAGAGATAAGGTAGTGATAGGTGGAGTAAATAAATTGTTGTGTTACCCATCACGAGTTAATATTAAAATGTAACTTCCATTTAATATTAAATTTTAAATTTGTGCGGAGTAAAGAGAATAGACAGATAAAATGAAAAATAGAAGGAAAAAAATAGAAGAAGTATAAATTTGATGAAAGGGGAAGATACTAGACTAAAGTCTGCAGGAGTAAATCAATCTTATCCAAATTGAAGTTAAAAAGCCAGGACTTCAGGTGCATCAGAAACGACTTCATATAGTTCGTGACTTTAATGCTGGCAGGTAGCATGTTGTATAAGCGACAAGCTACAATTGAAAAGTTATTCCGATAACCAGTGGTGCGGTAGGGTGCAATCAATACAGAGTTCACTCTCTTGAGATTATAATGTCTCACTGTATTAGAAATTAGGTTGCTGTGATTTTTAGAAAATACTTCCAAAACTTTATAATAAAATAAGTGTTTAATAGGCAAAATATTAGCAGATTTAAATAGTTCAAATGAAGGCGACAGTCGACTTTCATTAAAAATTTATTTAATGATGCATTTTTGTAAAGTTAGCAATGGTTTCAATTTGACATTGTAAGCTGAACCCCAACAACAGATACCATAACTGAGTTTAGAGTGAAACAGACCAAAATAAAGCATTTTTAGGACTTTAAATTAACATAAGTTACGCAGGCGATAAAATGTTCTTACAACAGATTGAAAATAAGTCTTTAGAGAGTTTGAATACTCATTCCAACTCAATTTATTGTCTATTATTATGCCTAAATATTTAAAATTCTTGACAATTTCAATTTCAAAGCAGATCATGTCGCAGTTGCATACTGGATTATATGAATTTGGATCATTGGAACAGAGGACAAACTTTTTACAAGACGGATCGTGGTACTTAAAACATATTTCTTAGAGATCTTGGGTGGCTAGTTTAAAAAACAACAATTTAGTTTTGTTACTTATAATTAGTTTGTGCCTGCTAAACCATTTTGTCAGCAATTCTATATCAGCGTTTATCATTGCGGTAAGTTCAAGCATAGAAAATTTTTTATATGATATGCCCAAGTCATCCGCAAACGATACGACCTATCCAATTTTGCAGAAAAATTGAATTCAGGTAAATGAGAAACAAAATTGGGCCAAGGACAGAACCTTGTGGAACACCAATATTGAAGTGGCTGGGTTACTAATAGTATTACCAATTTTTACCTTTTGAATACGGTTACTTAGATATTGAGAAAACCATTTGTGGATTGCCCCTCTAAGCCCAATAGAATTCAGCTTATCCAGAAGAATTGAATGATCCACCATATCGAACGCTTTAGTGATATCTACAAAAAGTGATACAGTCAACATTTTATCATCTATTGCTTTATTCACGAAGGTAAGACAGTCAAGTAGAGCGTCTTCCGTTGATTTACCTTCTCTGAAGCCGAACTGACTATGACTAAGAAAAGAGTTCTTAAAAAGAAAATTAAGAATACGCTTTTTCATTGCTTTTTCAAAAACTTTAGCAATGGATGGAAGAAGAGAAATAGGTCGGTATTTTTGCATATTTCTATGATCACCTTTTTTAAAGAGGGGAATGACCACAGCGCTTTTGAGTTCAGGTGGAAAGTCACCAGACTGAACACTGAAATTAAAGAGATAAGCTAATATATCGGATATATTGAAAGCAACTTTCTTAAGCAGAGCGTAAGGAATGTTGTCAACACCACAAGAATTGCTATTATCGAGAGAATGTATTAGTTTAATAACTTCCATTGCAGAATTACTTTCGGAAAAGAAGCTATGGATTGCAGGCGGATCAGGTAATATATCTTAATGCTCTGAGCTTGTATGGCTATGAGCAGCAGCTTTAGCTATAGATTCGAAAAAATCATTAAAAGAGTTGGCTATTAAATTTTCGTCAGAAGAAGGAGCACCATTGATATTCAAGTTTATTTCTGAGTCACATTTTTTATAATTACTAGTAATTTTGTTTGCTAATTGCCATTCTTTTTTCAAATTGCCTCTGAACTTATGAAATGCCTTTTGGTAAAAATTGTCACGAGCTAGAGGAATATCATGTTTTAATTCTTTTACCAGTTTGTTTAAGCGATTTTTTAATGAATTATTATAAGGATGTTAGTTTCATTTTACGTAGGATATTATTTGTAATCCACGGTTTTAGTTTTAAATTTTTTTTTTATTTACGCACTTAGTAGAAGTGGCTAGATCTATATGATGTTTGAATTTACCTAAAAATTTATTGTAAGCTATGCATACATTATGTGAATTATAAACATCAGACCATGACTCTTTTAAAAGCAAATTGTTAAGACATGTATAGTCAATAGTAAAAATAGTTTTTGATTAATTTTTCTTAACGCAAGTAGCGACATTATTTTTAAGCACGATGCCTGCCATGAAATGTTCAGTTATATTCAAGTCTATATTTATACAAGTATATAATTCCTGACTACTTGAAAAACGACCCAATAAATGTTTAATGCAAGAACCAGAACTTGGCCTAGTACAATCATTAATAAAAGAGCAAAGACCGTGAGTTGCGATTATGCTATTTTAACAGTCAACAGAGTCATTATTCAACAATGTATCAAGATTCAAGTCCCCCATAACAATTAAATTTTGGCATTTTTCCTTGCTTAGTAAACTATTAAAATCAACAAAAAAGTCTTGTATTGGGTAAGAGTGAAGTCTGTATATGCACCAAATTGAATAATTATCTTTGTTTATCTTTAATGTTATTTTTAAAATATCTGCACCACTAGTACTGCAGCAAATTGACTTGCAATTAATATTATTTTTTACGAAAATTCAAACACCACCAGCAGGATACGAGTCATTGCAACACGCGTAAAAATTGAAACCCGGTAACATGAAGTCATTAATTTCATAGCTATATATCCATATTTCTGAGTCAAGTATTATATCCGGAAGTTTAGGAAATGCATTTAAGTTTGATAGAAGTAATTCAAAATTACGTCTTAAGCCTGGTTTTCACTAGGTCATTTTTCAATCACAAATGTTGTGAATCTAATGGAAACGTGATGTCATTTACATTTGTTGACATACTGATTGTCATATAAAATCACAAATAAGTGAGAACAGAAAGAATTTTGCTTGTCAATCAAAATATCGTTGTATGAAAAGAAAAATCGAAATGCCAACATGTTGGCATTTTGTGTAAGTTGTTGCCTTAAAAAAATTTTATATTAATTTTTTTCGTTTCACTGCAGGCAAAGTTTCAAAAATATTGTTATTTTAATTGGTTTAAAAGGAAAAGTGCACTTAAGTGCCAGTTTACACTAGCTTTAACCGACTCACCGAATGTCAAATAAAAGTGAGTCGCAAAAATTTTTAAATTTTTAATACTCTTGCCTCACTTCATTCACCTTTTCACTTCCTCAACCGACTTCCCACTTCCTCAACCGACTCACCGAATGTCAAATAAAAGTGAGTCGCAAAAATTTTTAAATTTTTAATACTCTTGCCTCACTTCATTCACATTCCCACTTCCTCATCTCTTCTGTAGACGTCAAAGTGAGTTGGTTGAGTGAAGCTAGTGTAAGCTAGCACTAAACAGGGATTATCGCAGTGGCCGCTGTTGCTTCCACGGGATTTGTTGCGCGATCATTTGCGCGAATCTTGAAGACGTATCTTACGATAGAACGTGGTGATGGTGCCTTTTGAACTAACACCGGCCACTGTGATAATCTTTGTTTAAGTGCACTTTTGCTATTAATCTAATAAAATTAATAGTATTTTATAAATAACACCAAAAATAAACATTTTTTAACAATCTCAAATATAAAACATCAGCTGTTGTTGATGACCGATGGCATTTCACAAATAATATCGAAAGTGAAAACAGTATGGCAATCAATTGACACATAAATTCAACGTCAATCTTTGACATTCGATTTTATGTCAGTTTTTGGGTTTCAATGAAAACGCATTTGACGTCATATGGTCAAAATGCCTACTGACATCAGTGATTGTTGACATTGAAATTGACTTAGTGAAAACCAGGCTTTAGGCTACGAATATTTTGGTGAACAATTAGAAATGAGTTTTCGCTATTAATAATTTGAAAGTTTAAATTGTTACAATAATTAATTAAGTGAACAGTAGGGTTGTTAACATTATCTATTACATTAGTCATTTTACAATCAATTTACACATTAGTTTTTAAGAAGTTCAAATTCTTTAAAAGATTTAACAACCACAACCTTACTGTTCTCAGTTTTCCTTAACATAAATTTAGTGTTATCATACCACAAAAACTTATAATTATTTCCTCTTTTAAAATCCCTTAAGGCATTATATAAAACTCTGAAGTAATTAGTCAAACTTTCATTAATGAAAATATTATTCTTAAGATTTACATTATAAAGAGATGCTTTCATTTTTTTATAATTAGATTTTTTAGCCAGTAGAACTGATTTCTTAGTAGCAGCTGAAGCTAATTCCAGATAAATTACAGAAACCGGATTTTTTACATTGTTAATATTATTATTATTATTGCTTGTAACATTGGATTCTTCATTTTACATTTTACGAGATTGTTTGACATAGCAGTTGATAACATTATCAGCTGATAAGTTAACATACAGTGAGTCTTTAAACAGTTTGAGACTTAAATTTAACGCGTTATTATTTGTAGCGTTCGGTACACCGACAATGTCAATTGAGTTTTGTAATTTATTTTGCTCCAGGCAGTTTAGTTTATTCTCCAGTTGAGAGACCTTCTTGTTGAGCAGCTGATCATCATTTTGCAGTCGTTGTATAGACGTCAAGTACTCATTAAAAATTCATCTCTTCTTCAATTCTTCACTTGTCGTTCGTTGGCTCTTCATGAATTGTTCATGAAGTGGTGAAAGCAACTGATAATGCTCAATTATGTAAAATTATGTAATTTTGGAATTCTGGCAGCGCCGAATTTGAAAAATAAAAAATTAAGGTGGCAACCCTATCCACCATCTCGAATTTTAAAATTCTGACTTCATATTCAAAATCAGAGATCTCTTAACACTGTTAAATTATGTTTAAAACCATTAAAAATAAATATTATTAGGTGGCAGCCTATTATAAAAAAATACATAATTTTGAAATTCTGACAACGGATGCGGATTTACCTAGTGTTCGCGCCAGCACCGAACTCCTTCTCTGAAAGAAACCATCTATTACCAGTGAATAAGTGAGTATCATCCGTTGCCTTCACCATGTCATGAACAATTCATGAATACATGAAGAGCCAACGAACGACAAGTGAAGAATTGAAGAAGAGATGAATACCAACAGTTTCTTCACAAGAGTAAAAAATATTCTTGTTCACAAACTGGTTTCCTCTTCTTCATTTCATGAACAAAAAAAATTTTATCAGCTCTTCACGAAAATGAGCTGCTCACTTTGATATTTGTTCATATTCTTAAATGAATGAATTGAAGCAGAAATGAGCAATTGATGAATGAACAAATGCGAACCCTGTTTTTAGCACTAAACATACCCAAGAATAATAGATAAAAGGATTACGTATTGCTCAGTTCCGTCATGTTGTTTACTCTTCATTTTGATTTTTCTAGCTACGATAAAAATATTTTTTACGATTATGACGTCAGGCTAGACGAAGTTTGTTTCTTGAATCTTTTGCCAGTGCAAGTTGGTTTCATTAAAACTTGCTTTAAAACAGGGCTGGGCATTTTAACACAGTCACATTATATTTTGTTTTGTTGGTATTGGTGCGCTCTCGAATAGAGCTCAATTATCGAAATAGTTATCAAAATTATCTAGATTTGCAAGTTTGTATGTTTATACCCCCACATATACTGTTGTGTGTTTATTTTTTATTTGATGTTTTTTTTAGTCATCGGTAGGGTTCAATATTTCTTCTATGGTAACATCAAAGCACCAGCATTTTATTCTAAGTAAATAAATTATATTAGTTTGCTTGCAGTGGAAAATTAGACATTCTGCTTCACCGGAAAAATTATCTGCGGTAAAGAAACACTATCCAATTCAGAGATGAACATGTTAAATGTATTTTGATTTTTATGTCTATACTACTGATATACCCGGTGTTACTCGAGAGTAATTTATATAAACATTTTAATATACACTTCTCGATTAAATGTTTTAAATTCTGGAATATTGAAAAACATGTTGAATTTTAAGTTTGAGCTACCCCTATAAAAATGTTAGATAAAAAATTTAGAGTGTTTTTTAACGAAGGAATAATTTTATCACAGATTTTTCACAATCAAAACTTTTTTCAGTTTTAAACTGAATTTACTGGTTACTGGTAAAAATTTACCTTGCACTTCGCATATGGAAATCAAATTTGTAAAAAAAGGAAAATAGACACCAAACTTTCTAAATTTTCTAGTAGTTGTTCCAGTTGAAAAATAACAATTGGTTTGTGTCTAAAATAGAAAATTAAATGAACACAGTCTGATAGTTGATGGAATTTTTTAAATCTTCAGAATTACTTTTTTATGCGACAAACTGTACAGTAAGGCTGTGCGAATTGATCTTAATGCGACCTAGACTAAATTGTGTCGATAAGACAGGGTTTCCTTAATAATTAAGGTAATTCTCGAGCTACCTAAATGCTTACTTAATGAAGCACTGCTTTATCGACATTTATAACATTTTCGAACATACTTTTCACGACTAAAACTTAGTATGCTGTTGGAACGAAAATTTTTAGTCATTTAATTCTACACGCAAAATTTTGGTGTTGACTCAACACTAACACATGCCTATCAAAATGTGTTTGTTGAATGCGGCAGTTGAAAATTTTTTCTTTTTTGTTAGCAAGTAAAAATTTTTTGTTTTTATGGCAAAAACAGTAAAATAAGTTTTGCGCTTAGCTGGAAGAATATTTGAAAAAAATACTATGTCATATGAAAGGTAGTCAGATGTGGAGTTTTTCTTGATTTTCTTTTTACAAGAAAAACAATTTTTGAGTCTTTTTTTGAGTAAAAAGTCAATATTTTAGATTTTTATTTAAAAATCATAAACATATATACACTGACCTAACTGTATAGTTCAAAATATTTTTTTGAAGTACTTTTATTGAACTTATTAACAAAAAGAAAATTTGTATGAAATATATTTAGTAGCAGCGGAGAAATTTCAATCGAAAGTCAAAAGTTTGATTTTCATGCCGTTTTATGAAAAAGTTGTACTAAAAATATTTACAATTTTTAAGATATGCGAGTGTTTTTGTGTCAAAATAACAAAAAATTTTAAAGTTGAATACACAAAAAACTGCGGCTGTAAAAAGTATAATAATAACAAAATTAGTTAGTTTAAAAATTTCGGAGTGGGATTGGCGAAAACTAAGTATATAGCAATTTAATCTAGTATGCACTTAATATGTATCTCTAGTTTGAGCGAAATCCGTTGAGCCGCTTAGATTTGTATAAAGGTCAAACAAATAAACAAACAAACAAATAGAAAATTAGTATTACTACTAAAGATAGATAGATGTGTTTTTTTAATTTTTTTCATTCGAAATGGAAAAATTTGAACATTTTTAAACATAATATTAAAAATGAAGCGTGCTGTAAAAAATTTTTGTATATCTAATCACAGTAAGGCGTCTGAAATAAGTTTTTTATGTTTCCAACGAATGAAGAGCTGTTAGCGCAGTGGATTAGCTTTTGTAGCTGAGAAAACAGCTTCAACCTAAAAACCGCCCATATATGTGTGGTGCTCTGTTACATCACCACATAGAGTAATTCTCTACATCCTATTTTACCTTTTCGTTACATTGATACTTACCTTTTGTTACATTAATACTTACCTTTTTGTTTCATTGATACTTACCTTTAGGTACATTAATACTTACCTCTCCTGTAGTTGATTTTTATCTTAACTTACATTTCACTTACTTTAATTTATCATTAATAACGTATTATATCATTTTAGCAATTATTGAAAATACTTACACTTGTCTATAAAATACTTGTTATAAAAAAACATTTTGAATTGTATTCATTTATTATATTTTCAGAAATTTTCATTTTGAAAATTTCAGTTGAAAAAATATTTCATCTGAATTGTTGCTCAAGAAAAAGTTTTCTCCAAATAAATATTAAGTAAAATTTGTATATAAAATAAAAAAAGTATTTCATTGCGCACACACGCACCAAAACTGGCGATCCTACCAAACCGAATTGATATGAGCAATTTTCATTAAACTACAACAACGCTGAATCGAATGTCGAAGTGACTAGTGAAGACGATCTACGTAAAAAGAAGCAGTGCCACATCTGCATTCACAAACCATCCGTTTCACTGGCGTCTACCAACACGCCCACGCACCGCAACACAACGTAACCAACGATCCTGCATCACTAATTAAGGCGTTCCTACGGCCGAACCGCTACCAACAATAATAACAGCAGCTATAACAACAACAAAACATTTACAACAACAACAATAGCAGTAACCATATCAACAGCCACATTAACAACAACGTCTCCAACTTATTTTGATGCAAATTCATTGGATGCGCATTTCATCACCATCAATGGTCATAAAAACAACATTTGCAACAACATCAACAGCCAGCAACGCTCCAACAACAACCAAAGCGCAGCAGACACGGTCACCGCGTACAACAACGGCAGCGATGTCAACGCCAACACCGGCGCTAATAGCAGCAGCGACGTCAACAGCAGCAACACCAACAACAATTTTAAATTTATCATGCAGAACCACAACTGAAAATCTATCGGTCAACAATAACGTTGGCAGCAACAATTTTTTATGTAGAAAAAAAATTGTATATTATGTTGAATTTTTTTTGACATTTATAGAATTTTTTTTCAGGTTGCGTATCATTTCAGATTACCACGAGGCACACAACGTAGCTTCTAAAACGGATTTTAGACGATAGGGTCGTAAGAAGCCTATCGTCTCACTTTCGTAGGCACTGCACTACACTAGGGACATAGGTACACTAAAAAAAAGGGGAAGAGTTAGGATTTTCAAACTTAAAAAAAAAAATAGTAGAAGCAAATCTAGAGGGAAGAATGCTACGAACACCCCCACACACACCCCTTACTCCACACCCACCCCTTACTCCACACACCGGAGAGGGAGATAACACACCATTCATAGACTTTGAGACTAACCCTCTCACACCGCCAACACAAATATACACGGTTGCGGTAAAATTACCTAAATTCTGGACGAGTTGTCCAGACGCTTGGTTCGCACATGCGGAAATATAATTCCAAGCGAAATGAATCACAGTTGACAAGACTAAATACGAATACCTGGTAACATCGTTACCACAAGAAGTCATAGTTACTGTGCTAGACTTTATCCAAAAACCGCCAACACAAAACACATACGAAGGGCTTAAAAATACATTGCTCGATAGATTTTCACTGAGCGAAAACAAGCGATTTGATAAAATCCTTTCGGATTCTGAGATGGGTGACCAAAGGCCATCTCAGTTCTATCGGTCACTTCTTGTACTAGCTGGATCAACAGTCAGTGGCGATTTAATTTACAAATTATGGTTACGCAAGTTGCCAAAAAGTTTAAATATCGCCTTGACCGGGTCCGGACACAGAGAACTAGAGGTACTCTTAAAACTAGCAGACGATTTATGGGAAGTCATGACTGGCAGTGAAATTTCTACCATGTCTAAAAAGCCAGCTTCCGGCTCAGAAGAAGTAATGGCAATTACCCAACGTTTCGCGGAGACCACTTACAAAATTTTAGAAAACTTTAATAAGTTGACACTGGAGGTACAAGAACTGAGAAGTGAACGTTCTCGATCACGAAGCTCAAACTTCCAAAGGTTCTCCCAGACTTCGTTCATCTAGAAGAGAAGTGTCACAACAAAGACCGGCCAACTGGGTTTGTAGGTACCACTACAAATTTGGCAGAGCGGCCAGACGATGCGAACAACCATGCGCGTATGTTCAAACGGCATCCACACCAAACCACAATACACCAAACACATTAAACTAAGAAACACCATCATTGCAACGGCTAATGATGGGAGTTCTATAACACTAACACGCCGTTTATTCATATTTGACAAGGACAATAACTTAAATTTCTTAATCGACAGTGGCGCTAAAGTTTCCGTATTGCCATTCTCCAAATTCAAAATTTATAAAAAATCTGATTTGACACTCCAAGCTGCTAACGGCACAGCAATATCGACTTACGGAAAAAATTGTTAAACGTAAATTTAAAACTCAGACGAGAATTCCCTTTCACTTTCATATTAGCAGATATTACAAGACCTATCATTGGCGCAGACTTTCTTACCAAATATGGACTTCTAATAGATCTAAAACACAGAAAACTCATTGACCCCCTTACAAAATTATCCGTCAACGCAATTTCGAGTTATTCCGAAACACAATTACCAAAACTATTTACACTCGACGATAAATACACACAGTTACTCAAACAATTCCTTTCACTCTTCACGGAACCAGATTACACTGCACCAATCAAACACAAAACAGTACACCACATAGTTACAGAAGGACAATTACCATTCACACGACCACGACGTTTAGACCTATCAAAATTAAAAATCGCAAAACAAGAATTCGACTTTCTAGTCAAGTCAGGAATTTGTAGACCGTCCGACTCGAAAACCTCTTCTCCACTACACCTTGTAGCCAAACGCGAACCAAATGACTGGAGACCATGTGGCGACTACAAACGACTGAACACTATTACTGTACCTGACCGTTACCCTTTACCACATATACACGACTTTTCCATCAACTTACACAACACAAATTTTTATTCAAAAATTGACCTAGTCAGAGCCTATCACCAGATACCCATGGCTCCTAGCGACATCCACAAAACAGCCATAACAACACCTTTCGGAATGTTCGAATTTCTCCGAATGCCTTTCGGCTTGAGAAATTCAGCACATACATTTCAAAGATTTATACACGAAGTCTTACAGGGACTAGATTTCATTTTTGTTTATTTAGACGACATACTTATAGCTAGCGAGACCGAGACAGAACACATAAAACACTTAACACAAGTTTTCCAAAGACTTTCAGAATACGGCTTAAACATTAAATCTAACAAATGCACTTTCGGAGCATCAGACATAAACTTCCTCAGTTATAACATTTCTAAACAAGGTATCCGACCTTCAGAAGAACGTACACAGTGCATACGCGACTACCCACAACCCACCACAGTTAAACAAATGCAAAAATTCATAGGCATGACAAATTACTACCACCGTTGTATCCCAAAACTCGCACACATGCTAGGCCCAATTTATGACATGGTCACCGTAGCATCAAAAACAAAAAACAAACAGTTACGTTGGACAGAGAACACACTACAGGCATTTACAACAATCAAAGATAGTTTTGCAAAGGAAACACTACTCAATTACATCAGTAGTAATGCAAAATTATCGATTGCCGTAGACGCATCAAACACAGCCATTGGTGGCATTTTACAACAACAGAATAACGGTACACTAGAACCATTGGCCTTTTTCTCAAAAAAGTTATCAAAGTCAGAAATGAAGTACAGTACATTCGACAGAGAATTACTAGCCATATACTTAAACATCAAACACTTTAGACACTACCTCGAAGGAAACAATTTTACGGTATACACAGATCACAAACCAACTGATTAACGCTATACATTCACAAACAGAACGCAGTCCCAGACAAACAAGACACTTAGAATACATTGCACAATTCACACATGACATTAAACACATTAAAGGTTCAGAAAACACTGTAGTAGATGCACTTTCACGAGCTGAAATAGAAGCTTTTGCCTGCACAGACATCAACCTGCGAACACTACACAAAGAACAGAACACAGACACAGAATTGCAAGATATACTAAATAGCCACAGATACAAGCTCGAACATATACTCATACCGGTACTCAACATTAAAATTTGGTGCGAACAGAAAAATTCTTACATACCACAGACTTTACGAAAACAAGTATTCGAACAACTACACAACATGGCACATCCTGGTACACGAGCTTCACGGCGACTACTTACAAAAAGATATTTCTGGCCGAATATGAATACACACGTTAACAAATGGGCACAAGAATGCGTTAGATGTCAACGCTCAAAAATACACAGGCACACGAAGACAACACCACACAAAATCAGCATACCACACGGCCGTTTCGAACATATCCACGTTGATATAGTCGGTCCTTTGCCAATTTCAAAAGGGTATAGATACTAAAGGGCTGCACAAATGTATTTGCTTCTTTGATTCCACCAAGTACTTTTAGCTAGGCACATCATTTGTAGCAGAATTAAGCAAAGAAATAACGTAAAACCGTTGCTTGCTGCTCAAAGAAAAAGTAATGTTTTAACTCTCTCTCTCTCAGATCAAATGCATACGCAACTTGCTCTCATCAATTACAGTAATTATCTGTCGCTATCTCGGCAAATGAAAAAAAAACTGTATAGTTCTGCAAATACTGCAAATACTTGCGTATGCTGAAAGCAGAAGTCATTATCAGTTGCTAATGAAAGCATAAGTAAAGTAAAAATAAAGTAAGAGTTAACTTAAAAAAATGGAAATTAATGAAGTAAGTAAGTATTGAATTATAATTATTATATTATAATTATATTATAATTGAATTATAATCCTGTAAATAACAATATTAATAGAGGTTAATATTAATAACGATGCTTTAAAAGTAAAAATTTTGGGTGGCGATTTTAAACTCATTATTTTTTAAACTAAAATTATCTTTTTACATTTAAACATTAATAATTAATAAATATATATTACCACACATAAAGTTAATATTTTTGAAAATTTTTTGTGCTTTCGTTATGCTTATCTGAATGGTTTTTTGTTTTTAATAAAATATATATTTAAATTAAAACATGCAACTGCAAATCCATCTTTTAAATTTCTGAAATATTGTTTTAAGTATTTCAAGTACTTGCCAACTTGTACTCCTCTTGCAAGTTATTTTTATGTACATAACTAATAAGTGATAGACAATTTATTATTTGTTTTGCTTTCAACCGGTTTTCCACTTACGCACACTACCTACAATTTTCGCTCACGCCAACGCTATCCACAAATGAGAGTGAGAGAATGAAAGTAATTGCGATCCCCACAAATGTTTTGTACAGCGATTCAAATGTAATTGTGCAGCCCCTTAATAGATACCTACTTACCGTAGTCGACAGGAACACTCGTTGGCCAGAAGCATATCCGCTGAAAGACACAAACACCGACACGATTGTCGACATTCTTCAAAGAGAGTTTATTTCACGTTTTGGAGTTCCATTGAAGGTTACCTCTGATCGAGGAGCACAATTCACTTCCGCGACCTTTAATACATTTCTCAAAAATTTCGGTTGCCAACATATAACTACTTCGGCTTACCACCCACAAGGCAACGGCATGGTAGAGCGTTTTCACCGCCAGTTAAAGGTTTACCTTATCGCGACAAACAAGCAGACAAACTGGTTCACAGAGTTGCCACTAGTTCTTCTGGGCCTTAGATCCTTAGTGAAAGAAGACATCAAAGCGTCGCCAGCTGAGATGGTCTTTGACCAGCCGCTCAGATTACCGAAACAAATAGTAATTCGCAACAATGAAACTTTAAACCCTTCAGAGATGCTTCCAAAAATCAAAAAAGTAGTCGAAAACAAGCAATCACACATTTCACACCATAACACAAAATTCCAACAACACGTTCCTAAGGAACTCAACACTTGTAAATTTGTCTTCGTTAGAAACGACAGCATACACAGTAAGCTCAAGGAACCCTATGATGGACCGACCTTTCGAAGTAATCAACCGAAACCCAAAATACTTCACAATACTCAAAAATAACACACATACTACAGTAAGTTTAGACCGTTTAAAACCAGCATCAATTAATACAGACACAATCTAAAAGAAAGTTACATTTTAACTTACTCAGAAATACAACAAGATTCATTTGAGGAGGGGGAATAATGTGGTACTCTGTTACATCACCACATAGAGTAAATCTCTACATCCTATTTTACCTTTTCGTTACATTGATACTTACCTTTTGTTACATTAATACTTACCTTTTTGTTACATTGATACTTACCTTTAGTTACATTAATACTTACCTCTCCTGTAGTTGATTTTTATCTTAACTTACATTTCACTTACCTTGATTTATCATTAATAACGTATTATATCATTTTAGCAATTATTGAAAATACTTACACTTGTCTATAAAATACTTGTTATAAAAAGACATTTTGAATTGTATTCATTTATTATATTTTCAGAAATTTTCATTTTGAAAATTTCAGTTGAAAAAAATATTTCATCTGAATTGCTGCTCAAGAAAAATAAATATTAAATAAAATTTGTATATAAAATAAAAAAAGTATTTCATTGTGCACACACGCACCAAATATGTATGGAACAGTTCTAGGCCAGTGATTTTGCAAACAGTATCAAATATGAAATGGGTAATAAACAATATTTTAAAAATATTTGCTTTAATTTATACAAATATATGGATTTATAGGGTTTGCAAAACATCGAGCTCTTAAGCGTGACACTGTTCCGACAATATATAAAGCCATCAGTATTGAACCTCCCAAACGCAATCAAAAGCACGAGTATAAAAAAATTGTCGAATCGTCGCTGGAATTAGAAGCTGTTTTGAATGTAGCGCGAGAAAGTAAGTTTTTAGAGATCACTCATTAGTGTTTTAATTTGTTTATTGGAAAAATTATCTGTTAGAGTTTAATTTGGAAAACAGCCCCTGTAATACTAAAAATCGCGACACCAAATTGATGCTGAAAGAAGAAGACGCTGTTTTGAATGTAGCGCGAGCAATTTAGTTTATAGAAACCATTCATTAGACTATTCATTTTAGAATTGAAGATATTATCGATTAGAGTGTAGTGTACTTACATATGCACACACTTTACAATTCAAACGACCACCCAAAAAGACCTTCACTTTAATGATCTACAATTGTCTAACATGTGGCAATAGTAAAAAGATAAAACAGCAACAGAATATGTTGACAATTTTCCTAATTTTTAAACACATAAAAAACCTAAAAGTAAACACAATAAATTGCAGCGAGAATTCTGACAAAATGCATTTAGCACCCTTCCAGCTTGTACCGCTAGACGCCGCACAAACTGAAGTACGATCGAGAGTGTTGTGTTACAAGTGCATTGCACAGAAAAACACAACACAGCAACAACAGGCGATGTTTTGAACAAGTGCCTTTGACACTTTAAAATCAAGGCCATGAATTTGAGCCAACCAATTAATGTGTTTGAAAATGTTGATATTGAGGAGAAAATAATAAAGGATATTAAACTATTAGTGATTGGTCAATTATCGATTCTTAAAAATATATTTAAAAAATATTGGAATTAAAGGAGGAGTCTTGGAAATAGTGGTAAAATATTTTAAGGAAAAATACGTGTAAAAATAGTTTATAAGCCATATACTTTGAAAATAAAAGGCAGAATTTATCTGAGAATAAAACTTGGCACACCAGCCGAAATTAGAATCGTTTAAATTTTCAAACCAAGCTTGGCTATCTAGCCAGACAATCTTGAGCGTTGGTGCGCTCTCAAAAAACACCAAAGTAACATTCCGATTAGGCATCGAAATGTTTCTTTGAATTACAAAATCTAATAGTGTAGAATTACCTCCACATGGCGATCCTGCCGATTCGATCCTGCAAATACTAAAGACTGAGTCTGAATAATATATCCTGTAACCAATCCTGTCAACTTTTCTGGACTTCAACCAACTTACTTTACCATCAATTTTTAAATTAAATTAAACGTTTTCAATGTCAACACAAGAAGAAATAAACCAAATTTTCAGAAAATGGGAAAAGTTGTTACTAACTACTGACAAAACCGAATACAAAGTCGAAGAATACGAGCCTGCACAAGTAACCGCAGAGTATCCAAAATACGTCCCAACTAGTTTGAACAACGCCGGTCCAAAACGGATAACTATAGAAGAATATAGAAAAAGGACACAAAAGTATAAACCAAAAAAAGAGAGACCTACACCACCATCAATACCAACAAGAAGACCACGATCAGGAAAGGTTGTGAAAGCAAAAAAACGGGTAGCAGAGTTATTCAACGTTATAAGGATAACAAAAGATAAAAAATTAAAATTAGAACTATTAACAAAAGTAAAAGCTGAACAAGCAATTTATAAAAAAAAAATATATAAAAATTTATTTCATGATACAAACAATACCTAACATTACTTATTTATATAAGGAATTAGCAATGTTCAATAACGAAAATAGGAAAAAAATCATAATAAATGAACACATCGACAATAATATAGGGTCGATTGTTACAACAAAACACATACAACAAATAAGTTGGACTGTCATAATAACCATAGGAGTAATAATAATATTGTTTTTTATAATATACAAGATAAATAAATATTGCAAAACATACATTAGAAAACATAATGTTAGGGCTATAGTAAATAATTAAAGCTATTAATACAAAATCAAAAAGAAAATTTTAAAAATGGAGAAAGCAACCCTATGCAAATACCAAGGCTGTTACGGTATTTTATTTAGCAAACATTGCACAGCATGTACTAAAAAAATAATTGACATAGGAAAAATAATATATTTTTCATATGAAAATAAAAATTGGCATCAACAATGTTTTAGATGCAACGTTTGTAATATTAATTTAAGTAGATTTGATTTTAAAGAAGACTGTTCAATGTTATTTATGTAGAAATTGCTATTAGAATATAAATATATTGTAAATATTAATAAAAATAAATTTAAAAAAAAAATTAAATTAAAATGTATAAGAATTAATGGAAGAACTAAGAGAAATTTTTAATGAGGTATTAAAAATAATACAAAATATAAAGAAATCAGCAAATAGAAAGTACAAAAGTGAAACAATCGACTTAAAGATAAAGTTTTTAGACCATTATAGATTACATTTTAATAAAACAGCTGAATCTTTGAATAAACTAGAGTCATATGAATTGAGTGATCAATTCCAAAAATTACTAAATGAAACGAAAAATCTTTTATTAAATCACACACTAGATACCAATAACAAATTAACAATGACGGAACTAAATATCGAACTGATCTTGAAAACCATTCCGACGTTCAGCGGAAATTACAAAGAATTAAACGCATTTTTAACTTTAGTAGAACTTATAGACAGCACTTATACTACTACAGAAAATAAAAAAAAATTAATAAATATTGTAATTAATGTGGAACTAGCCAATAATGTAAAAACGACATTAGGACACACAGCAAGCATAGACACATTCGATAAACTTAAACTAGCTCTCACAAGTTCATTTAAAAGCAATTTAACAACTACACAAATACACACACAACTATCTACACTGACCCAACGAAACGGCACAGTATCAAATTTTAAGGACAGACTACAAAATTTAACATCAGAATTAAATAATATACAAATCAATGAATTACCTCCCGATAGTAACGTTCAACAAAGAGATCTAATCATGAAAATAAATAAATCATATGCATTGACAATTTTTAAAAATGGGCTGAATGATGACCTAAAGAACACAATTTTTGCAGCTCAACCAAAAACATTAATTGACGCCACAAATCTAGCCTCAGAACTCGAAAAGAATGTAAGCACAAATAATCAATTAATGTATTTTAGAACAAACAACAGACAACACAATAACAACTTTAACAACTCATACAGAGAACACCGACATAATATATCAAATAACTACAACAACAGACAACAACATAATCGAAACAACAGTAGCTACAACACAAGAGCACAATATAACAGAAATAATAACAACAACAACAATCGACAACAAAATAACAAAAATGGAAATACACATTTCGTTCAACGAGTACCTTATTCAAATAACCAGAATCAGCATAATAGCAACAACAATAGCAGAAACAATAATTTCCAAAATAGCAACAATAACAATAGAAGAACATCAAATTACAGAAACCAAAACAGAAACAACAGAATGTATGTCATGAACGACAACATTCAGGGAAACGAGGAATGCTCGGAGATCAACATAGAGGATCTTCCGGGACAGCAAAACTAAAAATATATAATATATCGGATAAAAACACAAATTATATTATAGCAAAATGTAAAAATTCTAAACAAAACCTTAAATTTTTAATTGACACAGGAGCAGACATTTCGATCTGTAAACTCGAAAATATAGCGCAAGAAACAATAATAAACAAAGACATTAAATGTAAACTAACAGGAATAACAAAAGAAGAAACTTTAACACTAGGATCTGTACAACTAAAACTAGATTTTCAATGTGACATTGTATAACATTTTTTCCATGCGATAGAACAAGACTTCCCAATTTACACAGACGGAATTATAGGACGAGACTTTTTTACTAAATATATGTGTAAAATTGACTATGAAACACAAACACTAACAATAATACTAGGCAATACTGACGTTGTAACACCTTTATACATCAATAAAAATGCATTCAATATTATTCAAATACCACCCAGAACAGAAATTATAGCTCCAATAAATTACGATTTAGATCAGGAAAGTGTAATATTAAATGAAGAAATTCAGACAGGAGTATTCATAGCAAATTCTATAGTTCCATCAAAAGGTATATGTCATTTAAAAATACTAAACACAACAGAAACAGAAATAAAAATAAGTAATATACAACCAAAATTAATACCACTAGCAAATTATTTCTATTTTAAACATAACAAACAAAAAGATGAAATTAGATTCCAAAAAGTTTTGAAAGAACTAGACATAGGGACAAAACATCCACTTATAAATATATTCAGACAATATCAAAATATATTTCATTTAAAAAAGGAACAATTGTCAATAAACAATTTCTATACACAGAAGTTATCAACAATAAATGATACACCAACATACATAAAAAATTATAGATTACCGTACACTCAAAACAAAGAAATTCATGAACAAGTTCAAGAACTAACAAATAACGATATAATTGAACCATCCACAAGCCCATACAATTCACCACTTCTACTTGTACCAAAGAAAAGCACTGACGACACAAAGAAATGGCGTTTAGTAGTCGACTTTAGAAAACTAAATTAGAAAATAGTAAATGACAAATTTCCATTGACAAGAATAGAAGATGTCTTAGATAAACTCGGTAGAGCAAAGTACTTTTCCACACTCGACATGACGAGTTCTTTTCACCAGATTCCTTTAGACAAAAATTCAAGACCTCTCACAGCTTTTTCAACCAACGATGGTCATTACCAATTCAAAAGATTACCATTTGGATTACAAATCTCTTCAAACAGTTTTCAACGTATGTTAACCTTAGCTCTCACAGGTTTAAGCTCAGAAGCATTTTTATATGTAGACGACATAATAGTTTTTGGATGCAGTCTCCAACACCACAATAGCAATCTTACAAAAGTTTTTGAAAGATTATCAAATTATAATACAAAATTGAACGCAAATAAGTGCAAATTTTTACAACCAGAAGTAGTTTATCTAGGCCATTTAATTACACAAAACGGTATTAAAACTGATCCAGCAAAGTACCATACAATAAAAACCTACCCTATTCCCTCTAATGCAGACGAAGTACGTAGATTTGTTGCTTTTTGCAATTACTATAGAAGATTTATACAAAACTTTGCTGAAATCGCACAATGTTTAAATGTATTACTTAAGAAAAACCAAACTTTTAATTGGACTAAACAATGCCTGACAGCTTTTGAACTCTTGAAACAAAAATTAATAGAACCACCTATTTTACAATATCCTGACTTTTCAAAACCTTTTATTCTCACGACTGATGCTTCAAATTTTGCGTTAGGAGCAGTACTATCACAAGGCGAAATAGGACAAGACCTTCCTATATCCTACGCAAGCAGAACTTTACAAAAACACGACATAAATAAACCAATAATAGAAAAGGAACTTTTAGCTATACACTGGGGTATAAATTTCTTTAAACCTTACCTATACGGAAACAGATTCATGGTTGTAACGGATCATAGACCTTTAGTTTCATTATTTAGTCACAAGAATCCATCATCAAAAATGACCAGAATCAGACTCGACCTATCTGATTATGATTTTACAATAGTATTTAAACAAGGTAAAATATATACAAATGCTGACGCGCTATCGCGAATAAAGATAGATTCAGATATTTTAAAAACAATGATATCAACAGAAGAAGTGAGCAATATAAAAAAAGCCATGGTAATAACAAGGGGAAATAAAAAGAAGCAAGAAGAACTTGCAAATGATGAAAATGCATCTCAACAGGAGCGTCATGAACTCTTTATATGGGATTGCACATCAATTAGCGATATAAAAAACGTACGTAAATTAAAATTTGAAATCAGCGATAAAAAAATGAATATGAATAAAAATGATACTAGTATCCAAATAACAAATGATATTGTGCACGTGCGATGTAGCGATAAATCGACGAATCCAGATTCGAACCGCTAAAAATTATAATATTTCAACCCCCTAAAAGGATTACAAACAAATCCATGCAACACAAAATAATTCAACAATACCATGACACACCACAAGGAGGAGACGTAGGTATTAGAAAGACTATCCTTAAACTAAAACAACGCTATGTGTGGAAACATATGCGCCAGATGGTGAAAAATTACATAAATAAATGTGAATATTGCGCTCGTAACAAACAAACAATACACATAAAAGAAAAAAAATGACAATTACCGACACTCCAAATACAAGTTTCGAAACAATAGCAATTGACACGGTCGGACCATTAAAAATTTCAAACGGGTATAGATGCATACTGACTATGCAATGTGAACTGACAAAGTTCGTTATTGCACACCCAATAGAGTCAAAAGATGCAAAAACAATAGCCCAAACACTAGTAGAACAGTTAATTTTAAAATACGGATTTTTCCAAAAATTAAAATCTGACTGAGGTGCAGAGTTCGCGGATGAACTATTAAAACGTTTTTATTAGTTTAAACGTATTGAACTATAAACGTTTGCGACCTACTTAAAATAACACAAGTTTTCTCAGCACCTTATCATCACGAAACGATAGGAGCTCTCGAAAGAAATCACAGAGTACTTAATGAATATCTTCTTTCTTTCGCTGATGATTATGAATGGGATAAATGGATTAGTTATTACACATTCGCATATAATACAACGCCACATACTGATACAGCCTACTCACCATATGAACTGATTTTTGGTAAATTACCAAACATTTCGAATGATTTAACTAAAGAAAACAAACCAGTTTACAACTTAGAAAACTATGCAAACGAATTAAAAATAAGACTTAGAAATTCCATTAATAAAGCAAAAAAATTAATAAAAACTGTAAAAAACAAACGTAAAATTGCTTACGACAAAAATGTAAATATATCAGATTTTCAAGAAGGAGATCGTGTACTTGTTAAATTAGAAACTAGGAAAAAATCTCAAAGTCCATACCACGGACCGTATAAAATAATCCGTAGAGAAGGTGTAAATTCTCTTATAGAAATAAATAATGAGCATAAGAAATTTCACAATAATATGTTGAAAAAGTTATAAAAACTAATAATTAGAATCAACTATCATTTTTTTCAATTGACATTGTTCGAAAAAAAAACAACTTAAATTTATATAATTTTCAAAAATTATTTTAATTAATATAACTTTGAAATATTAAAATTTAAGAATGCGCATAACTTTTAGTTAAATTTAACAATATACTAAATCAAATAAATCATACTACCAAATAAGTTAAGCATAACAATTATTACATTATAACATATTATACCAACTCTTAGTATATAAAAACCTTATTAAAGAAATAGAATTACATACACATCTTTTGAATCTAAATATACTAAAAATTATTTAATACTATAAAAATATCCTTTTTCCAAAACTCCAAAATCTTAAAAATTCATCTTTGAAAGTAAATTTTCGCTTAAGGGTGAGGGTGTAGTGTACTAACATATGCACACTCTTTACAATTCAAACGACCACCCAAATGGACCTTCACTTTAATGATCTACAATTGTCTAACATGTGGCAATAGCAAAAAGATAAAACAGCAACAGAATATGTTGACAATTTTCCTAATTTTTAAACACATAAAAAACCTAAAAGTAAACACAATAAATTGCAGCGAGAATTCTGACAAAATGCATTTAGCACCCTTCCAGCTTGTACCGCTAGACGCCGCACAAACTGAAGTACGATCGAGAGTGTTGTGTTACAAGTGCATTGCACAGAAAAACACAACACAGCAACAACAGGCGATGTTTTGAACAAGTGCCTTTGACACTTTAAAATCAAGGCCATGAATTTGAGCCACCCAATTAATGTGTTTGAAAATGTTGATATTGAGGAGAAAATAATAAAGGATATTAAACTATTAGTGATTGGTCAATTATCGATTCTTAAAAATATATTTAAAAAATATTGGAATTAAAGGAGGAGTCTTGGAAATAGTGGTAAAATATTTTAAGGAAAAATACGTGTAAAAATAGTTTATAAGCCATATACTTTGAAAATAAAAGGCAGAATTTATCTGAGAATAAAACTTGGCACACCAGCCGAAATTAGAATCGTTTAAATTTTCAAACCAAGCTTGGCTATCTAGCCAGACAATCTTGAGCGTTGGTGCGCTCTCAAAAAACACCAAAGTAACATTCCGATTAGGCATCGAAATGTTTCTTTGAATTACAAAATCTAATAGTGTAGAATTACCTCCACAAGAGCTTAATTTGGACAACGGCTCATGTGGGACGTCTTTAATGGCAAACGAAAGGGAAGACAAAGAAAATCAGCCAATAATTGCAAACAGACTAACCGAAAGACAATTGATAAAGCACCATTTAAAGATGATTTAAATATTCAACGAAAGTTTCCATTATAAAGTGAATTACTTAAAAAAGACAGTGACTTACTGAAAAAATGGCTGTCTACGAAAGGCCATAAATAAAAGAAATTCGTAATAAGTACAATTACTCAAAATCATTTTAAAGAGGGGAATAAAACAAATGTTAATTATTTAGACCTTGACCAACATTAAGCAATAGCAGAGTTTGAAAATAAAAATATGACAAGTTAACTGGAAACCATATTTACAAAAGGACAGGTTAGTAAACTGAGCAATGGTATGAAAAAACCAAGATCGGCTGAAGAGGATATTGCTCAGTCCATAACTCTCTACGCTGCTAGTGCTAAGGCGTATAAATTGTTATACACATAAGGTTCGCCACTTTCTGTCGTTCGCACGCTTTAGAAATGGGCGCAAAAGATTGATATCTCTAGAGGATTGCTAAAACCTGTTGTAAAAATTTTGTCAGCATCAACGCAAATGGGTGAAGTTTAAAAGTTATGCGTACTGAGCTTCGATGAAATGAAGATCCGCAAAAGTACTGTTACGACAAATCATCTGACTCAACTTTAGCTCCCGCCAGCTATTTGCAAGTTGCAATGCTCAGACGTTTTTAATTATCAATTCATTAATAAAAAAATTAACTAGTTTTAATGATCTATTAAATTATAACAAGAATTAAATTGCGAGCTTTAGATCAAGTAAGTTTTTTAAGAAGGCAACAACAACAACTCTGTATAGAGTCAATCACTTAGCTGACTAGACAGTCTGTTTCGGAAATCGCTTCATTTTCCTCTTCAGTAGTCTTTGAGTGATTAAGCTTGTGGGGGGTGAAAAATCTCAAGCGCCAAAGGGTTGTTTGACAGATAGTAGTAGCGTGGGTTGGCGAACCAACCTTAATGAAAATGTCACTGTCATAACGTATCCCCAATTTTGACAGCTAAGTCGACAGTTGTTTCCATGCTCAGGCTTAAATTTGAATTCAAATTCAAGTCAGCAGAGGAAACAGTACGACTTGATCAAACGGAAGAGTTTTTTTTCATCGGCTCAAACGGTAAAACCGTTGTGTTGTGCCTTTGCTAGGTCTGGAATTTGAATTCAAATTCAAACCTGAGCTGGGATTTCAACTCTGAAGCGTTTAAATTTATTTTAATTTTTTTATGTTTTTCTTGCCTCGGGTGTCTGGGTCAGCCAACGGTTAATTATTGCCTCCATTGGGACACTTTTCAATTTGATGATTGAGACCCTTTTAAATTTGCCAGCTGGCACCTTTTTATTTATTTCTAAGTTAATTGCTTGATTCCTGTCATGGTATATGCAGCCAATTTGATTACAACCATCGTGAAAAGGGTTCACGATGGCTACTGTCAGCAAAAAGAGTTATGGCTGGCGAACTTCCGGCCTTTTTTCTTTCTTTCGCTGATGGGTACCGGGGCAAGTCATACTGAAATTTGTAGGTAAGTAAATTGTCGTATTAATTAAGAAAAATATATTCTTGTTGTACTAATAGTCACGATAACAGCAACATCCTCTAAAGACCAATAGCAGCAACGTAAAGTAACACCACGGCATCAGCTACACCAGCTAGTCGCAAGTACGGACAAAAGCAGCTGCAACACCACCGCAACGACAACACTAGCAGCGACAGCTACCCAAAAAGCGCACATCATTGGTTTTGAGCTGCCTAAATCGTTGGTATCTACTGCAACGGATCGTTGGTACAAGGAGAATAAATAATAGTAAAGAGATTTCAAAGGCGAATTAGTTCAATAAGGCGAAAAATTATGACCATTGAGGTGCAGCCCGTGCGAAGAAATATGGCGGCGATATTGAGAGCAGAGCTGAAAATGAGCCAATGAAATGAGTCGACCGAAAACAAATCGTACTGAGAGAATTTTGTAGTACACTCACAACTGGTTTCCTAATGCTGACATGTTGCGAGTGTGAGCGGCGGGAGGAGAGGAATGAAAACACCAGCAAAGTCAAGCAACAACGAAAACAAAACAAAAGCACAGATCATATGGCAATTAGAAACTCTTGAGTATCCGAATTGACTATTATAAATGAAAATCTAATTGTCACTGTTTTTAGCGCATTTAGCTATTTGCATGTTTCCTTTTCTATGCCGAATTGGTTTCGTTTTATCCTCAGCTGAACGTTGCTGTTGTTGTTCTTGTTGTCAGCCATATTTCTAACATAGCCGATATTGTTTTGTTTTGTTCTTAGCTGAATAGATAGAAACCAAGCAAATATCCCATTTTCATGATCAATTAACTGTTTGAAAATATTTTACATATATGTATTACGAAATATTTGCAACAAATATTTTCCTTCTTTTAATTAGATTTGATATGAAAAATATGTGATAATAATTATTGTGAAGAGTTCTAAATATCTATGTATTTGAAATTTTTTTTTCAAATAATTTTCAATACAAAAAAATCTATTTCAACAATTTTAAAAATTTAACTTATTAAAGTCCTTACCGCATTAATAACATATATACAAAGCCAACTTTTTGGTTACATAAAATCGAATCAAAGAAAGTTATACTACACACTATTCTTTGTTTGATTTCTGTTAAACATACATATTTATAATTTTTAATTAAACTTTTAATACATATGTATGTATTTACATTTGTGTAATTTATCTGGGCTTATCTATGTATTCATCTCATATCTGTTTATTCATCTTTGACCTGCTTATCCATCTCTGGGCAGTTCAGAAAATCATTTATCTGTATATATTATATTTTAAAGGATTGCGAAAAAGTCCAGTTAAAGAAAACTTCTTGGTTTTTTTACAATATTGATGTGTTCAAAAATTATGTGAAATAAAAAAACCTTGTCTAAATAGAAAATTAACACATTTTGTTAAACATAACTTTTTCTATATACTGTTGCGCTTTACAAGATTTGTCTTTATGTTTGTAAAACAATTAAAAATAAAGTAACGTAGTAGAAAGATAAATTAACATATCATTATATTTAAAGTTATAAAAAGTCGATATTAGTTAGTCGATATAAGAAGTAATAAAAACAGCACTTGAAGTATTTTTTAAAAAACCAGGTATGCACTTCGATCTATATTTAATTGTTATTTAAAATGAACTATCAAACAAAAAAATCAGGTGAAAAGTACCAGAGCAGTGGTATTTTACTTTTCGAAAAAATTTTAAATTCTTTCCTATTGTAATAACAAACTTTTAAAAAGCAACATTTTCAAAAATGCTAATAAAAATGTTGTTAAAATAATTTCTGAGACAAAACTTAAAAGAATTACAAAAAAGTTGTGTTATTACTTTAAATAACTTAATCATTATGACATTTTTTACTGAAAGTGCAACATTTTGTCAATTTTGAGTATGAGAATTTTAACGTTATATTTTATAAAAATCGCAAAAATTAAAATTAGTCAATGATATTACGTTGGATAACCTGGTCGTTTTGAAAGTTTTTCCTGGAAGTGTAACGTTTTGAAAATTTCGAGTTTGAGTATTTTTGCGAAAATAATTCCTAAAAATCCAAAAATGCATAATTTTAAAAAACAACGAAAGTTAAAAAAAAGTTATAACTGTTGAAACTTTACAGTTTCTTAAAAATCCTCAAAGTGCCTGTTTCTGGCATATTGATCAATTCAAAATCAAGAGTATGCAGCTGTCATTTTGATTCTTCTTGCATTGGAGGGTCACGCCTTAAAAGTGGTTCAATTACAACCATATGTCTTGGTAAGTGTTATACAATGCTTTTTAATGATAAAACGAATTCAAATATTTTTTCTTTCATCCAGTTTGGTTCAGTATATGTCTATCTTTAAATTTCAACTTCACCCAAAGAAATCCTGTAGTAAAAATAAATAAAAATGTATTTAAAACAAATGTAAGTTAGTAACTCACCGTCCAAATTAAAATGTAATTATTTTTTACTAATTTCAATTATTTACTTTTACTACATATTTTTTAACTACAGAAAATAAATACATTTACATTAAAATTAATTTTTTTTTCATTTATTAATTAAAAAACTGCAAAACATTTTGTGCCACAGTACAAAGATTGCTTTTATTGTAAGAAAATCAAAGAATTTTTGTATAAAAAAATGCATTTTAAGAGGAATACTTACCACAGTTCTTCATCACGAACCTTTTATAATTATTTTAGTTGAAATAAATACAATTGCTATCAATTACATATTATGCAAATTATTTTATTGTAGATATTCTTTATTTAAATAAATGCATGTAAACAACTCTTACTACATGCAACTACTTAGTGTAGCATTAATTATTTAAATGTAAATTGAGTAAAAATATATTGCATAACTATATATGTGTTTAAACCAATTCATTTAAACAATTTATTAAAACAATAATCCAAATATAAAGTATCTACACGGCTGCGTTCGGAGGACACTAAAAAGGCTGCGGTTTTAGTTAATTTAAAAAAAACAGTAAATCAGCGAAATGTGCTGAAATTTCAAGATACATTTTTTATATGTATAAAAAGTGTAAATAGTACAGAATTCAAAATTATAAAAATTAAAATTTCGGTCGGTTGCGTATGGTGTCCCCAATGGTTGCGTACGGTGGACACTTAAAAAATGCGTTTACTATGTTAAAATTCTCACACTAAAATAATAGAAAAAACGTATTTTCTTTTATTTCTTACTGCACATAGTATGTGCTAAATTACGGTACAAAACATTTTTAGTTTCCATAAAGTTGATTTTTTCGATTTGCAGTTTACTTTTTTACGGAATGCGTGATATATATTTCTATGTCAATTTATAAATAAACTAGTTAGAATACCCAGTTGTAGTTTTTTTGAGGATTCATTTTAATTTTTTTAAAAATAAGGAAGATTTTCTAGAAAATGTTATAAAATGAGAAAATATGTCTATTAAGAAAAATGTATTGGTTTATGTTGTTTAAATTTTTAGTGATGTAAATAAGTAAAATGAATATTGTAGGGTATTACAGACAAAAGAAAAAAAATTCAGGTGGAGTTTGTAGCCCTTTTAATAACCAAAAAGTTTTTGGAGTTCCTAGTTATTTTATTATATTTTTTAAAATTACTAAAAATATAATTTTAATTAGAAGTATAATTTTAAAGATTTTTTATGATTTTTTTGACATCATAACATCATTAAATTTCCTTTGCATATTTACTGCGCATATTTTTGTATATTTTACAATAAATGCATGTGGTTTTTTTTACTTTTCTCGCACCCACTTCGCTCTGTCGAAAATGCTTTTCGCAGATAAATAGCTTTTTACGGGCATCATCAACCAAGCCGCAATCTTCGATCCATTGCTGGCGTCGAATCGTTGCTGCAGTCAGGAACAGAGCAATTTGTCCATTGTTCACACAGGTAAGCTGAGGTAAATGAATTTGGAAAACAATTCCAACAAAGGATCGGAAAAGATTATTATTAGAAAAACAATAAAAAGGAAACATGCTTATTAAGAATTTGTAGCATAATTCATTTATAGTGCGTGTATAAGAGTACAAACAAGCAGCATATTTTTTAAAACATAGTGCTTTTGGCTATAAACTATTGCTATTAATTATTATCTAAACATAAAATAAAACTGAAATAAATTGTGTACATTGAATATTTTTAAAAATTCCTTTTGCGATAAACATTTTGAAGGATGTGGATTTTAAAAATGTAATGACATACTGTACTTTTTCTCACAAAAAAAGATACGCTTCAAAAGAACGGCTCAAAAAGAAAATAAAAAACAAAATATGAATTACAAATTGAAGATATGTTTGAACAATCGTTTAAAAAACTTTTGGTTATTAAAAGGGCTACAAACTCCACCTGAATTTCTTTTGTCTGTAATACCCTACAATATTCATTTTACTTATTTACATCACTACAAATTTACACAACATAACTCAATATATATTTCTTAAAAGACATATTTTCTCATTTTATATCATTTTCTAGAAAATCTTCCCTATTTTTAAAAAAATTCAAATGAATCCTCATAAAAATTTATTTACTGGGTATTCTAGTTTATTTATAAATTGACATAGAAATATATATCACGCATTCCGTAAAAAAGTAGACCGCAAATCGAAAAAATCAACTCTATGCAAACTAAAAATGTTTTGTACCGTAATTCAGCACATACTATGTGCAGTAAGAAATAAAAGAAAATATGGTTTTTCTATTATTTTAGTGTGTGAATTAAAGCATAGTAAACGCATTTTTAGTAAGCGAATTTTTTTTATTTTTGTGGTGAAATATCAATACGTAATGTAAAGCTTAAGTAACAGTAATTAACAAATAGGTTAACATAACAAATAGATTAAAAAAATTTATATACGACATAAAATATTAAACGAAAAATTTTTCCTCAGTACTCGACAAAAAATAAATTTTTTAAATTGTGTAAAGCCTCCCTAAAACAAATCAAAAATAATACTTGCGAATGAAATTTTCAGAGTTTATTAACTCACATAAAATTAATTTTTTTGACTATTATTGGTTGCGTACTGGGGACACTTTAATGATCTTTGTTGAAATGTACAAGTGCGAAACTCTTTACAATGTAAATTCTTGCTTTTCATAGTAAAATTAATCGAAAATATGAGCCACTAAGGCCGCAAAAAATATAAAAGTGTTTCACATCGACAAACAAGAAATAGAGAACTCGAAAATAAATTAAAAAATGAATTGGCAAAAATTTAAAAGATCCCGAATATACGAAATCAACATAATTTTGAGGCAACAAAATATAAACATCTACATTCATGGAATAGTAAAGGTCCCAACAAGACACAGCTAATAACATTTTAATTTTTTTAACACGTATTGTTAACCTTTTTTAAGTGTCCACCGTACGCAACCATTGGGGACACCATACGCAACCGACCAAAATTTTAATTTTTATAATTTTGAATTCTGTACTATTTACACTTTTTATACATATAAAAAATGTATCTTCAAATTTCAGCACATTTCGCTGATTTACTGTTTTTTTTAAATTAACTAAAACCGCAGTCTTTTTGGTGTCCTCCGAACGCAGCCGTGTAGATACTTTATATTTGGATTATTGTTTTAATAAATTGTTTAAATGAATTGGTTTAAACACATATATAGTTATGCAATATATTTTTACTCAATTTACATTTAAATAATTAATGCTACACTAAGTAGTTGCATGTAGTAAGTAGTTGTTTACATGCATTTATTTAAATAAAGAATATCTACAATAAAATAATTTGCATAATATGTAATTGATAGCAATTGTATTTATTTCAACTAAAATAATTATAAAAGGTTCGTGATGAAGAACTGTGGTAAGTATTCCTCTTAAAATGCATTTTTTTATACAAAAATTCTTTGATTTTCTTACAATAAAAGCAATCTTTGTACTGTGGCACAAAATGTTTTGCAGTTTTTTAATTAATAAATGAAAAAAAAATTAATTTTAATGTAAATGTATTTATTTTCTGTAGTTAAAAAATATGTAGTAAAAGTAAATAATTGAAATTAGTAAAAATAATTACATTTTAATTTGGACGGTGAGTTACTAACTTACATTTGTTTTAAATACATTTTTATTTATTTTTACTACAGGATTTCTTTGGGTGAAGTTGAAATTTAAAGATAGACATATACTGAACCAAACTGGATGAAAGAAAAAATATTTGAATTCGTTTTATCATTAAAAAGCATTGTATAACACTTACCAAGACATATGGTTGTAATTGAACCACTTTTAAGGCGTGACCCTCCAATGCAAGAAGAATCAAAATGACAGCTGCATACTCTTGATTTTGAATTGATCAATATGCCAGAAACAGGCACTTTGAGGATTTTTAAGAAACTGTAAAGTTTCAACAGTTATAACTTTTTTTTAACTTTCGCTTTGTTTTTGAAAAGTTGCCACAACCGCCTGTGATGTTGTTTTTTAAAATTATGCAGTTTTGGATTTTTAGGAATTATTTTCGCAAAAATACTCAAACTCGAAATTTTCAAAACGTTACACTTCCAGGAAAAACTTTCAAAACGACCAGGTTATCCAACGTAATATCATTGACTAATTTTAATTTTTGCGATTTTTATAAAATATAACGTTAAAATTCTCATACTCAAAATCGACAAAATGTTGCACTTTCAGTAAAAAATGTCATAATGATTAAGTTATTTAAAGTAATAACACAACTTTTTTGTAATTCTTTTAAGTTTTGTCTCAGAAATTATTTTAACAACATTTTTATTAGCATTTTTGAAAATGTTGCTTTTTAAAAGTTTGTTATTACAATAGGAAAGAATTTAAAATTTTTTCGAAAAGTAAAATACCACTGCTCTGGTACTTTTCACCTGATTTTTTTGTTTGATAGTTCATTTTAAATAACAATTAAATATAGATCGAAGTGCATACCTGGTTTTTTAAAAAATACTTCAAGTGCTGTTTTTATTACTTCTTATATCGACTAACTAATATCGACTTTTTATAACTTTAAATATAATGATATGTTAATTTATCTTTCTACTACGTTACTTTATTTTTAATTGTTTTACAAACATAAAGACAAATCTTGTAAAGCGCAACAGTATATAGAAAAAGTTATGTTTAACAAAATGTGTTAATTTTCTATTTAGACAAGGTTTTTTTATTTCACATAATTTTTGAACACATCAATATTGTAAAAAAACCAAGAAGTTTTCTTTAACTGGACTTTTTCGCAATCCTTTAAAATATAATATATACAGATAAATGATTTTCTGAACTGCCCAGAGATGGATAAGCAGGTCAAAGATGAATAAACAGATATGAGATGAATACATAGATAAGCCCAGATAAATTACACAAATGTAAATACATACATATGTATTAAAAGTTTAATTAAAAATTATAAATATGTATGTTTAACAGAAATCAAACAAAGAATAGTGTGTAGTATAACTTTCTTTGATTCGATTTTATGTAACCAAAAAGTTGGCTTTGTATATATGTTATTAATGCGGTAAGGACTTTAATAAGTTAAATTTTTAAAATTGTTGAAATAGATTTTTTTGTATTGAAAATTATTTGAAAAAAAAATTTCAAATACATAGATATTTAGAACTCTTCACAATAATTATTATCACATATTTTTCATATCAAATCTAATTAAAAGAAGGAAAATATTTGTTGCAAATATTTCGTAATACATATATGTAAAATATTTTCAAACAGTTAATTGATCATGAAAATGGGATATTTGCTTGGTTTCTATCTATTCAGCTAAGAACAAAACAAAACAATATCGGCTATGTTAGAAATATGGCTGACAACAAGAACAACAACAGCAACGTTCAGCTGAGGATAAAACGAAACCAATTCGGCATAGAAAAGGAAACATGCAAATAGCTAAATGCGCTAAAAACAGTGACAATTACATTTTTTGCATTTTCATTTATAATAGTTAATTCGGATACTCAAGAGTTTCTAATTGCCATATGATCTGTGCTTTTGTTTTGTTTTCGTTGTTGCTTGACTTTGCTGGTGTTTTCATTCCTCTCCTCCGGCCGCTCACACTCGCAACATGTCATCATTAGGAAACCAGTTGCGAGTGTACTACAAAATTCTCTCAGTACGATTTGTTTTCGGTCGACTCATTTCATTGGCTCATTTTCAGCTCTGCTCTCAATATCGCCGCCATATTTCTTCGCACGGGCTGCACCTCAATGGTCATAATTTTTCGCCTTATTGAACTAATTCGCCTTTGAAATCTCTTTACTATTATTTTTCTCCTTGGTTAGTATTTACTGCAACGACAACAACAGCAGCGACAGCTACCCAAAAAGCGCACACCATTGGTTTGGAGCTACCTACATCGTTGGTATCTACTGCAACGAATCGTTGGTATTTACTGCAACGACAACAACAGCAGCGACAGCTACCCAAAAAGCGCACACCATTGGTTTCGAGCTACCTACATCGTTGATATCTACTGCAACGAATCGTTGGTATCTACTGCAACGACAACAACAGCAGCGACAGCTACCCAAAAAGCGCACACCATTGGTTTTGAGCTATCTACATCGTTGGCAGGCACTGCAACCACAACAATAGCAGCTAATAACAACAACCGCAGCGAGCACTCCTGACAGCTATTTGCCAAATCGTCTGGGCCAGCGGTCGTACGAGGTCAGCAGTCATTTAAGCAACCACAGCAGCAGTCACTTCAGCCACCAACGGCAACGACACCCAGGAGCTCGCCAACACCATCGACAGCAGCATCTTCCTAACACCCACAGGTAAATTGGCCATCGCCATAGGGTGCCAAGGTTAGTGGATCCAGCTTCATAAGTGTGTATCTTATGCAAGTCATACACCATACAATCCAATCGCCAACTGAGTCGGTTGTTGCTCAAATCAAAGCGGTTATAGCTTGGTCACTTGATCAGTTTGGCAGTTGCCGAGTTGGTTGATAAAAAAATCAAAAGAATTTGATTTTTTTTGCTGTCTCCAGACAAGTCTTTCAATTTGATTTGATTTCGTTTGATTAACGGTCAACATACATTTTATAGCTGTTGTTGGTGAAGCAAATTTTACAATGGTTTAAAAATTAATAATAGATAGGCAGTTGAAAGACTCAGTGACTAATGGATTGCGTTGTGTTTGGCTCGCATTTGACTAAAACCTTATGTTAAGCAAAATCAATTTAAAATTTAACGACGAAAGAAAAAAAAAAACAAAAAAAAAATATAAAGGCAAAAAGGTTATTGTAGAAAAAAAAATGTAAATTTATCAATCATATTAAGAACAGATATGAAGAACAGATTACAAATTTAAACAAAACTTGTCTGTAAGGTAAAGTAATATATATACAATTTAAATTTAAGCGAAAACAAATCAAGCTTATATAATACGGCATAACAACAACCATGTATGAATTTTGTTATTTGCCGAAAATATTTGTATTCAAAACTCTTAAATTTTTGTGATCGAAAGTCCAAATTATTTTTTACGAAAATCGGTTTCCATATTCGAAAATCTTGGTTGCGAAGAGTTGGTAATTTGAGCAAAAGAAAAAAAAAAAATAAAACACCCTAATATAAATAAAACTTTCAATATTCGTGTTCAAAATTTTCAATAGTCGAAATATGAACATTTTTTTTTTTGTAACTAAAATTGCAAAAAAGAATTTTTTTATTTTCAAAAGCTTTTGGTTCAAAAATAAGAAATTTTAATGGAATGTAAAGAAACATTTACAACGAAGTTTCAAGACTCGAGATATCTTTTCAGGAATTGTTTTTGTTCGAAAGTTCAAAGATATTTTTGACAGCTCGTCTGCAAGTAGATCTTAATTTCGAACGGGTTTGAAAAGAAATTTCGCACTCGGACTTTCCGTGAACAATTCCTGAATTAAATGCTATCAATAACCAAAACTTTTGAATTCGAATTTCAAAAACTTCTAAACAACCCGTCTTTGGAATTTGTAATGCTTGGATAAATTTTAACTTTGGCTAATGATAAAAACACAAAAAAAAATCTATAAAACTCTTTTTCGAAAATAAACGGTTCACATAAAGTTTAGAGAAGCCCTCAAATTTGTGTTTCGAACCTCAAAAATACAAACTTCTAACTTACGAAATGTTAAAACGTACTACGTTTGAAAGTTAAGAAAAAAAAATAAAACTAAGGAAAAAAAATATAATGAATTTTTTTTAACCATTACACCTGAAATTTAAATACTTAAATAAAATAAAAAAAAAAACGAAAATTATAGAGTAGGTGAAAAAGTGTCGAAGTAGACCGAAAATTATAGAGTAAGTGAAAAGCGTCGAAGTAGACCGAAAATTATAGAGAAGGTGAAAAAGCGTCGAAGTAGACCGAAAATTATAGAGTAGATGAAAAACGTCGAAGTAGACCGAAAATTATAGAGTAGGTGAAAAGCGTCGAATTAGGCCGAAAATCATAGAGTAGGTGAAAAGCGTCGAAGTAGACCAAAAATTAAAGAGTAGGTGAAAAAGCATCGAAGTAGACCGGGAGTTTACAGAGTATGGTTGCAAAGATGTAAAGACATAAAGCCAAATAAAATAAAACAAAAATAAATAATATTTTTCAGTACACCATAAAAAAAATAATAAAACTTACCTCTTTAGTACATTAACATTAAGAAACATGACTTAATAATGTACACGTGAAAATAAACTTACCTTTTCTTTATAATAAACTCAACTAATATAGGACTCAATATTTTTTAGTACACTAACAAAAAATAAAACTTACCTTTTTAGTACATTAACACTAAGAAACATGACTCAATAATGTACACGTGAAAATAAACTTACCTTTTCTTCATAATAAACTCAACTAATATAGGAATTAATATTTTTATGTACACTGAAAAAAGAAACTTACCTTTTAGTTGTTGAACCCTTTAAAGAATACACTTTTCAGTTCAGTAGTTAATTTAAGACTGTTTATTTAATAATGATTTCTGTTGAACGAAAGGTAAGGAAAATATATAATCATGAATCACTAGTTCACTTCAAGCGCAACTTGAGATAGGTGACTAAACGCTGGTAACTCAAGTGCCTTGGAATGTTGTAAGTATGCTTAATCAGCTTGACAATTTGGTAATATCAAAATGTCAAGTGATGCATGTTTAGGTTATTGACTCGTTTAGGTTATTGACTGTATTTTCCCTACACCTCCCTTTTTTAAAGAGAAAGCTTTTATAGAGATCGCTGATCAGACGATGTCGATAAAAGCTTTCTTTTACTTTCACAATAATATAATTATAATTTATTAAGTTGAATATCTTTATGTTTAAAGATTTATGATTTTACAAATTATTATAATTGGAGTAATAATATAATTTAATAGTAACTTATAATCTAAATTATATTGAAAGACATTTATAAAAAGTTGTTACCAAAATAAATGTAGTACATTCAATATATTGTTGTACTGACTGATAAATTTAATTTTAAAGTATTCAAAACTAGTCTATGTATTAAATATAAAAATATGTATATATATTTATATATATATGGAGTTATTGAGAAATATTATAAAACAATTTTATATTTTGTTTGTTAATTTTTTGTTTCTTTCCTCTTAATTCAATAATAACATTATTTTTATTGTAATATCAATTACTTTAAATGGTCCCTTGTAAACGGGTTCTAATTTGTGTGCTGTGTGATTTTTGATAAATATTTCTTGACCTATGGTAATGTTTGTATTGTTGGTGTTTTGGTCATTTAATTGTTTTTGATTATGTTTTGCTTTATTAATTAAGTTTTGTGCTCTTGTTAAAGCGGTTTGTAGTCGGAATTTTACTTCTTTTGAATAATTTTCAAAATTATATATAGTATCTACTGTTTCAAAAGGTATTAGTGGGTTGTGGTTTGGAACGTTTGGGAAAATTAATTCAAATGGACAATATCCATGTACTGTGTTGTGTTTAAAGTATATGTGAAATACTTAACCCATTCATCCCAATCGTTTCTGGACGCGTGAATGTATGAACGAATGTATTCATTAAATGTGCGGTGTGATCTTTCAACTGTTCCTAGTGTTTGATGGTGGTAAGGCGCAGATATAGCTTTTTGAATGTTTAAAAGTGTTAGGAATTCTGAAAGGATTTGATTATTGTATTCAGTACCCATATCACTTAGTATTTTATTCATTGGTCCATAAATTAAAATAAAATGTTCTATTAAGGCTTTTGCTACTGTTTTGGCGGATTTGTTAGTTACGGGTATTGCTACGAGATATTTGGTTAGATCGCATATTAAAGTGATGATATATTGATTTCCTTTTTCTGATATTGGAAGAGGTCCTACAGTATCTATTATTACCGTTTGAAAAGGTTTCTGAGGTGTTGGGGTAATAATCATATCTGTTTTAATATGCTTTGTAGTTTTATTGATTTGACATTGAAGGCATTGTTTTACATATTGATTCACATCTCTAGTGATGTTTTTCCAATAATAAAATTGACGAATCTTTTTAAGTAGTCTGGTTGTTCCAGGATGTCCTCCGGAAAGAGCTTCATCGTGAAACTTTTTTAATAAAGATTTTTGTTCATTTTTGTCAGTTATTATGCACACTTTAGGTGTAAGTGCTATTTGTAACTTTGTAATAAGTTGAGTAGCTTTTTGTTTAAAGTTTTCAATGGATACGAGGTTAAAAAAATTATCATTTAAATTCATTTGAATTTTTTTTATATTCCTACTAATTGCTTCTTTTTCAAGAATTGGAAGAAATTGATCTAGATCAATAGTACCATAAGCAATTGTATTCTGTATATTAATTCGTGGTGCTAGCACTTGCTTACCATGTTTTAAGTAAAATGTAGGGATACTTTTCTCAGTATCCACTCTGAGTTTAACCCACTTTTTAATAGTTTCGAAGACCTTAGGCTTTTGTTCAACTACTTTATTTTCTGTGTTTGTTATTTTTTCTTTAGCTTTGGTTTTTGATTGTGCACGTGTAGTTACCAGGAGAACATTGTTTGTTGATGGGATTAATTTAATATCATTAAAGTCAATTCGAGACAGCGCGTCCGCTCCTGAATTGTCCTTTCCTTTAATGTGTTCTATTGTAAAATCATACTCTTCTAATTCCAGACGAATTCGCGTTAATCTGCTGGATGGATTTTTTAAGGAGTATAAAAAGGTTAATAGTTTATGATCGCTGCGTACTATAAATTTTTTGCCATAGACATATGGTCGAAAGTGATTAATTGCCCATTGGACATCTATTAATTCTTGTTCTATTGGGGCTTTGTTTGATTCTCCTTTCGAAAATGCACGTGACGCATATGCAACTGGAAGCTGTATACCGTCTTTCTCTTGTGATAGTATTGCTCCACAAGCGATTTTGCTAGCGTCGGTAGTGATATAAAAAATTTTTTCAAAATCTGGATATTGGAGGATTTGTGGAGACAGTAGTGCTGACTTTAAATGTTGAAAAGCTTTCTCACAGTCTACAGACCATACGAAAGGTTCATTCTTTCTAGTTAGTTTTGATAAATGGACAGAATAAAATGAAAAATTTAGTATGAAACGTCTGTAATAATTACAGAAAGCTACGAATCGACGAACCTCATCGCTATTCTTAGGTCTGGGGAAGTTTTTAATTGTGTCGTATTTGCTACTGTCTGGTAAAATACCTTTGTCGGTACATTTGTGACCCAAATATGTTACTTCAGATTTAAAAAATGTGCATTTATCCGGGTGTAATTTTAAATTATGTTCTCTGCATCTTTGAAATACTGTTTCTAAATTTTTTTATCATGTGTTTAATCGAGCATCCTGTGACAATGACATCATCCATGTATATAAAAGTTTTTGAAAGTGACAACCCTGTGAATGCTAGATTCATCATTCTCTGAAAAGAATTTGGGGCTACTTTTAAACCATATGGTAAACGCGTGAAACGAAATGAACCGTTTTCCGTAGAGAAAGAAGTGATGTCTCGAGATTTTTCGTCCAATCCAATTTGATGGAAACCAGATGTTAAATCTAAACAACAGAAAAATTTCGCTCTGCCAAGTTGGTCTAAAATATCCTCAATTCTTGGTAAAGGAAATTTGTCCGCTATCAGCTTTTTATTTATTTGTCGGTAATTGACTACTAAACGCCATCGTTTTATTGTAATTATATTGTAATATTGTAATTGGACGTCGCCGGTTCGACGATCCCGTCTTGTTGAAGTTTTTCAACTTGTCTAATTATTTCGTCTTTTTGTGAGTGTGGCGTCCGATAATTTTTGATGTAAACAGGATGATTGTCAGACAATCTCAATTTTTGTTTGTAAAAACTGTTTGTGCTTATTTTATCGGTTTCTAATGCGAAAATATCAGTATATTTGGAACATAATTGAAATAATTCTGTTTTAGCTATTTCAGGAAAATTTTTCGTTAGTTTCTCTAAAATGGTTTGTTTTCTGTGATGGTCACTATTGGATGTGTTAAACATTTCATAATCAGATAAGTTTTCATGCTTTAAGTGAACATTATTCAAAAATTTATTTTCAGAATGTGTGTTGATCATTCTGACATAAGGAACATTTTTTGAAATTATGCAGCCGGTAACATACACCCCATCTTGTATTGTTTGACTTGGTATAATCAAATCAGAACATTCGCTGTTATATGTTGATATATGGATTTCGATAAAACTACTTAAATTAAGATTCAGATGGAATATTGATTTAGTATCCTTTTTGTGTTCTTTTAATTTTGATGCTGACCCCCCATATTTTGGGGGGAAATCTCGTTTCCCGACACTTCCTGCATCATTCTTACTCGCCCCCTATTTTCAAAATGGTTTGATTGATTTCTATTGTTGTTATTCTGGCTTCTGCGTCGCCAGTTATTATTGTTGTTACTAAAATTACTATGACGCCCATTATTATTGTTGTTATTGTAATTGTTATTAAAATTACTACTCTGACGCCAGCCTTGGCCGCGTCCGCGATTGTTACGGAATCCGCTATTCCTATGGCTTTGGCTTTGGCGGTTAAGGTAAAATATGGAGGAGTTTGAAGTTGAAGCTTCTGTGCTAGCTTCTACGAATTTAAAAACAACGTCATTAAAAGAAGTGAAGTTTCCAGTTTTAATAATAAGTTTTACTTCATCACTTGTAGCATTTCTGGCAATTGCTTTCGTTGTATTTTGTACTATTAATTTTTGAGCAATATTCTGTGGATAGCCCTGTCGTATGTAGGCTCCGTCTAGTTTTTTCGTTATGTCTTGTATTTCCTCGGCATATGCGGTGGCTGATTTGGATTGCTGTTTAATGTTCATTAGTTTTGAACATAACAATTCAGATGACTCACCTTTTATGGAGGATTTCAATTTATTTGTAATTGCCTGTATGGTGTTTTCGTTTGTTATTAAATTCCTTGCCTGTCCCCTCAGTTTAGTTTTTATAACCTCAATAGCAATCAACTCATGTGTGTCTTTAATTCTTTCAATCAGCGTTAAAGCATCAAGAAAACTCTGCAACTCGTTTACTAATGTAATCAAACACTAGTACAATTTTTGTTGCTTTATCTAAAATATCGTCCTCTGTTCGCGGCATTTTGATAGTTTCAATTTCTTCGTCTGTTTCTAAATCAGCTTGATCGCTATCATCAGTTTCTACAATTAGTTTATTTACCTCACAGCTTAGGGTAAGAGGCACTTTAATGGCTATATTATGCTTGTGGAAAACTTTTATTAATTTGTCTCTAAATGTAAAAAAAATCTCGTCCGCCTGTTCTCTGTGAACAGTTGAGTACCTATCGTATTGTCTGTGTAGGGTCGCTCTAATATTATTAAACGATTCAATTAAAATTGTTATGTGCTTACTTAAAGTTTCTGTTTTTATTGTCCTATTTTGACTTAGACATTTATAAGATTGCTTAAATTTAAGTTTGAATGGTTCTAAACTATCTAATATGGTTTCCCATTGCATGTTTATAATTACCTGATAACATGATTATAAATAAAATAATTTTTTTTTTTTTTTTTTTATAAATTTTGGAATTTACAACTGTTGTTGTCACCCATTTTTTTTTTCTGCTCACTAGCTGCTACGTTACGCTTGTTGTTTCAGTTGGCTGATAAAGGTGGGGCTGAAGATGTTTCTTGTATTTGATATAATGATGATAAGATGAAGACACTTCTATTCCCCCATTACCAATCGTTGGGGGGTGTTGGGCCTCCGGCTTGAGGCACTCGTCACTCTTTATAATGTTAATTAGTAGCATACTTGTGATTTTTAAATTCTCGGTTGATCGCGAGCAATGCCATTGAGGCTCTTTTTTATTGCTGATTTAATTACTTTAATAATATAAATTATGACGATCACTACTGAAATGATTATTAGTGTGATTTCCGCCAAGTTAATTCCTTCACTTTTTATAAGAGTTTCTTCATTGTTTATTTTGGCTTTTTCCGTGCTCAGTGCTGTAATTATTTCGTTTTTGTCGTTTTCTTCTACCGTTTTTCCTACTTCATACCCGGCGAAGATTAAGGGTATAGTAGATAGAATTTTTTTCCACCACGACATTTTTTTTTTTTTTTACTTTATAAGTTTTTAACTTTAAAGTTATTCACTTTAAGTCCTTGTCAAAAAAAATTTTTTTTTCAGCTTATAAGTTGTTCGCTTTAAACATTCATTTTTTAAAAAAAAAATTTTTTTCACTTCAGTTTATAAGTTCTTCGGACTTCGAGTCCTGTCACGGTCGCCATGTTGAACCCTTTAAAGAATACACTTTTCAGTTCAGTAGTTAATTTAAGACTGTTTATTTAATAATGATTTCTGTGAATGATGAATCACTAGTTCACTTCAAGCGCAACTTGAGATAGGTGACTAAACGCTGGTAACTCAAGTGCCTTGGAATGTTGTAAGTATGCTTAATCAGCTTGACAATTTGGTAATATCAAAATGTCAAGTGATGCATGTTTAGGTTATTGTCTCGTTTAAGTTATTGACTGTATTTTCCCTACATTAAAAAACATGACATAATAATGTACACGTGAAAATACACTTACCTTTTCTTTATAATAAACTCAACTAATATAGGACTTAATATTTTTCAGTACACAAAAAAAATTAAACTTACCTTTTTAGTACATTAACATTAAGAAACATAACTTAATAATGTATACTGAAAAATAAACTTACCTTTTTTTTTTACTTAACTATGATATATACATAAAAAACCCAAACAGTTAAACTGTAATTAAACTAAAATTAAGTATATTTATTAAAAGTCTATATAATTTTGTATTTTCAGCCCACTGAAGATTTAAATTTAAGACTCGCTCTTTGATTTGAACGCACAATTAACTTTTTAGTCAGTATACTGGGGGAAAAAAAATTATAAACATTTTCTAGAATTAGTATTAAATTTTTGTCAAAATATTTAAATATATGGGTATCATGACAAATAATTAATTTGTGTAAAATTCTTTGGACCAATGAAAGGCAAGGGCGGTGTAGACTGCTGCACTTAGGTGCATTTTTTTATTGGGTTAATGAAAACATTTTTTTTTCATTATCAGGTTGGGCGGGTAGAGACGATGAGGAAAAATAACACCATCCTCCCTCATATATGTCGGTGCATAGGGTCAGCAATTCGGGTCGCGTTTTCTCTTCCGGTTTTTTTTTTCTTTCTCTCTCCCATCCGTTTCATGTTTCCGCCCATTTGAATTTAATTCAAATGTTCCTCTTCCGTTTCCTTTTACCGTCTGCATATATCTAACTTGTGCAGATCGCATCCCACGACCTCCTGACGAAGCAACCCCACGACCATTTTCCCTGTGCTAAGCTGAAGCATAGCTAGGTATGCAGACGCCCGCTAAGTCAGGAGTGCCTCGTCACCCGGTTTGCGGATGTCACGAAGCTACGAGGTGGATGTTCGGTACTGTCACAAGCTGTGATCAACTCACTGTTTAAAGTAGTACATGACAGTGCAGATTTTGGAATTCATTCTTTTGAATTGTATGGCTGCTAATCATATGACATTTCAAAGCAGTAGGCTATTTATAGATCACCGCCATCAACTCTACCAAGGTTGCCAACTGTTCTAGTTGCTTCTTTTTATTTATTTCAATATTCATTGGTGTTCGATAGTTTGTCGAAATGCACCATAGAAATGAAAAGAGTTTCTTGCTTCGCCAGAAGCTAGTGTTCTAACTGAAAGGTGGTTATTTTCACAACCAAATGTTCAATTACACATGACTTTGACCGAAATCGATAAATTATTAGATTATTTAATTAATTTGACATTAATTAAACTTATTTGGCCGTGCTCCGCCATAGTTAGTTAATTAGTTTTAATGATCTATTAAATTATAACATGAATTAAATTGCGAGCTTTAGATCAAGTAAGTTTTTTAAGAAGGCAACAACAACAACAATAAGAACACTGTATAGAGTAAATCACTTAGCTGACTAGACAGTCTGTTTCGGAAATCGCTATATTTTCCTCTTCAGTAGTCTTTGAGTGATTAAGCTGTGATCAACTCACTGTTTAAAGTAGTATATGACAGTGCAGATTTTGGAATTCATTCTTTTGAATTGTATGGCTGTTAATCGTATGACATTTCAAAGCAGTAGGCTATTTATAGATCCATGTATAGAGCCATGTAAAGTTTTGTTTTAAACTTTTGTTTTCAATAGTAGTACCTGCCTCAAAGTTTTTGCCGGCGCTTAATAACGCCACTGGCACTAAATATTTATATTTTTATTTTTTTTAAAGTCAGCCGGCATGAAAATGCACTTAGGCTTAAAATGAAAAGTCAAGCTGATTTAAAGCTCGTAGAATTAATAATAGGCTATTTATAGAATTTGTGTTTTGTGTATGTTTATTTGTAACCATACTTCTTGTTATAGCCAGTATTTTGCTATCATCCGATCCTGTCGGAATCATAGCCTGCAATGAATCGCTGTTTAGTACTATGCGAGATAGTGCGTCAGCATTAGTATTCATGCTGCCTTTCTTGTATATAATTTCAAAATTGTAATCGCATAAGTCTAATCTAATACGTGTCATCTTTGATGACGGGTTTCTATGGGGAAACAGAGACATGTAAAGGTCTGTGATCTGTTACTACTAAAAATTTGCGACCATAGAGGTATGGTCTGAAAAAATTGATGGCCCAATGTATGGCCAATAACTCTTTTTCTATTATCGGTTTGTTTAAATCGTGTTTGTTGAGTGACTTTCTCGCGTATGATATTGGTAGATCTAAACCAATATCACCTTGTGACAAAACAACACCTAACGCATAATTTGAGGCGTCTGTTGTCAGTACAAATTGTTTTTCAAAATTTGGGAATTGTAGTATCGGTGGGTTGAGTAATTTTGTTTTTAACGTTTCGAAAGCATTTTGACAATCTTCAGTCCAATTAAATTTAACATCTTTTTTTAGTAGTGAGTTCAAAACTTTAGCTATTTCTGCAAATTTGGGTATGAACCTCCTATAATAATTGCAGAAAGCAACAAATCTTCTTACTTCATCTGTTTCTTTTGGCACAGGGTAATTTTTAATGATTTTATTTTTTACTGGGTCAGTTTTAATGCCCTTAGCTGTTATGAGGTGTCCTAGGTATACAACCTCTGGTTTCAAAAATGAGCACTTGTGTGCATTTAGTTTTAAATTAAATTTCCGCATCCTTTCAAAAACTTTAGCTAAATTTTCATTGTGATGCCCTAAACTGCATCCAAACACAATAATATCGTCTACGTATAAAAATGCTTCAGCATCTAAACCACTCAATGCTATTGTTAGCATGTGCTGAAAGCTATTGGACGATATTTTTAGTCCAAAAGGTAGGCGTTTAAATTGGTAATGTCCGTTATTTGTTGAAAAGGCAGTTAGTGGTCGTGAGTCTTCGTGTAATCGTATTTGGTGGAAGGAGCTAGTCATGTCCAATGTCAAAAAGTATTTAGCTCTTCCTAATTTGTCTAGTACGTCTTCTATTTTTGTAAGGGGAAACTTGTTGTTAACTATTTTTTCGTTTAGTTTCCTGAAATCGACCACTAATCTCCATTTTTCTCATCATTATTTGATTTTTTTGGAACAACTAAAAGTGGTGAATTGTAAGGGCTAACCGAGTATTCAATAATGTTGTCTTTTAGAAGCTTGTCTACTTGTTCGTTTATCTCTGTCATTTGTGTCTGTGGGAGTCTGTAGTTCTTTATGTATAACGCTGTTGAATCAGTAGTATGAATTTCTTGCGTGTAAAAATTGTTCACTGTCAATGGTTCTCCGGGGAGGTGGAATATATCTTGGAATTGTTTTAAAATGTCAATTATTGATTTTTCTGCCTCCGGTTCGTTGCATCCAATGTCTAATGTTTTTAGAAGTTCTTGTAATCTATGTGCATTAAATTTATTGGTTTCTTTGCTTGTAAGTATGTTGCAGTTTTTAAATGGTTTTGTTTCTATGTTTATATCCTCTAAATTTATTTCTTCTTCTGTCGTGTTTAAAACTTTCACGTGTGCTACGCCATTCGCAGGTATTATGCTATTTGCAATGAAGACTCCATTATTTATTTCTTTGTTAAGGATTAAACTATCTTCATTAACCCTAATATTTATGCGGACCATTGCTTCTGATCGAGCAGGTACTGTAAAATTTTTATAATTTAAAATTATTGGTAATGTTAGTTCTTTTTCATTTATTAAAAATGTTACTGTGTACGTTTCAAAATCTATTTTAGACATATACTTTCTGAACATATCACGCCCTATTATGCCTTCTGTTAATATTGGAAATTCATTTTCTACTATGTGGAAATTGTGTGTTATTTCCTCCATTTCAATTAAAAAATTTAAATATGATGTGCCTATGCACTCTATACTTTCATTTGTTATACCAGTTATTGTTGAAATATTTCTTGTTTATATTTTATTCACGCTTCTTTTCTTGCAGATAGAAATATCTGCTCCCGTGTCTATTAGGAATTTCAGATTCTCATTAGTATTTTTGCACTTTAATATAATAAAATTGGTTAAATTTTTAGTAAGTTGTAGGATCAGTTTTGGCCTCTGTGGGTAACAATTCCTGCTACCCGGCCATATCCGTTTCCCTGCGCATTATTGCTGTTTCTAAAATTTGTATTTCTATTGAAATTATTATTTCTGTTATTATTGTTTATAAAATTATTATTATTATTTCCGTTTTCACGGTAAAAATTATTGTTATTTTGAAAATTGTTGCTTCTGTAATTTTTATTATTTCTGTAATTGTTATTTTGATTGTTGTTTTGAAAATTATTATTGTTTCTGTAATTATTATTTGAAAAATTTTAATTTCTGTTTTGAAATGTATTATTTCCATAATTGTTATAATCTCTGTTGGAAAAATGTTGATTATTGTAATTTCTGAAGTTTTGATTAAATCTATTATTTTGCTCATTATAATTTCTTGAGTTATTTCTGTTCTGTATATGTAAAATATTGTTTCGGTCTGTTGAAAGATTTTGCTCAATATTCAAGCATCTTTCAGTTGCTTCATTAAAAGATTTTGGCGGATTCGCCTGTAAAATAGTTTTATATTCTGTCCTGACACCTTTTGAAAAAATATTAAGTGTCATACTTTCGTTGACCTTATATATTGCATCTTTTGTCTCTTGACTGGGTTTCTCTAAGCTTTGTAGCTCTAAATTGCTTAATTGCTCTGCTAATTCTGTTATTTTTTCTCTATATTTCGAAATTGTTAGATTATTCTGTGATATGGAACTAAATTCATTTAGCATTTGCTGTACTGTTTTTGGATTGGGATAAGATTTCACCAATAAAGATTTTAATTCAATCAATGTCGAAGGTCTGTTCAAACGTCCAAGTATACTTCTAACTTGGGTTGTTAATTTAAAATTGTATACATACTTAATAAAAATGGCCTTATCTTCATCTTTTATTAAATCATGAAGCAATTTTGCTTTCACTATAAAATCATCTAATTCTTCATAAACTCCTTTAAAAACTGATAGGTTTTTGACTGACTACATTTATGTCAAAGTTTGACATTTTTGGCAAATTAGTTTCTTCCTCCCAAACCGATGATAAATCCAAATTTATTTTATCTTCTTTTCGTGTTATTAAATTTTTTATGAATTCATGTAATTCATAATAAATTTTATTAAATTCTAATATAAAATTTTTGCAATCTTCTAAAGTTTCATATTTGACTATTTCGTTTTTCAAATTTTAAATTTTTTGCAATTTAGCTTTTTTATATTCTTCAGTATAAGTTCGATTTTTACTTTTTCTTAACCTTTTCTTTAATTTTTCAAGAAATATTATGTTTTCTTTAATTATGTCCATAAATTTATGTCATGACATCAAAACATTAAAATTTTTAATTTTTTATTTCACTTGAATCACCCTGTGATTCATAGTGCCATAAATCATGCATGCCAACATTTAAACATGTGTGTGCAATGATTAATTGCGAATATGAGTATAAAGAAAAAGTAAAACTGACGTTTCAGTTTATGAATGAAGAATGTAATACGTCCGTGAAGATAGCGACGAATTGAGTTAGCGACGAATTTTTTTTTTGGTACTGGCACAGGGTGTTTCAGTAATAGAGATAATGATCATTAAGCCTTAATTAAAACTCTTTTTTTTATAAAAAAAAACGTATTTTTAAAAAAAAAGTATCAGAAATCAATAATAAACATATAAGAAACATTTTAAAAACAAAATAATGATTTAATTCTTTTTGGTTTCTTTAATATTTGCATAACAAAAAGACGTCCAAAACACGAATATATATTATGTTATTTTTAAATGTAGGAGTTTTCTGCACATATGACACCCATGCAGTAGCAAAGTGGATGTTTCTTTGAATCTTTTGAGACCAAAATCAAATCTCTAGCTGCATTGGAACAGATGCACTACCAGGTTGTAATCCATTTAAATAATAATCGTCGCTGGTGCTGTCACGCATTCCAGGAGTTTTCTGCACAAATGACACCTGTGCAGTAGCAAAGTGGATATTTTTTAGAATCTTTTGACACCAATATCAACTCTCTAGCTGCATTGGAACAGATTCACTACCAGGTCGTAACCCATTTTTAAAAAATCCCTTAATAGGATCCCAGAAGTTTTCTGCACATATGACACCTCTATAGCTTCAAAGTGTATATTTTTTAAAAATTTTTGACACCAAAATCAACTCGCTAACTGCATTGGAGCAGATTCTATACTAGGTCATCAATTTGAGGTTAAGTCCGATTTGGGTCACTTAAGAGTTTTCTGCACATATGACACCTATATAGTCGGAAAGTTGGTATTTTTTAAAAATGTTTGACACCAAAATCAACTCTCTAGCTGCATTGGAGTAGATTCCCTACCAGGTCGTAATCCGCATAGCTAAATCTTTGCTGGCCTACCACTCTTGCCAGGAGTTTTCTGCACATATGACACCTATATAGCCGTTAAGTGGGTATTTTTAAGAATTTATTGAAACCAAAATGAAGTCTCTAACTGCATTGGTACAGGTTCCCTACCAGGTCGTCATCCGTTTTGATGAAAATCGTCGCTGGGACTCTCATGGATTCCAGGAGTTTTCTGGACATATGACACCTATGCAGTGGCAAAGTGGATGTTTTTTTGAATCTTTTGACACCAAAATCAACTCTCTAGCTGCATTGGAACAGATGCACTACCAGGTCGTAATCCATTTAAATAAAAAATCGTCGCTGGTGCTCTCACGCATTCCAAGAGTTTTCTGCACATATGACACTTATGCAGTCGTAAAGTGGATATTTTTTAAAATCTTTTGACACCAAAATCAACTCTCTAGCTGCATTGGAACAGGTTCCCTACCACGTCGTCATCCATTTAGATGAAAATCGTCGCTGGGACTCTCATGGATTCCAGGAGTTTTCTGCACATATGACACCCATGCAGTAGCAAGGTGGATGTTTTTTTGAATCTTTTGAGACCAAAATCAACTCTCTAGCTGCATTGGAACAGATGCACTACCAGGTTGTAATCCATTTAAATAATAATCGTCGCTGGTGCTGTCACGCATTCCAGGAGTTTTCTGCACAAATGACACCTGTGCAGTAGAAAGTGGATATTTTTTAGAATCTTTTGACACCAATATCAACTCTCTAGCTGCATTGGAACAGATTCACTACCAGGTCGTAACAAATTTTTAAAAAATCCCTTAATAGGATCCCAGAAGTTTTCTGCACATATGACACCTCTATAGCTTCAAAGTGTATAATTTTAAAAATTTTTGACACCAAAATCAACTCGCTAACTGCATTGGAGCAGATTCTATACTAGGTCATCAATTTGAGGTTAAGTCCGATTTGGGTCACTTAAGAGTTTTCTGCACATATGACACCTATATAGTCGGAAAGTTGGTATTTTTTAAAAATGTTTGACACCAAAATCAACTCTCTAGCTGCATTGGAGTAGATTCCCTACCAGGTCGTAATCCGCATAGCTAAATCTTTGCTGGCCTACCACTCTTGCCAGGAGTTCTCTGCACATATGACACCTATATAGCCGTAAAGTGGGTATTTTTAAGAATTTATTGAAACCAAAATGAAGTCTCTAACTGCATTGGAACAGGTTCCCTACCAGGTCGTCATCCGTTTTGATGAAAATCGTCGCTGGGACTCTCATGGATTCCAGGAGTTTTCTGCACATATGACACCTATGCAGTGGCAAAGTGGATGTTTTTTTGAATCTTTTGACACCAAAATCAACTCTCTAGCTGCATTGGAACAGATGCACTACCAGGTCGTAATCCATTTAAATAAAAAATCGTCGCTGGTGCTTTCACGCATTCCAAGAGTTTTCTGCACATATGACACTTATGCAGTCGTAAAGTGGATATTTTTTAAAATCTTTTGACACCAAAATCAACTCTCTAGCTGCATTGGAACATGTTCCCTACCAGGTCGTCATCCGTTTAGATGAAAATCGTCGCTGGGACTCTCATGGATTCCAGGAGTTTTCTGCACATATGACACCCATGCAGTAGCAAAGTGGATATTTTTTAGAATCTTTTGACACCAATATCAACTCTCTAGCTGCATTGGAACAGATTCACTACCAGGTCGTAACCCATTTTTAAAAAATCCCTTAATAGGATCCCAGAAGTTTTCTGCACATATGACACATCTATAGCTTCAAAGTGTATATTTTTTAAAAATTTTTGACACCAAAAATCAACTCGCTAACTGCATTGGAGCAGATTCTATACTAGGTCATCAATTTGAGGTTAAGTCCGATTTGGGTCACTTAAGAGTTTTCTGCACATATGACACCTTAATAGTCGGAAAGTTGGTATTTTTTAAAAATTTTTGACACCAAAATCAACTCTCTAGCTGCATTGGAACAGGTTCCCTACCAGGTCGTCATCCGTTTTGATGAAAATCGTCGCTGGGACTCTCATGGATTCCAGGAGTTTTCTGCACATATGACACCTATGCAGTGGCAAAGTGGATGTTTTTTTGAATCTTTTGACACCAAAATCAACTCTCTAGCTGCATTGGAACAGATGCACTACCAGGTCGTAATCCATTTAAATAAAAAATCGTCGCTGGTGCTCTCACGCATTCCAAGAGTTTTCTGCACATATGACACTTATGCAGTCGTAAAGTGGATATTTTTTAAAATCTTTTGACACCAAAATCAACTCTCTAGCTGCATTGGAACATGTTCCCTACCAGGTCGTCATCCGTTTAGATGAAAATCGTCGCTGGGACTCTCCTGGATTCCAGGAGTTTTCTGCACATATGACACCCATGCAGTAGCAAAGTGGATGTTTCTTTGAATCTTTTGAGACCAAAATCAACTCTCTAGCTGCATTGGAACAGATGCACTACCAGGTTGTAATCCATTTAAATAATAATCGTCGCTGGTGCTGTCACGCATTCCAGGAGTTTTCTGCACAAATGACACCTAAGCAGTAGCAAAGTGGATATTTTTTAGAATCTTTTGACACCAATATCAACTCTCTAGCTGCATTGGAACAGATTCACTACCAGGTCGTAACCCATTTTTAAAAAATCCCTTAATAGGATCCCAGAAGTTCTCTGCACATATGACACATCTATAGCTTCAAAGTGTATATTTTTTAAAAATTTTTGACACCAAAATCAACTCGCTAACTGCATTGGAGCAGATTCTATACTAGGTCATCAATTTGAGGTTAAGTCCGATTTGGGTCACTAAAGAGTTTTCTGCACATATGACACCTATATAGTCGGAAAGTTGGTATTTTTTAAAAATGTTTGACACCAAAATCAACACTCTAGCTGCATTGGAGTAGATTCCCTACCAGGTCGTAATCCGCATAGCTAAATCTTTGCTGGCCTACCACTCTTGCCAGGAGTTTTCTGCACATATGACACCTATATAGCCGTAAAGTGGGTATTTTTAAGAATTTATTGAAACCAAAATGAAGTCTCTAACTGCATTGGAACAGGTTCCCTACCAGGTCGTCATCCGTTTTGATGAAAATCGTCGCTGGGACTCTCATGGATTCCAGGAGTTTTCTGCACATATGACACCTATGCAGTGGCAAAGTGGATGTTTTTTTGAATCTTTTGACACCAAAATCAACTCTCTAGCTGCATTGGAACAGATGCACTACCAGGTCGTAATCCATTTAAATAAAAAATCGTCGCTAGTCCTCTCACGCATTCCAAGAGTTTTCTGCACATATGACACTTATGCAGTCGTAAAGTGGATATTTTTTAAAATCTTTTGACACCAAAATCAACTCTCTAGCTGCATTGGAACAGGTTCCCTACCAGGTCGTCATCCGTTTAGATGAAAATCGTCGCTGGGACTCTCATGGATTCCAGGAGTTTTCTGCACATATGACACCCATGCAGTAGCAAAGTGGATGTTTTTTTGAATCTTTTGAGACCAAAATAAACTCTCTAGCTGCATTGGAACAGATGCACTACCAGGTTGTAATCCATTTAAATAATAATCGTCGCTGGTGCTGTCACGCATTCCAGGAGTTTTCTGCAGGAGTTTTATAGCCGACCTATATTTACGACTGCATAAGTGTCATATGTGCAGAAAACTCTTGGAATGCGTGAGAGCACCAGCGACGATTTTTTATTTAAATGGATTACGACCTGGTAGTGCATCTGTTCCAATGCAGCTAGAGAGTTGATTTTCGTGTCAAAAGATTCAAAAAAACATCCACTTTGCCACTGCATAGGTGTCATATGTGCAGAAAACTCCTGGAATCCATGAGAGTCCCAGCGACGATTTTCATCAAAACGGATGACGACCTGGTAGGGAACCTGTTCCAATGCAGTTAGAGACTTCATTTTGGTTTCAATAAATTCTTAAAAATACCCACTTTACGGCTATATAGGTGTCATATGTGCAGAAAACTCCTGGCAAGAGTGGTAGGCCAGCAAAGATTTAGCTATGCGGATTACGACCTGGTAGGGAATCTACTCCAATGCAGCTAGAGAGTTGATTTTGGTGTCAAACATTTTTAAAAAATACCAACTTTCCGACTATATAGGTGTCATATGTGCAGAAAACTCTTAAGTGACCCAAATCGGACTTAACCCCAAATTGATGACCTAGTATAGAATCTGCTCCAATGCAGTAAGCGAGTTGATTTTGGTGTCAAAAATTTTTAAAAAATATACACTTTGAAGCTATAGAGGTGTCATATGTGCAGAAAACTTCTGGGATCCTATTAAGGGATTTTTTAAAAATGGGTTACGACCTGGTAGTGAATCTGTTCCAATGCAGCTAGAGAGTTGATATTGGTGTCAAAAGATTCTAAAAAATATCCACTTTGCTACTGCACAGGTGTCATTTGTGCAGAAAACTCCTGGAATGCGTGACAGCACCAGCGACGATTATTATTTAAATGGATTACAACCTGGTAGTGCATCTGTTCCAATGCAGCTAGAGATTTGATTTTGGTCTCAAAAGATTCAAAGAAACATCCACTTTGCTACTGCATAGGTGTCATATGTGCAGAAAACTCCTGGAATCCATGAGAGTCCCAGCGACGATTTTCATCTAAACGGATGACGACCTGGTAGGGAACCTGTTCCAATGCAGCTAGAGAGTTGATTATGGTGTCAAAAGATTTTAAAAAATATCCACTTTACGACTGCATAAGTGTCATATGTGCAGAAAACTCTTGGAATGCGTTAGAGCACCAGCGACGATTTTTTATTTAAATGGATTACGACCTGGTAGTGCATCTGTTCCAATGCAGCTAGAGAGTTGATTTTGGTGTCAAAAGATTCAAAAAAACATCCACTTTGCCACTGCATAGGTGTCATATGTGCAGAAAACTCCTGGAAGCCATGAGAGTCCCAGCGACGATTTTCATCTAAACGGATGACGACCTGGTAGGGAACATGTTCCAATGCAGCTAGAGAGTTGATTTTGGTGTCAAAAGATTTTAAAAAATATCCACTTTACGACTGCATAAGTGTCATATGTGCAGAAAACTCTTGGAATGCGTGAGAGCACCAGCGACGATTTTTTATTTAAATGGATTACGACCTGGTAGTGCATCTGTTCCAATGCAGCTTGAGAGTTGATTTTGGTGTCAAAAGATTCAAAAAAACATCCACTTTGCCACTGCATAGGTGTCATATGTGCAGAAAACTCCTGGAATCCATGAGAGTCCCAGCGACGATTTTCATCAAAACGGATGACGACCTGGTAGGGAACCTGTTCCAATGCAGTTAGAGACTTCATTTTGGTTTCAATAAATTCTTAAAAATACCCACTTTACGGCTATATAGGTGACATATGTGCAGCAAACTCCTGGCAAGAGTGGTAGGCCAGCAAAGATTTAGCTATGCGGATTACGACCTGGTAGGGAATCTACTCCAATGCAGCTAGAGAGTTGATTTTGGTGTCAAACATTTTTAAAAAATACCAACTTTCCGACTATATAGGTGTCATATGTGCAGAAAACTCTTAAGTGACCCAAATCGGACTTAACCTCAAATTGATGACCTAGTATAGAATCTGCTCCAATGCAGTTAGCGAGTTGATTTTGGTGTCAAAAATTTTTTAAAAATATACACTTTGAAGCTATAGAGGTGTCATATGTGCAGAAAACTTCTGGGATCCTATTAAGGGATTTTTTAAAAATGGGTTACGACCTGGTAGTGAATCTGTTCCAATGCAGCTAGAGAGTTGATATTGGTGTCAAAAGATTCTAAAAAATATCCAATTTGCTACTGCACAGGTGTCATTTGTGCAGAAAACTCCTGGCATGCGTGACAGCACCAGCGACGATTATTATTTAAATGGATTACAACCTGGTAGTGCATCTGTTCCAATGCAGCTAGAGAGTTGATTTTGGTCTCAAAAGATTCAAAGAAACATCCACTTTGCTACTGCATGGGTGTCATATGTGCAGAAAACTCCTGGAATCCATGAGAGTCCCAGCGACGATTTTCATCTAAACGGATGACGACCTGGTAGGGAACATGTTCCAATGCAGCTAGAGAGTTGATTTTGGTGTCAAAAGATTTTAAAAAATATCCACTTTACGACTGCATAAGTGTAATATGTGCAGAAAACTCTTGGAATGCGTGAGAGCACCAGCGACGATTTTTTATTTAAATGGATTACGACCTGGTAGTGCATCTGTTCCAATGCAGCTAGAGAGTTGATTTTGGTGTCAAAAGATTCAAAAAAACATCCACTTTGCCACTGCATAGGTGTCATATGTGCAGAAAACTCCTGGAATCCATGAGAGTCCCAGCGACGATTTTCATCAAAACGGATGACGACCTGGTAGGGAACCTGTTCCAATGCAGTTAGAGACTTCATTTTGGTTTCAATAAATTCTTAAAAATACCCACTTTACGGCTATATAGGTGTCATATGTGCAGAAAACTCCTGGCAAGAGTGGTAGGCCAGCAAAGATTTAGCTATGCGGATTACGACCTGGTAGGGAATCTACTCCAATGCAGCTAGAGAGTTGATTTTGGTGTCAAACATTTTTAAAAAATACCAACTTTCCGACTATATAGGTGTTATATGTGCAGAAAACTCTTAAGTGACCCAAATCGGACTTAACCTCAAATTGATGACCTAGTATAGAATCTGCTCCAATGCAGTTAGCGAGTTGATTTTGGTGTCAAAAATTTTTAAAAAATATACACTTTGAAGCTATAGAGGTGTCATATGTGCAGAAAACTTCTGGGATCCTATTAAGGGATTTTTTAAAAATTGGTTACGACCTGGTAGTGAATCTGTTCCAATGCAGCTAGAGAGTTGATATTGGTGTCAAAAGATTCTAAAAAATATCCACTTTGCTACTGCACAGGTGTCATTTGTGCAGAAAACTCCTGGAATGCGTGACAGCACCAGCGACGATTATTATTTAAATGGATTACAACCTGGTAGTGCATCTGTTGCAATACAGCTAGAGAGTTGATTTTGGTCTCAAAAGATTCAAAAAAACATCCACTTTGCTACTGCATGGGTGTCATATGTGCAGAAAACTCCTGGAATCCATGAGAGTCCCAGCGACAATTTTCATCTAAATGGATGACGACGTGGTAGGGAACCTGTTCCAATGCAGCTAGAGAGTTGATTTTGGTGTCAAAAGATTTTAAAAAATATCCACTTTACGACTGCATAAGTGTCATATGTGCAGAAAACTCTTGGAATGCGTGAGAGCACCAGCGACGATTTTTTATTTAAATGGATTACGACCTGGTAGTGCATCTGTTCCAATGCAGCTAGAGAGTTGATTTTGGTGTCAAAAGATTCAAAAAAACATCCACTTTGCCACTGCATAGGTGTCATATGTGCAGAAAACTCCTGGAATCCATGAGAGTCCCAGCGACGATTTTCATCAAAACGGATGACGACCTGGTAGGGAACCTGTTCCAATGCAGTTAGAGACTTCATTTTGGTTTCAATAAATTCTTAAAAATACCCACTTTACGGCTATATAGGTGTCATATGTGCAGAAAACTCCTGGCAAGAGTGGTAGGCCAGCAAAGATTTAGCTATGCGGATTACGACCTGGTAGGGAATCTACTCCAATGCAGCTAGAGAGTTGATTTTGGTGTCAAACATTTTTAAAAAATACCAACTTTCCGACTATATAGGTGTCATATGTGCAGAAAACTCTTAAGTGACCCAAATCGGACTTAACCTCAAATTGATGACTTAGTATAGAATCTGCTCCAATGCAGTTAGCGAGTTGATTTTGGTGTCAAAAATTTTTACAAAATATACACTTTGAAGCTATAGATGTGTCATATGTGCAGAAAACTTCTGGGATCCTATTAAGGGATTTTTTAAAAATGGGTTACGACCTGGTAGTGAATCTGTTCCAATGCAGCTAGAGAGTTGATATTGGTGTCAAAAGATTCTAAAAAATATCCACTTTGCTACTGCACAGGTGTCATTTGTGCAGAAAACTCCTGGAATGCGTGACAGCACCAGCGACGATTATTATTTAAATGGATTACAACCTGGTAGTGCATCTGTTCCAATGCAGCTAGAGAGTTGATTTTGGTCTCAAAAGATTCAAAAAAACATCCACTTTGCTACTGCATGGGTGTCATATGTGCAGAAAACTCCTGGAATCCATGAGAGTCCCAGCGACGATTTTCATCTAAACGGATGACGACCTGGTAGGGAACATGTTCCAATGCAGCTAGAGAGTTGATTTTGGTGTCAAAAGATTTTAAAAAATATCCACTTTACGACTGCATAAGTGTCATATGTGCAGAAAACTCTTGGAATGCGTGAGAGCACCAGCGACGATTTTTTATTTAAATGGATTACGACCTGGTAGTGCATCTGTTCCAATGCAGCTAGAGAGTTGATTTTGGTGTCAAAAGATTCAAAAAACATCCACTTTGCCACTGCATAGGTGTCATATTTGCAGAAAACTCCTGGAATCCATGAGAGTCCCAGCGACGATTTTCATCAAAACGGATGACGACCTGGTAGGGAACCTGTTCCAATGCAGCTAGAGAGTTGATTTTGGTGTCAAACATTTTTAAAAAATACCAACTTTCCGACTATATAGGTGTCATATGTGCAGAAAACTCCTACATTTAAAAATAACATAATATATATTCGTGTTTTGGACGTCTTTTTGTTATGCAAATATTAAAGAAACCAAAAAGAATTAAATCATTATTTTGTTTTTAAAATGTTTCTTATATGTTTATTATTGATTTCTGATACTTTTTTTTTAAAAAATACGTCTTATTTTATAAAATAAAGAGTTTTAATTAAGGCTTAATGATCATTATCTCTATTACTGAAACACCCTGTGCCAGTACCAAAAAAAAATTCGTCGCTAACTCAATTCGTCGCTATCTTCACGGACGTGAATGTAATGGCGGTCGTAAATATTTTCACGTAGTGTATAAAAAAAAAAGTTTTGTATAAATCGCTTGGCTGTAATCCAAGGTAATTTTTAGCAAAGTGTTTTAATCGTGCGCGTAGTTTTCGTTTTTCGATAAATATATTTAATGTAATTTAAGTGTAGTGTATTTAGTGCAAAATCAATAGAAAGAAGCAATTCTTGTTGAACTATAATTTTTGCCAAGTGTGTGTGTGTATTATAATAGTTGGAATTTATTTTAGTTTCCCTAACTTCCCTATCTAGGGACAAAGGGGATTCTTGGCCACAAGGCCTTTCAATCTCAGCCGCAAGGCTTTATTTCATACTCTGCCACAAGGCAGTGTTTCAATATAGTTAAATATTGAATAAGCCACAAGGCTTGATTTGAGTTAATAGAAAGACTTCTTTTTCTTGATGTGATTCTAAGACTGATTTTATTTAACCCCAACTCGGATTTTTATAATAAAAATATTGAGTGAAAAGTGACAATATTTTCTTTTCACTCAAAATAATATTTATTCTAAATAAGTTCTTACACATATACAATTAAAAGTCATGAAATCTAAATACAATTATTACACATCTGCTTACTATTACTTTTTACTTACTTACACATCTGTTTGTAATAATATCCATCACAACCCACTTACAGGTTACAAACTCCAATGACTTACTTTTGGCAGCGATTTGTTTTCACAATGTATAACATGAATCATGCCGCTAGTAGCGCTTGAGTTTGTCACTGCTTGCGCTTCATGCTTTGGTTTCGCTGCAGGTATGCAGTGAGACCAACGTAGAGCGTTTTTAGCGTTGTGTGTTTATGTTATTGTTGAGGTAGGTTAGTGCTAGCCACATGTGCACTACATCCTTCCCCTTTTGAAAAAGAATAATGTTTATTTATAATTCTTGAATATGAATACAGATTATTTTGAAGGTGATTTTAATTTCTAGATGTGAATAGTAAGTATTTTTTTTTTAATTCTTATATTTAAACATTGATTATTATGTTTATTTTAACTTAATGTTCTTAACAATACTATGTTATTATTATGAACTTCAGATGTTTTGTTATCTAATTTTATTACACTATTTGGACCTTTTCTTTCAATTATTTCATACGGTCCCTTAAATGGTCTATCAAACTTTTTCTTATTTCCTACTTGTAAATATACTAGATCTCCTACATTAAATTTGTGTTTTATTGCCTTATTTTCTTTATTTGATATATCTATTTTATGTTTCTCTAAATATTCTTTAGCTTTGTTATGTGCGTACTTTAATTTAATCTTTAATTCTGTCAAATAATCTTCTAAGTTATATAATTTTTTGTTGTTGTTCCAAATCTCAGCAGGTAGCGTGCAAATTTTTCCATATACTAATTCAAATGGAGAATATGTTGTTGTTGAGTGTGGAGTTGTGTTGTAACAATATGTGTAGTACGGTAGTAAAGTTGACCAATCATCATTCTCTTGCATTCCTCTTAAATATTTATTCAATACCCTATGATTTCTTTCAACTGTTCCGACAGTTTCATGGTGATATGGTGTTGACGTTCTTTTTTCTATGTTTAATTCTTTACATATGTTTTGTAGTAATTCATTTGTAAATTCCGTTCCTTTATCTGTTTTTAGTATTTTAAAACATCCATGTTTAAGAATGAATTTTTCTACAATAGCTTTTGCGACAGAAATCGCTGTTTTGTCTTCTAAAGGAATTGCAACTAAATATTTTGTCAATTCACATTGTATTGTTAGAATATAACGGTATCCATTAGAGGGTCTCATTGGTCCAACTATGTCCATTGTTACTGTTTCAAATGATGTTGTTGGTGTATTCGTCACACACATTTTCCCCTTAGTATATTTTGTTATTTTTACTTCATTTCATAAATAACAATTGTTTATGTAATTTTTAACCATTTTTGATAAATTTGTCCATATATATTTTTGTTTTAATTTCGCGATGCATCTTTTAATACCTATATGTCCTCCTAATATTGAGTCGTGATTTTCTTTAATTAGCTGCAGCTGCTCAGCTTTATTTGTTATTTGTTTCGGGGGCTGATACAATATAATTTTTAATTTCTCCTTTGTATCATTCTGTATGTCATTAAATATTCTTTTCAATTGGTGCACCTTTATTATATTAAGTATGATATCATTCTTTCCTAGCGCTAATATTTCTATTATAAGAACAAAATTCTTTTGCTTTTGATATTAACTTCCTCAGAACCAATTTTACCTCTGGTAAAGATTTTTCGTTAAGTATCGCATGAACTTTATTTTGAGCTATAATTATATTATTTTTTTTGTTCTTGTTGTTTTTGATGTAAACTTCCTCAGAACCAATTTTAACTCTGGTAAAGATTTTTCGTTATGCATTTCAAGAACGTTGTTTGCTCCATTATTATTCATATTTTTGGCCTTTTCATTATATATAAATTTCAAATTTTTTAGAGTCTTACTTCTGAAAATGATGTAGCTTCCCATATATGAAGTTCATGACCGTGAACTTTCTTCCATAGAGATATGGTCTGAAGTAATTGATTCCCCAGTGAATTCCTAATAACTCCTTTTCTATTATTGCCTTATTTACTTCATGTTTATTTAATGTTTTGCTGGCATAGGCAATTGGTCTGTCGTGTCCTGGTTCACCTTGAGATAGTACTGCTCCTAAAGCAAATTGTGATGCATCTGTTGTCAGTATAAAAGGTTTATCAAAATCTGGATATGCTAATATTTGTGGAGATATTAGCTTTTCTCTTAGCGTGTTGAATGCTATTTCACATGTTTCCGTCCAATTGAAAAGTTGCCCTTTCTTTAGCAATTGATTTAGTGGTCGTGCAATTTCTGCAAAATCTGGAATAAATTTTTTATAGTAATTGCAGAATGCTACAAATCTTCTGGTGTCATCAGCACTGTGTGGTTTTGGGTAATCCCTTATGGTTTTGTGTTTAGCTGGATCAGTTGTTATTCCTTTGGACGTTATCAGGTGTCCTAAGTATACAACTTCTGTCTTTAAAAATTCACATTTCTTGAGGTTTAGTTTTAAATTGTACCTTTGTAATTTTTGTAATACTCTTTCCAAGTTTTTGTTATGATGTCTCAGGTTTGATCCAAATACAATGATGTCATCTACATAGAGAAATGCTGATTCTTGATGTCCACTTAATGCAATTGAAAGCATGCGTTGAAAACTATTTGTTGCTATTTTTAATCTAAATGGTAAGCACTTGAAATGATAGTGCCCTGAATTTGTTGAAAATGCTGTCATATTTCTTGAATTTTTGATGAGTGGTATCTGATGAAAAGAACTTGTCAAATCCAACGTGGAAAAATATTTCGCATTTCCGAGCTTATCTAGTACATCTTCTAGTCTTGTCAGTGGGAATTTATCATTAATTATTTTTTTGTTTAGTGCCCTAAAGTCTACTACCAGTCTCCATTTTGCTGTTCCAGCTGTTGATTTTTTTGGTACAACTAAGAGTGGAGAATTGTATGGGCTGAATGATGGTTCAATGATATCTTCTTCTAGTAACTTTTGTACTTGATCTTCTATTTCTTAAAGTTGTGTTTGCGGAAGTCTGTAGTTCTTTATATAAACAGGTAAGTTGTCAATTAAGTCTATCTGCTGTTTATAAAAATTGTTTGTTGTTAGTATATCTCCTTCATTATGGAAAACGTTTCTGTATTTGTGACATATATTAATTACTTCTTGTTTAGCTTTTTCATCTTTCCCATCTATGTGTATTTCAAGATTCTCATCACTTTGTTCTAAACCGATGTAGTTTAAAATTTTAAAATTCTTCAGTGGTTCTATATTTAAATCACAATTATCCAAATAAATATCATTATTGGTTGTATTCAGTATTTTCACGTGCTTGAGTCCATCTGCTGGTATGATTGCATTTGCTATAAATATTCCTTTTCTTATTTCTGATGCATGTACTATACTGTCTTCCTCCAGGTCTATATATTTGTTATTATTTCACTTCTTCTTGGTATATTAATATTTGATATTGTTACTGGCGATGGATAAAATACATGTTTCGTAATCTATTTTACAATTATATTTCATTAAGAAATCTCTTCCAAGAATTCCATCTGCATTTATGTCAATATCTTCTTGTATGACATAAAATTTGTGTGAAATCTCTCCATCGTTGAGTTTTATTTTTATAATTGTTTGTTGTTGAATGGTTAATGGTCTGCTTGCAATACCTGTCATTTGGATTTGATTTGACGATTTTATATCATTTTCATTAATTTTCTCATTTTTTATTATTGATATGCCCGCACCTGTATCAATAAGTAAGGTTACTAAATTATTTCTATCTCTTATTTTTACTTTTATGATATTAGTATTAAAATTATTACTAACACAGCTAATTCTATATTTATTGCTTTTTTTAGGCTGCGTTAACCTCGGGGATTGATACGTTTCCCGAGTTTTGACGGTTTCTATTATTATTAAAGCTATTATTATTGCCAGCTCTATTATTATTGTAATTCCTATAGCCATTGTTATTATTTCTATTAGCATTATTGCTATTCCTGTTGCTACTGTTATTTCTAGAACCGTAACTATTTCTATTGTTATAATTCCTAAAGTTATTATTGTTATTATTTTGAATATTTCTATTCCTATTATAGTTTCCATTTCTATTATTATAATCATTCCTTTTTCTGAATGTCATTACATTATAGTTTGTATTTGTGTTACCATCTACTTCTGCTGCTATCTCTAAAGCTTTAGCAAATGTATTAGGTTGAGCTGCAAGAACTATGCTTCTGAAGGGCTCATTTAAACCCGTTTTAAATGCATTGACCGCTAATTGGTCATTTAGTTTTATGATTATTTCTTTATTATTCTCTCCTATTTGAGTGCCTATTTGAATTTCATTCAAAGATGATATTATTGTTTCGATTCTGGTTGCAAAATTGTTAACATTCATAGACCCCTGTCTAGTTTGGTGCAATTCATTTTGCAATTTTAGTGGATTTTTATTTAACTTGTAGTTTTTTGCCAATACTATTTTTAACTCTTGAATTGAATTTGGAACTGCCACAGGTAATAGTCTATTTCTTACTTTTTCACTTATTTTTGCTGCTAGAATAAATTTTAACAATTGAGATTTCTATGTATCATCCTTAATTGTTGATGCATAGAATTCAATTGTGCCTAAAAACGTTGATAGTTTTTTGCTATCTCCATCAAACTCATCAATTATTTTTGATGCTACTGAAATTTCAAAGTTTGCCATGATTATTATATTTGTGCTATTTTCACAATCTTTATTCCATATTATATCTTTATTACTATCGCTATCACTAGTTCTATCGCTGTCACTATTGTCTTTATCTGCATAATATTCTGTTAGTCTCTCTTGTAATAATTCCTTGATTATTTTTATAAGCTTGTTACATTTTACAATAATTTCATAGTTTGGTTGTGGACTATCTATATATATTTTTAATTTTAATTCAATATTAATGCATTGTTTCTGTTTATCATGCAATGTTTTTTGCTTGAATTTTCTTGATGGTGCTTTAGTAATACTTTCTTTTAATTTTTTAAAGATTCTAGTAATGCATCCATTTAAATTTGTGCATTTACAATTCTTTTTATTACATATTTTTTGTAATATTCATTGACTTTTTGAAAATATATATTAATAATCCAATTAATGCTATGACTACAAAAAGATCTATATACATTTCTTGTTTGTTGGAAATGTTTCCATTTATAGAGATGTTTTCTGTAAATTTGGTTTCTTGTCCTAAAGCAACCATATAGTTATTAAAATTTGTAATATTTATGAATAAAGTATGGTCATTTATCCGAAAAAAAATCTTTATTTTTGCTATATTTTTTTAGTTTTACTTAATTTTATTCATAATGTTGTTTATTTTTGAAAATATTAGCTTATGTAGCTTTAAATGATCTCTCATGTATTTTATATTTATTTTAGCCTCGCAAATGAGACAGTGCTTATATTCTGACATTATTAGTTATTCTCTATTTTGTTTTTTATTTTAAATTTTAAATTTTTCATTTTTCTTATGTAATTATATTTTTCAAAACCTTTTGTGATTGTGATTAATCTATAAATTTCGTTGAGCTCTTTTCTCTGCCTGACTTGCTTTCCAGCACGAGTTTTCTTCTTTCTTTGCTCTTCCGGTCTTGATTTTGTTAATTGCCTCTGCTTGTATTCTTCAATTGTTAGTGGCTTAGATCCAGCTGATTTGTTGGTTGGTGTATATTTCGGCACGTCGGCAGGCCGACCTTCTGGTTGGTATTCTTCTTCTTCTTTGCTGGGACCCAAAAGTTTTTCCCACTTCGCAAAAATTTAGTCTATTTGTTCCTGAGTCGTCATATGTAAATTATTGTTGGTCGCAGGATCGCCATATAATAGTTAGAATTTATTTTAGTTTCCCTAACTTCCCTATCTAGGGACAAAGGGGATTCTTGGCCACAAGGCCTTTCAATCTCAGCCGCAAGGCTTTATTTCATACTCTGCCACAAGGCAGTGTTTCAATATAGTTAAATATTGAATAAGCCACAAGGCTTGATTTGAGTTAATAGAAAGACTTCTTTTTCTTGATGTGATTCTAAGACTGATTTTATTTAACCCCAACTCGGATTTTTATAATAAAAATATTGAGTGAAAAGTGACAATATTTTCTTTTCACTCAAAATAATATTTATGCTAAATAAGTTCTTACACATATACAATTAAAAGTCATGAAATCTAAATACAATTATTACACATCTGCTTACTATTACTTTTTACTTACTTACACATCTGTTTGTAATAATATCCATCACAACCCACTTACAGGTTACAAACTCCAATGACTTACTTTTGGCAGCGATTTGTTTTCACAATGTATGACATGAATCATGCCGCTAGTAGCGCTTGAGTTTGTCACTGCTTGCGCTTCATGCTTTGGTTTCGCTGCAGGTATGCAGTGAGACCAACGTAGAGCGTTTTTAGCGTTGTGTGTTTATGTTATTGTTGAGGTAGGTTAGTGCTAGCCACATGTGCACTACAGTATGTGTGTGTGTGCAAAGTAAATGAAAACTTGCAACAAGTTGTTAAAATGCAAGTTTCGTTTAAAAGTGAATTGAAAATATGGATTTAGTTCAACGCATTGTATATTATTTATTCAAATATAAATATAAATATTATAAAATTCAAATTAGTGATAGATTAGAAAAAATTTGTGTTTTGTTTTTATTTTCTGTGTTTTTCCATTTCTGCTTCTAACGCGTCAATCTGCAATCAAAGCGTGCTCGCTGTGTGCCACGGTAGTGGAGGGTCGGCGTTGACAATACGTCGCCTAGTAGCAATGGCCTTACGCAGCTTCACTAAACGACCACCTCGTCTGTGTTTTGGTTTGGTCTTCTTTTTCGTCTGACGCTGACGGTATTCTTCTATTGTAAGTGGTTTTGGCTTCTGTTTGTTAATACTGGATGGGACGTACACCGGTGCGTCGCTGGTTGAACCTTCCGGAACGTACTACGGCACTGGTCGTTCTGACGTCGGGATCTTCTCTGTGCCGTGAGTTGGCAGGATCGCCATGTAAAGTTTTGTTTTAAAATTTTGTTTTCAATAGTAGGACCTGCCTCAAAGTTTTTGCCGGCGCTTAATAACGCCACTGGCACTAAATATTTTTATTTTTATTTTTTTTTAAAGTCAGCCGGCATGAAAATGCACTTAGGCTTAAAATGAAAAGTCAAGCTGATTTTGTGAGGACGTAAGTCGTTTACACCCGTATGCGTCCACATGTAAGCCGAAGGCGGAGGATGTGAAAAAAAGTTAAAATTATTTTTTTTGAGTTATATATACCCTATGATTATTTGTAAACACCGATAGTATCTTATTGAGGATAGTTTAGGCTAGGGAAAATTCCAAATTGCTTAGTAAACAGGCAGCGTGTAAACGATCGCTAGGTGAAAGGATTTTTATCGGATACCAACACTGCAGCTTTCGCCACCCACTTTCGCTAGGGCCGTTGCCTAGTACGCCAGGGGCATTTTTTTTTAGAAAAATTTCTAAGTCTTTCGCTAGGGCCGTTGCCTAGTACGCCAGGGACATTTTTTTTAAGAGAAAATTTTTCTTAGTCTTTACGACATGAAAATTTTCTAAGTCTTATTTTAAGAAAATTTTTCTAAGTCTTTTCGACATGAAAATTTTCTAAGTCTTTTTTTAAGAAAATTTTTCTAAGTCTTATTTTTAAGAAAATTTTTCTAAGTCTTTTAGTTAAGAAAAATTTCTAAGTCTTTCGTCATGGCCGTCGCCTAGTACATCGAGAATTCTCTTTTTCCCTTTGAGACTTTCGGGTACCGTTACGCCGCGTGGTCGGCACGCTAGAACATAGGTTGCGCTCGTCAAATCACGCCACTCGACCAGCAGAACGGGACTTGAGTAAATAAACGCTACACCGCCTGGCACGTGCCGAGTTGTTTTCTTTGGTTGGAGGAAGAGAAACAAGACAAACAAGCCCGTCGACGCGTTCCCATAACGCAGCTGTCCACCCACTGATGAATGCGTTTCCGAGATGTCTTTAGGTTATTTTTTTTATATCTCGGCTGCGCCGCGCTCGGTAACTTGCTACGTCAAACAAACCCGTCGACGCGTTCTCGCCACATAGTTATCCACCCACTGTTGAATGCGTTTCCGAGATGTCTCTAGGTTATTTTTTTTATATCTCGGCTACGCCGCGCGCGGTAATTTGCTACATTTTAATTTAGGTTATTTCAATTCCCGATAGCTTTAGTTAGCCCCGTGCTGTGAGATGTCTTTAGGTGAATTTTTTTTAACTCTCGCAGCCATAGTTTTAAGATCAATTTGGTTTTGTTAAACATCAATGATTTCCCTTTAAGTTTCTTTTGATTATTCTGATATCTACAATAAACCATAAAGTAATTTTAAGACACCGTAATTTTAAGATAGAACAAAATTTCGCTAAGAACAGTAAACAATACATTGTATGTTTGACTAAAACTTAAGCGTGAGTTTTTTTTTCTTTTGTTTGATTTCTACAGCGGGGCTTTGCTTTGTGAGACACGAACCCTGGACACCGGCGAGTGATACCTCGGCCGGAAAGGTTCGTCACAATTTAAAGCTCGTAGAATTAATAATCTTTATTTTTCATTTTTTGGTGCTTATAAAGCCAAACAACGGTATTTTGTTAAAATCGAAAAAGTGCATAATTCTTAACATAAAAAGTGCGTGAGTGAAAAATAAATATAAACTTAATTCGTAAGTGCGTAATGCAAAATAAATATATAACAAAATATATAAACATTGAAAGTGCGCGAGTGAAATAAATAGAACATTAGCTTAGTGCGAAAGTGCGTAATGTAAACCTAATATATAACCATGGGTCATTGTGCGTGGTGAATAATAACAAACATAGTTACAGTGCAACCAAATAGTTTGTGTACGTTTGGTTGCTTAACTCGGTGCGCACTACAACCGCCATCAACTCTACCAAGGTTGCCATGTGTTCTAGTTGCTTCTTTTTATTTATTTCAATATTCATTGATGTTCGATAGTTTGTCGAAATGCACCATAGAAAGAAAACGAGTTTCTTGCTTCGCCAGAAGCTAGTGTTGTAACTGAAAGGTGGTTATTTTCACAACCAAATGTTCAATTACACATGACTTTGACCGAAATCGATAAATTATTAGATTATTTAATTAATTTGACATTAATTAAACTTATTTGGCCGTGCTCCGCCATAGTTAGTTAATTAGTTTTAATGATCTATTAAATTATAACATGAATTAAATTGCGAGCTTTAGATCAAGTAAGTTTTTTAAGAAGGCAACAACAACAACAACAACTCTGTATAGAGTCAATCACTTAGCTGATTAGACAGTCTGTTTCGGAAATCGCTATATTTTCCTCTTCAGTAGTCTTTGAGTGATTAAGCTGTGATCAACTCACTATTTAAACTAGTATATGACAGTGCAGATTTTGGAATTCATTCTTTTGAATTGTATGGCTGCTAATCATATGGCATTTCAAAGCAGTAGGCTATTTATAGATCACCCCCATCAACTCTACCAAGGTTACCATCTGTTCTAGTTGCTTCTTTTTATTTAATTCAATATTCATTGGTGTTCGATAGTTTGTCGAAATGCACCATAGAAATGAAACGAGTTTCTTGCTTCGCCAGAAGCTAGTGCTCTAACTTCTTTTTATTTATTTGAATATGAACGAGTTTCTTGTTTCATCAGAAGCTAGTGTTCTAACTGAAAGGTGGTATTTTCACAACCAAATGTTCAATTACACATGACTTTGACCGAAATCGATCAATTATTAGATTATTTAATTAATTTGACATTAATTAAACTTATTTGGCCTTGTTCCGCCTTAGTTAGTTAAAAAACTTGTTTCATTTCTACGGTGCATTTCGACAAACTATCGAACACCAATGAATATTGAAATAAATAAAAAGAAGCAACTAGAACAGATTGCAACCTTGGTGGAGATGATGGCGGTGATCTATAAATAGCCTACTGCTTTGAAATGTCATATGATTAGCAGCCATACAATTAAAAAAAATTAATTCCAAAATCTACACAGTCATATACTAGTTTAAACAGTGAGTTGATCACAGCTTAATCACTCAAAGACTACTGAAGAGGAAAATGTAGCGATTTCCGAAACAAACTGTCTAGTCAGCTAAGTGATTGACTTTAACGAGTATATATCTATAAGAGATTTCACTCGTCGCTCGTTATTTTTTGCTCGCTTATATTAGCCATCCATCGACAGAACAGGATATTTTGATGGGACTTTTATTTTATTACCCTTCAAAAGTGCGAGTTTGTTTACATTTTGTTTTCTATATTTTGATCATTTTGGCTGCGTGCACAAGGGAGCAAAAAGATCAGTACTTTTTAATGTGCTTGCCTGTTTCTTCTTATTTGAATATCTGATGAAATATTGCAAATTTTATGAATGAAAATAAAATTTTGCAGCTTCTTTTTTGCATGTTTATGGTTGCCGAATTTATTTTGTTTCCAGCTGGACATTTTTGTTGTGATTTTGTTGTAGCTGTATTTTGGTTGCTGCTGCAGAGAAGGATTTTTAGATATTTCATTAGCTAAATAGAAAGACAGAATTCTGATTCGGCTAATGAAATAGTTATTGGATAATAAAAAAATGTAGCAATAAAATAGAATGGTCTAGCAGTATTTTATAAATTTAAAAGAAATTATTTCGAAATATTGTAGATTTAATTAATGAGAATAAAAGTTATATTTGAAACAAATTCTACAAGTTATTATTTATATGTATGTGTGTTTTTTTTTCTTCCATCTTCTTGTAGTTGCCGAATTTAATTTGTTTCTACCTGGATATTTTCCTTGTAGCAATATTTTGCTTGCTACTTTTGATACACAACCATAATTTTAGGTACTTCATTAGACCAATAAAAAGACGAAATTCTGATGATTCGGCTAATGAATTTATTATTAGTCAGGACTTGAAAAATTTTTTTAACAAAAATTCTTTTAATAAATAAAGTTAGCTTGAATTAACAAAATACTGTGGCGGAACCTTCAGTGATGCCATCCCTCACTCTGCAGCTCTTCAAGCTATCCAGCGACACTCAATGACTAACTTTGCTTGGCTTATTACGAAGTGGTAAGCCAAGTAAATCATTCGTCACATATTTAACTACCGCTGCACTTATATTTCAGCAGGCATTCCATATGTTTAAATTAGTTCAAAACGTGTTGACTTTCTCGCCATCTGACGCTTTGCCATAAACGACAAACCGTCAAGCATAGCGATCATATTTATGTCGCTGAGCAACGGCTCGCTATGGCGGTCATATTACGTTCTAACTTTGTGTACGCTTAGCGATCGTTGCCTGGCTGTTGGACTAGCTACCCAACATGCAGGCCATCGAGTCGCCAGCAAGTAGCTGGTGTGTGCAGCGTAGGCATTTGCTTATCGCATTGTCCGTCGCGTCATTAGCGCTGATGACGAGTCGGGTCGTTTATAAATGCCAGCGTCAATGACTGTTGACGCTTATTGCATTGTTTGTCGTTTTGTAAACAATGGATAAAGTTTAAATGATCGTGGCCGCTATGTGTGTGTTTGCGACGCTATACTTAGCGTTGCAGCGGGTTTTTAATATGCTATGGTGGCATGGGCTCTGGTCTTTGCTACCATAGCTGAATCAGTTGAGTTTTGTGTTCGCGCGTGATTTGTCCTGCAGCATTCTGCTGCAATAAAATAAGTTCTGCATTTAATTCATATCAAATAATTTATTTGTAAATATAGACATAGCTTTGATTTAAAAGTGTTTGCTTATTATTTTCTGAAATTGTAAAAGAAAGAGTAAGTAACCACAACTGGTGACCCCGACGTGATCTGAACCTTGATCGCGATAGCAAATTTTTAAAAAAGAATAAAAAAACGCATAAAAATAAAAACTTTGCTAAAATTTTTGTTGACTTTAAGTGCAAAAAAAAAGAAAAAGTGAATATAATGGCAGAAAATAAAAATTATGCCCAAAGTGAAGTTGCTCGCCAAATTGTGGGGAAGCGCAGCAGGTGGTTCGGGCACCGCTGTTCCACCGGCACCTGCGGTAACTGAGGCCAGCGTTTCCGCGAATAATAAGGTCGCGGTTCAGACACCAAATTTCTGGCACGACTCGCCCGATCCTACAAATAGAAGCACAGTTCGCAAAACTGCGAATTAAAAATGACAGCGAGCGTTTCTACACGGTAGTGGGCGCACTAGAAAAAAACGTGTTGCGCCAAGTGAGTGACATAGTGCGTAAACCGCCGGCAGCAGACCGGTATGTCTGCATCAAAGACAAGTTGATGCAATTGTTTAGTGCGAGCGAGCAGAAGAAGCTTCGACAGCTTCTTTCGGAATGCGAATTGGGCGACCGTCACCCATCGCAGTTATTAAACGAAATGCGTGATTTGGGCGGTAAGAACATGAGCGATAAAATGCTCGAAAAATTGTGGACCGCCCGTCTACCTCCACAAGTGCAAGGCCTACTACAGACGGTAAATGTGGAGCTCACCCAACGTGCCGCGCTGGCGGACAAAATTATGGAAACGGGTGCCTACCGGCCCAGACAGGTAGCAGCAGCAGCTTCACCTGCGGACATGCCAACCGCTAATGAAAACCTGCTTAAACGTTTGCATCGCCTGGAAGATGCATTATACGAGCACGATCATCCGCGCCGATCTCAGTCATCTCGGTACCAACGTCGCGAGCCGCGTACCAAGGAGAGGAAAATGTTACCGGCAGAGCTCGAACCCGATCACCCGTTGGAATATTTTTTTGACCAAGATTTCGAGCCCATGCCTATGTATACTGACCACGGTAGAGACAACCGCCATGTTCAAATAGCGAATCCGCCACGGCTACGGGCCCGTTCTAATATTCGAGCAGCACCGATGACCACCCAGCAGTCACAGTCGATGCGTTACGGCCCTTTGGCTCCGACTAATCGGACACGCACGCCAACTCCCCCAAGATCAACAGGCCGGCGCACAGGTAGCCGTGGGACAAACCCGGTGTGTTGGCCACATCGGACGTTCGACGACGACGCCTATGCATGTCGCCCGCCCTGCGCGTATAAGGCAAAAAACCAGTAAATAAGCCACCTTCTACAGACGACTCCGGTGGCGACTTTGACGTAAGTCGTCTGTACGTGACTGACGCTGCAACTTACAGGCGGTTCCTCATCGATACGGGAGCCGACGTGTCAGTCATTCCACCGAGTGGAGCAGAGCGTTACAATGCTCCACACGAATTTAAGTTGTTTGCGGCAAACAGTTCGCATATTGCTTCTTATGGTTCCAAGAGAGTCTCCCTGGATTTTGGCCTTCGAAGGAAGTTTACCTGGGACTTCATAATTGCGGACGTTAAATCCCGCTTATTGGAGCTGATTTCCTGCAAAAATTTGGGCTACTCGTCGACATGCGTAACAGCACATTGGTCGATCGTGAAACCAGCCATCAGATATCAGGCGTCGCAGCTCAGAAAAGTAAGCCCACCTTTTTTACATTTAATATAAATGACCCGTTTGCCAACATTCTCGCGCAATACAAAGACATTACTGTCATGCGCCAGGGGGTTACAGCACCTCAGTCAGGTGTCACGCATCATATCGTGACCAATGGACTGCCCACGCATGCGCGCCCCCGTTGTCTGGCTCCAGACAAGCTTGAGGCCACAAAAACAGAATTCCAATGTTTAATAGAGAATGGTATCTGCGATGATTACCTGGCACTCAACGAGAGAACGCTGCCCGACCGCTATCCAATTCCATACGTGCAAGATTTTTCTCATATACTGCACGGAAAAAATTTTTTTCCACCATCGATCTGCAAAGAGCTTATCATCAGATCCCAGTAGAACCGGCCGATATACCTAAAACGGCCATTACAACGCCTTTCGGCTTATACCAATTTAAATTCATGACCTTTGGGTTGAGAAATGCTGCGCAAACATTTCAGCGGCACATCAATCAAATATTGGCTGCCGAGACACACTACGCCTTTGTATACATAGACGATATCTGCGTAGCCTCTGAAAGTCTTGAGCAACACGAAACGCATTTACTTCGAATTTTTCAATTGTTGCGCGAAAATGGCCTAGCAATTAATGTGGCCAAATGCTCATTCGGCCAATCCGAAGTAAAATTCCTAGGGCATAAGGTAAATAGCCAAGGCATCAAGCCAGCCGATGAGAAGGTACAGGCCATTAGGAATTTCAGCAAGCCTAAGACAGCAAAAGAACTAAAAAGATTCTTAGGCATGCTTAACTATTACTGGCGTTTCATTCCAAACACGGCCGCCACCCAGGCGATGTTGCAATCGATGATTGTCGGCAATAAGAAAAATGACACAACACCTTTGTCATGGTCTGCGTCAACAGACGGCGCTTTCAAAAAATGCAAAGAAGAATTAGCCAATGCAACCTTGCTTTTTCATCCAGCATCTAACGCAAAACTTTCACTGAGTGTCGATGCCTCTAATTACGCAGTCGGAGCAGTGCTACATCAGCACATAAACGGCGTGCTTCAACCTCTTGGCGTTTACTCAAAAAAATTAACAGAGCCACATATGAAATACAGCACTTATGATAGAGAACTCCTAGCGATTTATCAGGTTGTCAAAAATTTCAAGTTTATGGTTGAAGGCCGAGAATTTTCAATTTTCACGGACCTCAAGCCGATAACGTTTGCCTTTAAACAGAATTTAGATAGGGCATCTTCTCGCCAGGCACGACATTTGGACTACATAGGCCAATTCACGACGGACATTAGGCATGTACCCGGCAAAGACAACGACGTAGCCGACGCCCTGTCTCGTATTCAGCAGTTAGCAGCAAAGACCTGCATTGATTTTGAAGAATTGGCACGCGAACAAGCTAGCGACTCAGAGTTGCAAAAATTCGTCAAAACACGGACCCCTTCGACTTCAATGATTATCGAGAAGCTAAAAGTACCTAGCTCGGATTATTTCATTTATTGCGATACATCGCGGGGTAGAGTCCGCCCCTTGGTGCCTTGTAAACTGCGCTCAGACGTCATGGCAAAACTGCATGGCACTACTCACCCCGGCGCAAAGTCCACAACTAAATTGGTGAAAGAGAGATTCGTTTGGACTAATATGAAAGCTGACATCAGCGAATTTGTACGCTGATGTATTCCCTGTCAGCGGACCAAGGTCACGAAGTACAACAAATCACAGCCAGGCCTATTCGTCAATCCAAGCGAACGTTTCGAACACATTAATATTGACTGAGTGGGGCCTCTCACGATTTCTCGAGAAAATCGTTACTGCCTCACCATAATCGACAGGTATACGAGATGGCCAGAAGCGATTCCTATACCGGATATGACAGCGGAGACTGTAGCCAGGAACCTGCTTTCAGGATGGGTAGCTCGTTTTGGCATACCAATTAAGATAACAACCGACCTTGGGAGGCAATTTGAGTCGGATCTATTTTGCCAGCTGAATTCCTTACTAGGTATCAAGCACTATCGAACCACACCGTATCATCCACAAGCAAACGGAATGATAGAAAGGTGGCATCGCACCCTCAAAATGACAACTGGTGCGATATCTTGCCCCTAATTCTACTCGGTCTACGCTCTGTCATCAAAGAAGACATCGGAGCGACGCCGGCAGAAATGGTCTATGGCGAAACGTTAAAAATCCCAGGGGAATTTCTGACGCCTTCGGTCAAGAAAATTGGCGAGTCAGATTTCATCATTGATCTACGTGAAGCACTGGAGAAAATTGCTCCAGCATCAGTCAAACAGCACGACAAATCAAGAGTTTTCGTGCAGAATGAATTGAATAATTGCTCGCATGTATTTGTCCGAATCGACAAAGTCCAACGCCCGCTACTGCCACGGTATGATGGCCCGTACGAAGTCATTGAAAGAAACGACAAGTACTTTACCATCAACATGAAGGGCAAAGCAGCGAAAATATCAATCGACAGGTTGAAAGCAGCTTTCATGTCTTAAGAGCTTATCGACTCTGCGCCAATTAAATCGCACAATCGTTGAGACGAGGTCGTGACATTTTCCGACCAACCGTTGGACACCGCGGGACATGTAAAGCCCGCGCACAATCGTCAAGACAAGGTCGGGACATTTTCCGACCAACCGTTGGACACCGCGGGACGTGCAAAGCCCGCGCACATTCGTCGAAAAAGGTCGTGACATTTTTCGACCAACCGTTGGACACCGCGGGACGTACAAAGCCCGCGCACATTCGTCGATAAAAGGTCGTGACATTTTCCGACCCACCGGTGGACATCGCTGGACAAAAGCCAAAGGTTAAACGAAAGATGCAACAGACTGGTGAGACACCAAACGCAGGAATTGCGTTACCATATCGACAGCCGGCGAAATTCTCCCAGATGTCATCGCCGGTCCTTACACGAAGCGGTAGAAGAGTTTGCAGGCCGCAGCGATTCAATATATCGATTCAAAAATATATCGCGCCTTAAGCGCTAGGGGGGGAGTATTGTGGCGGAACCTTCAGTGACGCCATCCCTCACTCTGCAGCTCTTCAAGCTATCCAGCGACACTCTGTCGCTACGTAACCTAACACACATAGTCGCCAACACAATGACTAACTTTGCTTGGCTTATTACGAAGTGGTAAGCCAAGTAAATCATTCGTCACATATTTAACTACCGCTGCACTTATATTTCAGCAGGCATTCCATATGTTTAAATTAGTTCAAAACGTGTTGACTTTCTCGCCATCTGACGCTTTGCCATAAACGACAAACCGTCAAGCATAGCGATCATATTTATGTCGCTGAGCAACGGCTCGCTATGGCGGTCATATTACGTTCTAACTTTGTGTACGCTTAGCGATCGTTGCCTGCCTGTTGGACTAGCTACCCAACACGCAGGCCATCGAGTCGCCAGCAAGTAGCTGGTATGTGCAGCGTAGGCATTTGCTTATCGCATTGTCCGTCGCGTCATTAGCGCTGATGACGAGTCGGACGTTTATAAATGCCAGCGTCAACGACCGTTGACGCTTATTGCATTGTTTGTCGTTTTGTAAACAATGGATAAAGTTTTAATGATCGTGGCCGCTATGTATGTGTTTGCGACGCTATACTTAGCGTTGCAGTGGGTTTTTAATATGCTATGGTGGCATGGGCTCTGGTCTATGCTACCATAACTGAATTAGTTGAGTTTTGTGTTCGCGCGCGATTTGTCCTGCAGCATTCTGCTGCAATAAAATAAGTTCTGCATTTAATTCATATCAAATAATTTATTTGTAAATATAGACATAGCTTTGATTTAAAAGTGTTTGCTTATTATTTTCTGAAATTGTAAAAGAAAGAGTAAGTAACCACAATACAAACACCAAATTTCTTCAAAGTCGGTCTAGCTGTTTTGGAGGAGTTCAGTGAGAAAGCCATGTACAGAAGAATTTATTGTATAAAGATAAATCACAACATTATGTACGTTAAGGATTTGTAAATTTTTTTTTTTAAACTGACTTTAGAAATGTTACATATCATTAACGTTCCAGTGGAAAAGAGATTAAATTACAAAGTTGACACGGAAAAATGCGCGCAAACATATCGGCATCTGATAAAGAAATATGGACAAAAGAGAATAGACATAAAACATCAACAGCCAAAAATCAGTCAACATCAAACAAACAAAGACAACAGCAACGAAATATGTGAAAATTCTTAATAAATGTGAAAAATATAAAATGTAAATTTAATTTATTCAAATGTTTAATTGTTCTTTTTTCAAAATTCTAAATTCAATTAATGTTCTTAAAAATTTTTTTTTGTGATATTACTGTAAGTTTTTTTTCTTGTTTAATTTTTGTCTTATAGTCTCCTGAAGATGAACAGCGAAGCTGTTCGAAATATTGAGAAAAATACAACAAAATATAATAATTAAAAAATCCAAAGAGAAGTTTTTTGTTCCTTTTTTTCTTATTATTAATTGAATCGCAGACCTAGAGCCAAAACAATATATATTTTATTTTCATTCATAAAATTTGCAATATTTCTTCAGATATTCAAATAAGAAGAAACAGGCAAGCACATTAAAAAGTACCGATCTTTTTGCTCCCTTGTGCCCGCAGCCAAAATGATCAAAATATAGAAAACAAAATGTAAACAAACTCGCACTTTTGAAGGGGTATAAAATAAACGTCCCATCAAAATATCCTGTTCTGTCGATGGATGGCTAATATTAGCGAGCAAAAAATAACGAGCGACGAGTGAAATCTCTTATAGTAATATACTCGTTGTTGACTCTATACAGAGTTGTTGTTGTTGTTGTTGTTGTTTCCTTCTTAAATACTTTCTTGATCTAAAGCTCGCAATTTAATTCATGTTATAATTTATTAGATCATTAAAACGAATTAACTAACTATGGCGGAGCACGGCCAAATAAGTTTAATTAATGTCAAATTAATTAAATAATCTAATAATTGATCGATTTCGGTCAAAGTCATGTGTAATTGAACATTTGGTTGTGAAAATAACCACCTTTCAGTTAGAACACTAGCTTCTGACGAAGCAAAAAACTTATTTCATTTCTATGGTGCATTTCGACAAACTATCGAACACCAATGAATATTAAAATAAATAAAAAGAAGCAACTAGAACAGATGGCATCCTTGGTAGAGTTGATGGCGGTGATCTATAAATAGCCTACTGCTTTGAAACGTCATATGATTCATATGAGCCATACAATTCAAAAAAATTAATTCCAAAATCTGCACAGTCATATACTAGCTTAAACAGTGAGTTGATCACAGCTTAATCACTCAAAGACTACTGAAGAGGAAAATGTAGCGATTTCCGAAACAGACTGTCTATTCAGCTAAGTGATTGGCTCTATACAGAGTTGTTGTTGTTGTTGTTTTTGTTGTTGCCTTCTTAAAAAACTTACTTGATCTAAAGCTCGCAATTTAATTAAAAAAAAATAATGTTTTTCTCTTTCAGGGTTAATGGCTAAGTGAAAGCAGCCAATATTTTATGATTTTGACTGTAAAATGACTTCGATTATTTTAGAACATATTCTGAAAACCACAAAGGAATGCGGATACGGTTGTTTGAGCTATTTATGACTTAGGAGGTGGAAATAGATCTTTATTTAATGACCGAAATGTAAATGAGAATAAACCATGGTAAAAATATTAACTTTCATATGCATATATAAATACCTTATGTCTTTCCAGGTTCTTTTTGAATAACGAAAAGATATTTGTTTTTGCAGACGTACCCCATTTGATAAAACTACTTAGGAATCATTTCCTGGACGAAGGTTTTCTTCTCAATGGGAAATTCGTAAAAAAATAAATATTTTATATATAATAAAAATGTATTTAAAATTTTTTTTATTGTATATCCATAAAACAACTAATTTTTTAAAGCTACTGAAATCAGGAATTTTCCGAACAATATTTTAGCCTCACAGCTTAAAAGTACGCATTTAAAAGTGCCATTAAATGTAGGTATGTTAATCCGCAAAAAATTATAAGTCTGTAATATAATAGTAACTTTTTAACGAATAAATTAATTTTGGCTGCCTAAATCGGTTAAATATCCCAATATGCGATTAAACAATTTTTTTTTCAATGTTGAATAGTGTTAAATACATCCCAATGGTCGTACAGGGTTACAATAAAATAATAGACTTGAATAGAAACTATTTACCGAATAAATTAAATTTGGCTGCCTAAATCGGTCAAATATCCCAATGTGCGCTGCTAAACGTATTTTCTCAGAAATATGACCATTAAAAATTTCATCAAAATCGCTTTAGCCATTTTCGAGAACTCATTTACAAATAAAAAAACAAACAAATATTGCTCGTTTAATAGAATAAGATAATTGGGGCTATTCTGCAAGATTTGTAGCTCGTTCCTGTAACTCGTAGCGACCGACTCATATTACAGACTTGTCGTCACTTGGACGTCACTCTCAGTGTTTCTGTACGAATCTGAATCGATTTCTGTTCAATTCGTTCGTTTCAAATCGATTATCTGTCACATGTTCCAATTTCACTTCAAGGGAACCTTTTAAAAAAGTGTTTCTGTAAGAAAAGTGAATCGATAAAAATGGGACTTGCTTTGCGGCAAGTGAGAATTCTACCGATTTAACTAATGTCAGTAATGTTGTGCATTATTAATTTATAATTACTCGAAATATTCGATTAAAAATTTTAGCAAAACAATAAATGTTTAAGCTATGAAAAAGTACCCGGTTGCATATATATGTAAGTTTTCATTGTACAGCACTAAGTGTCAAATTATTAACATTCATAATTGCTGATTATTACTTCACATTTTTATTACATAATTAATTTTCTTAAAAAGCAAATGTTCACTTTTTAATAATAAAACAAGCACCTATTAATTATCAAGTTTTAGCGCACATAAAATAATATATTCGAGTAAACAGCTGCTTGTAATTTGACTGATTTATGTTTTTTTTTCATCACGGTCCGAATTTTTACCGATTTTAACGTACAGAAACATTAGTTGTCACGAAATCGGTAACTAGAGATCGATAACGGCTGACGTCACACAAATCTGAAAATTGCCGATTTTGTTACAGGAACGAGCTACTGTTATTCTGTTATGAATTTTTTGTTATGAATCATATAAGATGCCGACCATAAAAGAGCTGTTAAAATTGGTATTCTGCCTTTCGATCTTTTATGATACCCTGTTATCAATCTTCGAAAACAAACATCTACAACAATTCCGTTAACTTCTGTTATGAAACAGCTGATTCCTGTCAATAAAATTAAATTATTGGAAATGCGTATAAAATGCAAGCGCACATTCACTTTGTGCGCACATTCACTTGCAAAAAGCTGCACAAAACGCACGTCAGGAAGATCGAACGGTTGGCTATTTAGGCTTAACTCCAGCAAAGTGGCCCGATGGGGTCTTATATTTAAAAGTTGTCTTTAAAACTCACACACCCATTTATTAATTATATAATCTTACAGATGCCTCCTTTTATGAGCCATTCTTAATGAAATTCGTAAATAAACATCAATTTTTCAGACCAAAATGTTCGCTGAAAATGTTCTGAAAATTTGTTACGATAAAAGACAGAAAAATGTATCTGTTATTCTGTTGTCTTTGATAACAGATTTCATATCAAATTTGTCATGCAGAATACCAAATAAAAGATTGTGCAAAAGATTTTTAGCAGTTCGAAAAATCTGTTGTAATTTATAACAGATTTCATAAACGATTGTCGTGCAGAATACAAATTTTGGTCCCGTAACAGATTTTTTGATAGCTCAAAAATTTGTATGGGAAATCATAACAGAATTTTTTCATAACAGATTGTGCAGAATAGGCCCAAATAATGTATAATAATTATATATTATATCATTGCTTCATAATTGTATTGCCTTTTTTATAAAATTAATATATGATTTTTTTATATATATATGTTCTCAGGAATTATTCAATCGAATAATGCATTGAAGTAAATGTATGTAAATCTCCAGAAACGATATGGAATTAAATACATTTTGACATATCGTCTTAATTAAGACGTTATAGAAAATTTCTTCGGAATAATTCGCTCACCCCTGATTTACATGACCACCCCGATCAACAAGAATTTAAATACCGTTTGAGATCGTACATTCCTGAGCGCAACGAAACCCATTCTATCAATATTAAATGATATGCAATCTTTAGAGAAAATTTTTAACACATTAACGGAGACAGTTTCTTCATCACAAATAATTTTCTGAAAAAACTTATTGAACAAGCTTCCGAAATAGATTGTAATATCAAGGTGAAGGAATTGTTCTTCCGGGCGAGAATGTATTTTAAAATAAGAAAACTTAATATAGAAATTTCCGAAAACGCCTACAAAAATAAAAGAAAAGTAATTAGAACAATTACATAAACATTTGAATAAATCTTATCTATAAATTAATTATTTTATTATTTTAATATATTTTTAAATTTATTGTACCTATTTAATTAAAATCATAAGCTATTACTTCAAATTATAAATTATTTCAAGTATTTTCATTCAAATATTTCATTAATTTACATATCATTTTTATTCATTTGCATTATTTACTTAAGAAGAAAATCTAAAAACAATCAATAGGTCTCTTTCCGTACTCACACCGTGTGACTTGTGAGCCGCTATTTTCTGTTTCCGTACTTTTTGGTGTAAGAAATGGGAGAAGAAGAACAAGCATAAACTCGCTCTCTCGAGCACAGAATGTGCACAGAGCGTGCTAGAACTCAAGACTTCGAGTAAATTAAGAACAAGCATAAAGAAGAACAAGCAAATGTCAAATGTTTGTTTATGTTTTTCACAAATATTCACAAATTGTGTTGATAAAAATAAATTTACAAATTGCAGTTTCTTTTGATCTTCCATTTTAAACAATAAATAAATTATTTAAAGTAATTTTATAATTTAAAACATAGCTTAAAAGATTTCATAGCTTAAAAAAATTTACTTCACAAACAAATTTACGACAATTACGTTTGACTCGTCTGCTGTCAGAATCAGCTGTTTTGTGCTCGAAACTTGCTTGAAGCTGTTTCCGTACTTTTGCTAATATTCTCAAATTTCATTTTTACTCTCAGTTCGAGTTTACCAGAAGTTACACAAATCTTACACAGTGTAGAGTACGGAAACACAACTAATGTATGGGTATACTATATTGGCGACGAGGATAAAAAAAAGGATAAAGAAATCATAACCACTACAAAAAGGAAAATAAAGGATAACGACTAAAAGAAAATGAAAGTATGTATGTTTTGTTAAAAATTGTTTTTTCACGAGCGTTGGTATATTATTACGAAATCAAATTTTACACAAATAAGAATTTGCTGAAATGCAAATTATTCATTCACTTAAACGTGCAGTATTCACTTTAATGTGAAACGAGATAGTTCGTAAATAAAATATAAGAGTTATGGAAGATATTTACTTAAATGTAAATAATCAGAATTTACTTCCAAGTAAATTTCTTGGTATTCACTTAAATGAGAATAAAGGAAACTTAAATAATTTACTTAAATGTAAACTAGGAAGGATTCACTTGAATGTGTATATATGAGAATTTTCTTAAATGAAAATTTATTAACTTTATGTTTGACTCAATAATTTAATTGTGTAATAAATAAAGTTTAAGATTAACTTATTTAATTTTAATTCAGAAGAAATGGGACCAATAAGGTTAAACCGGTTTAATTTTGTAGCTGGAGAAGATTGTGGTCAGGCGTGGCAAAAATGGTTTCGATCTTTCAAATTCATGCTAGAAGCAGTGAATATTGAAGATGAAGAAAATAAATACAAGATGTTTTTACATTATATGGGTGACAAGGCCCAAGAGGTATATGAGCGTTTGTTATACCCAAAAGAAGACGAAAATAGGGACCACTTCGTTTAATTGAAAAATATATAACGTAAATGTACCAAATACCGACCCTGCTGTTAATTCCGACTTCCTCGTTTTTTTGTAAATAATTTCAATTAATAAAATAACCGAAATATTTGTTGCGAATGCTTTTCTCAATAAATAAAGAAAAATCCCCCTTTTATTCCTGGAAAAACATTTTTCCATAATTTTCCAAACAAATATTCGTTATTGACAAGCAAACACAAAGCAAAGACGTGTGCGTATAAAATATAAAAAAGTGTTTAACAAAGTGTCAGTGCGCAGCTAAGGTAATAATAAATATTTTAGTTAAATTATGAGTGCAAACAAATTAAATTTTGATAATATATTAAAAAATTAAAGTTAATTAGAAGTTTAATTGTTATTTGCAGTACATGTAGTTATTTTAAAAAAAAATTTTATTAACGATCGGTATAAGGTGCATGTAAATTTTGCATGTACGAAATGCCGGCTATTTAGTCGGTATTATCAACATAAGGTGTTTAAAGATTAATCAAATTAACAGATTTAATTTTAAAAATTTATCAAATTTTCTTTTTGGTTTTTATTAAAAGAACTCTAAATAATGTTGGGAGAAAATGCCGAACACTAAAATATTGTTCGTACTTTGTGTTAAAATTATAAAACTTATTGCTATTTTATATGTATTTTCATGCTTTTAGATAATCATGAAAATGATAATTAGAGTAAACTATGATAAAAATACCCTCGAGAATGCTTTAAATGAAATAAGGAATGGAATGAGCTACACAAAGGCCTCAAAACAATTTAATATTCCAAAAACAACTCTTATCGATAAAATAAATAAAAAATATGAAAAATGGACAGTCCAGTGGCACCAACAATTCTACAGAAAAACGAAGAGGAACGAGTCGTGGAATGGATTATTAGCTTAGGTAACGCAGGTATTCCAGTAACTAAAAATCAACTTTTGGAGAGCGCGGGCTGTTTGGTAGAAAAATTAAATCGCCCAAACTCATTTAAAAACGGAATTCCTGGCCGACACTGGTACGCTGGATTTATGTCCAGACATCCTAATCTCTCACAACGAATACCACAACATCTTACACAGACTCGTACTCAAGTTTCCGAAGAATCAATCAAAGCATGAATGGTTCAAAAGAGTGGAGCAGTACTTTGCCGAACAAAACTTTCTCGACATTTTACAAGATCCAAAAAAGAAAATTTAATTGTGATGAAAGTGGCTTTTACCTAGCCCCAAAACTTAACAAAGTTATTATTCGAAAAGGATCTAAAAAAATTTACAACAGAATTGCTAACGATGAAAAAGAGTGCCTTACAGTTTTGTTCACAATAAGAGCGGATGAAGAAATACCATGTCCATTAGTTCTTTTTCCATATAAGCGTATACCAATCGGTATACCTCAAAAAATGCCTCCAAGGTGGGGACTAGGCCGTTCAGACTCAGGTTGGATGACAAGTGAAGCTTTTTTCGAATTTATAACCAACTTTTTTTTCAAATGGCTAAAAGAATATGAAGTTACTTTGCCAAATGTTTTATTCCTTGATGGCCATAGCTCTCATTTGAGTTAACCACTTGTGGAGTTATGTAAAAAAGAGGGAATTATATTAACAGCTCTATTGCCTAACTCTACTCACATACTTCAACCTCTTGACGTTGCTTTTTTTAAACCCATCAAGCAATCGTGGAAAGATGTTGTTCATAACTATCGTTTGGAAAATCAGGGTGAAAAGTTTAAAAAAAGAAGATTTCGCTCAGTTACTAAAATCATGCCTTGATAATAATTGTACAACATCAACAATAATAAAAGGCTTCGAAACATGCAGTTTGTATCCCTTCGACGTAAACAAAGTTGATTTCAGTAAAACTTTGATGCAACCTGAAACCAACATACTAACAGAACCTTCACCGCATTTAAAATGTTCCTGTGAAGAAGACATTCACTTTCTTCAAGAGTTTGAAAAAAGAATTGATCCAAAAGTCTGGTCTGGCGAACTTATATGCCTATTGTGTATGGCAACTTTGCTCTCAGTTGAGTTGCGGTTGCCAAATTCTTATTATCGATGGCAACACTTTCGATAAGTTGATCAACTCGCTGCTTTCACAGTTGCTTGTCAAATTTTTGTGTTATTATCGATAGCCACTGTTATTTGGTTTGGTTGCGGAACCTGTCAAAAGTCAGCAACTGCTAATTACTTGTTGCAAGCTGGTGGCCTTGTGCAAAAGCGAGAAATGGAGGCAGCGCAAGTTTTGGAAATTTGTGTTATTTGGATTATTCATAGATTATTTATTTTCATAGAAACATAAAAATTACAAACAAGCAACAGTTCGAGCGATTGGCAGAGCTTATGCTGGAAAGCGGTATTGGCGTACAACGAACAGGCTGTTTAAAGTTTTTTATTTCGTCCAGTACATAACAAAACGCTTCTTTGCCTTATCGGAAATAACTAAGAAACCTGTCAAATTTATTCAAATAAGCAAATTTTTATTCAATGTTTGTATTTACAGTGTTATATTACTTTGAATTTGAGAGTTCCAAAGGGTTGAATTTGTCTCTGATCTTCCTTCTTATACGCAACACACAACATCAGTGCATCCGTTTCCGTCATCAAAATATAAATCACTACTTATATCCGTATTTATTTGTTTTCTTTCTATAAATGGCTTTTTCCAAATTTAAACTTATTGAATATATAAAATTTTTAACATGAGCTGTTTTCTTTTTGACAGCTCGTTATTGTTTTCTTTGGCAACTCGCTGAAAATAGCAACTTGAAATAGGTTGTGATACGAAATACCAGATGGCAGTTCGGTTGCTTTAAAGTTTGGTTGCTTATTTGGCTACGCAACTCTGTTTTGTTGCCCTACGCAATAGGCCTATTAAGTTACATGGATTGCATAGCTTCTGGAGAGGAATAAAAAAATGTGCAAAGCTGGATTAAAACCACGAAAACCAAGTTGTATATGGAATAGAAGAAACGAATTATCAAGTTCAAGATAAGAATGAAGATGTAGTAACGGAATTCGCAGAAAACTATTCAATAATTGCAACTAATGACACAACTTTAGAAAATAATATCTCAACTGATATCGAAATTGATGACACTGTATGGCTTAAAAATAACAATTGTTTAACTTTAAACACTGAATCTAGTGCAGAAGTCGATATTACAACATCTCAAAATGTCAAGGATCTCTTGCCGCTACAAGAAAGGCACTCATGCGAAAAGTTAGTAGAAGAACAGACGATAAATTTGGGATGTAATTATCAACCACCTTTAGCTAAAAAAAACCAAAAATCCATGCCAGCACCATTTAAGGATGCCCTGTTTTGGCCTGAAGATAATAAAGACAAAAAAACCAAAAGTAAACGGTCACTTAAACCAAGAAAGACTCCAACAGTTGTAATAAGTGACGATTATGTTGATTATCTTCGAATACAACAAAATGAAAAAATAAAGAAAGCTGAAGAGCAAAAAGCAAGGATCGACAAAAGAAAATGTTTGATTAAATCGGTTAGCACAAAGAAGATTAAATCAATTAATTTATGCGGAGAAGATAATATTTTGGCAAGTACTACAAAAAGACAGTCTTATTAAACAAAATAGACAAAAAATTAGACTATCCGCAATCGTCATGTGATTATTCTATTGGAGATTTTGTTATAGTATCATACGAAGAAGAACTATTTTCAGGAAATATAGTTGAGAAAACTGATGAAGGCTACAAAATGAAGTGGCCAGAAAAAGATGACATTTTGGTTTACCTGCATGAATTGAATTGATATGGCATAACGATATTAAAGGAAAAATTTCGCATCCAAAAATAATGAATAGCAGAGGACAGTATAAAGTACCGGAAATTTATTTGCTTAAGACCAAAAATTTTAATTAGTAAAAAAAGTAATTAATGAAAAAATCAATTTCTTGTAAAAAATTAAATTAAATTACAATTAACTGATTAACTGATTTCTTATATGCTGAAAAAAAATGTAACAAATATAATTTGTAATTTTACCTTATTTAATATGGTTTTCCACACACTGAATTAAATTTTTTTTTTTTCATAAGTCTCTTTCCTTAATAAATAATTTTTAGAAAAACGTCGTTTTTTATAATTAATTCATAAATTAAATTAATAAATTAAATTAATTCCTTATATAAAAATGAAATTAAAATACAATCAACTGACTGAATTTTTTAAATGTTGAAAAAATGTAACAAATATAATTTGTAACTTTCCATTGTTTATTGTGGTTTTTCCACACACTGAATTAAAATTTTGTTGTTATATTGTTCTCTATCCTTAATAAATATTTTTTAGAAAAAAATTTTTTTTAAATATATAAATGTACAAACTTTGATTTTAATCGTTTTTTATAATTAAAAAAAAATTTAATTTCATCATTTAAAAATGTTCAAAAGATCACTATTTTTTGTTTTTAGAGTTCGAAGTCGGAATTATGTGCAAGAGTGGTCGCAATTAGCTCTTCCAGAGATTTTTGGTCGGAATATGGGTCACTTATAAAAACATATAGATCGACATATTTATTTAGGTTTTTCAAATAGTAAGCAATGCATTTCAATATAACTTTATAATATTAAGGTTTAAAAATAAGAAAGCTTTCATTAAAAAATTCAACTTTACCAGTAAAGTTAATGCATTTCTTATTATTTACATTGAAAGTTTGATTTTGCTTAAGGAGTCGGAATTCGGTAAATTTACGTTAAAACATCAAACCAAGTTTTTTTGTGATTTTGGTGAAGACAAAGCAAATCAAGTGAAAGACCAAATAATTGCAGAATGTCGATCTCCAACACTGCGACATGCGATGTTTAATCGAGAAGAAGCTACATTGAAGGAAATTTTGAAAATAGCAAAAGTGTTTGAAGCAGTTGCTAAGCAAGAAAAAGTACTTAATGAAATTTATAGTCGGAATCGATTTAATAAATATAATCAAAATCGTTTAAATATCGATAAAACTCGTTATTGCCAAAGGTGTGGATTATTGGGTCATAATTCTACAGATAACATATGTCCAGCAAAAGGAAAAATCTTGATATAAATACGGTGGATTAAATCATTTTGGTTCAAAAAAGTTTGAATTAATCCAATGAAAAACCAAATCAGTACCTATCAAAGAGAATCCCGCTAGCCATAAACGAAAGCAACAGTGGCAATCAAAGAGAAAAGGAAATGGTTAAGTTTATTTCAGGAGACAAAGAAGAATACGTGTTTAGTATTACTGACTGTGGTAGTAAATATCAAGTCTGATGCAAAATTGGTGGAGTTGTTTCGAATGGCATAATTGATTCTGGATCAAAGTGTAATTTAATGATCAAAACACCCGGGAATTACTTAAGACACAAAATGTGAAAGTGACCAATCAATGTAAAAATACAGGAAATATTTTTAAGGCTTATGTATGACACAAACTTGACGTACTAGGTGGTTTCGAAGCACAGATCGAGTTTAATTAACAAAGTAAATTAGCGCAGTTTTACGTCATTAAAGGTTCTGATAGCTTATTAATTGGAAGAGATACTGCTGAGTTACTTGGCATATTACAAATTAACTGTGAAGTTAATAAGGTCGAAGATATTAAAGAAACTGCGGGTCCACTAAGCAAAATTTAAGGAGTAGTTGTATAAATTCCAATTAAAGCCGATGTTAAGTCGGTAATACAACCATATCGTCGAGTACCAGTGGCACTTGAGAAAGCTGTGGATAAAAAGATTAATGAATTGCTATCTCAAGAGATAATTGAGAAAGTAAATGATCCTTCAAACTGGATATCTCCTGTAGTGGTAGTTCCAAAAGAAAATTACGTTCGCATTTTCATCAATATGCGTCGCGCAAATGAGGCAGTAGAACGGGAAAATCACCGACTTCCAACAATTTCTTACCCCATATTGGAGGAGGAAAAATATTTTCAAATTAGATGTTAAAAATGCACTTCATCAGGAGGAAATCTCTGAAAAATCTAGGGAAATCACAATATTCATAACAAGAAAAGGATTATATAGATACAAACGGTTAATGTTTGTGATTTCGTATGCTCCAGAATTGTTCCAGAAAATAATGGAAAGAGTTCTCTCTGGATGTGAAGGATGCTTCAACTATATTGACGACATAATTGTGTATGGAACTAACTAAACAGAACATGACATCCGATTGGATAAAGTAGAAAGAGTTTCAAAGGAGAATGGTGTTGGGTTAAATTGGAAGAAATGCAAGAATGATAGAATAATAGATTGCGCAGATCGTAGAAATAATTTTCTACGATCTGCGCATTTCATCATAATTGCCTTACGATATGAGATTGTTGTCAATTCTTGTTCAGAATGTAAACAAATATGAAACTAGTCTGTAAGCAGTGCAATAAAATTGTTAATATAATAGACTTAACAAGTTTTCCCACCGTTTTATATTAAAATATGAATTAAGAATTATGAAAGGGTGCTGCGCATATAAGTTTCGTGCTAGTTTTTTTTTAAATAAAAAATTGCTATATTCTGACCAAAATTTAAAAGTGAGGTTAATCTGTTTTTAAAGTATTGTGTTTTTATCGGACTATTTTATATGAAAGGAATCAATTACCTCCTATCTTTAAAAATGCTGATGATGATGAAATTCTCAAGTAATAGCAAATAAGAGTGCACTTATATACGTGTGAAAAGGAATTGTTTGTTGAGAGCTGGTCAATTTAAGGAAGTCAGCTGTCAACAAAGCACCCACTTTGTATTCATGATCACGCTGCTCAGGCTTCCATATGAAATTTTCCAAAACTTTCGGCACAAGTCGACTATATGGTCAGAACTATCAAGGTGGCCGGCGCTGTGGAATAAACAACAATGCCAGCTTTCATGGTCGCATATAACATAGACCAAGGTTCGCATATAACATATACCACATGCATTAAGTGAAAAATATTAGGGTTGGTTTCTTCAAAACAAATAATTTGATTTTTTATAAAAATTTGTATTTCTCTTTAAGATGCATAAATGCATCACAGCATGAAATCAACAAAGGTCTGACAATCTTAGATATAGTGCTTCCCACTGGTTATGGTATACAAAAACAGTTACTTGATGGTTCTGTAAGTAGTAAAAAAGTCAAATATCTGCTACGAGCAAAATATATAGGAACAAAAATTAACTTCTACTTCATTAATGAAGGTTGCTTAGTAAAAGCAATTTATCGATGCATTTTGATATGAAATGCAAAGATTGGGGAGGACTGTATTCATATTTGTTGTAAAATTTTGCTATAATTTTTTTGCAGTTGACTGAAGAAGACACCTGCGTGCAGTTTACAAGCCATCGATGGTATCCGGTAGCAAATTTAACACGTTTGGCCATACGTGTTTATAATTAAAATGCACCAGGCAGGCAACGTAGAATACAGCATGTTGAAACTTCTATAAAGTATTAATTTAAATTTTTTTAGAGCATTTCGCCACAGCAATGTTTGATGTTTTACCCTTACATCTCCTTATGTATCGCAAGTCTTCGCCAGTTCCAGCTGTATAAATTGTTAGACTGACATCTATTCTGTGATAGCTATCAATGCTAAACTTTTTATTTTAGTTTGATAATAAATACTTCATAATGAATTGATTGTAATGTACGTGTTTGTAAAATGAAATTATAAAAATAGTACAAAGTTCATGCTCCGTCCAATTAAACAAAAATAAGTTATTGATTCTAAGCACCATAAAAAGAGGAACCTTTGAAGTTGAGGTAAATTATTTACTTGCATTTGTTATAAGAAGAAAACACTAGAACGCAGCCCAAATTGCGATTATAACTGATTTCATGGAGAACCACTCGGAACTGACCAAGGGCTCACCAAAAAATTCATACCACTTTTTGAACCAAGCACCATAACAAACGCTTCCTTATTAAGCTGACAAAAAAGTAAAAAAATATGTGAAAATGATGTCTGAACATATGAAAGCTTTTCCTGATTCCAACAAAAAAGTTAAACTTGTTGAAACGGCTTAAAGAAAGAGACCATTCAAGTTTCGTTTTAGGTTGATATATTAGGTGTGTTTCCGTACTGTACACTGTGTAAGATTTGTGTAACTTCTGGTAAGCTCGAACTGAGAGTAAAAATTAAATTTGAGAATATTAGCAAAAGTACGGAAACAGCTTCTAGCAAGTTTCGAGCACAAAACAGCTGATTCTGACAGCAGACGAGTCAAACGTAAATAGCGCCAATTGAAATTGTCGTAATTTTGTTTGTGAAGTAAATTTTTTTAAGCTATGTTTAAAGTTATAAAATTACTTTAAAAAATTTATTTATTGTTAAAAATGGAAGATAAAAAAAAACTGCAATTTGTAAATTTATTTTTGTCAACACAATTTGTGAAAATTTGTGAAAAACATAAACAAACATTTGACATTTGCTTGTTCTTCTTGATGCTTCTTCTTATTGATGCTTGTTCTTAATTTACTCGAAGTCTTGAGTTCTAGCACGCTCTGTGCACATTCTGTGCTCGAGAGAGCGATTATATGCTTGTTCTTCTTCTCCCATTTCTTACACAAAAAGTACGGAAACAGAAAATAGCGACTCACAAGTCAAACGGTGCAAGTACGGAAGCAGACCTATTATAAAACGTCTTGCTCAGTTGGTTGCGTGCTTCCAAGGTATATATAGGAAGGTAGTGTTAGTAGAAAAAATTCTCTCTTGTTGTGGGTACCTGAGCTGTCAAAATCAGTTGATTACGAACAAAAGCAAATCAAATAACAAAAGTTGTCAATAACTTGTCAATAAATAGAATTATGTTGTGTTTTAAATTGATTTATTTAAATTTATTTAAGCAACTTTATTGTTAACAACTTTAGAAGTTCTTACTAATCCATCCTTCTTGGCCAAAAGCACAATGCAATTATAGGATTCTCCCATACGTCTGATTTCGCAGCAGATGGCATAGGTCTTGGAACCAACGGTCATGCGGCCGGTTTCTGCATTAACATCGACGATGCTCAACTGCACAGAAGCGTGGTGCTTGGCAAGAATGATTCTGTTTGATGCAGAACACTTTCTGGGGCAGTACAAATCAACATACTATCCGGAGTTGTTTTTCATGTTTATAGATTTTTGTTGACACACGGCAAATGGAGCAAATGGAGTCGAAAAGAAAAGTCATTAAAATACTTGCGAAAAGTTTAAAATAGTTCGCAACAGTTATTTAATGATAGCTTCACGAAAAATATAAAAAAAAACTTTAAGCACGCACAAAAATGAAAACTATAAATTTCCCATACACATAAAATATACATTTACAGACCGTTTTTTCTCAGCTTTTATTTATTGTGTTTTACGCTGTTCTTATGTTTGACAGCTACGGTACCCACCTCTCTGTGACGACACTACCATGTTCAATATATCTTGCTTGCTTCAAATGAATGTTTAATTTATTTTTCATATGTCAGAATATACAAATATAAAGATTTTTATTTCAAGCATACTAGATTCTAGTACCAGATTCTAATACCAGAAATAAAGAGATGGAAAACTTCGTTGGAGAGGGATAGCACTATGTTCGATTTTACGTTAAATTGGCTCCAATACTAACACAAAACATTTATATGTGGTCGTAAAATCAACGGAAAACAACTCTGGTTTATGGTAGATTGAGGAATTTCACCAGTTACGTTTGAGGTCCGATAACTGTAAAACTGCATATTATTGGAACAAAATGGGTAACAAAAGGTAAACTACAAAAGACTTCGGAAATCAATGGAAAACATCCCTGAATGTTAATGTTGTGTGGTGGAGATGCGTACTGCGACCTAAATGAGATCTATTGTACCTCCTTCTCAAAGCTCCGCTGGGTTTGCGAATTACAGAATTTCATCCAGCCCTATTTCTCTAATGAATTTGAGAATATTCTTAGGTTCAAGGGATGAAACCTGCTCTAGACTCAGCTCATAGTTCCCCAGTACTAGTTTACGTCTGCGAGCCACGGCGTCGCAGTTTGTAAGTAGGTGTATTGGAGTCTCCTCTGCTTTTTCACAGAAACGGCAGTTACTATCGGTCTCTATGCCCAATTTTATCAGTTGGTATTTCAGTTTACAGTGTCCTATAAGGAACCCCGTTAGAATCCTTAGATTCGGTTTTTCTAAGCTTATGCACAATTTTGCTCTCCGAGTGTTAAAATCTCTGAGGAGCATTTTGGATTGTCTTAGCTTTGGGAGGCTTTTCCAAAGGTTTGAACGTTTATGCCTCTCCTCCCTTCTTAGTTCTTCTTTTATAGAATGTTTGCCCAATCCGCAGAATGGTTCTGGTCCTATAAATTTTGTGGCTGCACCCTGTCGCGCTAGACCATCGGCTTCTTCGTTACCCTGTATTCCGTTGTGTCCTGGGACCCAAAGTATAGTAACAGTGTTATTCTTGCCTAGCTCGTTGAGTTTTGTTAGGCATTCCCATGTTATTCTCGATGATATCTCACAGGAAATTAATGCTTTGATTGCTGCTTGGCTGTCTGACATCACAACTATATCCTGACCTTTGTATTTACGGTCCAGATTGAATTGTGCACACAGCTGTATTGCTAGGATTTCCGCTTGGAAGATACTGGGTGTTGTCCCCATAGGTTCAAAGTGCTTGGTTCTTGGCCCTTACACCCCTGCGCCTATACCTTCCAATGTCTTGGACCCATCTGTATACCATGCTATACTGTGTGGTTTCTTAACTTGCGATATCATCTCGCTGTCCCACGCTGTCTTGGTACTAAACTTAATTCCGAAGTGTTTTTCGAAGTTATACCTTTTTACTATATCGTCTCTTGGTAGATCGATGTAGGGAGTGTGCTTTGCAATATCCTCCTTCTCTCTACTGCTGATAGTTTTACCTAAACCTGTATCCTCTTTTGCAATGCCCAACAGAGTTCGCTTGGCTACTCCCTCTATGACAAGGTGTAGGGGTGTTAGGTCCAGAATTACTTCTATTGCTGCTGTAGGGCATGTCCTCATGGCCCCTGTGATGCATACACAGGCCAGTCTCTGCACCTTTGTAAGCATATTCCTCATTGTAGTTAGCTTGGTTCTCTCAGCCTATGCTATTGCACCATAGGTGAGGATGGGTCTCACCATCATGGGATACATCCAGCGGAGAATTGTTGAGTTACAACCCCAGCTTTTTCCCGCCAGGCTCCTACATACCATGAGTGCGCGCGTTGCTTTGTTTATAGTTACCTCTGCATGTCTTCTTCAGAGAAGCTTTGAATCTAGTGTAAGTCCCAGATACTTTACTTCTGCTTTGAAGGGAATTTCAGTGCATTCCATTCTCATTGTTCGGAGGTTTGGCAGGCCTCTTTTGTTAGTAAAAGGTACTATGGTGGTTTTCGCTGGGTTGATACTTAATCCCACCGTGTTGCACCACTCCTTTGTTACTGACAGTCCTCTCTGTATCAGGTTACAGAGTGTATCCTCGAACTTCCCTCTCGCTATTAAGGCGATGTCGTCTGCGTAACCCTGACATTTTATGCCATTCTCGGTTAGCATCGTTAATAATTCGTCCACAACAAGACTCCACAGCAGTGGAGAAAGGACTCCGCCTTGTGGGCAGCCTTTTGTTGTTTTGATTCTTATAGTGGTGTTGCCCACTTTTGTTTCTGCAGTTCTAGTGCTAAGCATTTGGCATATCCATCTGCTGAGCATATCATTTACTCCTTTTTTATGTAAAGACTTCTTCACAGCCTCGTGAGAAGTATTATCAAAGGCTCCCTCTATGTCTAGAAAATCACAGAGTACGGTTTCTTTGTTTTTGAAAGCAGACTGGATGTTACTAGCCAACTGGTATAGAGCAGATTCTGTAGATCTACCCGCCCTATACGCGTGTTGACATGGGTGCATTGGTGCCTTCTCCAGAATCTCAGTTCTTAAATAGTTATCTATTACCTTTTCACATCCCTGAAACATCATGGTGAAATTATCTTAGAATAATTACACCATAGGAATAAGTCTAAGCAGTGTTGCCGTAAGTAAAAATTTATGGATACTTTTTTCAGCCTCTTATACGAATATATGTTTTTATTTGCAAATATATAAAAAAGTAGGCATTTCTTTAAATTAGACAAAAACGTTAAGAAAAATTATGACATTGAGACATTTTTGGACAGTACTTTTTTATCAAAAATGCACTAACGCAACCTCTTTACAAATAACTTTACAATTTTGTGATAAATATATTAAGTCTGCTTTATACCACAGATGCTGCTGAATGAATTTTTTCTAATTTAAAGCTTACTATAAACGATAAGACGTGTAGATTTTTTTTTGGAATAGGTAAAAGTATATTGTTTGACAAAATACTGAAAAACTAATAATTTTTAACTTTTAAATTAAATATAAATAAAGGACAATAGCAACTCATTTAATTTATATAACACTAAACGGAATAAGCTATTAAATTACTTTTTTATGTATATATATATTATTTTGTATCATAGCTGTAAAATAATTATAACTAATCGTATTCATTAACAATTAAATTATTTTTTTAAAAATGTGAAATAATTTATTAAGTACAATACTTTTCTGTTTGTAATCGTAATATAATAATAACAATCAAAAATAATTACGATTACTTCAGATTACGAAAATAACCAAAAAGAATTGAAAGCAATAAAAAAAAATAATCCGACTACTTTTAGAAATTATTTTTGATTCTTTTTGATTATTTCAAAATTTTTATTCTAAAATACTAAATATTTTGTTAAATTTTATTGATAGATATGCTTAATTACTAAACAAAGATTGTCAAAAAATAAGAACGAGAAAAATGCATTACAACATTTCATTGGCGTCGGAAGCGGGGGGAAAGGGGGGCAGTCGCCCCCCACTTTTTTAGCTAGATAAAGGAAAACAAAGGAAAACTTCAAAAGTTATTCAAAATATCAGTTTTTTTTACAACGATAATATTTTTGTATTATATATTTTCCTCTTCTTACTCTCTTCTTCATAAGCATGCTTGCGGATAACCATTTTCTTTCTATGTGTGTGCAAAAAGATAGAACAAAATGTAGAGTTTCTACTGCAAGCCCACCACTTCAGTTTAAAAGCACCCTTAAGTATGTAGCTTAATAGCCCAAACAGAATAGGCATAGCCAACACGTAGCGAGCTGTCGAAAACGTAGCCAACGAAATGTTGTGCACAGAATAGAATTTGTGTTGATAACGCAGATAGAGCTTTATGCTTACAATATTTTGTTATTTTTTACAAAATTAATAGATACAGCCTTTTGCATATCATAATTTGTTTGCTTTTTTACTAATTTGGACTAATATATTTAAGTCAATTTTAAGTTTTCTAATTTGAACTATGTATTTTGACATTTCGCTACCGTTGGCTGCGGCAAAAGTTAAAAGTTCGTCAACATTTTTGTGTCGGCTGCGTTCGCTACGTGTTGGTTATTTTTATTATGTTCATTTCATAGGGTTGCAAGGCAACCAACTTCTATGTTGACATTTCTTCTGTTGGCTGCGTGTTGGCTATGCTTATTCTGTTTGAGCTATAATGCTTGTTAATTTTGCAACTCTGGTAAGAAAAAATTTGACATGTTCTTAGGGGCTTTCCATATTGGACGACATGTTGTACGATAAGTTAGATGGAAAACTAATGGGACTATTTGATTGAGCGTTCGAACGATCCAACTTGTAAAGCAACATCATAAATTGCAAGCTCTCAAGCAGAACACATCCGGCTAATAGCTAAGCAACTTTTAGATGCCCTAACAATTGAGCAGTAATTTTACATAATTGTACAATATTGTACAATCGGCAGAAAAAAACCAAAAATTTCGACTATCGTTTTAGCTTACGCATGGTACTACATGTTGTACAATCTGACATGTTGGTCCAATGTTTTGGACTATGCGAAAGCCCCTACTGTGAATTAGCTGATGAAAATCCGCCTCAACGCTTTAAAGAAACATCAAATCCGGTTCCTTCAGTACAGTTGCCAAAATATGTTAGGCTACGAAAAGATTATTTCGAAATTTTACATCTTCCCTCAAATGAGATAACGGCTAGATTCGATCAAACAGGTTGATATTTTACTTCTTTTTTATTTTTGCAAGTTTACACCAGCTTCACTCAACCGACACACTTTGATTTAACATTCGGTGAGTCGGTTGAGTGAAGCTAGTGTAAACTGACACATTGTTAATCTTATTGTACATTTAAACAGATCTTGACACTCTGGAATCGTTGGAAAATTTTGTAGTCGAAGCCTTCAACGGAAAAGTGCCTTCTGAACAAAATCTAAAAACAAAACTAGATCTTTATGCAGATGACTTTTTTGCAGATGAAATTGCTGAAGCAATTGCCTGGCCAAACACCTTGAAATTGTAGTGGCATTGTATCCCAATTTGCGAAAAATTCGGATGCTGTAAAAAAACTATTAAATAAAGTTGAAAAACTTATTTCTTTGCTTTTGACTGTGCCTACATCAGCAGCTTCATCTGAGCGTTCTTTTAGTGCACTAATACGACTTAAAACGTATCTTCGAGCAACTATGACACAGAAACGACTCACTCATGCAGCACTTATACACATTCACAAAGATAAAACCGAAGAATTGAATTCGATGGAGGTGGTGAAAGAGTTTGTTTATCGCAAGGACAGAAAGAAACATTTTGGAATAATTTAAATTGATATAACTTTTTGTACCTTATTGCATTTAAACCATGTAAAGATATACCTAGTCTTGCTTTATAAAAGCAACCATTATTTCTTATATTTTCATATTACCATATGAAAGATCCTTTAAAGAATGATCTCTAATATTAAAATTGGAAGAACTTTTAAAAAGAATGAAATTTTAATATTTTTTATATATTTTTATATTTTTTTTATTTTAAACTAAAATAAAAAATTTGTTTATTCACATTCATGTTTCTTTGAAGAAATTTAGGTGAACTTTTTTTTGCACCACCATTTGTACTGCCCCCCCATTTGTACTGCCACCCCCCAAGATGAAATTAGCTTCCGACGCGCTTGCAACATTTGCTCTGTTAATTCTGTCAAGCACTTTGTTTGTTCTTTCTTGTTTTTTGAAAATCTTTTTAATGATTATATACATATCTATGTTTATTTATGAATACAATTTTACTAAATATTCCATACTTTAAAATAAAATTCTTAAAATAATCAAACAGAATCAAAGTAGTAGTAGTACTTTATTGAGTTTTTAATGAATCGATATTACAATGTATACATATATATATATATATATATATATAGATATATTTATATAAACAGTTATTTGTTAACTTAGCTGCTGTAATGCAAGGGCTTCCTGGTCTATAGTTGATAAATTACATCAAATACAGATTTTACGTTCACATATAGAATTATAAAAATACACAATCACTAAAAGCATAAATATTAAATCTTTAATATTATGGTCACGATAATCACTAATAAAATTCAGGTGTTTCGTTGAATCCAATTGCAGCGGCTAGGCAGGAATATATTGTACAGTTCGCTTCAACTTGTTTAGGATGTCGTAAAGTATTCTTCTTTTTATAAAAAAATGCTATAGAAGCTATGTATAGCATTAGCAGCGGTAACAAAAAAGGAACCATGAACCCAAAGTTTATACTGTAGCTCCTAACACATTTGTTAATAAAACTTTTTAAGTTTTCGTATAACTGTGCTAACTGAAAAAGTCGTATCAACGTATGGGCGATTTCAGTTAAAAATGACTGGTTGCACTTCACAACCTCACCGTTGAAACGATGCGAGTCGACCTCAAACAGAATCAAAAATAATTTCTAAAAGTAGTCAGATTATTTTTTCCTGATTACTTTCAATTCTTTTTGATTATTTTCGCAATTCCAAGTAGTCGTAATTATTTTTTTTATTTGTAATCGTTATCAATTACTTATCATAAACATCTCCCTCAAGGATTATATTATGATAATAATTATTTTTAAAATATAATATAATCTAATTGTTTATTAATCGCAAATTAACAGCTACTATAATATTTGTATAAATATCAAACCTCTAAGATTAATGTAAAAACATAATTTATAAAAAATGTAAAAATAACCCAAAATATAACATACTGAATGAAGTGCTGAAATGTACATGTGTTCTTTTTTAAGGCAGGTGCCGGTTAATTAAAACTGGTATCTTTTTTTTCTTAATCTTTCAAAAGTATAGTTTTTGAGAATTTACATTTTTAAATTTTTGTAAGGTTACTGACACTATTTCCGCTTCTAGAGTCGTTTTAGCAGGTATCAAGCGCACAGCAGAAATATACATACTTACTCTCTTTATACTCATTTATTCCAAAACTACTTTTTTCAGCAATGTTTTATAGCGAAAACAGAAGCTATTCAGCCGAATCATCTGAAATATTAATATGTTATTCACATCAGTGGCTTTTGCCATCAAAATTTCAAAAAATCGTATATTTTACACTGAATAACCATTAAGAAACCCTGTTTTTAGAACTTAAATTTTAAAAGCGAGTCATTCTGCCAATTTTCAATGTTTTTTTTTTCTAGTCGTAGCTGAACTCATAGTAATTAATTATATTTTTGGTTTTAATTTTTAAGATTAATAGAAGAATAAATATCAACAACAGCGCCGAAGCTCTTTTTTTATGAGTATTGCAATACCTTTAAAGTTTAAATATCGTTATTCATTATTTTATGAAAAAAAATAAATCCTAAAAATATTTAAAATATTCAAGCACAAGGGGTTAATATTAATATTTCTTATTTTATATATGTACATTGTACATGCTTTGTTATTTACTATTACATTTTAACAAGGCTATTTGTTAGTCTTAAAATTAAATAAATATAATTATTATTAAAGCTTAAAAATTGGGTTTCATTTCTTTAATATGTGGATACTTTTTTCTGAAGTGGATACATTTGTGACCTTTTCATGGATACTTTTTTTAGAATCGTCGCGGCAACATTGATCTGAGGTGAACTCACGTACACAATAAACGAGTTTCACCAAAGTACAGAAAAACGGAAAAAACATATGTTTTGACGTCACAAAATTTTAGTTTCCTATCTCTTTATCTCTGCTAGATACTACAGAACAAGGTATATGTATAAAGGTACTGTTAGTAGATAAAATTCTCTCTTGTGGTGGGTACCTTAGTTGTCAAAATCAGTTGTTTACGAAAAAAAGCAAAGCAAATAACAAAAGTTTTCAATAAGTTGTCAATAAGCTTTATTGAGTTGTGAATTTTTGTGTTTTATATTGATTTAAAGATTTTAAATAAGTGACTTAAGTGATAAAATGCCACGTGGTTGTGCAATTTGTAAAAAGCCTTTTCAAAAAGAAAATGGCTTATCTTTTCGTGTGCCTCTTAGCGAAGAAAGACGCAATCGCTGGAACTTTGCATGTTTCAAAACAAAATCAGCGCGGGTCTGCGACAAACATTTTAATAAAAGTGATTTTATAAATCCTCCGGGGGATAATTATGGTCCACTATGGTTGCAGCCAGGAGCAGTGCCTTCATTGGTTTTTCCGGATATAGCAGAATGCTGTCCCATGCCAGACGTTGTGCAACCAAATGGCGAAGTGATTCCAGCAACGTCAATAAGTTGCTCTACTCAAACAGAGTAAGTAAAGCTAATTATTGTCGATAATAATTAATAGTTGAAGACATGAGTGGATGAAGGTGATATGTCGCAATTATCTTCATCCATGCGTAGATAACCGGAAATCCGAAAATCCGAAAATCTCCGAGATCACGTAGATCACGACATATCACCTTCATCCAATCATGTCTTTAGTTATTTCCGTCCGTTCGTCTATGTATTGACCGTTATCCGCATTAAATTGAGATATATATGATGAAATGGGTTGATTCGTTTCGTGTTTCTTCCACACTCAGGGGATTTTGAAATGATTTTATTTTTTAATTTTATTAAAAGATTTGGACACGAATCGCCGGACAACTATAAGGAAAATATGAGACTGTTGCAGCTACAAATAAAAGAGCTTCAGACTGGGCTTGCAGATTAAAAAGCCCAACTTGTGGAAGCCAACGGTGCTTTAAGTAGTTTTTTTACGTATGACCCCAAATACGAAAATTAAAAAATCCTGGGGCGATGGAACAATGTAACATGTCTGACTGTCTCAACCTGGCGAGGCCAGCATAATCTTTGTGAAATCGCCTCAAGTCGAATCAAACCTCCACGTGGTGTTTCCTGGGCAACGTCAAAACTGACAACCGTTAGTTTGGCGGCTAATCTGAGCGGCGGGCCTCCCTAGGCTTAAAATAGGTTGTGCGTCGGCCCACCCGTAAAAACCAATTTCAATGAAAACATATAAGAAAAGAAGAAAAATTATCCCCAAATCTGATGACGACTACAGCAAACGAAAAACTGATAATGATTTACGGATATGCACCTGGAATGTCCGAACCCTTAATTGGGAAGGTGCCTCTATCCAACTGACTGATGTCTTGGAAAAATACAAAGCTGATATCACTGCTATCCAAGAAATGCGATGGAAGGGACAGGGTTGCATTCGGCACGCACCCTGTGATATCTACTACAGCGGCCATGCGGAGAAGCACGAGTTTGGATGCGGATTTGTAGTTGGCAAGAGACTACGGCCCCACGTCCTGCGATTCACACCTGTGAACGAACGACTTGCCATAATCCGCATCAAAGTTAGATTTTTCAATATAAGCCTAATATGTGCGCACGCTCCGACAGAAGTCAAGGACGATGAGATCAAGGAAATTTTCTACGAGTGCCTTGAAAATGCTTACGAGCGCTGCCCCCTCCACGACGTAAAAATCGTGGTTGGTGACTTCAACGCTAAGGTGGGCAAGGAAAATATTTTTGGTCCAACAGTCGGAAAGTTCAGCCTCCACGACAACACCTCCGATAACGGAATGAGGCTCATTGACTTCGCCGCAGCACGAAACATGGTCGTAAGTAGCACTAGATTCAAGCATCTCAATATTCATAAAGCCACCTGGATGTCCCCTGATCAAAAAACAAAAAATCAAATTGATCACGTTTTGATCGACGGAAGGCACTCTTCCAGTGTATTGGATGTACGCACGATCCGTGGTGCAAACATTGACTCGGATCACTATCTTGTTGCAGCCAAGATCCGTACACGTCTGTGCGCAGCTAAGAATACACGCAACCCTACACAGAGAAAGCTAGACGTCGACAAGCTGCAATCGAAACAGACAGCCGATGCTTTCGCCACTCGACTCTCACTCCTGCTTCAAAGCACTCCTCCAATCGATGATATATGCGCGCAGTGAACACACATTTCCAACTCCATGCGTGCGGCTGCTGAAGAGGTGATTGGCTACCAACGCCCTCGCCGAAACCAGTGGTATGACCAGGAGTGTCGCGACGCCACTGCAGAGAAAGACGCCGCCTACAAAGCCATCCTGCAGTCGGTTGTAACGCGCGCTGCTAAGGAGCGATACAAAGAAAAGAGGAGGGAAGAGAGACATATTTTCAGGCGGAAAGAAAGAGAGGCAGAAAAGCGCGAGCAGGAGAAGATTGAGATGTATGGTGACAGGAATGAGGCCCGAAAATTTTTCGAAAAAATAAGACGCCTTGCCGATGGTTTTAAAACCGGGGCCTCTTCCTGCAAGGATGAAAACGGGAATCTAGTGACATATGTCCAGAGTACACTGACGTTGTGGAGGGAACACTTCTCTAAGCTTCTAAATGGCGACGCTGACAACAATCCCGCCAATAGAGATGATATTCCGGAAACCCCAATTTTGGATGACAGCGTTGAGGTTCCGCTGCCCGACTATGATGAAGTTCTGACAGCTATAGCTCGGCTTAAAAATAACAAAGCCGCGGGAGCTGATGGCTTACCTGCTGAGCTGTTTAAGAATGGAGGCGAAGCTCTACTTAAATGCATTCACGAGCTTCTATACAGAATATGGTCGGAAGAATGCATTCCGAACGATTGGAATATCAGTGTGCTCTGCCCAATCCACAAGAAAGGCGATCCCACTATCTGTGCCAAATACCGTGGGATAAGCCTTCTTAATATCGCATATAAGGTCCTGTCGAGCGTTTTATGTGAAAGATTGAAGCCCTTATTGATTGATCGGACCTTATCAGTGTGGCTTCAGACCTGGAAAGTCAATCATCGACCAGATTTTCACGCTACGACAAATCTTGGAGAAGACTCAAGAAAAACAAGTCGACACCCACCATATTTTTGTCGACTACAAAGCCGCCTTCGACAGCCCAATAAGGAAGCATCTGTACTCCACCATGTCTGAATTTGGTATTCCTGCAAAACTAATACGACTTTGCAGGATGACACTGAGCAACACCAGCAGCGCAGTTAAAATCGGGAAGGACCTCTCCCCACCATTTATTACCAAACGAGGTTTCAGACAAGGTGATTCCTTATCGTGCGACTTTTTCAACCTAATGATGGAAAAGATCATCCGAGCTGCTGATCTGAGACGTAGTGGCACAATATTCTACAAGAGTGTTATGCTGCTTGCGTATGCTGATGACATAGATATCATTGGCCATAATACGCGCGAAGTCAGTGCAGCATTTTCCAGATTAGAAAGGGAGTCAAGTCGAATGGGTCTGTCAGTGAATGCAGATAAGACGAAATACTTAGTGTCAACAAACAAACAGTCCCAGCGTCTTGGAACCCACGTTACCGTTGACAATACCTCCTTCGAGGTTGTGAAGAACGTTTATCTGGGATCCAGCATTAATTCAACCAACGACATCAGCATTGAGATCAAACGAAGAATAACTCTTGCCAACAGGTGTTACTTTGGGCTCAGTAGGCAATTGAGAAGCAGAGCCCTCTCTCGACGAACGAAAATCACTCTCTATAAATCGCTCATCATGCCCGTCCTACTTTAAGCATCACAAACCTGGACGCTGAGCAGTTTAGATGAAAAGACTTTAGGAGCATTCGAGAGAAAGATTCTTCGTAAGATCTACGGACCAATCTGCGTCAATGGCGAGTACCGAATACGGTGGAATGATGAACTGTATGAGCTGTACGCTGACATCGACATAGTCAAGCGCATTAAAATCGAGCGGCTTCGCTGGCTTGGTCATGTTCAGCGCATGAAAGACGATGCTCCAGTGAAGAAAACATTCGATTCGGTACCCAGCGGCGGTCAACGCAGAAGAGGACGACCGCATCTTCGTTGGAAAGACCAAGTAGAGGACAACCTGACGAAGCTTGGAATTTCCAACTGGCGCCAGCAAGCGAAAGACAGAAATGGCTGGCGCAAATTCTTAGATGAGGCCAAGACCGACATACGGTTATAGCGCCAACTAAGTAAGTAAGTAAGATAAATCCTTTTGTCATTGGAGCTGGCAAGATATTTCAAATTCTATATGTCTGCATGCTGCTGGCCCGAGAGCATACAGCCATTTGCACAAAAAAGGTTTCCCGCAACCACATGTTAGCACTCTGCAAAGGTGGGCACGTAAGGTGAACATGCATGAGGGCATATTACGATTCGCCATAGACTGCATGCAGAACAATAGTGATCTCGCGGAAGATCAGAAGGTGTGTGTTCTCTCCTTCGACGAAATGAAGGTAGCTGCAGTGTATGAGCATGACGCAATGGCAGATTCAATAAGGGAACCTGCCAATTATGTACAAATGGTTATGGTCCGAGTGCTTAAGTCTTCGTGGAAGCAGCCGGTGTTCTACAGCTTCGACTGTAAAATGACAAAGACCATTCTCACGGAGCTCATTATTGCACTTCGTGACGCTAGCTTTCCAGTTCTGGCAATTGTATCAGACATGGGCCCAACCAATCAAGGTTTATGGAGGGAGCTTGAGGTGGTCAATTGGTAAAATTTAATTAATAAAAAAAAATATGTATTAAGTATTTTTATTAAAACAGAAAAAACATGGTTCGCAAGTCCCATCAATGAGGACGAAAAAATTTTTGTATTTGCGGATGGTCCCCATTTGCTCAAACTTTTACGGAACCACTTTTTGGATTCGGGATTGATATGGGAAAATTCAATTCTCAAATCAACAACATTGAAGCAAGTAGTGCAACATGCGGCATGTTCCGATATGTCTATTACCTACAAACTTAGCGACGATCATTTATACGTACGTGGTGCAGGTATTTATAAGACAACAAAAATACCAAATTTTTTTAATATCATGTTATCTCTTAGGTAGATAAAAGGTATAGTTTGCAGCGCAGCTTTTTTCAAATACAACTGCCTGCGCTATCCGGCGTTGCTTTTGTATTGGGTTGGAGCTATATAAGCCCTTGGAAACGGTTAATTTCATCCATTTGGTCAACGACTGGTTTGACGTTTTGAATTCCAATATGAAAACTTTCAATTATCCCGAAAAGGTAAATTATTAGGTCTGTTTCCATACTAACTTCAAGTTATTGCAATAGAATAGAGAGAGACATTTTTCATTTTGTTATTTTCTCTAGAGATTAAAAAACTTGTAAAATAACACTCTCAAGTAACTTCAAGTTACCTGAATCGAGTACGGAAATATACCTAGTTTCTTACTTAAAAATACCCAAACTCGAAAAAAATTTATATGCCTACAGAAACCATATGGAAATGACTTGGAATACCAAGAAGACGTTTTGCGAAGAATGGATCAGTTCATGGGGAAGCAAATAATTCCGGAAAAGATTTCATTGGCGCCTTTTCAAAAAGGAGTTCTAATTATGAATACCTCGCTTCAACTTCTTCGAGAATATCTTAAAGAGAAGTACGATTTTAAGTAAATTTTAACAAACCGCCTGAATCAGGACATCCTTGAGCACTTTTTTGGGGCTATTCGAAGCAAGGGTGGTCTGTACGACCATCCTAGCCGGATGAGTTTTACCTTTCGCCTACGGAAATATATACTTGGTAAGTAATACCATATATTTCATCTAAACTGCCTAAAAACTAATAAACAAATATTAAATTCACGACGTAGCATACGGACGATCAGCAATTGCTGGGTTTACTTTAAATAGTATCTAAGTTTCAGTGCTAACTAGATATAATTTAATTTTAAAGAGAGTAAAATAACTGTTATTTTTTAAAATAACTGTTTAAATTTAGTATTGAAGTATTGAAGCTGGAAAATTAATTTCTGGCATTATTATTGATAAAGATTGAGAATTAAAATGTTTGTTTAATATGTTCATATTTTTTATTCAAATTTATTGATTCAACGATTCAACATTTATTGATATTCAACGATTGATTTTTATTTCTGATCGAAAAAATTTTCTAATTGAAAATACAATAAACTAAGCAGGGTTTGACATTAAATTTGAGGGCTTAGATTTAATTAAATTAACTTTAGGCTAAAATTAAATATAAGATTTCGATAAACCATTAAATATTACTGTTAATATCAATAAGTGATTTTTATTTTTCATCGAAAATATAACGAACAAAAATTAATTGGTATAATTTGATTTATATTATAAAAATCATAATTGGTTGGCTTCCTGACTAAGACAGTTTTAGTTTAATAGGGACTACAAAATGCAATGAACCAAACAGGTTTTGACATTAAATTTAAGGACTTAGATTTCATTAAATATACTTTAGGCTAAAATTAAATATAAGATTCCGTTAAGTCATTAATGACTTCTGTTAAAATATCATTTAAATTTTAAAAATTTTTAATAAAATTAATATATAACAAAATACAAATTAATAAAGATTTACTGTACGAAATCTTTGTTAATAAATTTTAATTTAGTGACGGAGATTTAATTCTTCAAGAAATAAATCAAAACATGTTTGTAAGGTTTGAGATATAAAAATAATAGTAGCTGCGTTCCTTTCGCCTTAATATAATAACAAATTTTCTCAAGAAAAACGACTCGTAGAGGGCACTACCGTTGCATTCAAAATTAAATTCAAACAAGCAATCATGATACAATGACTATTAGGTGTCATGAGAACGTGTGTCGTTCAAAACTTATGAACTGTTATGGTAGCGATACCTTAGTGAACGATGTTTTTCTCTGAATGAGTTTTACTCTAAACGTCAGAAAAATTGTAAATTATTTAATTTAATTATTAATATTATGCAATTATATTAATAATTTCATTGCAATTGTTCTCTCCGCTGAATGCGTTCAATCTGTGTGATACACGCGGTTTGTTTTGTTTTCTTTTGTTTAACATTCGATGGTCGCAGCTCGTGAGAAAATAGGTAGCTGTCATGGCTATCTAAAAGTCTTTGTATCAAACAAACAAATAATTAAAAAAATGAAATGACAGCTCTTAAAAAATACAGGTGCGGCACCTGTGTTTAAAATTTTTTAAAGGCTATATCACAATTTTATATGGATAGCAAAAATAATCCTATTTGTTATAGGATTATTATTTTTGTTTTTACTTTGCATGTAAAAAAAATAATCTGGATTATTTCGAAGCGAATGGAACGCAGCTAGTAAGTTACAATTTAGTAACTTTAAATTTTCTTTACTAATTTTAGTATATAGCCCAAAACACACAACTGTTGAACTGCACAGGCAACGTGGCAGTGGATGACACGGAGTGGTTGGATTCTAACAAACGTTTTAAGCGAAAGCTATGCAGTGCCGAGCATGACAATGTCGCCTGAAGACGAAAGTTTCAATATGCAGTTTTCCAACGATATTGACCTTATTTCAAATGCACTTGACATGGCTGCAGAAGAGTTCCCACAATTAACACCGCATTTCAAAAACCAGGTCGAATTAATACCGGCGAGCATTCCAAGTGATCCTGTCAAGTCAGCTGAAGAGTTTCCGTCAGAACGAAACGACATGAATGCAGGAAATGACTTCGACACCCTTCATGAAGATGCGCTTGAGTATGGAGCAGGCTATGTAATCAAAAAGCTTCATCTACATAATTGTATAGACGACACTGCTTGTACATGGACATACGTCGATGAAATATTAAAAGGCGGTTTAAAAAAGCCAAACGAATTTTTTCTTAATAGAATAAAGGACCTTGAGACCATTTTTATTGATGTAAACGGATAAAATAAAAAATTTCAAAAAATTCCAAACTTTCATGGTTAACAAAAGCTCTGCGGTGGAGTTGCCTGAACGTGTAATAAAATTGTTTTTTAAGTGCAGACAGGGTTGCCAACTTTTGAAAAGCCCAGGCCCGGAGCTTTTTTTATTTAATAATTTTTTTATGGTCTGCTTGCTTTTAATTAAAAAATTAATTTTTTCTTTGGTTTTTTCATACATAGTCATGTTTAACATTCATGTTTACAATAAATGTGACACAACACAACTTGCATTTTCCCGTGAACTCGTTTTCTTTCAGCAACCAATCTTTGTAGCTTGGTATCGAGAGCCAATCGTTGTTAAAAGATGTTAATTAATGTTTCCTCTTGCAACTAGATTCCATTATGCTGTTCTCTAAAATAGTTTTGTATCAGTTAATACACAAAACACAAATTATTTACCGAACTTACATAAATTGAACTGCAAACATTAATTAAAAATTCACCCGCAGACAAGGTTAATTTATAAAGTTGCGGCACTTGAGAGAAATGCACTCTTTTTCCCGCCTTTGCTCGAACTGTGATTGTGCTTTTCTTTGTTCTAAGCATTCATTTTCATCCATTCTGACAGTTCGACCGAGTTCACTCTCAAGTGCCAGAACCTTATAAATGAGCCTTGGCCGCAGAACTCAAAAGAAAAAGAAAAACAGAAACGAGTTCGTCAAGTTACCAAAAGAAAAGTTACGACTGGTTACGACGTTCCTTCAAAAACGAAGTTCAAAAAATAGAAAGAACGTCAATGTTAAGTTAGCGTTCATTAAGACAAATGGTTCAAACATTCACTAAAAAAAGCGTAAATCAACACTAATAAATAAGTTAAACAAATTTTTTTGTAAGAAAAACTTGCTTTAAATATAGATTAGAGCGAAAGCCGGAGAAAATGTGCCAGGTCCGGAGCCCGGAGATCGGCCCTCAGGCCCGAATTCTCCGGGCGAAAAGGTATGTGTTGGCAACCCTGAGTGCAGAATGCATTTCCGCATTAAGCACTTAAATAAACGTCTACAAATTCAAAAAGCAAAGCCGAAAGTGATGGGAAATAAGAAGTTTGTCAAAATAAAGCTTTAAGTTATAGGTAAGGAAAACTGTATAAAAGTAATTGTATTAGTTTAAAAACTATGGTCATTAGTAATAACTAAAATGTTTGTAACATTTTAATGTGACTTTAAAGTGAAATAATTTTTTGTATAACTAAGGCCCTATTTATTTTGGTATTATCTAGCTTTGCTGATCTCATCGGAGTTCTATAAATGAGCGGCAATGGATTATGCCTACTGGGGAAACCATTTAAAAAAAAAACGCGCCTTGCATTTTACCTCGAAGGTGATGTGGAAAAAAATGCGCAAAATAAAGTTTCTTATCGACCCAAATTACAGTTGCTTATAATTTTTTTTTATTAATAAATGCGATTTTTAATGAAGTCATTTCAAACTTTACAGATAAAAAAAATAAATATAAACTGGCCATTTCAGCCCTTGGAAGGACTTTGACCTAGCTTCTATTGATCAATTTTGTTGTGTGTGTTATTAAATGTTTGATCACAAATGATCGAGAACTGGACCTACGTGTTTTATGCCGATTCCGAACGGCTTATGTTCTCAAGAAGCTTTACATGGCAATTTTTACTCTCTGAGGTTTGCCATTGTCTGCAGAGAGGTGACGACCGAACAGAAAAATTAATTCAATTGAAAAAAACTTTTCTGTCTGAGCTGGAATTGAACCTGGGCTACTGCGGTTTTTTAGCTTAGGGGCCACGCACTATACCCACTAGGCTACGGCCGCCACTTTACAGATACATACATACATAAACTTTACAGATACATACAACGATTATACGATATAATACAAGAAAGGTTTTCTAATTCCAAATATGAAGAAATTAATGGCTGCTCTCATATGGTTTAGAAGCTAAAGATGTCAAAAGTTGAAAAAATGTGCTTGAACTTGTTATATTTTTACTATATATAAACAAAACTAAGCAATTTTATTGGGTATGAAAAGAGAGGATATGGATCACAATTAATAAAAAAAGCATTTTAACTTTATTAATAGTAATTTTTACACAAATTCATTTACCATGGTGATCAAATAGTCTAAACTTTTCCACAAATGCACTTTTTCTTTTTCGTAAATAATTCTTCGTATTAATCGTCCGTAACACCAGTTTGTAAATGATCATATGTATGTACCAACATTAAAAAATGTTTAAAAGCACTTAAAGACATAAGTGGCTGAAGGTGATATGTCCCATTTTCGGATTTTCGGTGTTCTACTAATGGAAGGTCTTATGTACTTACAAACCATTTTAAAACTTAAAACAGCCATGTTTGTGGCTATTTAAGAAATTAACTACTTTACAAAGCTCAATTTAGTATAGATTTCAGTACAAATGTAAAAGTTTGTACTCAATTTTCTCTTAACTAGATTTTTGGGACATATCACCTTCATCCACTCATGTCTTCACTTATTATTCTTTAAATTGCAACAACGTTTACTTCTAAATTACTTGAAAGAGGCCTTTAATATTTTCACTATTAGCTTTTTAGCTCCAAATACACATTTTGAAAATATTAAAGAAGTCCATTTTAGCTAAGAACAATATGGAAAAAAAAGAGTTCCTGATCGGGCAGCAGCATATGGTATACCATATTTACAATCTGTTCCATCAGCCCAATGATTTCTTTACGCACAAATATGTTTGTTTCGTGCTCCATGAGTATATGGTCGAGACATTATTCAAGCAGTTCTACACAGAGCGTCTTAGCATTACTGTTGTTGTCTGGCCGTTTGATCAGCTTCCATGATACGGCGATAGCATGAAACTGCAACTTTATTGGCTACAACTTTAGATGTTCATGATAATAAGTCCGTCCTTCTTGATCAAACGCACAATGCAATCATTGGATTTACCCATACGTCTGATTTCGCCGCAAATTGCATAGGTCTTGGAACTAACTTTCATTCGGCTGGTTTCTGCATCAACATCGACCAAGACCAATTGCACAGAGGCGTGGCATGAATGATTCTGTTGGTTGCCGAGCACTTTCTGGGCTCTCCGGCGTCGTTTTCCATGTTTATAGATTTTTTTTACAAATTTACAAAATGTATGACACTCGGCAATGGAGTCAAAAAAAGACATTAAAATACTGTGAGCTTGGTAATTCTAAACAGTTAAATACATTTTATTTAATGAAATATTCACGATATATACACAAATAAACATTCAGCACGCACAAAAATTAAAACAATATAAATTTTAACACATTTGATAGTTTTCTATCATTCATTGTCTTTTACGCTCTTCTTATGTTTGATAGCGAAGGTACCCACCTCTCTGTGCCGACAAAACCATGTTGAATATACCTTGCTACAGAATATAACATGATTATCCAGAGAGAAACCACGCCCGTCTCGCCATGCATATGCTAGAGCTAGACCACGTCCGTCTCGCATATGTGAGCACAGCTCTAATCAATCGCTCCATATATAACGAAGAAACATATGCGATCGATATACGATTTGAATTGTGAAATACTTACAAAAATTAAAATTATTATTGTATCATATTTGATAACTATAAATTTGTTTTTAGCACTGGTTATGAATTAATATATATTTATTTTTAGGTTAAGATTTGATGAATTTTTGTTAGTTTCTAAGAGAAAAATTCAATAAATAATAAGAAACGTTAAAAAGAATGTTTAAAAAAAGTCTCGAATAATAAATTAATCAAATTTTAAAACATTTTTAAACGTTTAAATAATTTCCAAGTGTAAACACAGTAACTAAATTAATTTTAATGAATAGAAAATTTACAAATTTTTATTTACTTAGATAAGTCATGATACTCTCGAATTTTAATCAAAAGATTATATATATTTATGCCATTTTTTGCACTTATAGGTATAATTAAATTTGAAATACGATGTTCTAATTCGAGGACATTGGGGATAGCTCCCCTGACGTCGATTTTATTAGCCACAACTATTTTCGGCCTTTTTAATAAATTAGGGTTATACTGAGTTATTTCATCTACTAGCAAGTTGTACTGCTTCCATGGATCTTCTATGGAGGCATCAAGTATAAACAGAAGCAGTGAGCATCGCTCGACATGTTTAAGGATGTGAATACCAAGACCTTTATTTTTGCTAGATCCTGCTATTAAACCAGGAATATCAGCGACTGCCACCTTCTCATGATCATCATAGGTCACAATTCCTATATGAGGACACAATGTTGTAAAAATATAGGGAGCTATTTTAGGCTTTGCTCTCGAAATTGCTCTGAGAAGAGTACTCTTTCCCACATTTGGACATCCAATCAATCCTATGTCAGCCATACATCGAAGTTCTAGCGAGTAAGTTATGGTTTCCCCTAAGGAGCCATATTCACATACTCTTGGAGTATTCTCTTTTGAGTTTGCAAAAAAGCGATTTCCCTTGCCACCGTTTCCACCTCTAGCAGCAATGAATAGAAAGTTTTCAACCTTCAGATCACACACAATTTTACCATTTAAATTACGTATAATTGTTCCAATAGGAACGTTGATGACCATATTAGACGCATTTTTACCGTGACAATTTCTTGGATTTCCTTTTTCTCCATCTAAAGCTTTTATCAAGGATCCTAGACTGTTTAAATTAAAAACGTCTGATGAAGATTTAAAAATTATATGACCGCCATTGCCACCATCACCACCATCAGGTCCAGCAAATTCGTTACACCATAACTGAAGAAACGATATACATCCATCACCACCTTTACCACCGACCACACGTACAATTTTAGAATCTGAGAAATAATGAGACTAACAAAGATATATTAGTTTCATAATTATGTTTTCGAGTTGTACAAACCTTGTCAACAAATATCCTTTTTTTTGGTCTAAGAGGTTTAACTTGAAATGACTGTAATGATTTGCTTATAGAATACTTTCTTGGCACAAACTGACAAATATTTTTGCTTAAGAATTTCCGGAAATACATAATTTACAAAATCATAAAACTATATATTCCGTGATATGTCAATAGGGCTGTTCACATTTCAAACCGCTCATCAAATCGATCATCAATTGATTTGACAAATGATTTGACCAACAGAATTTGTATGGATTTGATGGCGATTTGTAGAGTGTGAACACTCATCAAATCGTTGATCAAATCGTTTGATGAAAATCAAAATTTTTTGATTTTTCTGCTGATTTGACGAATGATTTGACGAGTGTGAACACTCGTCAAATTGTGTAGTACGATTTTATCAGTTCTAAAAAGTTTTCAACCTGAGCACATCGCGGTAAAAGAGGGAGCGGAAGAAAATAATAGCAAAATAATAATAAATAACTGTTGCAAATAATTTATAATAATTTATAAAATAATTTATTCTTCCAATACGATTTTAATAACAAGTGGTATTAATAATTTTCCGTCATCGCGATGTGCTTACTTCGGTGTTCAAGATAAAATTAAATTTGATGAAAAATTTGATGAGTCTGAACACTTTTGTGGTCAAACGATTTGACAAATGATTTGATGAGCGGTTTGAAATGTGAACAGCCCTATTAGGTCAAACCTATTTCCAGTTCCTCACGTCTATCAGCCATAAATAATTTGCTGCAACATAATCGACATACGACCACTGCATTTGGGCCGTAGCGCACACAACTTCAACCGTATCTGTTGTGCCTTTGTACGCCACATATGTAACGCCAGTTGCTTGCGACGACCATTGCATTGATTTGCACCAGTTCTATCCATGCTCCAACTATTGAGTCAATTGCGAAGAATGCATTGGCTTTGAAGAAGAAATTGAAGTGTCGCCGCTGCTTTCAACACCTTGAGCGGCAGTACTGGATTTAGAAGACCTGAAGAAGGATCAACAATCTAACAGAATTCCGATTATTACTACACAAGAGCCCGCAAGACTATCCGACGCAGTAGCAACCACTACGTCTATCACGGAGGTGGCCATCAGCGCTCTCGCCGCTATTTAAATGACAACACCAACAACAGTAGATGCAACAATGTCGTTTGCACCAGCCACGACCAGCTCGCAAAATATCGCCTTCAGCCCGGCCGAATAGCCACGAACGTAGCACAACAACATCTGCAGCTAACATCCTACAGAGCTGTATACTCCATCAACAGCAGCTAACACCAACAACAGCTGCATACATCGTCAACAGCAGCTAATACCAACAACAGCATACAACCTCAGACAAGGCAAGGGCAACCACCAACCATTGCACCGGCACAACAACACCGCAGGAACACCAGGTTTTTTTTCTTGTCGTATTATGGAATTCATCCTATATGTCTTCCTATATTAGACAGTTTATATTATATAAAGGTAGAATCGTTTTCATCCTTGGAAGTTGTAAGCCGGTAGTCAGCCCTATTCCAGAGTCCGACGTAGCGTAAACTTTCTGTCGGATTCGTAATGTCGTATTCGGCAATCAGAATCATTGCCTTGTATTCGAACATTCGTAGCATTGCTAGTCCACAGTCCAACACATCTTTTGACAGTTGTTTTTCGGATTGTTTCAAGAAAGCTTTGCCTCAACGGATTTGCTTGCGACAAAAGAAAACAATAGAGTAAAATAAAAATGGTAATTAATTATTGGGAAATGTAGGTAAAATATTTTTGTTGAAACCGGTGAATATTTAGTTCGAAATTTATTCATTGCTTTTCCGACATTTCGTCAACCAATTCTAAAGGGTTGACGGAATCTCGCAAAATCTTTCGATGAATTTTCATAGATTCTGTTGGTAAGAAATAGTCCTCTTATTGTGCGAAAATTACAATTGCAAAGAAATCCATTGAAAATCACAGAGAAAAAATAAAGAAAAAAAGAATAGGCCATATTAATCAAAAACACTTCAGTTTTTAAATTTTAATTTTATTTAGTTGTCTGCTGTTGAGAACAGTTGTTTTCGAATTCTCGAAGGTAGATTTGAAAAGGGGAAGTTTCGTTCGGAAGTTGGATTGTCGAATTTATCGCGTTCTTGGCGTAGCCTTACGTTCGGAAATTCGTTAAGGCGGATTCTGGAATGGGGTTGATTATTATTACGATAATAAAATATTATTGTTGTTTTGCATTATATACTGCTAAAATGTTTGATATTAACTTAAGTAAACAAATGGATTAGTTTTTTTTTCCCCGCGTTTATAACAAAACTTAATGAAGGTTCTTTAACGTTGTAAAGCAACGCTAAAACTAAAAATACTTAAGCTCAATCTTAACATAAAATTAAGCACTTATTAAAATAAAACCAATCCTAATTACACTTAACAATTAATCCGACCTGAACGTAACGAAAACCCAACTAATAATTTTCTAAGCGTAGGAAAAATAAAACTAACATAAATACACAAAAATTGGTACGGAACGTAATAGATAATATTTTGTTTATATAAATTAAGCACGGAACGTAATAGATAATATTTTGTTTATATAAATTAAACACGGAACGTAATAGATAATATTTTGTTTATATAAATTAAACACGGAACGAAATAAACTAAATCAGAACTAAGATATTGAACATAAACGTAACAAAAATAAAACAAAGAAAAAAATACGAAGTAAGCATAATCGAAACTAAAATAAACACAACATAAACTAAAAAAAAAAAAAAAATACGAATTACACATAAACAAAATACTATTAAATATATCGACATATACTAATACAATAATAACTCAACTTAAAATTTTAATTTTCCACCTACACTAGGTAGAAATTGATTCCGACTTAAAGAAATTTTCTTTATCATAATTCACTAAGTTAGAAATATTTCAACTAACAAATAAATTTCTTTTTCTAAATACTTTAAGTTGAAATGGATTTACACTTAAAGAAATTTTCTTGTTCTAAATAAATTAAATTTAAAAAGAAATTTTCTTTTTCTAAATACTTTAAGTTGAAATGGATTTACATTTAAAGAAATTTTCTTGTTCATAATAAATTAAATTTAAAAAAGAAATTTTCTTTTTCTAAATACTTTAAGTTGAAATGGATTTACACTTAAAGAAATTTTCTTGTTCATAATAAATTGGATTTAAAAAGAAATTTTCTTTTTCTAAATACTTTAAGTTGAAATGGATTTGCACTTAAAGAAATTTTCTTGTTCAAACTAAATTAAATTTAAAAATAAATTTTCTTTTTTAAAATACTTTAAGTGGAAATTGATTCAAACTTGAAATATTAGTATGCAAAATACACCAATTTAAAAATAATTTCAACTTACAAATCATTTTCCGTTTTCAAAAATACACTAAGTTGAACATATTTCCACTTACAAATAAATTTGCTTTTACAATATACTTTAGGTTGGGATTGATTCAATCTTGAAATATTAGTTCTTAAAATGCACTAAGTTGAAAATATTTCTAACTTACAAAATAAATGTCCTAGTTTGTTTTTGTTTGAAATGCATGAAGTTGAAATTGATTTCAGCTAAAAGGAAAATTTTCCTTTTCCTTTTTTTTGGATACACCAAATGGAAAATAATTCGAACTTAACACTAAATTAATTCTTTTTTTTAGGCTTAAGTTGAAGTTGAGTTGAGCTTAAAAAGATAAATTTTCCTTTTCAGACTACACCAAGTTGAAATAAATGTTCAACGTGAGATTATTAATTTTTTTTATATACTAAGGGAAAAATAATTTACCTTTAATAATGTAAGTTTTCAATATGCACTTGAGTGAAAAATGATCTAAGCTTAAAAATTTTAATTTTTCATCATACCCTAAGAGGTACTTCATTCCAAACTTGTCTTTTTTCTCGCTGTAACTTTTATACTTACCTTTAACGTGCCACGGCAATTTAATGCTTGAAAAATTAAGTTGACTTTTGATATTCATACTATGTAATGAAAACTAAAAGGTTGAATCATTGTAATCCGGTATTTAATCAAGTCTCAACTTTTGTAAAAATAAATATGAAATCCCTTAAAATGGGTATTTTGTTAATCCACTAAACAGTTGTAAAATTCTTTGGACTGATGAAAGGTAAGGGCATGGTAAGGGGCTGCTGCACTTAGGTGCACTAAGAGGGTTAATGAAATTTTTTTGCTCTTTCATTAACTGGTTGGGCGGGTGTAGAAAATGAGGGGAATTAACACCTTACTCCCTCATGCTACACGGTGCGTAGAGGCTATGGCTCGGTTAAGTCGCCTCTTTCGGGTTTTTTTTGCTTGGTTTTCCTATCCCATCCGTTTCCTGTTTCCGCCCATTTGAATTAAAATTCAAATAATTTGAATGTTAATTCAAATGATCCTTTTCCGTTTCCCGCTAACGTCTGCATACAAATAACTTGTGCAGATCGCATCCCATGGCTTCCTGACGAAGCAACCCCACGCCCATTTTCCCTGAGCTAAGCTGAAGCATAGCTAGGTATGCAGACGCTCGCTAAGTCAGGAAGTGCCTCGTCATCCGGTACGCGGATGTCACGACGCTGCGAGGTGGATGGCCGGTCTGTCACAAAAATGGCGCCCAACGTGGGGCCGTTGAAAATATGAATAGCCTTACTCGTAAGGTCAAATCACTTAACTTCTGACCACCCGAAGTACAGTATTTTCGTTCTGCCTCAATAAAACTTAAATTTTTCCTTTTTCAATTTTGATTACTTGCATAAGGCATGTTCTGGATTTAGTTCCTGGAGTTTTTTTGGGATCTTACCGAACCTCTGCCAACCAATTCTTGAATTGAGTTAAACTTTTTCTTGAAAATTTCGATTTTTGTTATTGATAATCTTTTGGATCGTGTCATGATATTATTGTTGTGTCAACCAAAGGTTATTTAACTTTTAATTGGGAATTTAGTAACAAATGTATGCTTTTGAGATTTTTATCTTTGGATAATTTCGAAGATTTGCTCAAGTATACTGAATATAATCTCTTTTCTCGTGGTTTTTGTAAATAAAATTAAATTTTTTTCTTATCCTGTTAACCGAACGTTTTCTCTATGCACCAGTGCCCTAAGTCTGTAGTAGCCCTGCTATGGCCTTGCCGAGTAATCTCCGAAGAATTTTAGTCATATCATTGCACATTTATAATTGTTATATCACATTTTTTTCTCGTGAAATCGTTGGATTTCATTACTTTACAACAGCATAACCGTGTTTATGCTATACATAAATAAGAGTATTCTTTTTTGTATTTTTTTTTATAGTTGAACATTTTTCACGTGTTGCAAATGTTTCGGGTTATCGTTTTCCTTTATTATGTTGGCATAAATAACATTATATGGACCTACATTTATATTCATTATAATTATTATCACTTTTATAATTATTATATTATATCCATTTTATATTACATATTTTTCTCGCGGGGGTGATATCACGCAAAAATATTTCACGACAGCATAGCCTTGTTAGGTTGTATTATTGGTGTTTGGTTAAATTTTCATTTCAACCTTTTTTTGTTTTATCTCGTTCCGCTCGTTACGCTTAGTAGTCGCTTCAACCCTATTACAACGCCATTAACTTATGTATGCTGGACTTGTTTGCCAGTGATTGAGATTTGTATTTCTCGTCTTGAAGTTGAATTTTTTTGTTGAAATCTTTTGGGATTCATTTCCTTGCTTCGGCCTAATCGGTTTAGGCTTCACTTATAACGAATTGACTGTCTTTTTATCTGATGAAAATTTTTTTGTCTTTTCGTGACATCATTGAGTTTCAACTAATCATCTTTCACCTAATATTGATTGAGATTTTTACTTCACTTTTTTTTTGTTTGAAATCTTAGGATTTCATAACTTATTGTTTGGTTTAAAAATTTTTTTTTCTCCAACTCTCCTTTTTTTTCTCTCGTTCCGCTCGTTCCGCTTACTAGTCGCATTCACCCCGCTACAACAGCATTCAACTTTTCTACTATAATTACTCAGTAGTAATTGATAAATTTTATTTTTGATTATACAGACGTTTCCGTGGAATCGTCTGGTTTTTCCTTTTTGCCAACAGTATAAAACTGGTGAGGCTGTAAATATAAACTTTTGATATTTTGTTTTGATATTTTTGTCGTGTCGACGATGCCTGTGACGCGAAGTACAGAAGACCTGTTAGGAGTGGGTAATCCTCCCCACGATGCCATTTGTACCGTGTGCAATAAGACCATTCATCCTACGGATGAAGTGGTTGAGACTTCGTGCAATCATTGCTTCCATGCTCTGTGCTTGCAGACGTGGCTAGAAACCAACAAGGCATGTCCGGTCTGTCGGTTGGCATTGGTTCCGGCAGTTGTAGGTCCTTCTCCGGCGGCGAATATTCTTGAAGTTGCTGGCAGTGTTAATCCACCAAAGAGGGGAAGAGGTGGTGGTGCACCACGGTATCGCCCCAACACGCGTCAACAAGCAAACTTTAGATCAGACCATCGTGATAGTAGGCCTGAACCGCTGGACAATGCCATTTTACCGAACCAACCGAACCAGGTTTCTGAAACCAAAGTACACCAAATCGTTGCCGACTCATTAGGCCAACTCCGAATGGAGATAAGCTCTATCATTTCAACCGAGCTTCAAGCGATGCTGCGTAACTTGAACATTGGAGCTAACCCTCCTGCAATGGCGCCAAATCTTCGTCAACCAGAATGGCCACAAGTGCTGCACGAAGAAGCTCAGAGGCCTGTTCCTCCTTCATCGTCTCGGCGTCGAGCGAATCCTCCGCTTCCTGGTGGCGATAGAGACCCTGGCTCTAAAGAGCGAGTTTCCAACGTTGTGCGAAACTGGCACGTGAAATTCAAGGGCACTGCCGATGACATTCCAGTAGATGAATTTATCTACCGAATAAATACTCTGACTTCATTGCATCTCAATGGTAATTTCTCTGTTCTTTGTGAACATGTTCACTCTCTTTTCGAAGGCAAAGCACACCAGTGGTTTTGGCGATATCACCGCAATGCCGACAAGGTAGAATGGTTTGACCTCTGCGATGCCCTGCGACGTCAATTCAAAGACTACACCTCGGATTTTGACATTCAAGATGATATTCGTCGTCGAAAACAAAAACATTCAGAGTCGTTTGACGAGTTTCTTGATGCTATTTTGTGCTTGAGTGACAGGCTTCGACACCCAATGTGCGAATCTGAGCTAGTTGAAACAGTGATAAGGAATTTACGACCGGATTTACGTCACGAGTTACTCCACCTGGATATTCGCAGCATTGCTATTCTACGTCGAGAGGTTCGGAAGCACGAAAAGTTTTTCGAGGACGTGCGTCCTAATTATAGTGTTCCTCCTAGAACTGCTGGCGCTCGACGGCAACTGTATGAAATTGCTCAGGATAGTGACCTAAGGTTAAACGAAGTAGATAGTGACCATGTTCAACAAGAACTCAATGCGCTAGACATGAGTAAAGTAAAATGCTGGAATTGCGATGAGGATGGTCACCGGTACCAAGATTGTCTGAAGGCTAGGCGCGTATTCTGTTACGGTTGTGGTGCGGTTGACACCTACAAACCTAGTTGTCAGAAGTGTGCTGCGAAGGCAGAAAGCTTCAAGCCGGATTTTTGTCGGGAGTCGAGCAGACCCCAATTAAATCGTCCTCGGATGTAACTCCGATTAAGATTTTACCAAAATCTGACGTTCCACCAATTGTGTCTGCCTCGACTGCAAAGTTTATTGACGATCCGGTGGATTCTCAACCTCTACCTCCTACCTTCAAACCTTACCACGTTAGGCTTGCGGAATATAATAAGATACGGGAGAAAATATTTGGTACTTCGACTGTTAGGCGTCATTCAGTTCGCTCTTCAGACCGTATTCGCTTGTTCTGGAAACGAATAAAAAACTTGCGCAAGAGTGTGGTCTCGGCCATAGTCTACCAAGGTTCCGACATTCGTCCTTACACCAATCTTTTGATTGAAGATACTGTGTATCTTTCGCTTTTAGATAGTGGCGCTACAAAGAGTTGCATTGGTGGACGTTTTGCTCAAGTAATTCTCTCTGACTCTACAAAGAAACTGATTAAATTAAGAGGTAACGTTCGAACGGCTGATGGTAAATATCAACAGGTCGTGGGTTCGATTACTATCCCAATTACCTTTCAAAACCAAACGAAAAATTTTGATTTCTTGATTGTACCTACTATTGTCCAAGACGTGATATGCGGAATGGATTTCTGGAATTTGTTTGAGCTTAAAATCCAAATAGACCCGACAGTGAGTGAGCTCTCTGCTTTAGAGATAGACCCTGATAGCGTACAGTTGAATGCACTCCAGCGTAGAATGCTTGACTCTACCATAGCCGCCTTTCCGTCTTCGGAAAAAGAAGGCCTCGGTACTACCTCTCTGGTAGAACACGTCATTGATACAGGTGTAGCATCTCCTATAAAACAGAGATACTACCCTATATCACCAGCGATGGAAAAGCTTCTATGTCAGGAAATCGACAGAATGCTCGAACTAGGTGTCATCGAAGAAGCAGAAAGTTCACCCTGGTCTTCACCGGGTGTCTTGATTGTAAAGCCTGGAAAGGTTCGATTTTGTATTGACTCGAGAAAACTCAATGATGTGACCATTAAGGATGCTTATCCTATTCCAATCATTGATGGGTTACTTTCTCGTTTGCCACCTGTGCATGTCATTTCAAAGATCGACCTTAAAGATGCTTTTTGGCAAATAAAATTGTCCAGAGATTCGTGTCCAAAAACCGCGTTCACGATACCAATCGACCATTGTATCAATTCACGCGCATGCCTTTCGGCTTGTGCAATGCACCGCAAACAATGTGTCGATTGATGGACAAGGTGATACCGTACAATCTCAAAACTCGAGTCTTTGTTTATTTAGACGACCTGTTGGTCGTATCGCAGTCACTAGAAGAACACATAGTGCATCTGTCAGAAGTTGCTTCTTGCCTTAGGAAAGCCGGTTTGACAATTAATGTCAATAAAAGTCAGTTTGGTCTCAATAAGGTCAAGTATCTTGGTTTTGTAGTGGGAAATGGTTCGCTTACTGTGGACCCCGACAAAGTGAAAGCCATAACAGAATATCCCATTCCTAGAACAGTTCGTCAAATTCGCCAATTCCTAGGAATGACTGGGTGGTACCGGCGATTTTTGTCTGACTATGCAGCGGTTACTTTTCACCTTGCTGAACTTCTAACGAAAAAGAAAACTTTCACGTGGAACCCTTCGGCTCAAGAATCTTTTGACGCCATCAAAGCTAAGTTGACGACAGCTCCTTTCCTCGTGCATCCTGACTACACTAGGCCGTTTATCGTGCAGTGCGACGCTAGCCAGTGCGGTGTTGGTGGTCTTTTAGCGCAAGTTGATGAGAATGGGGACGAAAGGCCCATTGCTTTTATGTCTCATAAACTCAACAAAGCGCAAAGAAACTATACCGTCACTGAGTTGGAATGTTTAGCTGTCGTGCTAGCGATAAAAAAATTTCGCGCCTACATTGAAGGTCACGAGTTTAAGGTAGTAACCGATCACGCAAGTCTGAAATGGCTAATTCGTCAAAAAGACTTAAGTGGAAAACTAGCTCGATGGGCGCTAAAAATCCAAGGTTTTAATTTTACTATTGAGCACCGTAAGGGTAGCGAGAATGTTGTGGCGGATGCTTTGTCGCGGTCTTTTGAACCAGATGACCCTGAATCGGACGTGGCTGCACTTGAGATAGAAACTTTGCCTGAAATAGACCTTGAGTCTTTACACTTCAATTCAGATGAATACAGAAAATTCCGAGAAAAATTGGCTTTATCACCTTTGCCAGAGTATAAAATCATTGATGATTATATTAACCGTCGTTTAGAATTTGACTCTGATACAACCGATCCTTCGCTGGCTTGGAAATTGCTTGTTCCTGCCGAATTGCGAGAAAGTGTAATTTATGCCTCTCACGATACTCCATCTTCTGCTCATGGTGGCATAGCCAAGACGCTTGAACGCATTCGTCGTTACTTTTACTGGCCCGGTCTGGTTGCACAAGTCCGAAATTATGTATTGAATTGTGAATTATGCAAAACTTCGAAGTCACCTACACATATCCTTCGTCCACCTATGGGTCAAATGACAGAAACGGAACGTCCATTTCAAAGACCTTACGTCGATCTAATTGGACCATTTCCTCGTTCGAAGAGAGGTAACATTGGAATGTTGATAGTCTTAGACCACTTTTCGAAATTCACTTTTCTGAAACCCCTGAAAAAATTTACCTCGAAACTTATCATGGATTTTCTGAAAGAAAGCGTGTTTGACACCTTTGGTGTTCCTGAGTCAGTTGTGTCCGATAACGGAAGTCAGTTCAAGAGTAAAGACTTTGAACTTTTTCTGACGAAATATGGCATAACTCATGTGTGCACCGCCGTGTACGCTCCCCAATCCAATGCGTCTGAGCGAGTCAATCGTTCGATCAACGAAGCTTTACGCTCATATATTCGAAAAGATCAACGCTTGTGGGATGTGTATATAAGTAGCATTAACTGCTCGTTGCGCAAAAGCGTTCATCAGACAATTGGACAAGCACCATATTATGTTGTATTTGGTCAGCACATGATGACTCACGGTAAAGATTATAAAATCCTGAAAAATCTTAACTTGCTTTCAGAGGGTTCAGAGAGGTTAACACGAGAAGATGAGTTTTCGTTAATACGAAGTTTAATTCATAAAAAAATGAAAGATTCCTATGACCTTAATGCCCGATCTTATAACTTGCATTCTCGTCATCGTCAGTTTGAGATTGGTCAAGAAGTGACCAGAAGTAAATTTTTGCCAGAGCAATTTAATTAAACATTTTAACGCGAAATTGGCTCCAACCGGAGTTAAAGCCATTGTTAAACAAAAACTTGGCAACGCTTATTATGTGCTGACTGATTTAGAGGGAAAAACGCAAGGCACGTATCATGCGAAAGATATGTGGTAGCGGTTAGTTGGAATTTTGTTTTGTTGTTATCGCAGGTTAAGCGTTTGGGTACGGATGGATTGTCCGTGTTGGTAAAGAAAATGTGTGGTGCATAGTTCACTATAAATGGACTGCTCGCATTCCTGATTTTTTTTTTGGTTGTTTTGATTTTAACGGCCATGGGTTAACTGGACTACGTTGGAAAATTAAAAGTTATACACCCTTTTCAGACACTTGTCTGCAGCTGGCTTTGTCAAGCATCTGTTTTGTGGGGGGTGAAAAATTCTCAAACGTCAAATGGTCGTTTGACAGCTAGTGGTAGCGGAGGTTAGTAAACCAACCTCGATAAAAATGTCATTGACATACTGCAGCCTCAATTTTGACATCCAAGTCGACAGTTGTTTCCCTGCTCAGGCTTGAATTTGAAATCAGAATTCAGTTCAGCAGAGGAAACACTACGACATATCAACCGGAAGAGTTTTTCTAATCGGCTCACCCGGTAGAACCCGTTGTGTTGTGCCCTCGGCTGGTCTGGAATTTGAATTCAAATTCAAGCCTGAGCTGGGATTTCAACCCGGAAGCCATTAAATATAACTGATGTTTTTTTTGTTCGTTTTTGTTTTGCTTGCAAAATAATTAGCCATAACGTGTTTGCCGTGGTTAATTAGTGCCGACATTTGGACATCGTTCGAATTGCCCGCTGACATGTTTGTTGTGCTGGCTAATTGCTATTTGCAAACATCAAAAAACAATGGTCAAACCCCGCGTCCGACAGTTTGCACAAACAGTGTTTAGCACCAAAATTCGGTGTAAGCGGTCATTAAACCAGGTCGCATACCATAGCAGGTCGTACGGTCCAACTTGCTTATGGAAACGACATTACCATAGTTGACGGCTGTCAACGAAAAGAGCGATGGCTGACGAACTTCCGGCCTTTGTTCTTTTTCTCATTGATGGCAACTGGAACAGACGTGTGAAACTTTTGAGGTATGTTAAAATCGTAACCCTAGTAGCACAAGGAGAAGTTAAAAGTACAAAATCCAGCTTACAATCGGAAATCATACATACATAAATTAAGGATTATTAATGTTAATATGCTCTGTAGTTCAAGAAGAACTAGTATCGAGCATATACTACCTCACACTAAAAAACAAAAATTTCAAATTAATTTAAAGAAAGTACATGGGGTCTCTTGGGAATAGAAGAATAAGTTTGAGGAAAATATTGAGGATGAAACATGAGAATATATAAAAAAAAGAAAAAAAAGTAAAATAAAAAATAAACGAAAAAGAAGCATGAATAATGACTGGTAATGGATGGTAAAAGAGGAAGTTTATAAGTATTATACTTGCGTAAGATAAAGCATAATATTTATATCGCAGTAACTTAAGCTAAACAGCCAAGATTTTACATCTGTAAGGAAACGAGATTTTATGCGTCTACACCTGATTTCATAAGGTAGATTATTGAACAACTTAGGGGCAGTCGAAGAATAGAACCGTAGAAAGTGTTGCAGGCTATGTGGTGGGATTGACGAGAGATTGCGATTAGAAGACCTTAACTCATAAAAAACATTACTTCTATCAATCAATTGCTCAGATCTATTGAAAAACATTTTTAAGACTCGAAAGCAATATAAATGTTGAAGAGGCAATACTTTAAGTTCTTTGAAAAGAGGAAAGCTGCTTACAGTGCTCGAACGATTACAAATGATTCTAATAGCATGCTTTTGAGCAGTAAGTAACGGCAGGATTTTATTTTTATGTGTACCACCCCAACATGTTAAGCCATATTCAAGCTTAGAATGAAAGAGGCCAAAGTAGATGCTGGTTAAAAGCTTAGGCGAGCAAAAACGCCTCAAATGATAAAACTGCCTTATAACAACCCTCAAATATTTTTTTAGTGCAGTCGTGTGATCAAGCCAGCTCATTTTGGAGTCGAGTAAGAGTCCTAAATATTTAAAAGAATCAACACATGAAATAGAAAGACAGTCATAGGAACAAGTATTAGAATCAACATAGGTCTGGTAATCGTTTGACGAGGAACAAATGTCACTTCCAATTAAGTGTTTTGAACAATTCGCACTATGATATATAAAATTATCTATGTTTAAGTTTTTACCAGCTATATTATAAATCATTATTTTTGTTTTCTCACTTAAAACAAGCTTATGAGTTGTAAACCAGTGTCTAAGCACTCCAAGATCGTGATTAATAGCTGCAGTTAGATTAAGAAGAGTATCACATGAATATGTACAAGCCATATCATCAGCAAAAGCAATAGAATTACTACTAAAACTCTGTGAAAACAACGAATTTATATATATTAAAAACAAAATAGGACCTAGTACCGACCCTTGTGGGACACCTATATTGATAACAATGTAACTACTGAACTGATTTTTCACTTTAACTCTTTGCATTCTATTAGAAAGATATGAGGAAAGCCAATTATAAATATTGCCTCTAAAACCACTTTCTTCCAATTTCTTCAATAGTACTTTATGGTCAACTGTATCAAACGCTTTTGTAATATCTACAAACAGTGCTGCAGATACCTTTTTCTTGTTTATGGAATTATAGATGTTTGTACAAAATTTCAGTAGAGCATCTTCAGTTGACAATCCCTGCCTGAATCCAAATTGACAGTTATTGAAAAAATGTTTCTTATTTAGGAAATTAATCATTCTAGATTTAACTGCTTTTTCAAAAATTTTTGAGAAAGAAGGTAGAATAGATATAGGTCTATAATTATTCAAAATATTTTTATCACCTTTTTTGAATAACGGAATAATTTCGGCAGTTTTAAGTGCTTCAGGAAAGATACCTCTATCCAAGCTTTTATTAAAAATGTGACAAAGGATGTCCGATATATTAAAGACAATATTTTTGATGAAATTTGAAGAAAAACTTTTTTCAGTAGTGGAATTTGAATTCTTAAGAGACATTATAATTTTAAAAACTTCAAAGGAGGATATCGGCTCTATAAATATACTGGAAGGATTATTATATTCATATATTGTACAATTACACAAGGTGTTATCCAGCCCATGCGTGGATACAATCTCAGTTCCAATACTAGAAAAAAAATTTTTAAACTCATTCGCTATTTCATTAGGGTCGGATATAATTCCGTTATCTGTCCTAAGGCTAATTATATCTTCTTTGCATTGTGTTCTATTTATAATGTTATTGACCAGACTCCATTCTTTTTTAGGGTCACCCTTAACTTTACGAAATTCATTTAAATAATAATTATTTTTGCACGAAGTTGTATATTTAATTATTTGTTTGCTGAGTACTTTGTAATGATTTTTTAATATTAAGTTTGATGGAAATTTCTTAATTTTTTTATGGAGAGAGTTTTTTAGGTTTATCTTGCTTAGTAATTCGTTTGACATCCATGGTTTTAATCTTTTATTATTTCGACGAATTTTAGCGTTACTCATAGAGCAATTGTTTGTATGTTCCAATAAAATTTTTATAAAGTGATCGTAAGCAAGGGACGGATCAGGTTCATTGTAAACTGGTTCCCAAGTTTCAGCTATCAGAATACTGTTTAAGGCTCTGTAATCAGTTTTAAGTATAGAAGAGTTGATAGATGGATTTTTGGATTTAACTATATGAATTTTTTCAAAATAAAGGCAAGTTAGATTATGGTCAGAAATATTAATATCTGAAACAGAGCTACTGATAGTAACATCACTACATTGACGAAGCCGAACAAAAATGTGATCGATACACGTTTGAGATATATTTGACACACGAGTAGGTACATTAATACAGGACTCAAGACCAAAAGAAGACAACAACATTAAATAATTATCAGACAAGGTGGAACACTGAAGAATATTTATGTTAAAATCACCTAGCATAACTAAATTATCTGCACTTATGGCTGATAAAATATGACCTAATTCATTGATAAATGTTGCAGTACTTGTATGGAATCTGTAAATGGATAAGAAAGAAAATTTTTGACTATCCAACACACAATCAATCATCAGACCATCAAAACTATTAGTATTATAGTTCACAAAATTACAGTGAATATCTTTTGAGACAAAAGCAGCAACACCTCCTGCAGCATACTGCTGATTGCAATTTGCAAAAAGTTGATAGCCCGGAATATGGTAGAGGCTGATTTCTTCGTCGTAAATCCACGTTTCGGTTAAAAATATCAAATCAGGCTTATTTGTAAAAGAATTTAGATGCAAAATGAAATTATCAAAATTTTTACGCATGCTGCGAATATTTTGTTGAATTACATAAAAACCAGGTATTTTAACATTGTTGTACGCAATGCTATCAAAGCAAGTTGTTTTACAATTTGCATATGGGATATTGAAAAGGTCTGTGTTTGTATCTAAATGGTCAACAGACATGTTCAATTATTTAAGATATTTCAGATCCTCAAGGGAGTTAATAACAAAAACCTTTTCACCATCCCGTTTACGCATTAGTACCCTACCATTACCAATCCAAACATACTTAAAATTTAAATGCTTCTTAACCTTCTGAGCCTCTTTAAAAATTGATCTAGTAAGGCCGTTCAAAGAGTCATTGACATAAATATTAGTTTTTTTATTAAAACCAAATAACTCCGTATTTAACTTTTTTCTATTCGCAAATTTTTTCCTCAAAAAATTTTTTTTAATTGCACTAGATGCAAACTTAATACATAGTACTTCAAGCGGTTGGGAACCACTGGCTTTTTTAATTCTTTTAACAAAGCAGTCATCAATCATCTCTGGATTAATTTTCTCTTCCAAACCTTCTGAAAAAATCTTCAACGCACTATTAAGAGCATTTGAATTATTGAGCTCTGGAATACCAACAATTTCTAAGCATTTGTCTCTTCTTTTTTGATCAAGAAACATTACTTTTTTTTTTAACTCGTTAACTTCGTCTTGTAAGTTAATCTTGTCCCGTTGCAAAGATTCAATAATGGAGAGCGTATTTGCATGCATACTCTTAAGAGAGATAATCTCATTATAAAGAAGCTCAAGTGTTACTACTTTACCACTTTCTAGAGGTGACTCACACTGGGATGCCCACGATAGTGGTGGCATCGATTGTGTTTTAGAGTTTAGCTGCGGAGAAAAACATTCAGACTCACGTGAGGAGAGATGTTGATTAGTTTCTGAAGGTAAAACTTTCTTTTGAGTGATTAGCTGTTGAGGTGAATGCTTGTTTTTTTGCGCGCTAGAAGCTTTCTCAAATGAAGAGGGCAACGGCGGATGATTTTGTTTTGCTTGCTGCTGTTGTAGATGCTGAATATGCTGCTGTTGTTGTTTCAGTTGCTGCTTTTGTAGATGCTGCAGTTGTTGTTGTTCGGAAAGCACCGTAGCCGATTCTGATGAGCGAGGCTGTTGTTTTTTTTGTCGCTCAAGAACGCATGCTTGTATTGGTAGTGCAGGAGAGTTACTAGCTGCAGTTACATGCGGTGCCGAGGAATTCTCTAATGATGAGTCATCAGTAGTCAGCTGTTTGTATTTCTGTTGTAGCTGTTGAGAAGATTGATAAGTTGAGGGAGTCACTCGTGTTGACTCATCCGTAGCTAGAGAAGCCGTAGGTGGAGAGCGAAGTGAAGATCTTCTAGCTGTCTCACATTTCTTGCAACGAAACTTTTGATTAGATTGTTCCATAAAGTCAAGATCAGTTGGTGATATATTAACACAATTGCAGTGATAAAATTCATTGCAATGAAAACACTTTACTTTCACTTGACCGCGTTCAACCTTTAGATTACAAATGCAAGGCATCGTGCTAAAGTTAAAAGTAATCTATCAAGGACAGAAAAAAAGAACTTTCCGTGTTGACCCCACGACACACACGAAGAGACTGAATAATACAAAATAGCGATGTATTTATAATAGCTCTGTAATGTAATTAAAAAGCTACTATGCTTTATAGGAAAATTTTGCTTTTATAATATCTTAATAAAGCGTTTACAAGACCATTAAAAAGATCTACGTCAAAAATGTCTTTAATATGCATTTTTAGAGCTCATACTGACGTTATTATAAAGACATTGCGGCATGTCGCATTACTGTCTTTATAATGTGCGTAATAAAATGATTTTAAAGACATTAGAGACAGCTTAAGCTATTTAGCAACCCTGCGTATACCTCGTGTTTGTTAAACTGCAAAATTGGAAAAAATTTAAAAAGTTGAGTACAAAAAATAAAAGGTAAAGTATATATTTGTGTTTTATTAATTGTGCTTTAATAAATATACAATTTGTAGATGGCAGCATCATATAAAATAATTAGCACGAAGGATGGAAAGAAACGATCGCTAGCACTCGTTCCAGCTAGTTGGGAAAACCGTGGAGTGCTCTCATGGCCAAACCTTAAGAGCGATAATAAGGTTACTCAATTTATTCTGAATAACATCGCTCTTGGAACTCCGCCCGAAATAGAGTGGATCAAGTGTCCAGCAAAAGTGATACAAAAGGAAATTCTTTCGAGAATTATTCGGCAATGTTTTCAAAGGTAAGCAAAACTCAAAAAATCTACCGCTAAAATTTCAGTCAATAAATTTAGTAGCTTTGGAGTCTTAATGATTTCTTAATAGTGGGCGTAAGTATAGTGCGGCCACGCCCATTTTTATTACAGTTGCCGATAGTAAGTATACGAAGTAGATTACAAAACCTTATTATACAATTAAATTAGCAATATTTTTTTGTTTGTTTGTAAATTAGTTCTCAAAAGCGGCCCAAGCGATTTTGATGAAATTGACCGAGATAAGCAGCCAAAATTAATTTATTCGGTTAATTTTAAGTTTCTTTTCAAGTCTGCTACTTGATTTTCACCCTGTGCGACCATAAGGAAACATCCAACACTATTCAACATTGCAAACAAAATTCGTTAAGCAGCGCATATTGGGGATTTGACCAATTTAGGCAGCCAAATTTATTTTATTCGGGATTTAGTTTCTTTTAAAGTCTGTTAATTGATTTTAACCCTGAGCCATTGGGGCATAATCAACACTATTCAACATTGCAAACAAAATCTTTTAACAAAATACATTGGAGTATTTGACCGATTTAGGCTGTCAAAATTATTTTATACGGTAAATAGTTTCTATTTAAATCTATAATTTGATTTTAACCCTGTGCGACCATTGGGATACATTAAACACTATTCAACATTGCAAAAAAAATTCATTTAGCATTGCACTTTGGGTGTTTGACCGATTTAGGCGGCCATTACAATATATTCAACATTGCAAAGAAATTCGTTTAGCACTGCAAAGTGGGGTATTTGGCCGATTTAGGCAGCCAAAATTAATTAATTCGTTAAAAAGTTTATACTATATTAGACGAATAATTTTTTTTGCGGATTTACGTACATTTAATGGCACTATGCGTACTTTTTAACTGTGAGGTGAAAATGTTTTTCGGAAAATTCCTAATTATAGTAGCTTTAAAAATCACATTGGGGTATTTGGCCGATTTAGTTTCTTTTCAAGTCTGTTATTTGATTGCAACTCTGTACGACGATTGAAACATATTACACTGCAAAAATTATTTTTTTTCCATTCAATCTGTGTTTTATAAAATTAACTTTTTGCAGTTTGAATCGGTGAAATACCTCTTTGTGCATCCCGAAAAGTTTTTAAACCCAAAGTTCAATTCCAAAAATTCCGGAATTGAAATAACGCCTGGTATCCCTAATTAGGACATTAAGAATTTATTTCCCAAGCTATTTCGATGAAATTTTCAATAAAGGTGTTAACGTTTTTCCATAGCGTACGCTGACGAAAGATACGACGACAACTGCTGGCAATGATTTCAACACAACGGAAACTGCAGAAACTCCTGCTGCCGAAAATTTGATCGCGCTTGATGATCACATATTTGTTGAAATGCCCGATGGTTTAGCACAGCAGTATATAATCGAAAGTGATATATTAAGCATAAAAAATCCGTTTGAAAATGTTGAGCCTACGGCAGTACACAACGACGAACTTTTATCGACACTCGCGTCAATACTCGCAACTCTTAATGTGTTGACTGACGATGTGGCAAAAATGCGTGTAGAATTGAGTGAAACGTCGAAGAAAGTCGATGAAATGCTAAAATGTGGAAAAAATGCTCCAGATCTAGTTAATAGACGAAATGAAGCTACGAAAAAAATCCAATTTGAGCCGATTCACACGGTCGATGCAGCAATTCAAATAGAAAAACTTCTCGAGAATAAGGCATATGAGGAAGAATTGGTACGTACATATATAAGAATAATTTCACTTTATTATTTATTCTTGGCTCTCAACGGGCCTGAATACCCTTATTATGATTTTGGAATCAACTGTTGCAATATATATATTCTGTGTCTCTATTTTCTAAAACATAGATGGCTCATTTTACAGAAGATTGTGCCCGCAGTTCTAATTTAAGAGGCAACAATGTGGCATTTGATCTTGTTGACAAAATGTTCACGAGAACGTTTTTCGACAGAGTTTCATGGACGGGCGTTATGAAGAAATCATGCCGAAAATCATGCCACCGCTCCAAATAAATCCGATGACAACGGCAATGATAAAGATGATCAGGCGGACGATGGACAGGATTCTACTTTTTCACCAAATCATTCACTGCAGACACCGCTTTTTGCCACACAAACTCCAGCGTCTAAGAATGCTTCATTTAACGAAAGTAGCAGCGAAGAAGAAGACATTTTGGAGCAGTTATCGGCGGTACGTTAAAACTATTTGTTTTATCGTATGCATTTTCTTGACTTGAGCTTGCATTATTGCTTCCTTTCTTTTTTACAGACTTCAGTTATCAACCAATTTGTGCGAAGACAGACGAAAGCGCGAGTACTTACAAAAGCCGCTCAGAAATGGACAGGAAATAATTATATGTAATATAACAAAAAACAAAATAAGTTATATATTGTAATTTCTGCCCATTCCAAGATAATTCTTAAAATTTTTTTTTCGTTTCTACTAGGGCTGTGCGATTAATAGAGTAATAAATTTTTTGATTATTCATATTTTAGATTACCTGATTAATCGATTAATCAGTTTTCTGATTAATCAGAATGATGATTAATCGATTAATCAGTTTTCTGATTAATCAGAATGATGATTAATCTGCTTCCTGATTAATCATTTTTCTAATTAATCAGAATTTGTTTTATTTAGAAAATGAATTTACAAAAAATTATGTATACAAGAATATGTTATTATGTTAATAATATAACGAATATACATACATTCGCTGTTGAATAAACACTTATTCTACAAATATTAAATAATGCAGATTTAAAATAATCATATTTCGATTAATCAGTGGTTTGATTAATCAAAAACTGATTAATCGATTAATCAGTTAATCTTAAATCTTATTAATCAAAAAATTGTTTACTCGATTAATCGCATGGCTCTAGTTTCTACCAAAATTCGTTGATCGAAGTCGGTAATTTTTTTTAGAAGTCGGTAATTTTTTTCTTAACCTTTTCAGAATATTGTGTATTGAATTGAATCTTAAAATATTGATACATAAATCCAACAAGTATGAATTAACGATATTATTTTAAACTTTCTGCACCATTTACGAAACTTAAATGATGATTTGCCTCTTTATTTTTTTCGTAGCTAAATGCCTAAATTACATAAACGTCGGTCATTAACGGGCAATACTTTTTTGATTTTTATTTTGAATAGAAATAGTTTCCATATATTTTCCTTAATATATAATAAAAACAATTATATATTTTCACATGGATTTTTTACCTTTTATTTATATATATTTTATTTAAATATAATTTTGTGTGTGCGATAATGGCACAAAGACATACATATCATCCTTTTCATATTTCAGGCACACAACCTTGCACTGAATAATAAAATTTATATCTGCTATTTTCGTCATGGAATCGCAATTACGACGAACGGAATGAACGTCTATTAATTTGGATTCACATGGAGTTGTGAAGAAATTTTCGCTTGTCGAATATTCTGAATAGCAGACATTGACTTGGTTTTTTCCGGCAGAAATCACGTTTATTAATCGGGCAATTTTATTTGTATTTGTCAGAAACCAGCTGTCTGCCTCCCTTCCTGCTGAAAGAGTGAATTCTCCATTTATTTCAACTTCATTAAAGTAACTGACTGCAATGCCAACATTATTTTGGAGAAACGCTTCAATTAAATTTTCTGGTATGTTGCCACTTCCAAATGGTTTTTTAACCACAACTGATCGGTTTTGTATGCAAATACTGCCATCTACGCATTTTGATTTAATACAGTTGAGCTCCAGTATTCTTTTTGCCACTTGTGCTAGTGGACGATTTCCACTACGTACGAGTCGCTTTATTTTACCGAGCATGTTTTCAAATGGATATGCGGTAAAAGTGTGCAATTCACCGAACATTTCAACTTCATCCACAAAATGACATAAATTATGCACGTTGCTTGTAATATAATGTGTGCCGTACAAGTTTATATAGCCCTCAATGAAATCATCTATCATCAAACGCGCGATATGCAAATGATCAAAGTATCGCTTTGATGAGCATATAGTAACTGCGCAAAACAATAACAGAAAGTGTTCATATACATCAGCTATTAAATGGTTTTTCAATACGACGATTCCGACATAATGCAAAAGCGATCTATATTCTGTTCCTTTCCACTGACTTAGACAGTCTAATCCCCTTGTGGCGCGCTGGAATTCTCTTGGCAATTTAGAATCAGTGAGATACGACGAAATCACACTTATATCTCTGTCAGAAAATCTTGCCTCTGATATACGGTACCGACGATCATCGTTGATTGTGCCGTATGCATCTCGATTCTTTAGGGGTTTACGAAATGTACCATCCCGCCAACCGAAAATAAGACGCTTCATGACTCCCAAATGAAGTAAGTGAAGTGAATCACCAATTGGAAATGCATTAATCATGTCTATAGGTAATCGGAGGAATGGTGTTGGCACTCTATGGTGTGATCCGTAAGCTCGATTGCGGAAGCCCTCGTTGGTGCGTTTTTCGCAATCGATTTCAGGAAAAACAACGGTCCGACTAAAATTCGAATAAGTCCCTGTTATGGTGCATTTCAAACAGCCTTCTTTTGCATTAAAATTCGCAACACCTGTAAATAAAATTATGAATTGCGCTAGAGAGCGTGTGTAAATTTTCTTGTATCGCTGAAAAATACTACCTTTGACGAAAGCACGTGCAGGAGAGTCGCACACGAAACATCTCAATGCCACACTGAGTTTGTGTGATTTGATGTACAGACCACCGGACATTATTTCTTCCAATTCATTAACAATTGGCGAAAAATATGTTCCAATGTCTGTTATTTTAGATGCACCACAATATATTCCGACAACCATTGGCGATATTTTGGGAAATTCTGCAATATTAAATAAAATTGGCCAAAATGCTATTTTTGAACTGTTGAACACTGGAATTCCGTCAATGTTGATGGTTAAGGAAATTGAAATGGACTTATTCAAGTTTTGAAAAGCATTGGATAAACAATTTTTCAGTCCATTGTGCCAATATTCTCCACCATCACTGAGTATTTGCACCGGAATAACGCTGCGTAGTGTTTGTAGCAGAGTTCTTGAATCAAGTGGTATGCCGCAGCTTTCTCCCAAACGCGTATCTATTATTTTGAGTAAATTGCTTAACGCCAAATGGCTGATACCAAATTGCAAGGCCCAATTTCTCAAATTATCTCGAAACAGAACGTTGTCAGAAATTTCTGTGTCTTCCATATCGAAATCGTCAGCATCTGCATCTTCAATGTCATAGTGGTCAAAATAATTGATGTCACCGGCTTCTTCGTTTGTTGCCACTTTATCATTGATTGGTTCCGTCACAAATAGTGGCAAAGCAGGCACAACAACAGCAGTAGGCGCAGTAATGTCCATATAGTTCACTTTATTTAGGTGCATTGATGACAATATTTGTTCTTTCAACACTTCCACTTTTTTCTTGAATACTTGACGTTGTGATTTCAAGTTTCGGTAATATGTCCCACTTCTTTTATATACTCTCCATGAAGGAATCATATTCGCAATACACTTGATACAAATCTTTTATGCGTTGAGTTCAAGTGCAAATAATTAGTTTAATTAGAAAGGTTAAGAAGAAGCACTAGACTAATAGAGTGTTCAACGTAAGTAAAAATACAATTTTAATATTATATATAATAATGGTATAATAATTTCAGATATAAAGCAGTGACCAGTATAATAGAAATAAAAACAATAAAAGTAAGTGCTTTAAGTACATCTGCAGGCATTTCGTAAAATTTGTATGTATTTTTAAATATGAATTCAACCTACTATTTTTAAAATCTTCGTAAGGTGCCTTTTAAAGTCCTCTAAAAGATACCTTACCGAGTCTCTTCAAAGACACTGAGCATGTCTTTATATCACATACGCCAAATTGGCCTTATAAGCCTTAATAAAGAATTTACAAATACAATTCCTGTCTTTGTACTTATCTTTAAAAGGTATGTAAAAGAAGCTATAAATACTGTTTGTGCTACTAGGGAATATATAAGTAAAATCTTATATTCGTTATATCTTTTTTTTGTGCTTTTTCTCATTGATGGCAACTGGAACAGACGTGTGAAACTTTTGAGACGTGTGAAACTTTTGAGACGTGTGAAACTTTTGAGACGTGGGAAACTTTTGAGTGATGGCAACTGGAACAGACGTGTGAAAATTGTGAGTCGGGTGTAAAAAAAATTTTGAGTGCAGCAACGTTATTTTCAATATCAGCAACGACCACCACCACCGCCACCTTTGCTGCAAGAAGCAGCTGTAGCACGACCGGGGGACCCACAAGTCTTCACCTATTTCCAGTTCCTCACGTCTATCAGCCATAAATAATTTGCTGCAACATAATCGACATACGACCGCTGCATTTGGGCCGTAGCGCACACAACTTCAACCGTATCTGTTGTGCCTTTGTACGCCACATATGTAACGCCAGTTGCTTGCGACGACCATTGCATTGATTTGCACCAGTTCTATCCATGCTCCAACTATTGAGTCAATTGCGAAGAATGCATTGGCTTTGAAGAAGAAATTGAAGTGTCGCCGCTGCTTTCAACACCTTGAGCGGCAGTACTGGATTTAGAAGACCTGAAGAAGGATCAACAATCTAACAGAATTCCGATTATTACTACACAAGAGCCCGCAAGACTATCCGACGCAGTAGCAACCACTACGTCTATCACGGAGGTGGCCATCAGCGCTCTCGCCGCTATTTAAATGACAACACCAACAACAGTAGATGCAACAATGTCGTTTGCACCAGCCACGACCAGCTCGCAAAATATCGCCTTCAGCCCGGTCGAATAGCCACGAACGTAGCACAACAACATCTGCAGCTAACATCCTACAGAGCTGCATACTCCATCAACAGCAGCTAACACCAACAACAGCTGCATACATCGTCAACAGCAGCTAATACCAACAACAGCATACAACCTCAGACAAGGCAAGGGCAACCACCAACCATTGCACCGGCACAACAACACCGCAGGAACACCAGGTTTTTTTCTTGTCGTATTATGGAATTCATCCTATATGTCTTCCTATATTAGACAGTTTATATTATATAAAGGTAGAATCGTTTTCATCCTTGGAAGTTGTAGTTGCAGAGAAAAAATAAAGAAAAAAAGAATAGGCCATATTAATCAAAAACACTTCAGTTTTTAAATTTTAATTTTATTTAGTTGTCTGCTGTTGAGAACAGTTGTTTTCGAATTCTCGAAGGTAGATTTGAAAAGGGGAAGTTTCGTTCGGAAGTTGGATTGTCGAATTTATCGCGTTCTTGGCGTAGCCTTACGTTCGGAAATTCGTTACGGCGGATTCTGGAATGGGGTTGATTATTATTACGATAATAAAATATTATTGTTGTTTTGCATTATATACTGCTAAAATGTTTGATATTAACTTAAGTAAACAAATGGATTAGTTTTTTTTCCCCGCGTTTATAACAAAACTTAATGAAGGTTCTTTAACGTTGTAAAGCAACGCTAAAACTAAAAATACTTAAGCTCAATCTTAACATAAAATTAAGCACTTATTAAAAAAAACCAATCCTAATTACACTTAACAATTAATCCGACCTGAACGTAACGAAAACCCAACTAATAATTTTCTAAGCGTAGGAAAAATAAAACTAACATAAATACACAAAAATTGGTACGGAACGTAATAGATAATATTTTGTTTATATAAATTAAGCACGGAACGTAATAGATAATATTTTGTTTATATAAATTAAACACGGAACGTAATAGATAATATTTTGTTTATATAAATTAAACACGGAACGAAATAAACTAAATCAGAACTAAGATATTGAACATAAACGTAACAAAAATAAAACAAAGAAAAAAATACGAAGTAAGCATAATCGAAACTAAAATAAACACAACATAAACTAAACAAAAAAAAAATACGAATTAAACATAAACAAAATACTATTAAATATATCGACATATACTAATACAATAATAACTCAACTTAAAATTTTAATTTTCCACCTACACTAGGTAGAAATTGATTCCGACTTAAAGAAATTTTCTTTATCATAATTCACTAAGTTAGAAATATTTCAACTTACAAATAAATTTCTTTTTCTAAATACTTTAAGTTGAAATGGATTTACACTTAAAGAAATTTTCTTGTTCTAAATAAATTAAATTTAAAAAGAAATTTTCTTTTTCTAAATACTTTAAGTTGAAATGGATTTACACTTAAAGAAATTTTCTTGTTCATAATAAATTAAATTTAAAAAAGAAATTTTCTTTTCTAAATACTTTAAGTTGAAATGGATTTACACTTAAAGAAATTTTCTTGTTCATAATAAATTGGATTTAAAAAGAAATTTTCTTTTTCTAAATACTTTAAGTTGAAATGGATTTGCACTTAAAGAAATTTTCTTGTTCAAACTAAATTAAATTTAAAAATAAATTTTCTTTTTTAAAATACTTTAAGTGGAAATTGATTCAAACTTGAAATATTAGTATGCAAAATACACCAATTTAAAAATAATTTCAACTTACAAATCATTTTCCGTTTTCAAAAATACACTAAGTTGAACATATTTCCACTTACAAATAAATTTGCTTTTACAATATACTTTAGGTTGGGATTGATTCAATCTTGAAATATTAGTTCTTAAAATGCACTAAGTTGAAAATATTTCTAACTTACAAAATAAATTTCCTAGTTTGTTTTTGTTTGAAATGCATGAAGTTGAAATTGATTTCAGCTAAAAGGAAAATTTTCCTTTTCCTTTTTTTTGGATACACCAAATGGAAAATAATTCGAACTTAACACTAAATTAATTCTTTTTTTTAGGCTTAAGTTGAAGTTGAGTTGAGCTTAAAAAGATAAATTTTCCTTTTCAGACTACACCAAGTTGAAATAAATGTTCAACGTGAGATTATTAATTTTTTTTATATACTAAGGGAAAAATAATTTACCTTTAATAATGTTAGTTTTCAATATGCACTTGAGTGAAAAATGATCTAAGCTTAAAAATTTTAATTTTTCATCATACCCTAAGAGGTACTTCATTCCAAACTTGTCTTTTTTCTCGCTGTAACTTTTATACTTACCTTTAACGTGCCACGGCAATTTAATGCTTGAAAAATTAAGTTGACTTTTGATATTCATACTATGTAATGAAAACTAAAAGGTTGAATCATTGTAATCCGGTATTTAATCAAGTCTCAACTTTTGTAAAAATAAATATGAAATCCCTTAAAATGGGTATTTTGTTAATCCACTAAACAGTTGTAAAATTCTTTGGACTGATGAAAGGTAAGGGCATGGTAAGGGGCTGCTGCACTTAGGTGCACTAAGAGGGTTAATGAAATTTTTTTGCTCTTTCATTAACTGGTTGGGCGGGTGTAGAAAATGAGGGGAATTAACACCTTACTCCCTCATGCTACACGGTGCGTAGAGGCTATGGCTCGGTTAAGTCGCCTCTTTCGGGTTTTTTTTTGCTTGGTTTTCCTATCCCATCCGTTTTCTGTTTCCGCCCATTTGAATTAAAATTCAAGCAACCCCACGCCCATTTTCCCTGAGCTAAGCTGAAGCATAGCTAGGTATGCAGACGCTCGCTAAGTCAGGAAGTGCCTCGTCATCCGGTACGCGGATGTCACGACGCTGCGAGGTGGATGGCCGGTCTGTCACAAGGTTGAAAACTTTTTAGAACTGATAAAATCGTACTACACAATTTGACGAGTGTTCACACTCGTCAAATCATTCGTCAAATCAGCAGAAAAATCAAAAAATTTTGATTTTCATCAAACGATTTGACCAACGATTTGATGAGTGTTCACACTCGTCAAATCGCCATCAAATCCATACAAATTCTGTTGGTCAAATCATTTGTCAAATCAGTTGATGATCGATTTGATGAGCGGTTTGAAATGTGAACAGCCCTAATACTGTTAGGGCTGTTCATATTTCAAACCGCTCATCAAATCGTTTGTCAAATCCAATAGAACAACGTGGGAATTCCATGAAAATTTCACGTTGTTCTATTGTATTTGACAAACGATTTGATGAGCGATTTGAAATGTGAACAGCCCTTTCACACTCTTCAAATTCGTCAACAATTGCCGCATTCAGCGCAGGCAACAGTTGGCAACTGTTGTGTTAAAATTCGCTGAATGGTACATATTTGGTAGCGCTAACTTTAACTGATAGAGTAGCGAACGCCTTTTAATCGAGCGAACAAATTCTATGCTACATGAATACAACTGTTTGCTTGACTTTCAGATGCTGTTACCGACGCTGTTAAATTAATAAACGCAGAAAGAACGCAGCAAATTTAAGTGAGAAACATTTGCAATTGAATTAAATTTACATAAAAATTAAATTGAATCTAACTTCCGATGTGTAGAGTAGCAACACATTCAGAGAAAAACATCGTGAACTAAGGTAGCGCTGCCATTACAGTTCACAACAGTTGTCTGCGCTGAATGCGGCCAATGGCTGCAATCTATCCGAAAAAGCGCTCAGGTAGCGAAGTAGCACAAAATATTTTCGCTATATAAAATATGAAAGCTCAAGGAACATGTTCTGTGAGCACATACCGATCAGCCCAAAAGTTATGAAACAGTTATTTCCGCTGAATGCAGGCAATGGCCCATATCCCAACTAGAACAGTAACTGTTACATACGGCGTATATAACACGAGCGGTCACACGATTTCCGTTACGTCCATATAAAATTTTTCATACAAAACTTGTGGCCATTGTTCAAGCGGTGATCAAAATGTCACAAAATTTGCACCTCTGATTCTCATCCGTTTGATCTGGCATCCCTTTCCGCCACACATGTTTTAATACGAAAAATATATAGCTTAACTACTCACACCAATTATAAATTAAATTGTAAGCTATCCTCCCTCTCTCCTTATGCCGTTGTGTCTTACCCACCCCCTAGCCAATAGGTTAGAGCTCTGGTCTGTTATATGCCAAATTATAAACACAATTATTTATAGTTTTTGCATTATCTGTTTAATAAAATATTTACCATCCGGTTGATTTTGAATTATGATTATAAAATTTTAGCCAACTAACAATTAAAAAAGAATAAGTCTGCATGAACAGCACAAAACAGCACATAACATTGAACAATTAATCTGCAAAGAAAAATTAAATTTCTTATGCACTAATTTAAATTAATTTTCAAAAACTTTTTGTGTTGATGTTTATTTTATTTTTTATGTTTATTTTTCTTGTTGAATTTATTTTGTGACCGCGAAAGAGCTAGAAATACAAACACATATAACTTTCCTTGTTTCCCATGAAATGACAGCATAAGAGTGTACTGGTTAACTCCAAATTTTGTTACATTGTGTATGTAAACTTGTTACAGCTGTCCAGCAGGGTATGCTACATAGCTACTCCACAACTTTCGGGCTGAATGGTATGTATCATGATGTACTCAAACAACATGTGCCCTGATCGGTCGCCATCTTAGGTATCGAAAAAATTGTATGCTTCTTTGGTTCAGCTACTTATGCTCTTTTCATTTTGACAGCTAAAAAAACATGGCTGCAAATTGTTGCTGCAGTTGTGCTATGAAGTGAAATAGATAATTCTTTATTATTAGAGGATTATTCTTCAATAAAGCTGTTAATTAATGATTTCTTGTGTGAAACGAATACACAATAGTATAAACAAATTTTAGATGTTAAAAAAACAACGAATGGCGAACAGCTGTTTGCCGTTTGACGTTTCGCAAAAAAACTCATTCAGCAGAAAGTATCACTTTATGCTACTTCGCTACCTGAACACTTTTTCGGCTGGAATGCAGCCAATGATTTCAATAATAGAGATGGGTCGATATTTTGGTAACAAGGAGTTTGTCACTGTAAAGTCTCTGCCCACTTACGACACGCAACGAAACGACCGTAAAACGGCTACGAAAAGGTAACATAAAGGTCTCTGCCCACTTGCGACACGTAACAAAACGACACGAAACCACCGCATATAACTACCTTGTGTTCTTATGTATACGTGCTCACTAAACGACGACGAAACGGCAACGACTGTTGACGCCGTCGAAAAAGCCGGTGGTGATCGTTTCAAAGAATTCTAACTAGCTTGTCGTTCTCTTTGTTTACAAAAATTACAATTGATTCCAACAGTTTATTGTGCAAAGTAAAAAATTCGCCACTTCACTTACGGCACGTAACGAAACGACTGTAAAACGGCTACGTAAAGGTAACATAATATATGTAGGCTAGTCAATGTTTAACAACTGATCCCGTTGCGCGTCACGAACAGAATGCCGTTTGCTTTTTTTATTGCCTTTCTTTTTGCCTAGCATACAATTATTAAAGAGTGACCACATACAATCATACAATAACTTCACATTACTTCACTTAAACGTTAGCTGCAAACAATAGAGTGAGAGTTGAAGAGGAACGTGCGAGCACCAACAAACTGTTGTGCGCTTAATGTTCAACGCATAGAATAAAGAGATAAGGAAGCGGTGTTTAGCTCACACACAGTGTCTGTGTGAGGAGGTACATCTCTGATTTTGAGCAAGCATTTTTTGATTATAATAAATATGAAATCCTTTTAAATAAAAAGATAATTTTATCCAGAAGTACTGTAGGCAGCAAAGACGGTGTTAGACTTACTGAGGCCGGTTATCGATAAGCCAATAAAAAAATAATGCATTTAGTTTTTTCCAGTAGGTTTTAAATTAACCAGATAAGGTTATTTTCCCTTGTACGCAGTGTTAAAAACAAGCTTAAAATTGTAATTTTTTAAGTTTTCATGAATTTTATATCCTAAACTAAAGGTGGCGCAAAAGTAATCCTCCTATCAGAAAATGCTATAAATTTTGCGATTGGCCCCTAATGTCAGTTCTGTTTTGACATTTGTGTTGTAAGCACATGCGAAATACACGTTAATAAACAATGTTACGCTACACTGCTCCAGAACGCGGAATATTGGTGACTATTCATTTGACCAATAATCGGTCGGTGACTTTGGCACAACGTGAATTTCGTCGCAGATTTCCTGGCCGTCCAACGCCTACTGGTGAAACACTGCGACGTTTAGCCGCTCGCCTCGAAGAGATTGGCACAACACGAGATGCTGCCAGGCGTGGCAGACCACGGAGTAGCCGTTCTGCAGAGAATATTGCTGCTGTAGCCAAGGATGTCATGGAAGCGCCGTCGACGTCGACCAGATGACGTGCCACGCAAATGGGTATCGGTCGACGGTCTTTACAGCGAATTTTGGTACGAGATTTGAAGATGTTTCCATACAAAGTCCAGACGGTGCATCAGCTGTTAGCTGCTGACCGCCAATCGCGTATAACATACGCTCAAGCCATCCTTAGTCACCACCAAGAGGAAGATGATTTTTCATCAAAAATAATCATGAGTGATGAGGCCCATTTCCATCTTAGCGGGTACATAAATAAGCAAAATTTACGCTTCTGGGGCACTGAAAATCCGCGTGTAACCCACGAAGAGCCATTACACCCGCTCAAAGTCACTGTATGGTGTGCTGTTTTCGCTGGAGGAGTCATCGGACCTTTTTTCTTCGAAGACGTCGCGGGCCAAACGGTTACTGTGAATGGTGAGCACTACAGAGCAATGATAACGAGTTATTTTTGCCGCAACTTGATGAATTGGGATTGGAAAACATGTGGTTCCAACAGGACGGTGCAACGGCACACACTGCACGTGCCACAACCGATATGCTGAAGGATGCATTTCCCGGGCGCCTAATCTCCCGTTTTGGCGATTTGCACTGGCCAGCAAGATCGCCTGATTTGACCGCTCCAGATTTCTTTTTGTGGGGCTTTTTGAAGTCGCGGGTTTATGTCAACAAGCCTCAGGCTCTTGCAGCTCTTAAAGACAATATCCGTCAAGAATGTGAGGACCTATCGCCGGAAGTTTTGGCTGAAGTGATGAAAAATGCCATAAAAAGGGCTCAAATGACAATCAACTGTGGCGGCGGCCATTTACATGATATCATATTCTCGACTTGATGTAAAAAAAATTAAAAGACCAAATAAAAATAATCCACAAGAAGAATCAAAGTTTTTCATTTTTTTTTAAATTACAGCCAAAAAACATCGCAAGGTTACTTTTGCGCCACCTTGTATTAGATACCGACATTTTATATTTACATTTATGGACTAAGGCTCAAATACGTTTAATAAAAATAAGAAACAACTATTTAAGCGTGGAACGTAAATTGCTATTATTCCCAAATATCATAATATGTTTTTATTTTAGATTTCCAAAACTATTGGATTTAAAACGTCTGTGGATTAATGCCCTTAAATTGGAAGAAAAATGCCATCGAAATCGATAGAAGATGTTTGTATGGTAGCTGAAAAGGAACTTCGTTTACAAAAGAAGTTGTTAGATAAAAATAAAGCTGTTTTGCATCAAATGTATTACAATAGAAATTTATTATATACGCAACATTCCCTACTTGGAAAACACATTTTTAAGACCATATTAAATCGTCGGGACATTTCAATTTAGTAGTTAAGACATTAATATAAATTTTTTTAAAAAAACGTTACCTTTACATAACACAAAATCTAACGAAAAGCCAACCGGTAGGCAAAAACTGAATAAAATTATTCATTTTAAATGCGTATTAACGTATTATATTTTTTAATATTTAACATTTATTTCCATTTATTAATTTATAAAATATTAATATTTTGAAATTATTTAAATTATAACATTTTATATAACTTCATGCATGCGTTTTTAATTCAAATGAATTTTGTTGTACTATTAACAATATAAGTCTTGTTAATTTAATTTTTAAAAATCTTATTATAACAAGCTGAATCTTGTGATAGCAACTAGATTTAAATTTTTTTTTAAATTTGCTGTCATAAAAACAGACAGGAATGTTGAATTATTATTCAATCTGTTGTTGAATTAACAAGAAAAAATCTCAATAGAACAACAGAGTTAAAAAAAAATTTTTTTTCATCAAGCTGCCTTTCAATTTCAAGTCTACAGTTTGAAAATTGTTTCAATAAAATTTTGAAAGAACGGTGAACGGTTAGCCTTATTTTTAAAATTTTTTCTTATTAAACACTAAATTATATTTTTGTCGTTTAGGTTCATTTCTGATACAGTTGATGTGGAGCAACTTGTCGACGGTTGGTAGATTCACTACAATCAGCGAGTTGTGTGTCAGATAGTGAGTATTTAACAAAAGGTCTGTTCCCGTACTCAATTCAATTAGCTTGAAGTTGTTTGAAAGCGTTATTTTACAAATTTTTAAAGCTCGAGAGAAAAGAATAATATGCAAAATGTCACTCTCTAATCTATTACAATTACTTGAATCGAGTACGGGAACGAACCTAATATTTGTAACATATTCATTAAGAACAATTGTTTTAATTTCTAACTTTAGATGGAAAATTCAGCGTACTTTTTCAAATAATACACGGGTATCTAGTTCCGACCACTAAAATGGTTCAAAAAGATGTTTCCGGATGCTTGAACATAACCAAGTTCTCAATTAAGGACTCTCAAAATTCGTTTCTTTACTGCACCCAAACAGTAAGCAACTTATTGTTATTATAACTGCAATTGATTTATGTTTTAAACTATAAACTATCAATTTAAAGTATCCTTTGGCTTGTTTTGCCGTATTTAACTTTAATTTAATTTTAATTTTAATTTTAATTTTAATTTTAATTTTAATTTTAATTTTAATTTTAATTTTAATTTTAATTTTAATTTTAATTTTAATTTTAATTTTAATTTTAATTTTAATTTTAATTTTAATTTTAATTTTAATTTTAATTTTAATTTTAATTTTAATTTTAATTTTAATTTTAATTTTAATTTTAATTTTAATTTTAATTTTAATTTTAATTTTAATTTTAATTTTAATTTTAATTTTAATTTTAATTTTAATTTTAATTTTAATTTTAATTTTAATTTTAATTTTAATTTTAATTTTAATTTTAATTTTAATTTTAATTTTAATTTTAATTTTAATTTTAATTTTAATTTTAATTTTAATTTTAATTTTAATTTTAATTTTAATTTTAATTTTAATTTTAATTTTAATTTTAATTTTAATTTTAATTTTAATTTTAATTTTAATTTTAATTTTAATTTTAATTTTAATTTTAATTTTAATTTTAATTTTAATTTTAATTTTAATTTTAATTTTAATTTTAATTTTAATTTTAATTTTAATTTTAATTTTAATTTTAATTTTAATTTTAATTTTAATTTTAATTTTAATTTTAATTTTAATTTTAATTTTAATTTTAATTTTAATTTTAATTTTAATTTTAATTTTAATTTTAATTTTAATTTTAATTTTAATTTTAATTTTAATTTTAATTTTAATTTTAATTTTAATTTTAATTTTAATTTTAATTTTAATTTTAATTTTAATTTTAATTTTAATTTTAATTTTAATTTTAATTTTAATTTTAATTTTAATTTTAATTTTAATTTTAATTTTAATTTTAATTTTAATTTTAATTTTAATTTTAATTTTAATTTTAATTTTAATTTTAATTTTAATTTTAATTTTAATTTTAATTTTAATTTTAATTTTAATTTTAATTTTAATTTTAATTTTAATTTTAATTTTAATTTTAATTTTAATTTTAATTTTAATTTTAATTTTAATTTTAATTTTAATTTTAATTTTAATTTTAATTTTAATTTTAATTTTAATTTTAATTTTAATTTTAATTTTAATTTTAATTTTAATTTTAATTTTAATTTTAATTTTAATTTTAATTTTAATTTTAATTTTAATTTTAATTTTAATTTTAATTTTAATTTTAATTTTAATTTTAATTTTAATTTTAATTTTAATTTTAATTTTAATTTTAATTTTAATTTTAATTTTAATTTTAATTTTAATTTTAATTTTAATTTTAATTTTAATTTTAATTTTAATTTTAATTTTAATTTTAATTTTAATTTTAATTTTAATTTTAATTTTAATTTTAATTTTAATTTTAATTTTAATTTTAATTTTAATTTTAATTTTAATTTTAATTTTAATTTTAATTTTAATTTTAATTTTAATTTTAATTTTAATTTTAATTTTAATTTTAATTTTAATTTTAATTTTAATTTTAATTTTAATTTTAATTTTAATTTTAATTTTAATTTTAATTTTAATTTTAATTTTAATTTTAATTTTAATTTTAATTTTAATTTTAATTTTAATTTTAATTTTAATTTTAATTTTAATTTTAATTTTAATTTTAATTTTAATTTTAATTTTAATTTTAATTTTAATTTTAATTTTAATTTTAATTTTAATTTTAATTTTAATTTTAATTTTAATTTTAATTTTAATTTTAATTTTAATTTTAATTTTAATTTTAATTTTAATTTTAATTTTAATTTTAATTTTAATTTTAATTTTAATTTTAATTTTAATTTTAATTTTAATTTTAATTTTAATTTTAATTTTAATTTTAATTTTAATTTTAATTTTAATTTTAATTTTAATTTTAATTTTAATTTTAATTTTAATTTTAATTTTAATTTTAATTTTAATTTTAATTTTAATTTTAATTTTAATTTTAATTTTAATTTTAATTTTAATTTTAATTTTAATTTTAATTTTAATTTTAATTTTAATTTTAATTTTAATTTTAATTTTAATTTTAATTTTAATTTTAATTTTAATTTTAATTTTAATTTTAATTTTAATTTTAATTTTAATTTTAATTTTAATTTTAATTTTAATTTTAATTTTAATTTTAATTTTAATTTTAATTTTAATTTTAATTTTAATTTTAATTTTAATTTTAATTTTAATTTTAATTTTAATTTTAATTTTAATTTTAATTTTAATTTTAATTTTAATTTTAATTTTAATTTTAATTTTAATTTTAATTTTAATTTTAATTTTAATTTTAATTTTAATTTTAATTTTAATTTTAATTTTAATTTTAATTTTAATTTTAATTTTAATTTTAATTTTAATTTTAATTTTAATTTTAATTTTAATTTTAATTTTAATTTTAATTTTAATTTTAATTTTAATTTTAATTTTAATTTTAATTTTAATTTTAATTTTAATTTTAATTTTAATTTTAATTTTAATTTTAATTTTAATTTTAATTTTAATTTTAATTTTAATTTTAATTTTAATTTTAATTTTAATTTTAATTTTAATTTTAATTTTAATTTTAATTTTAATTTTAATTTTAATTTTAATTTTAATTTTAATTTTAATTTTAATTTTAATTTTAATTTTAATTTTAATTTTAATTTTAATTTTAATTTTAATTTTAATTTTAATTTTAATTTTAATTTTAATTTTAATTTTAATTTTAATTTTAATTTTAATTTTAATTTTAATTTTAATTTTAATTTTAATTTTAATTTTAATTTTAATTTTAATTTTAATTTTAATTTTAATTTTAATTTTAATTTTAATTTTAATTTTAATTTTAATTTTAATTTTAATTTTAATTTTAATTTTAATTTTAATTTTAATTTTAATTTTAATTTTAATTTTAATTTTAATTTTAATTTTAATTTTAATTTTAATTTTAATTTTAATTTTAATTTTAATTTTAATTTTAATTTTAATTTAATTTTAATTTTAATTTTAATTTTAATTTTAATTTTAATTTTAATTTTAATTTTAATTTTAATTTAATTTTAATTTTAATTTTAATTTTAATTTTAATTTTAATTTTAATTTTAATTTTAATTTTAATTTTAATTTTAATTTTAATTTTAATTTTAATTTTAATTTTAATTTTAATTTTAATTTTAATTTTAATTTTAATTTTAATTTTAATTTTAATTTTAATTTTAATTTTAATTTTAATTTTAATTTTAATTTTAATTTTAATTTTAATTTTAATTTTAATTTTAATTTTAATTTTAATTTTAATTTTAATTTTAATTTTAATTTTAATTTTAATTTTAATTTTAATTTTAATTTTAATTTTAATTTTAATTTTAATTTTAATTTTAATTTTAATTTTAATTTTAATTTTAATTTTAATTTTAATTTTAATTTTAATTTTAATTTTAATTTTAATTTTAATTTTAATTTTAATTTTAATTTTAATTTTAATTTTAATTTTAATTTTAATTTTAATTTTAATTTTAATTTTAATTTTAATTTTAATTTTAATTTTAATTTTAATTTTAATTTTATTTTAATTTTAATTTTAATTTTAATTTTAATTTTAATTTTAATTTTAATTTTAATTTTAATTTTAATTTTAATTTTAATTTTAATTTTAATTTTAATTTTAATTTTAATTTTAATTTTAATTTTAATTTTAATTTTAATTTTAATTTTAATTTTAATTTTAATTTTAATTTTAATTTTAATTTTAATTTTAATTTTAATTTTAATTTTAATTTTAATTTTAATTTTAATTTTAATTTTAATTTTAATTTTAATTTTAATTTTAATTTAATTTTAATTTTAATTTTAATTTTAATTTTAATTTTAATTTTAATTTTAATTTTAATTTTAATTTTAATTTTAATTTTAATTTTAATTTTAATTTTAATTTTAATTTTAATTTTAATTTTAATTTTAATTTTAATTTTAATTTTAATTTTAATTTTAATTTTAATTTAATTTTAATTTTAATTTTAATTTTAATTTTAATTTTAATTTTAATTTTAATTTTAATTTTAATTTTAATTTTAATTTTAATTTTAATTTTAATTTTAATTTTAATTTTAATTTTAATTTTAATTTTAATTTTAATTTAATTTTAATTTTAATTTTAATTTTAATTTTAATTTTAATTTTATTTTAATTTTAATTTTAGTTTTAGTTTTAGTTTTAATTTTAGTTTTAATTTTAATTTTAATTTTAATTTTAATTTTAATTTTAATTTTAATTTTAATTTTAATTTTAATTTTAATTTTAATTTTAATTTTAATTTTAATTTTAATTTTAATTTTAATTTTAATTTTAATTTTAATTTTAATTTAATTTTAATTTTAATTTTAATTTTAATTTTAATTTTAATTTTAATTTTAATTTTAATTTTAATTTTAATTTTAATTTTAATTTTAATTTTAATTTAATTTTAATTTTAATTTTAATTTTAATTTTAATTTTAATTTTAATTTTAATTTAATTTTAATTTTAATTTTAATTTTAATTTTAATTTAATTTTAATTTTAATTTTAATTTTAATTTTAATTTTAATTTTAATTTTAATTTTAATTTTAATTTTAATTTTAATTTTAATTTTAATTTTAATTTTAATTTTAATTTTAATTTTAATTTTAATTTTAATTTTAATTTTAATTTAATTTTAATTTTAATTTTAATTTTAATTTTAATTTTAATTTTAATTTATTTAATTTTAATTTTAATTTTAATTTTAATTTTAATTTTAATTTTAATTTTAATTTAATTTTAATTTTAATTTTAATTTTAATTTTAATTTTAATTTTAATTTTAATTTAATTTTAATTTTAATTTTAATTTTAATTTTAATTTTAATTTTAATTTTAATTTTAATTTTAATTTTAATTTTAATTTTAATTTTAATTTTAATTTTAATTTTAATTTTAATTTTAATTTTAATTTTAATTTTAATTTTAATTTTAATTTTAATTTTAATTTTAATTTTAATTTTAATTTTAATTTTAATTTTAATTTTAATTTTAATTTTAATTTTAATTTTAATTTAATTTTAATTTTAATTTTAATTTTAATTTTAATTTTAATTTTAATTTTAATTTTAATTTTAATTTTAATTTTAATTTTAATTTTAATTTTAATTTTAATTTTAATTTTAATTTTAATTTTAATTTTAATTTTAATTTAATTTTAATTTTAATTTTAATTTTAATTTTAATTTTAATTTTAATTTTAATTTTAATTTTAATTTTAATTTTAATTTTAATTTTAATTTTAATTTTAATTTTAATTTTAATTTTAATTTTAATTTTAATTTTAATTTTAATTTTAATTTTAATTTTAATTTTAATTTTAATTTTAATTTTAATTTTAATTTTAATTTTAATTTTAATTTTAATTTTAATTTTAATTTTAATTTTAATTTTAATTTTAATTTTAATTTTAATTTTAATTTTAATTTTAATTTTAATTTTAATTTTAATTTTAATTTTAATTTTAATTTTAATTTAATTTTAATTTTAATTTTAATTTTAATTTTAATTTTAATTTTAATTTTAATTTTAATTTTAATTTTAATTTTAATTTTAATTTTAATTTTAATTTTAATTTTAATTTTAATTTTAATTTTAATTTTAATTTTAATTTTAATTTTAATTTTAATTTTAATTTTAATTTTAATTTTAATTTTAATTTTAATTTTAATTTTAATTTTAATTTTAATTTTAATTTTTAATTTTAATTTTAATTTTAATTTTAATTTTAATTTTAATTTTAATTTTAATTTTAATTTTAATTTTAATTTTAATTTTAATTTTAATTTTAATTTTAATTTTAATTTTAATTTTAATTTTAATTTTAATTTTAATTTTAATTTTAATTTTAATTTTAATTTTAATTTTAATTTTAATTTTAATTTTAATTTTAATTTTAATTTTAATTTTAATTTTAATTTTAATTTTAATTTTAATTTATTTAATTTTAATTTTAATTTTAATTTTAATTTTAATTTTAATTTTAATTTTAATTTTAATTTTAATTTTAATTTTAATTTTAATTTTAATTTTAATTTTAATTTTAATTTTAATTTTAATTTTAATTTTAATTTTAATTTTAATTTTAATTTTAATTTAATTTTAATTTTAATTTTAATTTTAATTTTAATTTTAATTTTAATTTTAATTTTAATTTTAATTTTAATTTTAATTTTAATTTTAATTTTAATTTTAATTTTAATTTTAATTTTAATTTTAATTTTAATTTTAATTTTAATTTTAATTTTAATTTTAATTTTAATTTTAATTTTAATTTTAATTTTAATTTTAATTTTAATTTTAATTTTAATTTTAATTTTAATTTTAATTTTAATTTTAATTTTAATTTTAATTTTAATTTTAATTTTAATTTTAATTTTAATTTTAATTTTAATTTTAATTTTAATTTTAATTTTAATTTTAATTTTAATTTTAATTTTAATTTTAATTTTAATTTTAATTTTAATTTTAATTTTAATTTTAATTTTAATTTTAATTTTAATTTTAATTTTAATTTTAATTTTAATTTTAATTTTAATTTTAATTTTAATTTTAATTTTAATTTTAATTTTAATTTTAATTTTAATTTTAATTTTAATTTTAATTTTAATTTTAATTTTAATTTTAATTTTAATTTTAATTTTAATTTTAATTTTAATTTTAATTTTAATTTTAATTTTAATTTTAATTTTAATTTTAATTTTAATTTTAATTTTAATTTTAATTTTAATTTTAATTTTAATTTTAATTTTAATTTTAATTTTAATTTTAATTTTAATTTTAATTTTAATTTTAATTTTAATTTTAATTTTAATTTTAATTTTAATTTTAATTTTAATTTTAATTTTAA